>OX453306.1:20837017-22037017 GCA_949710035.1 Crambus lathoniellus
TTCTTGTCAAAATAGTACCAAAAACTGAGTTTCATCAAAATCGGCGATAAACAAAAAAGTTGGCCGCCATCTTGGATTTTTCAAAAATTTTATCATTGCGTTGCAGTTTTCTTGTCAAAGTAGTACTAAAAACCAAGTTTCATCAAAATCGGCCCACAAACAAAAAAGTTGGCCGCCATCATATTATTCCCATAGGATAACGTCTCGTTCTCGTGCAGTCCACGCGGTCGAAACCGCGGGCGGAAGGCTAGTCACAATATAAACCTGTGAACTTCGCCATATCTATATACCTTTTTAGTAAGTTAGTCAAGCAAGATGTATAAAATGTAACTCCTTTTTTTCGGCGAAGTAAGACTTCGTACAACTATACGCGTGACAACCCTTACAGTATTACAACTGTCTGGACATCGGCGGCATTTTCGCCAATGTCAAACGCGATCTAGTAAGTAGACTGGTAGTAGTGTAATCATTTCGCACCGTTCTATGAATGAAGCCTTCTCTCTGTAATAAATACGTAGGAGGTTTTATAGGTACCTACATAAATTTTACCTTTCTGCATTCCTCTATGTTTATTATTGTGGCAAATCTAATTATTTCTTTGCTTTATCAACAAATGAGTGTGAAGTTTCTAACGCCAAAATTTAAAAATTACTTGTAATTAAACCATCTGTTTCTCATAAAAAGGTTAGGAATCAGCGAAGGGCAGAGGTACCCTTTGTGGCCACTTTAAGGAATTTTTGACTTTTAAGCACTAAGTACTAAATGGACTTAGTTATATAAGACACAAATTATATCTTAAATTATTGATAATTTATCTAGCTTTAAAGGTACA
Source organism: Crambus lathoniellus (assembly GCA_949710035.1). Lineage (NCBI taxonomy): Eukaryota > Metazoa > Arthropoda > Insecta > Lepidoptera > Crambidae > Crambus > Crambus lathoniellus. The sequence continues at coordinate 20,837,850 of OX453306.1, forward strand.
TTTTTCAATTTTTTTAAAGTTAAATAGTTTTTTGTATATAATACAAAATGTGTGAGAGGTGCCAAATGTACCGGTTTTGACCACTTACTGATAATTAAACTTTTGTAAGTATTGCGAAAAATCAAAACCAAACCCAGGTAAAATCAATATATTCTAATGCGCTAGAAACCAGTCAATTGCAAAACAACAATTTAATTGTAAAAAACAAAGGTTTATAAAGTATTTCATTCAAAACAAATTTCTTAAAATTTTCATACAAAACATTTTTTCAAACAGAAAATGGAATTTATTGAAAAAAAATCTTATGACATAAGGAATTCTAACGGTTGTTATTATTACCTTAAAATACTTTATTTTAATTGCCTTTATCAGAAATGGCTAAAAGTTGTTTAGAAATCTTTTAGAGCAAAAAGTGGCCAAAACCGGTACAGTGGCCAAAACCGGTACGCCTGCCCTACTTATATCAGACGGCTCCTGGCCTAAAATTCTTAGAACAGAAATAAAAACGATCGAAAGCGCAATTAAAGTGACTCTTAATAACACCAGCTCTTAAGTTCAAACTCGTTTGCAACAGTGTAGCGCACGGAACGGCAACGCCGCACTTAGCTGCGTCCAAGACCATTATTTTGAATTTTTTGGCGGGAAAACAGTTTTTTGCCTATAATTTTGAAACTAAGAGGCCCAGAGATTTGAAATCATGCCTCGTATTTGCACCAACTATAAGGTTTTTTTTGATATATAATACGAAACTCTTACTTATACAGTTACAGTGATTCACCATGTGTCAGCCCGTGTTACGTGTCACCAGCTTACACATACTTATCGGTTCGTAGCTCCAAAACTATTTTACCTAAAGATTTGATAAATTTGGTTCTAATTGCATCAATTTTGCAGCAACTTTTGAGGTATAACACATCATCGTACCTTATATAATTACGAAGATACAGATGTGCAAGCCAGAGACACGGTACTCCAGCTCGCACACACTTTTATGATCGTAGTTTCAACAGTATTAGAGTGTGACGGTTAGTTTTTCTGGTTCTCATTGCACCGATTGTGCATTAACTTTTGGACTATAGTCTAAAACCCTAACCTCATTGGTTTGCCTTAACGGCATGTGTAAGCTGGTGACACATTTCTCCAGCTAACACACAAAAAACAACTCATAGTAACGAACTTGTGGTTGCACTAAAATTATTACTGACACGTTTGATTGCACCAACTTTGCATCAAAATAGAGCATGCTTAGAATTTCTCTATGTCTTATGAGGAAGCTGATGACCCACACATTGTCACCGGCACAGAAAAGGTTGTGGCACTGTAGAGTGTGACGGTTAGTTTTTCTGGTTCTCATTGCACCAATGGCACTATTATTTATTCTGTGCCAATGGGCGATTTTCTGAAAGCTCAGTCACTAGATGGCGCTGTCCCACCTATGCAGTTAGAAGGAACCAAAGATGTAGTATTAAACATAGATGGATACTAAAAAGTTGAACAACGAAACGATATATCTTTGCTTTCCTCCTAAATGACAGTTCAGCGTGTATTGAAAAGAGATAGCAATATATGCAACGCTCCGTATTGAAACCTAGCGCGCCACCAGCCGAGTTTCTGTAGGCCAGAGTGGACTACATCAGTGTTCGTGGTTTTTTATTAATTGTGGTTTATTTATGCAAGATTAGTGAAAAAAATCTTTCTGTGGGTATTGCCAAAACACCATGGCTTGTGCTGTAAGGAGCTGCAAAAGTTCCTACTGTAATTTAAAGGACAAACTCGGAATAACATCCTTTCATCGGTGAGTGAGCCTCCGTTTTTTCCAATTATTCAAATAACTAGGCCATTTTTGGTAAGCCTTTCTTTGCAAAAATACTGTAGAAAACTGTTATCTATTGTTTTCATACACGTAACTATACCTGATGATAAAACAAATAAATAAAAATCTTTTGTTAGATATCGATCGACATTTTGTTTGACATTTCATTTACTCGCCATTGGTCTTGTAGTGTTGGTACTTTGCAGATAAAATATCGATAATCGAATCAATATTTTTTTGTTCTTAGTATTCAATCATAGTACTTTTATTTTATGTGTGTAAGTACTCTTTCGTTCGTTTCGGTAGGTACATGGCAAATTTAATTTAAAAACAATATGTTTAATTTTCAGCTTTCCCACAGACACCGATTTAAAATGAAGGTGGTTGAAAATAATTATAGGAAGAGCAAACTGGCTTCCCCCAAGAAATGCAAGAGTATGCAGTTTGCATTTAAAAAAAAACGAGAGCTACAAACAAAATATTCGGATTTATGCTGATACGGTTTTTTTTTAATCAACCAGCAAACGTTCAGCAGGTACCTAATTTTTGTATTCTGAATTTATGTTAACTATAAAATTTCATTCTGTACCTAAGCTATTCATTTTAGAAGTATACCTAACTATATGATGTAGGTACATAGGTATGGATAGATAATGTATGATTATTTTATAAACAAGGTGTTACAAAAAATACCCGTATTTTGTTTACGGGTTTTAAATATTGTTGTTTTAAATAATAGTTATTATTAGTAAAAAAATGATAAAGTAATTGCTAAAGTGCCTACTGAACTGACATAGCCCGGAGGACCCATTAGTTCGCACAACTTTGCAACATGTTTTATACAATACTTATGTCTAACTTTTTTCTGTTAACAGGAAACATAATGACACACGATCACGAGTACCACGATCAATAAGAACTTTGACATCGACCATCTCGGAACCTACCAGATTTTCTTCACATAGTCAAGCAAGCCCAGAAAGATTCTAATTCGTTTCTTATGAATAAAATTTTGTTAATGTTTGCTCACATACTCATTTTAAACTTATGTATTTTACTATTTATATAACAAACCTAAAACGCGGACCCATTCAGAGACAATGTATAGTGTGCTACATCACGGCGCGGCCCACTCTGAAAACCGCAATTCTGACTACATGGTCATTTTGTCCTATTTCGTCCTATTTCTGTCCCAAATTTTCAGAATTTGTCGTAAAGGGGACGAAAAGATATAAACGATTTAAATGGTCCATGCCAAAGCAAACCTTCATTATGGCACGGACAGGCTATATTTATTGAACCATAACACCTAGCCAGGATCTGATTAGTATAACATTTTGTCCCTTTTTTATAGAACCCGCAATGCCTGGAATCAAAACGAAATGAAGCGCCGTTCAAAAGATATAAAGAAATGATTTGGTCCATGCCATAATTAACCTACATTATGGCGCGGACTTTTTAACCAGGTCACCTAGAGAAAATCTGCTTATTGGAAACGATTCGTGTACATTCGTCCCAATTCGTCGTAAAAGCCACAGAATTCGTCGTCCTTTGGTTTAGGAGATAATCGGAATTAAAATTTTGTTTTTATAGTACAGGAGCTGACTTCCTATTTAGTGACGATGTTTGTAACTTGTTCTTGTTTTGCGTGTTTGTGTTAGAATAATTAAGTGTTTAGTAACACAAAAGTATAACGTAAAGTAATACGTAACTTTTATGCATTTTCTAAACTCAAAACCTTAATTTTTAAGTCATAAACAAAAATATTTTCTTAAGAGATATTTTGATCTTGGGCTCCTAGACTATATCAAAAACATGTACAGTCGCGTACAAAATAATTTCGATAGAGGTCATGTATGAAGTTGCATTTCAATGTTATATTGCTCTTCTTTCTAAATTATTAATATTTGGAGGTGGGGCTCGAATAGTGGAGTGGGGATTGGGGGGAAAAAAGGGTTTGTTTGTATGAAACTTTTCTTCCTTCAATGGAATAGCTAGGTACTTGAAACATTGTACACTCGACAGCATATCAGGTTAAACAGTTGAACTGCTATAACAGCTTTTATTACGTAGGGCATAAAGGCGGTCTCAAGTTCAACATGTATAGTCTGATGTCCCGCCGTGTGTACATATACCTACAGGGTTATTTGTTATTCATTTAAAACATCTCGTGGGGTTAATCAGACCATCAAACTGAACAACTTTCATTATGAGACAGATATTAGATTGGAACAGCCGATTTTTTTTCACCGTAGAGTTAGTCCCGTAGTGAAAGTTGTTCAGAATGATGGGTAGAACACCAGGGTTTCGGCTTTAAAACCAATAAAAATTTTGCCCGTATAAGTTTTATCATTATAATTAGAAAAATATTATTAGGTAGGTTACATGACACTTTTTTTATAAGATAACGTTTTTTTATAATAATTGTACATTCATAGATACCTCCTTGTCACCAAATCACATTTATTTATTGCAAAATCACAGTAAAATCACTTTGAAAAAATGTTTTATTTTGGGAAATATAGTTGATGAATTGCGGCACACAATATATTGCGGCACACCTCACCAGTGTTGCCAGTATGATTTCCCAAAAAAGGACGGTTGGCTTCTGAAAAGGTACGGTTTTTAACTTCAAGGTACGGTTTTATTTTACCAAAACCGAATTTTAATGTACAAACAATTAACTATTTCAAAGTCACTGGGTGGCGAGAAGCGAAGCGCAAGCGAGAGTTATTAGAAAGAAAAACAGGGTAAATAAATTTATGGTAAACCACGGAACGGAAAACTTTAACAGTACAGGATGGCCGATTATGTTGGCCGACCATGATGGTCGATCGTGTACAGGGCGAGTTTGCGTTGCTCGCAGACGGCAATCACACACAAACCGGCCCTGTACCAGGGGGGTGTCACTCCGCAGTTTAGGTACGTTTGTCCGGCGCGCCTGCCGGGCAGGCGTATGGCAGAAGGATGCCGCTCGACTCGTACGCTCAACGTTCGCGCGTAGAACGATCGATCATTTCTGTGATTTTTGTGCACCGAACAATGACTTATAAATGTTCCTATAATCCGTATATAAGATACTGTTGTGTTTACGGGTGTCTAAATAAAAGAAATAACAAAAGAAACAACAAAACCGAACCCGCAAGTCGCTCACAACCCTAACCAGCAAGCGAGCTGTTTGAGACATTCATAGAAATAAAAACGCTCGCGCGTAGATATTGGGTACAGTTTTGCTTGCATGCGCGAACTCTAGGTTATTATAACAATAGGTAAGCGATGACAAAGCAACCGGAATTGGACTTTATTTCCACGCAGAAAGATTTATTTTTATTTGAATGAGCTTGCAGAGTGAGTCTTCTGTGCCTTAGCACTATTATTTATTCTGTGCCTGTACACGTTGCCCGATCATGGTCGGCAAGAAAAGCTCCCAGTACAGGATGGCCGATCCCATTGGCCGACCATGATGGGCGATCGTGTACAAGTACAGAGCCAGTTTGCTTGTGATTGCCGTTGCAAATGCACACAAACTGCCCCCTAACCCCTGAGGCCCTGACGGAATCGAGTTGAGATGAAAATCGAACCGTTTTATAGATTTTAGTTATTTCGTAGGTACTGTTTTATAGATTTAAGGTCTAAAATCACACCTTCGATCACAACCAGCTTTGTTGTGATCGAAGGTGGGATTTTTGACCTTAAAAAACAGTAGACCTATAACGATTTCATTTAGTTCGGTATTCAATCACTACTTACTCCATTGGCGCTATACAGTCGTTACTAGAATGGTGTTTTTTTTTATCTTGATTCAATTTTGATTTCAACTCGATTCTGTCAGGGGTTAAGTAAGGGGTACCCTGTACATTTTGAGTGAATTTTACATTTGTTTACTACACAGTTTTCAATATCAGATTAATAGAAGATGTCATATATAAAATATGTAATTTTTATAGTGGCAGTAAGTACCTACTTTTGCGCTACCCAGTATATTACTATAATAATATTCTTTTTAGCGAATAGACTACAAAAAGTTGCAAATTATTTAAAAATCCGCTAGAACGGCAACACTGCACGTATGACAAGAACACTCTTTTTTTGGTTGGGTGTTTATGGCTTAGTTAAGACTGGTCTAAATGGCTCTTAACTTAAGAGCCGTTTAGACCAGACAACATGTTTCAAACACATGTTTCGCAACATCTACCTGTCTTGTCCATTTTGCTTCATGTTTTGTGTCGGTTTAAACGCGGCTTTAGGGTTTTTCCCACGAACAACGACACGACACGATTTACAAATTGCGCGACAGTGTTGTCAGCACTATTTTCCAATAAAAGACGGTTCAGTTCACAGCATTGAGCATACATAAAGACGACCAACTTAACAGCGAATTGCTGACAGATACGGCAAACTGTGAACTGCAGTTGCCATGCAACAAAATAGCACCTACAGTTTACGGTTTGATGGTAAACTGTACTTTTTGGTACGTTCTGGCAACACTGTTAGTAAATCGTCTCGTGTCGTTGTTCGTGTGTAAACGCCCTTACAAGCCCTCAACTTTATTCCGTTCCGTAATGCGCATTCTGTTCATGTTCCGATTGTAAATCTTAATGTTCACAGAGACTGTTCGTGCATTCCTCAATCTACGAAAAGTTCGTGCTAAAGGATGTAGATTTCGCAAAGAGCCGCAAGATAGGACGCTTAATGTTTGAAAAATTAAAAGGAAGTATTTAGAAAAAAATCTACCCGTCTCACAACCAGCTCCGATGGTTCGGGTCGATTTTTTCTAAATAGGTAGGTACTTCATTTTCAATTTTTCAATAATAAAAGTTTCATTGTAAATGCAAAACAATAAAAATTTAAATAACTCGCTTACTGTTTTACAATCGGAACACTGCGTATTACGGAACGGAATAGTTTTAATTAATTTTTACTGTACGCTTTTGTACGTGACTGTACTTATATAAAAAAACTGAATATCTCCTAAACCAAAGGACGACGAATTCTGTGGCTTTTACGACGAATTGGGACGAATGTACACGAATCGTTTCCAATAAGCAGATTTTCTCTAGGTGACCTGGTTAAAAAGTCCGCGCCATAATGTAGGTTAATTATGGCATGGACCAAATCATTTCTTTATATCTTTTGAACGGCGCTTCATTTCGTTTTGATTCCAGGCATTGCGGGTTCTATAAAAAAGGGACAAAATGTTATACTAATCAGATCCTGGCTAGGTGTTATGGTTCAATAAATATAGCCTGTCCGTGCCATAATGAAGGTTTGCTTTGGCATGAACCATTTAAATCGCTTATATCTTTTCGTCCCCTTTACGACGAATTCTGAAAATTTGGGACAGAAATAGGACGAAATAGGACAAAATGACCATGTAGTCAGAATTGCGGTTTTCAGAGTGGGCCGCGCCGTGATGTAGCACACCAATGTATATGTCGCAGGCGGATGGTTAAGTATGGCAGCATGTACCTCTCGGAAGTCCTGTAGAACACGTGATAGGTTAGAAATTTAAGGCGATCGCGTAGCACAGAGAAGCGATCGTCTTAAATTTCGTTGTTATTTTTTATGTGACTCCATCAACTTATGGGAAGATAAAATAGCTTACGGAAAAATTGATCGGCCTAGTAGGCGTTTAATTGAATGGCGGATTCAAGCATTTGGCTGCGACATATATAATTGTAATAATAATTAAGTAAGATTGAGAAGATGTTAATTTGTTTTAAGAGCGTTAAACCCAAATGCGTCGCGTCGAGTTTAGGTAAATGAATAACTTTCACTCGCATCAGACGTGCGCTCAAGGTCAAACGTGCGGTGTCCTGCTATAGTCAAGCTAATCACATTGATCCTTTTAACTCAAGTTTAAATATTATTTAGTGTTAGTTTTTATATTATATCCTTACTTACCCTTACATAATCATAATAAGTGTATGCTGTAATCTAATGGGTTTACTACATGGACAATATTTTATTGTTTACATGAAGTAGATTTTTGAAAAGTTTACCAACTAATACTAATAAAGTAATCCTTCCCAAATGTGTATGTAAGTACTTGCTTACTCATCTTATGTTATTCATGTATGACCGACCATTCGATACGTAATCCTATCCTACTTCCTACTTATATTATAAATGTGAAAATTTAGATGTTTGGATGTTTAGATGTTTGTATGTTTCTATGTTTGTTACTCAATCACGCCAAAACGGCTGAACGGATTTGGCTGAAATTTAGGACACAGATACTTTGTAGCCTGGAGAGGAACATAAGCTACTTTTATCCCGGAAAAATATCACATTCCCGCGGGATAACGTCGTGTAGTCCACGCGGGCGAAGCCGCGAGCGGAAAGCTAGTTTAGAAATAAAATACCGATTTCAGAATACCATTTTTATCACAATCTGATGTAGACCAATACCACAGGAAAAAAAATACTACTACGTATTACAGAGAAACGACTTCATAGAACGGTGGGAAATGATTACACTACTACAAGCATGCTGGGCATGTGTGCGTGTCCACTGGCTGCTTGTCACTGGCGTGTCCGTACACGGCGTGTCTGGAAAAACCGGTTTACGACAGCTCAGCCAGTGGACAAGCTCAGGGTCAACGCGAAGCACGTATGAGCAGTTTTCAGGCTACGCCTTTTCAATAACTCTCAAAAGAGAAATATATTTTGAATTTATCTTTATTAAAAATCCAAGATGGCGGCCAACTTTTTTGATTGTAGGCCGATTTTGATGAAATGATGAAACTCGGTTTGTGGTAATATTTTGGCAAGAAAATAGCAACGCAATGTCAAAAATTTAAAAAATCCAAGATGGCGCCTAAATTTTTGGTTTGTTGGCCGATTTCGATGAAACTCGATTTCTAGTACTATTTTGACAAGAAAATAGCAACGCCATGTCAAAAATGTAAAAAAATCCAAGATGGCGCCCCAATTTTTGGTTTGTTGGCCGATTTCGATGAAACTCGATTTCTGGTACTATTTTGACAAGGAAATAGAACTGCAATGTAAAAAATATTAAAAAACCAAGATGGCGCCGAATTTTTTTTTTTGTTGGCCGATTTTGATGAAACCCGATTTCTAATACTATTTTGACAAGAAAAAAGCAACGCAATGTTAAAAATATTCAAAAATCCTAAATGGCAGCCTACTTTTTTGTTTGTGGGGCGATTTCGATAAAGCTTGGTTTTTAATCTTGGATTATTTAATGTTTTTAACATTGCGTTGCTATTTCCTTGTCAGAATAGTACCAAAAACCAAGCTTCATCAAAATCAGCCCACAGACTAAAAAGTTGGCTGCCATCTTGGATTTTTTTATATTTTTTACATAGCGTTGCTGTTTTCTTGTCAAAATAGTACTAGAAATCGAGTTTCATCGAAATCGGCCAACAAACAAAAAAAATGGGCGCCATCTTGGATTTTTTTACATTTTTGACATTGCGTTGCTATTTTCATGTCAAAATAGTACTAGAAATCGTGTTTCATCAAAATCGGCCAAAAACAAAAAATTTCGGCGCCATCTTGGTTTTTAATATTTTTTACATTGCAGTTCTGTTTTCTTGTCAAAATAGTACTAGAAATCGAGTTTCATCGAAATCGGCCAACAAACCAAAAATTTGGGCGCCATCTTGGATTTTTTCAAGTTTTTGACATTGCGTTGCTATTTTCTTGTCAAAATAGTACTAGAAATCGAGTTTTATCGAAATCGGCCAACAAACCAAAAATTTGGGCGCCATCTTGGATTTTTTTAAGTTTTTGACATTGCGTTGCTATTTTCTTGCCAAAATAAAACCAAAAACCGAGTTTCATCGAAATCGGCCCACAATCAAAAAAGTTAGCCGCCATCTTGGATTTTTTAATATTTTTTACATTGCGTTGCTGTTTTCTTGTCAAAATAGTACTAGAAATCGAGTTTCATCGAAATCAGCCAACAAACAAAAAATTTGGGCGCCATCTTGAATTTTTTTACATTTTTGATATTGCATTGCTATTTTCTTGTCAAAATAGTACCAAAAACTAAGTTACATCGAAATCGGCCAATAAACAAAAAAGTTGGCCGCCATCTTGAATTTATTAGTATTTTTAACATTGCTTTGCTGTTTTCTTGTCAAAATAGTACTAGAAATCGAGTTTCATCGAAATCGGCCAACAAACAAAAAAATTGGGCGCCATCTTAGATTTTTTACATTTTTGACATTGCGTTGCTATTTTCTTGTCAAAATAGTACCAAAAACCGAGTTTCATCGAAATCGGCCCACAATCAAAAAAGTTGGCCGCCATCTTGGATTTTTTTATATTTTTTACATTGCGTTACTGTTTTCTTGTCAAAATAGTACTAGAAATCGAGTTTCATCGAAATCGGCCAACAGACAAAAAAGTTGGCCGCTATCTTGGATTTTTTTTACATTTTTGATATTGCGTCGCTGTTTTCTATTAAAATAGTACCAAAAAAATATAATTATAAAAATAAAATGTATAAAGAGAAACATTAGAGTAAGTAATTTGTAAATAAATATTTCATAATAGGTACCTAATAGAAAGCTAACAATTTTAACTTCTTGTAACAACCCTACCAAAATTTTGCACGCTCTATAAAGTCAACACTCTGATAGTACTCATGTGCCTATACACCGTTTTGAAGGTCAACATCCCATTTGGATAATTCAGTCATTTACGCCATGGGTTCGCAAACCCTAGAAGCAAAGCCTTGAAGAAGTACCGGCAAGAAACTCATCAAGGTTAATTTTTTTCCTCCTGATTTACTTCATACAGAGTCATCAAATTAAAAAATGACCCTACAAATTACTATTTGTTAGATCATTTTCAGGGTCAGTTTCTAATACAAATACGTATTCAATTATGATAAATACAATTAGGTGTGTGAGTGAACTAATGATCATAGAAGTAAACAATTTTCAATTACCTATCTAATGAGTGTACTAAGACGAAAGTACTAAGACGTGTCGGTTGCACTATAAACTATACCACACCACGCTGCACACTGCAAAGGTCAGCGAACGGCAGACGGCAGAGCACCGAGCGATACGTCCTCCCTCTGAAGAGCCTAGCGGCGGACTAATTTGAAATGTTTTGCGCAGAGTGTTTTATAGCACTTTAAAAAAAAATATATAAAATAAATTATGCATCATTATATAGATTTTTTGTATTCAAACTTTAGATAATATGTTCTTATTTTACGTTAGACTATAACTTTTTGTAAAATAAAGTAATTTATTGATAAATGTTGCATGTTTACCACCAGTGATTTCTTTATAATTTCACTTTGTTTGGATTTTAATTTCGTATGAAAATAATCACAAATTAAACTAATTTCCTTACTAACTATTTGCGTAATGATATGTAGATATACACAGAAATTTTTGTTCCCTATTTTTTTCAATGGTATTAAAAAATTTGAGCTTCAAAATTGATGTTAAAAGTGAAGTTTATAAAACACTGTTCGGGAAAATTGTTAGTATTCACAAATACTCTATAAAAAGAAAAATGTTTTTTACTAACTTTTTAGACAAAGATACTGTTTACAATAATTTGAAATTAGCATGTTTCTAAGATTACGTTTTCATAGAAAATATCTCGTTCAAAACTGCCTATTTTGAGGCAAAACGGCGTTCGACCGCGTCAATGCTCTTAAACATAAAAGTAAAAATAAACTGATGTTTGTTTTATTATCTTTCCATTAGTAAAGTAGGTATTCATATTATGAAAACAAACGGTACAGTTCAGTACAGTATTTTTTTATTTATTTTCTTTTTCCTCTACATCTCCTATAATAAACAGATATGTCGCAGGGATTTTGTCAAAGTCGTGATAATATAATTCCACTAGTGAAATTATAATTTCACGTGATATTATGAATAGACAGTACGAGACAGTATGCACACGGCTGCGAGCGATTTTTTTTATTGATACAAAAATACTGTCTATTCATAATTTAACTAGTGGAATTATAATATCACGGGAAATTATAATTTCACTAGTGGAATTATAATATCACGACTTTGACAAAATCCCTGCGACAGATGCACAAATTCACTTTTGCATCGTTATTTTTATCCCGTCCGTTTGTAATTCCCGAGGAAACTCTTGAAATTTCCGGGATAAAAGGCAGTCAGGAAGGACTAACTAGCTACGAGGTGTTCATTTTGGTAACTGATAAAATGAAGTTATCGATACTTTTCATTAAGAATGGTGCATCACTATAGCTCTATATCATAATAAGTAAGTATATAGACAAAACGGTGCCACTTCGATATTAAGTAGCAACAAAGCTACTATGTTTATCTCTTTTTTTCAAACGACTTCCATAGTGAGATAAAAAGAGATGCAACCAGCATTGTACATTTCACTTTCTACTATCCATCTACGTTTATAAGTACAACTTTGGAAGGAACGGAACGTTATAAATTTTACTTTGACGCGACTTTTTTACGTAAAACGGAACGTCAGACAGATGTTATTTATTTACCTAAATCTTTACCTATTTCGTTTCTGTTCCTCACAGTAGTACTTATTTAATATATCATTAGTTTCCTTTGGGTTTTTAAAAAGTAATTAATTTAAATATGTTTCATACCAAAATATACCATAGACATGTACATACTTATTCAACGCCATCTACAGTCGTCACAAATTAAGATGCCCGTTTTGACACATGGTAATGACCCTAGAATGTAACTTGTTACGAAAACCAAAAAATCAAATATATGCTGATTACGTATCAAAGGTGTATGAAAATAATATGTTACATTTTATAACGCATTATAAATTAAGGCAAAGTGTATTCCGCGTATTATTTTTGCGTTTGTTCTAAATTAAACGCAGATTCGATTAACTACGAAACGTATCGAAAAACAGTTACGTTCTCAGTCTTTATTTTTTTAAATACTAGTGTTGTAACCGTTGTGTGCAGGATTTCTCCAGCTTCATTCAATTCTATCGAAATAATCGTTATAACCACTTTAATAGATTAATTTGTCAAATTGATCTTTTTTGTGTGAAAACTAGATTGGCGCTTAAAGCATTAGTGAAATTATGATTTGCCAACAACGATTTCGATAAAACGGTTTCTAGGCAAACTCAAACGCACACTTATCCAAGGAGAACGTTTCGAATGAAACGAATAAAAAAAAATTTAAATAAAACCTAGACAACGTTGCACACCTCATCATGTCGAATCGTCACGTTCACCTTTCCAGAGATTTCTTAAAACACGTTTCGTTCGGCTTGTTCGAAGCGTTCGCATCGGACAAGCGTGCGTTCACCATAAGCGGCCTGTACACGTTGGTCCAACCACTGGCCAATACATCGTACATTGACACTTTTGAACGAACAAGACGTTTACAGTACGACAACGTTTTCTTTTTAATGTTGCTGTCCAACCATATTGCCGTTGTCACCGAAACAGAAAAGATTGTCGATCTGTAAAAAGGTTCTTTCAAAAGTGTTAATATACGACGTATTGGCCAATGGTTGGGCCAACGTGTACAGGCCGCTATAATAAGTAATGTAGCTACTCTATGACCATGTCTATGCTGTGAGCTGTAGTTAAAATACTTGCACTTTTAGAGCTAACGCGCACTTGTGATTTTTAGTGGACCGCTAGTTTAGTCGGAATAGTAAGACGATCGTGATCAAACTGTCGGCCGATAGTTTGGTTTTGAGAACCTGCGAGCACTTGTGATTTTTAGTCGACCGATAGTTGGTCGATAGTTTAGTTGAATCCGGGTGAGCGCTCACATAGTCCTTCATGCACAGGCCGATAGTTGTCCGATAGCTGTTGTATAACTGTAACTATATAGTTGTAGTAACTATCTATTGGCCAGTCATTTTCGATAGTTCGATGGGCGATAGTTTAGTTGAATGCAGTGCGCGCGCTCACATAGTCCTTCATGCATATTACCGCCCGGCCGATAGTTGTGCGATAGTTTGATCGTACAACTATCGGCCAGTCATTTTCGATAGTTTAATCGGTCGATAGTTTAAGCGCACTGACGATTGCCACTGCCATATAACTCTTTACTGAATCCGAGAACGACCAAACTATCGCCCGATTAAAAATCACAAGAGCGCGTTCGCTCTTGTATAAATTATGCAATTTAAGTGGATTCGATTCAAGTTTATATAACATAAAAGGTCAATTTATACTTTAATAATATGTTTATTAAAAGTATAAGTATGTACCTATATAGTAAGTTTAACATTTTATAATAATAACTTTAGTCTTAATCCACATAAGTTGCAAACTTACTATAATCGATTAGTTACTCAGAACCTTAATCGATTAATCGCGAGAATCGATCACAGACTCGTATGGTTACATGCCTAATCATGTCACTTTAGCATGTGTCAAAACGGGCATCTTAATTTGTGACGACTTGTAGTGAAGCAAATGGAAGCTTTTTTTTTAAATGGCCTCTCAGAAAATAGCTCATTGTGCATTAACTTTTGGTTGGACTAATAGTCTTAAACCCTAACCTCACTGGTTTGCCTTAACGGCATGTGTAAGCTGGTGACACATTTCTCCAGCTAACACACAAAAAACAACTCATAGTAACGAACTTGTGGTTGCACTAAAATTATTATTGACACGTTTGATTGCATCAATTTTGCATCAAAATAGAGCATGCTTAGAATTTCTCTATGTCTTATGAGGAAGCTGATGACCCACACATTGGAAAATCGAGTCGGTCCCATCCACCCCGGTGGCTCTGTCCCGGTGGCGGGACCGTTGGGAAAAATAGTTTCATCCACCCCGGTGTTTCGTGTCTTGATGTTTAACGGGGTGGATGGCACTGACGAAGTTTCAGCGACCCCGGTACCTACTTCATTTAACGGGACGGATGGCACAGATCTTATTTCATACACCACAGTATTGCGTTTAGGAGAATATAAAAAAAATACCGTAAAATTAGACCCATTAAATAAAACGCAAGATATTTTTATGTAATAATCAGGTTTGATTATGACAGTAAATAAACAATGTTGATATACGCAGTTAACCAAAAACAGTCTTCATTATAAAAGTAAAATAATACATTATTCTACAAAGCGAAATAATACATATTGGTGGAAATGTTTAACATAATAATCAGTTATAACACAAGATAAGTAATTAATAACTAGTTACATAAAACCTTACCTATAGCAAAAAATTACGTTGTAAATCATTAGATATAATCATATAATATTTTCATTAGAAAACAATCGTTAAATATAAATTTGACTTCCATAATCACAGATTCGTAATGAACAATCTTTGCTGATAATATAAATCAATAAATATTTATAACCATAAAGAATTAAACTATTTAAAATAAACTTATTAATATAAGTAGGTAATACTTAAACAACTAATAAAATTAACACCTAGCAAAAATCAACGTCGTAAAACATACATTTTTATAAGCAAAAAATATACTTAACAACAAACAAAATACAACTAAGGCTCGTTCCTTCACCGCCCCAGAAATGAGACACAATAGATTTTCCATTGTTCTCCGGCCCTATTCGGCCGGTCAGGCGTCAATTAGTCGTCAATTTAAACATAAAGGACATCAGGCACATATTGCCAAAAACTGTATAAGCTTCGTTATATTTTATTTAGGCACTATGCGCCACTGTGAACTTACTACGTGTACCAAAATAATTTTAAAGTCTTTCATTGTTTAATAATTAATTTGTGTAAAAACACAAAAATGACTATGAATTTATCATGAAACGAACATCTCTAGCCATTAAAAAACAAACAAAGAATGTCAACCGTGTGTCAACCTCTTTTTAAAATAAAAAAAAACCTTTGTTTACATGTCAAAGTTGACATTAGTTGTTAAAGACGTTCCGACGCACGCACGCTCGTATTTTATTTTTTTAGTAGATCATGTGAATCATGTCACAAAAACTGATGTAATTAAAATAATAGTATATAAAAGAAAAAATTAAAAAGGAATAAATGAGTTAATACATAAATCAAGTCAAATTGCTCCAATTTCAGTATTATGGAAACACAATATTCTCTAGGTCAAAATAACGCAAGTAACGGAACGTTTTGTTCGTGTTGCTGTTTCAGTATCAGTGTTACCAAAAACAAAATATTTTAAACCTAAATAACTCGAACAAAAAAACACATAATAAAATTTTAAGTATTTTTCGTGTTTGTTTGTGATAAACTTTGGTCATTCACTTCAATAGAATAGCTATACATTTTTAGGTTTTTTGTAAAGGGAATGTGCCTGATGTCCTTTCTAATTTTACGGTAGGACATTTTCTAGAAAGTCTGCGATAGCTTTTAGAGAGAATAATGATGATTGAATTAGCAATGAAGACTAATTCAAATCTGTGATTAAGTTTCCTATTGGAACTATGATTGTTTTACAACGTTGATTATTACTAGAAAGTTTTATTTGATTAGTTATGTATTTTATAAGTAAGTAAATAATTAAAAAAACTGATTTACATTGATTGACCAATGAAGACTGAATTAATTTCGAATCTGTGATTATCGATGTCTGAGTTGTATATTGTTTATGTTATTTTGTTTGCTACTAAAACTGTATGTTTTATGACGTTAATTTTTGCTGGAATGTGTTCATTTTATTAGTTGTTTAAGTATTACATCATAATTGATTAAATTACGAATCTGTGATTATTGAAGTACAGTTAAAAAGGGATGGTGCTATTCATCGCATATAGCGTCTTCTTTACCTTTCTAACTGTACTCATGCAGAGATTTGAGTTTGAACTTGATTCTTTTCAGTTATATTGTTTGCTAATAAAACTGTATGTTGTACGGTACGACATAGGTTTTTGTTAGAAGGTGTTGGATTTTATTAGTTTTTTAAATATTACTTTTAAAAGTAAGTTTATGGTAATAAATACTTCGTGTGTTGATTTATATTAACAACAAAGACTGTTTATTACGAATCTATGAATTGATTTTGGAAGTCAAGTTTATAACGATTGTTCGCTAATGAAAATATTATAATGATTAACAACGTAATTTTTTGCTATAAGGTTTTATGTTACTAGTTGTTAATTACTTATCTTATGTTATTATAACTGAATATTATATATATATAAACATTTGTACGAATACCTGCCTAGGTATGTATAATTTCACTTTGTAGAATAATGTAATAATTTACTTTTATAATGAAGACCCTTTTTTTTAACTGCGTAAGTAAAGTATATCAACATTGTTTATTTATTGTCATAATAAAACCTGATTATTACTTACATAAAAATATCTTGCGTTTTATTTAATGGGTCTAATTTTACGGTGTAGAATAAATAATATTATTATTAGATAATATTTTTTTATATTCAACTAAACGCAATTTACCGTGGTGTATGATATAAGATCTGTGCCATCCGTCCTGTTAAATGAAATACCGGGGTCGCTGAAACTTTGCCAGTGCCATCCACCCCGTTAAACATCAAGACAAGAATTACCGGGGTGGATGAAACTTCTTTTCCCATCGGTCCCGCCACCGGGGCAGAGCCACCGGGGTGGATGGGACCCACTCGGAAAATCACTATTTTCCCGTCACGTCACCTACATTCACACAACGAGCATTGGTGTTTACCGAGACCGAGTAGAAATTGGCTGTGTGCAAAAACAGCATAAAAGAACGATCAATCAACCAGTTCAACGCGAACTTTGGGAAGTGTGATTACAAAGTTAAGATGCTATTTTTTTATGGTTTTTAGCTTTAATACATGTAATAGATTAGCAATATAATAACGTTTTAAGATTACTTATTTGTACCTAATTATATTTTAAACTAGCTGACCCAGCGCGACTTCGTTCCCGTGGCCCTACCCCCTACCCCTACCCAACCCTACCCCTATATCCTTCCTTGGACTTCCACGAACATTTCAAGACCAAAATTAGCCAAATCGGTCCAGCCGTTCACGCGTGATCCGCGTGATGTCGTGGTGACCAAGGGAAATAGGGATTCATTTCTTGTATATATAGATTTACGAGAAATTAGAGGGGGCTGGAGTTTGGTTAGGTGATTTACCAAAGCGAAGAGTTATTAATCTATGATTTACCATAACTTCCTTTCATCAGCCGGGGGCTAATTTTGGGGATTAAGTTTTCGTTTTAGAAATTAAATACTTCTTAATTTGCTCGTCCTAAAGTTGGAATTCTTACACCCGTTTGCACTAAACTTAAAAATCGCCTAAGTCTTTTCCTAGCTAACTTAAGACATTCTTAACAAAAAATTGCTTTGCACTAACCTTAGGACATTCTTAAATGCACTTTTGGCTATTCTTAACTTACGGGCCCAATATCGAGCACCTAAGGCTTAAGAAATACCTATATCAGTGATTATTGTCTGTGGCATTGTGAGCAAAGAGTAGTGCGACAAGCTTTTCTGTTCCGGTGATTATCTTTGGAACTAAAACAGTTTTCATACGACAGTCCATTTTGACAGCTAATTTCGTATTGCAAGTGACTCCTGTGTCACGGCTGTCACCGGAACAGAAAAGCTTGTGGCTTTTGTATTCTTGTTTGCTAGATAGAGACACAACACATGTGACATACGTCATTCATCATTTATTTAAAAAAAACATTACAGATCGACAATCTTTTCTGTTCCCATGACAGCGGCGCTTATGTTTAGCAGCAAAACATGAAAGTATTAGCAAAATGACATTAAAAACAAAACTCGTTAGTTCTAGTTTTGGCCACCGGAACAGAAAAGGTTGCGCACTGTATTTATGTTTTTCCTGACAGTTGAGCTCAGTTGACTTTTTCTTTTCTCGGTGAATTACTCCTACCAAATAAAATAGACAACGCCTTAGCTTTTGTCTCCTTTTAACTTACGAAGGAATCAATGAGAAGTTTCAACCAAAAAAATATCCAGTGACCTACTTTACCTCGCCAGGTTTAAAATCCATAAACAATTAATATTTGAATTCATTCATTCATTCTTTTAGCAAGGTGATGACTAATTTACGACGTAGTCTGTCAGTGCAAACAAAATTTTTAGCTCGGCTGTTTTAGGCACTTTCTAAGCTAAGATGTATCTTATCTATGACACGCTCAACCCGAGTTTAGTGCAAACGGGCAGTAGTGCTATTAGCTAGAATTACTACTTCTGCACCTAATGGCCTAAATACAGCCGGGTATTTAATGTTAAATTCCTAAGTTATTTGTTCCGCAAATTAGGGGCTGATATTAGGGATACATTGGAACCTAACACCAGCCGGTCATCAAATGTCCAGGCAAAATAAAGTTTGGGGTCACATTAATGGCACCTTTAACAAATTTATTTTTAAATAATAATATTGCTTTTATTTTGAGCACTCATCGTGATTTTGTAGGTAATACTGGTGTACTGGTTCGAGAGAAATACCTAAAGTTGTGTTTTGGCCGTTTATAATTAGGCAAAAAAGGCACTTTAGGTGAATATTATAATATAATCTATGGATACCCTTTAAATTATGTTAGGCAAGTAATCTCTGACGTGAGCATAATATTCTGCACATTACAACGTTTTTTCAGTCACGACGTAAAAGATGAGACTTACAAAATCGCACTTTCAGAGATTTTACTACTTATACACTATAAATAAAAACCTCGAACCTATTTTAAGTTTTCACCTAGGTGACTTTCTTGGAACCTGGTTAAAAGGTTTTTTTGCGTTAAGTCGGTTATACATTAAAGTCACTTCAGTTTTTATGTAAGATTTCCATTAACATATTTATTTTATATATAAAAAAATCATAATCCCCTGATAACATGAGAAAGATTCCTCAAAATATAAATAAATGCACAATCACCGCAAAGTAATAAAATAACTCATTCAAAATCCAAATTACGCGTGACCTTGACGGAGCGTCCGCATGGCCAGTCGGTGTGCGAGAGAGACGGAGTTATCGGGCGTGAAAAGGATGGATAGACGCGGCGCGTTGCCGCGCGGCGGCAATTCATCCTGCTTCCTAATTAAATTGATTATGTGAAAGTTTAGATGTTTGGATGTTGGTTGTTACTCGATCACGCCAAAACAGCTGAACGGATTTGGCTGAAATTTAGGATATAGATATGCCTGGAGAGGAACATAGGCTTGTTAGTTTATTTATTACACAAATTCGCATCTTATTATCTAAATTTCAAAAAAGTTTGCTGCGTATTGTGCGCAGACTAGCCGGAGTAAAATTTTTGACACTTTAATTGGGGATGTGATTTTTTACAAGCTTTTATTTAACTTGCAGTGTATGTATGTAGGTATGTATGTCCGTTCGGGTCAAACCTTACGAGCTAAATTTTACCCACTTGCCAGTGTCCGATTGAGCTGAAATTTTGCATATAGGTTTGGTATGGATGACAGTACAATATTAAAGTAAGGTCAGCAAAAAAGCTTGTCACAAAAATGTTTTTTTTTACAAAAAACTTATTTTTGTGATAATTCGAAAGATCATATATTTAATTTTTATAACAAACTATTTTTATTTTATTTTTTTATTGCAATTCGGGTTTTGGTACTATTTTGACAGGAAAATAACAACGCAATGTCAAAAATGATAAAAATCCAAGATGGCGGCCAAATTTTTTGTTTGTTGGCCGATTTCGATGAAACTAGATTTCTAGTACTATTTTGACAAGAAAACAACAACGCACTGTTAAAAATATAAAAAAATCCAAGATGGCGGCCAACTTTTTTGTTTGTGGGCTGTCTTTGATGAAACTCGGTTTTTGGTACTATTTTGACAGAAAAATAGCAACGCAATGTAAAAAATAATAAAAAACCCAAGATGGCGGCCAAATTTTTTGTTTGTTGGCCGATTTCGATAAAACTCGATTTCTAGTACTACTTTGACAAGAAAATAGCAACGCAATGTTAAAAATATTAAAAAATCCAAGATGGCGGCCAACTTTTTTGTTTGTGGGCTGTTTTTGATAAAACTCGGTTTTTGGTACTATTTTGACAGAAAAATAGCAACGCAATGTAAAAAATAATAAAAAATCCAAGATGGCGGCCAAATTTTTTGTTTCTTGGCTGATTTCGATAAAAAATCGATTTCTAGTACTACTTTGACAAGAAAACAGCAACGCAATGTTAAAAATATTAAAAAAATCCAAGTTGGCGGCAAACTTTTTTGTTTGTGGGCCGATTTTGATAAAACTCGATTTCTAGTACTATTTGGAAAAGAAAACAACAACGCACTGCAAAAAATATGAAAAATCCAAGATGGCGGCCAACTTTTTTGTTTGTGGGCTGATTTTTGTCAAACTCGGGTTTTGGTACTATTTTGACAGGAAAATAGCAACGCAATGTTAAAAATATTAAAAAATCCAAGATGGCGGCCAACTTTTTTGTTTGTTGGCCGATTTCGATAAAACTCGATTTCTAGTACTACTTTGACAAGAAAATAGCAACGCAATGTTAAAAATATTAAAAAATCCAAGATGGCGGCCATCTTTTTTGTTTGTGGGCTGTTTTTGATGAAACTCGGTTTTTGGTACTATTTTGACAGAAAAATAGCAACGCAACGTAAAAAATAATAAAAAATCCAAGATGGCGGCCAAATTTTTTGTTTCTTGGCCGATTTCGATAAAACTCGATTTCTAGTACTACTTTGACAAGAAAACAGCAACGCAATGTTAAAAATATTAAAAAAATCCAAGATGGCGGCAAACTTTTTTGTTTGTGGGCCGATTTTGATAAAACTCGATTTCTAGTACTATTTGGAAAAGAAAACAACAACGCACTGCTAAAAATATAAAAAATCCAAGATGGCGGCCAACTTTTTTGTTTGTGGGCTGATTTTTATCAAACTCGGGTTTTGGTACTATTTTGACAGGAAAATAGCAACGCAATGTCAAAAATGATAAAAAATCCAAGATGGCGGCCATATTTTTTGTTTGTTGGCCGATTTCGATAAAACTCGATTTCCAGTACTACTTTGACAAGAAAACAGCAACGCAATGTTAAAAATATTAAAAAATCCAAGATGGCGGCCAACTTTTTTGTTTGTGGGCTGATTTTTGTCAAACTCGGGTTTTGGTACTATTTTGACAGGAAAATAGCAACGCAATGTTAAAAATATTAAAAAATCCAAGATGGCGGCCAACTTTTTTGTTTGTTGGCCGATTTCGATAAAACTCGATTTCTAGTACTACTTTGACAAGAAAATAGCAACGCAATGTTAAAAATATTAAAAAATCCAAGATGGCGGCCATCTTTTTTGTTTGTGGGCTGTTTTTGATGAAACTCGGTTTTTGGTACTATTTTGACAGAAAAATAGCAACGCAACGTAAAAAATAATAAAAAATCCAAGATGGCGGCCAAATTTTTTGTTTCTTGGCCGATTTCGATAAAACTCGATTTCTAGTACTACTTTGACAAGAAAACAGCAACGCAATGTTAAAAATATTAAAAAAATCCAAGATGGCGGCAAACTTTTTTGTTTGTGGGCCGATTTTGATAAAACTCGATTTCTAGTACTATTTGGAAAAGAAAACAACAACGCACTGCTAAAAATATAAAAAATCCAAGATGGCGGCCAACTTTTTTGTTTGTGGGCTGATTTTTATCAAACTCGGGTTTTGGTACTATTTTGACAGGAAAATAGCAACGCAATGTCAAAAATGATAAAAAATCCAAGATGGCGGCCAAATTTTTTGTTTGTTGGCCGATTTCGATAAAACTCGATTTCTAGTACTACTTTGACAAGAAAACAGCAACGCAATGTTAAAAATATTAAAAAATCCAAGATGGCGGCCAACTTTTTTGTTTGTGGGCCGATTTCGATAAAACTCGATTTCTAGTACTATTTGGAAAAGAAAACAACAACGCACTGCAAAAAATATAAAAAATCCAAGATGGCGGCCAACTTTTTTGTTTGTGGGCCGATTTCGATAAAACTCGATTTCTAGTACTACTTTGACAACAAAACAGCAACGCAATGTTAAAAATATTAAAAAATCCAAGATGGCGGCCAAATTTTTTGTTTCTTGGCCGATTTCGATAAAACTCGATTTCTAGTACTACTTTGACAAGAAAACAGCAACGCAATGTTAAAAATATTAAAAAAATTCCAAGATGGCGGCCAACTTTTTTGTTCGTGGGCTGTTTTTGATGAAACTCGGTTTTTGGTACTATTTTGACAGAAAAATAGCAACGCAATGTAAAAAATAATAAAAAATCCAAGATAGCGGCCAAATTTTTTGTTTGTAGGCCGATTTCGATAAAACTCAATTTTTAGTACTACTTTGACAAGAAAACAGCAACGCAATGTTAAAAATATTAAAAAATCTAAGATGGCGGCCAACTTTTTTGTTTGTGGGCCGATTTTGATAAAACTCGATTTCTAGTACTATTTGGAAAAGAAAACAACAACGCACTGCAAAAAATATAAAAAATCCAAGATGGCGGCCAACTTTTTTGTTTGTGGGCTGTTTTTGATGAAACTCGGGTTTTGGTACTATTTTGACTTGAAAATAGCAACGCAATGTAAAAAATAATAAAAAATCCAAGATGGCGGCCAACTTTTTTGTTTGTGGGCCGATTTTGATAAAACTCGATTTCTAGTACTATTTGGAAAAGAAAACAACAACGCACTGCTAAAAAAGGCGCTCAGGGTGGCGCTGCGAGCGTTAACAAGTACGGATACGTCTTCGTGTTTTTTGTAGTATTAAATACTTATATCGTCTAGTGCGCCGCAAAACTTATATCAAATAATTCTAGAGCCCTTGTGAATCTGCATCAGTGTTTGTGTCGACATTGTGTGTGTAACTGTCGCATTATTTAGTCGAAAATAAGCTCATTAGTGCTGTTTTGGATCTCCAATATTTAATTGTGGGGGTACTCATCGCATAGTGAGAAGATCCTCGATCGAAATTTTTTTACCGGTAGCGACATCTATCGGGATTTACCACCTTGCTTCAGACACCTAGCGACATCTAGTTAACTCTACCTAAAACACCTTTTTCATTGCACCGCTGCAGACATCAACAGGACTTTGTTTTTATTTGAGCCATGGCAAAGTGTTTAGCTTGTGGAAAGTTTATATCTGCGGCCGGTGGCGCTAGTTGCACCACCTGCACGAGTGTTTACCACAAAGGTTGTGTCGCGTTCCAAGATGCATCCGTAGTCCCTAAAGATTGGGTATGCCCGGACTGTAAGAAAAAAATAAGAAAAGGTGACAACAGCAGTACACCAATAAAAAATGTCTGTGATGGCGCGTCTGTGCCGATGCCGCCGTCTTTGACTGTAGCCCCATCTAGCGGAGAATCGGAGCTTAGCGCAATGCGTCGGGAGCTGTCGTCAAGTATGTCGGAATTCCGTGAGTTCCTTAAGGAATTCCGATCCGGAATGAAGAAAATGGAGGATCGATTGTCGGGCTTCGAGGGCAGGCTGGAAGCGGTAGAGCGGAGGCAGGCGGACGCACCAACAGCGGCGGAAGGCGACGTGGTGGAGCTGCGCCGCACGGTAGAGGGCCTTAAAGCGGAACTCAACGCACGGGACCAGGAGATGCTGCAGTCGGACCTCGACATCGGGCATCTTCCAGAGGAGAAAGGGGCCAACCCGCTCCATTCGGTGACAGTGCTGGCCGCCAAGCTGGGGGTCACCCTAGACGCGACGGACGTCGTGTTCGCCGAGCGGGTGGGGCCGCCACCGAGCGGGCCAGAGGCGCGCCCGCGCCGTGTTGTGGTGCGCCTGGTGCGGCGGGAACTGCGGGACCAACTCCTGAGTGCTGCTCGTGTCCGCCGTAATATCACCTCGGCTGACGTTGGATGCTCTGGTCCGCCGCGACGCATCTACTTAAATGACAGGCTGACTGCCACAAATCGTCGCCTGTTTCACCGAGTTCGCGAGGAGTGTCACAAGAGACGTTGGAGATACTCTTGGACCAAGAGAGGGCGGATCTTCGCGCGACAGGATGACGGGAAACAGGTGTACTCTTTCAGGTTGGACTCTGACGTAGATCGTGTTTTTGGCCCGGGTGACGTTAGCGATAAATGATGACCCTGAAAGTAAGTTTATTTATAGATATTGGAATAAAAACAGTATATTTTATTGTAATTTTTTATTGGCGATCAAATTTAAATCTAAACACGTTTATTTTACATCTAATGAGCAATCACACATAATTACCAAGTTAAAATATTTAAAAACAAACGAATGGAATAGGTATATTAGGCTACATTGACATTTTTAATTTAATTAAAGAAATTTTAAAATGTTAACCAAACTTTTTAAAGTCGGTTTGTATAATGCAGGCTCCCTCAGTACAAATCATGATAACTTTTTAGCCACAATCGATCATTATGACTTAGATATTTTGGCAATAAATGAAACGTGGCTTAGAGATGGGGAAGAGGGGCGGGCGCCGACCTGGGTATCGTCTCCGACACATACCGCGGCCGCGTGGCGATCGTGAGCGTGGCGGAGGTGTCGGTTTTTATATAAGACAGAATGTTTCTGTCCGAACTTGGCCACACCTAATAGACCCAGTGCATAAGTCGGTAGAGCAAATGTGGCTTGCGCTGACCTGCAACGGAAAGAAGATAATAATAGGTACCGCGTATCGGCCACATTGGATGAACGTGGACCTATTTTTTGACGCAATTTCAGATACAATTAGTTCAATTCCCAATTACGATAAACTCATTTTATTAGGCGACTTCAATATTAATTTACTGCAGACTCAAGATGTAAATTCAATTAAATTTAAATCTTTTATATCAAACTTTGAACTTTTGCAGGTCGTTTCAGATCCAACACATTTTACTTTACATAGTCAAACACTAATTGATGTGGTTTGTACGGATCTAGCTGTAAAAAAGATCTCTATGGATCATGTGGGGGCAACATGTGGTCACTGCCTTGTTGTGTGCGAGTTCAATATTAAGCGTGAGAAGTATTCTCCGCACACAATTACTTTCAGACCACTTAAATACATAGACACGGATGGTTTTGATGATGACTTACAAAATATTCGATGGGACCTCATATCTAGTACTGAAAGTGTTAATGATATGGTAGAAACTTTTAATAAATGTGTGCTCGGTATTTTTGATAAGCATGCACCTGAAAAAACTATCAGGGTAAAATATCGTAGTCTACCCTGGCTTACAGACACAATCAGGCTCATGATGAAGTTACGGGATGAAGCACTTACAGATTACCACAAAAACAATAAAAAAGACAACTCATATTATAAATCATTAAAATCAACAGTGAATCAAGCACTTTACCACGAAAAAATCGCATATTTTAAATTCCATATAAATAATAAAATCAATAATCCCAAACTATTGTGGAAAAATCTGGAGAATTCCATTTTGCCTCCAAAAAAAAATTTTTTGCCTAAGTGCTTCAAAGAACCTGATACTATCAACAATTACTTTTTAAATATCCCAGGTAACTCTAACGTGAGCTTATCTCAGTTAACATATTTTGAATATAACCGCTTCTCAGACTCTGTTTTTACTCTGAACCCAATCAACCTGGAAGTCGTCATCAAGATAATCCGTAGTTTAAAATCTAATGCAGTGGGTTGTGATTCGATTAGTTTGGATATGCTTATAAGGACTTTTCCATTCACTATTGAAGTCGTAAGAGACATTACCAACTTATCTATTGAATCCCAAACATACCCGGAGTTATGGAAGCAGGCTATGGTTCTTCCTCTGCCGAAGATTTCTAACCCAACAGATTTAAAGGACCTAAGGCCTATAAATATACTTCCATGTATGTCAAAGATCTGGAGAGAGCTGTAGGCATGCAAATGATTGACTATCTAGAGAAGAATAATATTCTACCTGACCTACAGTCTGGTTTTAGAATAGGCCGTAGTACCACAACTGCTCTTCTAGATATTACAGATGAAATACTAAATGCACAAGATAAAGGCATGTGCACTTTGCTTGTTCTATTAGATTATTCTAGGGCATTTGAAACATTAAATATAGACCTACTTTTATCAAAACTTAGTTACTATGGATTTGACTCACAGGCAGTGAAATGGTTTCATAGCTACCTAACTGGACGCTATCAGTATGTCAAATTGAATGATAACAATGGCTCTTCAACAGAGTCGGATAGGATGGCCATAGATAGAGGTGTACCTCAGGGATCGATCCTAGGACCTATACTGTTTATCCTGTACTCTGCTGACATAACATCCCACATTACTAACTCTAAGTACCACATTTACGCAGACGATACTCAAATTTACATCTCTTTTAAGCCACAAGATATCGACCAAGCCATTATTAAAATTAATGAAGATCTCACAAACATTGAAAAGTGGTCAAATAACAACTGTTTAAAATTAAACCCATCAAAAACGAAATATATAATTTTTGGCTCCAAAAACCAATTAGCAAAGGCTCTACCATCCCATAATGTAAAATTAAATGATGTACCAGTGGATAGAGTCTATGAAGTTCGCAATTTGGGTCTAGAAATGGATAGTGATCTCCGTTTTGAAAAACATATTAATAGTTATGTTCGCAGTTGTTTTTATAGGCTAAAAATACTGTATAGGGTTAGAAATTTTCTCAGTGAAAGCCTGCGAATACAGCTGGTCGAGTCATTGGTGTTATCTAAGCTCAATTACATGGATACAGTGTATGGACCTCGATTGCTTGCAAAAACTCAAAGACAAATACAGCGTGTACAAAATGCTTGTGCACGCTTTTGCTTCAAAATTCCGTTGCAGGCCCACGTGACACCTTTCCTCAATAACCATCTCATTCTTAAAATGAGACACCGTAGAAAGCTGCATTTAGCAAGTCTTATGTTTGGCATTATAAAGCAAAAATCACCTTGCTATTTATATGCTAAATTATCCTGGATGGCAGCTCATAGGCCACACGGGGCACGCAAACACGTTCAGCAGCTGTCTACTGCGCGCCATAGAACCACCGCTTTCCGGGGCAGCTTTCGCTATGCAGCTTCAAAGTGCTGGAACAACATCCCTCCGCCAATAAGGGACCTGAAAAACATAAGTACCTTTAAACGTCACATAAAAATTTTCCTTTATAACGCTCAGAAAAGTCAAGAAAACCTGGCTCAAGACACTAGTGTTTTATGATGAATTACCTTAGCTTTGTGTCCCTAAGAAATGGAGGCATGTTGTTTCGGCATAGCTGATTGTTTTGCTCATGCTTCTTGTGTAGTTTTGTAGGCCTGATGTCCTGTTTTTGTAAGCTGTATTACTTACATGTGAGTAACTTGAGACTGGGAGAACCCTGTAAAAATAATCCTTTGAGTTGTATGTACCTATTTTGTTGTTGTTATGATAATGATAAAGTGTTTGTTTTGTGACGTTTGTACTGACCGTTTTAGTAAGCTAACTAGTTGTTTAGTTAGTAGTTCTTTAATATGTTTTTCCTTTTGTTTTGTAATTAGTTATAATTTCATTCTGTTTCGTTTGTTTGATTGCTTGGTTTTGCTTCTTGTGGTTTGCTCATCCAGGTTGTTTTTTGGGAACCCTGAAAAATTTAAATATTTAGTTTTGCTTGTTCATCGTTTTAAACATTGTATACTCGCTTAATAAACTTACCTAAGTTTTTATTAAGATCTACAGCATTTATTTTTTCTAGATTTTTCACTCTTTTACTTCAAAAGTTAGGGGACACACATTTTACCACTTTAGAAGGTTCTATCTTTCAAAAGGTAGACTTTGAGAAAAAATGGTTTGAGAAACTTGCATGTCATTTTTAAAGACATATCTATAGATACCCCACACGAATAATAATATGTTTGATTAAAAAAATATTTTCGGTTTTAGTTCCATGTATGGGGAGTCTCCCTTATTTTTTTTTATTTTTATTTTTGTATAAAAATCGTACAGCGGTTAACAGAATACATTTAACTACCAAGTTTCAAGTGTGTAGTTTTTATAGTTTTGGAATAAAGTGGCTGTGACATACGTACGGACGGACAAACGGACAGACAGACAGACAGACATGACGAATCTATAAGGGTTCCGTTTTTTGCCATTCGGCTACGGAACCCCCCAGATCCTTGGGGGAGGCCTATGCCCAGCAGTGGGCGTCGTCGTTCGGCTGACATGATGATCTTCTATCGAT
Organism: Crambus lathoniellus; assembly: GCA_949710035.1. Taxonomy (NCBI): domain Eukaryota; kingdom Metazoa; phylum Arthropoda; class Insecta; order Lepidoptera; family Crambidae; genus Crambus; species Crambus lathoniellus. The sequence continues at coordinate 20,866,736 of OX453306.1, forward strand.
TACTAAAGGATAATGGGCAATTTCTAAGGGCCTTGGCTTGGTAGCCAAAAAAATGTGTGCGGCTACTTCGAAACTATACAATTTTTCAATCTATACAGATACCTGATATTGTTTTACTGCTATGAAAGTTTCTTTTTGTATTTTCAGTTTGGAAACAGTTATAAATGGTTAAAGAATCTATTCATATAAAAGATCTTTCTTTTCTACATTCTCTAAATATTCCTGCGGTGGTGTCGTGTGAGTCGGGTCGTTACGTGCCCTAAAATATGGTTGAACGAAGCGATTTGGCTGGCTCATGCGTCATGCTCGTGAACGGGTGCTGCCAGTGGGGTGGGTCTGCTCATGTCAACTTGTGTTAAAGGTGTTCGGGATATGGTTTATAATAGTATTATACTCGTAATATAGTTTTGTGAGCGAGCTGGTGTATCTCATAGTAATTTTGGTAAGTACTCGTGTCTTACAGTAACAGCAATTTTTTCTAATTATTGTTGTATAATAATTGTCTAATAATTATTATTATAACCTCTTAAGTTAGGATAAAAGTATTAAAAATGTACCTATGTGGGGTAATTCTTAAAGAACTAACATCCAGGATCAATATAATACTTTGTGAATACGCGTCGTGCAACTTACTTACTTACCCGTGAAATCCGCGGTGCGTTGGTAAACATCGTCGAGACTACTGAGCAACTTTCCTGCTTGGAACTCCGCCAAACATCGTAAAAACACCTAGAAAACTATATCACAGGCACCGCCACGGATTACCTTTATTAGTTATGAAATTTCCACTTCTCTTCTACGAAATACAATAAACAAATAATACTTATAAATAGTCATAACTTTAAACTTTTTAAAAGGCATTCTTATGGCCGTTTCCACCAAACGTTAAGACGTTCCTAAGGCAATGCTTATCGTTAAGCGATTCTTAAATGGAACTTTTACCACCCGTTTGCACTAAACTTACGAATCGCCCAAGTCTTTTCCTAGCTAACTTAAGACATTCTTAACAAAAAATTGCTTTGCACTAACCTTAGGACATTCTTAAATGCACTTTAGGCTATTCTTAACTTACGGGCCCAATATCGAGCGCCTAAGGCTTAAGTAATACCTATATCAGTGATTATTGTCTGTGGCATTGTGAGCAAAGAGTAGTGCGACAAGCTTTTCTGTTCCTGTGATTATCTTTGGAACTAAAACAGTTTTCATAGGACAGTCCATTTTGACAGCTAATTTCGTATTGCAAGTGACTCCTCTGTCACGGCTGTCACCGGAACAGAAAAGCTTGTGGCTTTTGTATTCTTGTTTGCTGGATAGAGACACAACACATGTGACATACGCAAAGATATTATAATATAACAAGATTGTGCACTATGAAAATAAAAGCAATGTCAATTCGATTCTATGCAGTTACAATAAGGTTTATTTTCGTATGACATTTCGATAAACGGAAAAACGAGCCGAGCGAGAGGCTCTTATATAGGATTGCATCCCTGTCTACTGGGCTGCCACCATTAAATATTTTTGGTTGTAGTAGAACTTAATTCAAATTCATATTTCCTGTTCTCGGGAATTTTCAAAATATTAATTAATTAAAAGGAATGTTAAACTGATAATAATAAAGTCCATATCATTTGTATTATTTAAAACCTTGAAAAACTATTTTTTAAATGTAAGAGTCGGTGTTATGGTAGTTTTAATTATAATAAATATGCAACACTTTGCGGCTGGACAATTTTAATAAAAATAAAAACATCATCAATATGGCGACGGCAAATTAATGTATGTGTGTAAAGTTAGTGTGTGGATCTTAATTAACCGACTTCTAAATCAAAAAGGAGGAGGTTCTCTATTCGTCTGTATGTATGTTTTTTTTTTTTTTTTTTTTTTGTGTATGTCCACCGATTACTCGAAGACGGCTGAACCGATTGGAATGGTTCAAACGTTATTACATCAGGTTGGTTTCCAAGTTGGTTCCATTTTTTGAAATTTTGAAATCGGTTTAGTAGTTTTCAGGAAATCTTGAAAATACTGTCGTTTTCGTTACCACTTTATGTGAATTTAATACGTATCTTTAGGCATAGCTCCTTTGTTTATAAACCGATTTAGATGATTCTTGTTTTGTTAAAAAGGGGATACCTCAAGGTATTTTAACCGACTTCGAAAAAGAGGTTTTGAGTTTGATCACATACCTATTTACCAGAAAACACGTAAATTGCCTGCACGATGCACTAAAAAGAGTGAAATAAAAATTATTTAAAAAAAAAAAACCGCCTTCTAAAAAACCACATCAAAAAAGTAAGAAATAATTCCTCACCAAATAAATAACTTAAGTACTTTGAAGTCGGGCGGGTTTTAACAAAAACAACAAAAAATTGTACATGTTTCACGCCCGACTTCAAAGTACTTAAGTTATTTATTTGGTGAGGAATTATTTCTTACTTTTTTGATGTGGTTTTTTAGAAGGCGGTTTTATTTTTATCATTTTAAAATTAAGTTTAAATCAATAAAAATAGTTCTCACTTGATGTGTGAAAGGATGCAAAAGCGAATCATTTAAACGGAGCGGTGTATCTTTTCATAGGTAAGTATTTAGCCAAACTTTAATTCTTGCGTATAGTAGGGTATCCATTTCGTTTTTAGTCTATAGACTGGAATTTACTTTCTTACTTAACCCAAACATTAATTTTCATTGTTTCAGATTTCCTAAAGATGAAGAAATTAAAAAAGGTTGGCTTAACCTCATATCTGAAAAAATTACACAATACTCAGCGGAAGAAGAAAAAAAAGAAGAACTTTATCAGAAAATAGGCATGAAACAAAACTTATTAAATGTATTATAACATCTGTATCTTAATTTAAGGTTAAAAAAGTAGGTACGCAAAAAACGAATCATTAAAATTAATTGGACACAAAGCCTCCATGCGTCAAAAGATCCGCAAGAAAATTTTGTTTAGCAATGTATAGTCTAACTAATAAACAGATTTTTATTATTGTACGTGGACTTTTTATTTCTATCCATTTTAGCAAAATACGTCTATCAGAAATACAGACATACATTTCATATAATTACATACAGGTCAAACTGACAACCTCCTTTTTTGAAGTCGGTTCAAAAGTAAGTATGCTTATAAAGCATATGTGTATGTGTCGATTGTCACATTATTGCCTCATAAGTGGTGCAAATGCTTTGCCTCGAGGAGTCCTCATCTTAACTAATATTATAAATATAAAGTGAGTTCGGATGTTTAAATGTATGTTTCTTTTAGCTACAAGAGCTCCCTAGGAAGCGTGATGTTCGAGCCTACGTAAGCTAGGTCTGGTTAACTATAAATTGTCCTCGAAAAAACCAAATCGTGTAGTCACTCACGTCTCTCTCCTTAGAGAGGGACGCACACCATAATAGGCCTATCTCGCTCGGCTCGGCTGTAACTCATGAGTGCGCAATCTTGTTATATTATAATATCTTTGGACATACGTCATTCATCATTATTTTTAAAAAACATTACAGATCGACAATCTTTTCTGTTCCCATGACAGCGGCGCTTATGTTTAGCAGCAAAACATGAAAGTATTAGCAAAATGACATTAAAAACAAAACTCCATAGTTTTAGTTTTGGCCACCGGAACAGAAAAGGTTGTCGCACTGTATTTATGTTTTTCTTGACAGTTGAGCTCAGTTGACTTTTTCTTTTCTCGGTGAATTACTCCTACCAAATAAAATAGACAACGCCTTAGCTTTTGTCTCCTTTTAACTCACGAAGGAATCAATGAGGAGTTTCAACCAAAAAAATATCCAGTGACCTACTTTACCTCGCCAGTTTTAAAATCCATAAACAATTAATATTTGAATTCATTCATTCATTCTTTTAGCAAGGCGATGACTAAGTTACGACGTAGTCTGTCAGTGCAAACAAAAATTTTAGCTCGGCTGTTTTAGGCTGTTCCTAAGCTAAGATGTATCTTATCTATGACAAGCTCAACCCGAGTTTAGTGCAAATGGGCATAATTAGTTTCACCACAACTTAAGAATGCCCTAAGTAGTTAAGAAGCTCCTAAAGTTAGGACACAGAAAACGGCCGCCTAATTGTTAAGGATCAACTTAATGTCAAATGAAACGTCAAACTTGACTCGAGTTATCTTCGTAAATCTTGAATAAAGTTTAAAATAATCATGAATTTGTATAATAAAAAATAATTGTGTAAGATTTTTAAATTTTTACTTTTTGCATTCACAATGCAATTTTTATCATAGAAAAATGGAAAATAAAGTATTTAGAAAAAATCGACCCGTCTCACGTCCCATCGGAGCTGGTTGTGAGACGGGTCGATTTTTTCTAAATACTTTATTTTCCATTTTTCTATGTGTAAGATTTGTTTGAATTTCTGAATTTCTTTGACGATGATGAAGGTGATATTGTAGGTACGCATAAAGACAACGACGGATAAAGCCAATACACACGATGCGCTCTCATGCTGTGGAAATATACGAGAACTTGTATCTACATTACGGAAAATGTTGGTTTCCTAGAACTTTCAAGACTTTCAAAGGAACTTTATGGTACCTACCTAATCTATGCTAGAATTCACTTTTCAGAAGTGACATTCTATAGAGAAATTAAACTTAACTAAGACGTTCCTATCTAGGAATTTTTTGTGTCCGTCAAGATGGCGGGATCAAACATGGAATCCAGATAATTTTGATAAGTATATAAACTACCTAATTACTACTATTTGCTACCTTCAGTGAAATAATTGCTACCTTGATATTTTTAAAGTTATAAGCAAAATGATTTGGTCTCGCCATCTTGATATCAAGATGGCGGGATCAAACTAAGCCATTCGCTGTTATTAATTACATTTGATTTTAATATTTACTACCTCTTTGCTACCTACACATAGTCATACCTCAAAGTTTCTGTTGCTATAATTTTGAAGTTATGAAATATAAATTGTGGTCTCGCCATTTTGACGATCTCATTTTATTAAAAGTACAATTAGTTAATATATTTTTTAATACTTATAATTTACTACCTTATTTCTACTTTACCGTACAGTAATTGAAATTAATTTATTTCAAGTAATTTTGAATAAAATAAAAAAAATACTTGTCACTACTTTTTTATTCTATGGTCTATATTCCTATAATTTTTGGCATAGTATGTATCAGTGTTGGCATTATTCGATTACTTTTTCAATTTGGTTGATTTAATCGTGATTGAAGTTAGTCATGACTAAAATAGTATAATAACCAATTAGCGGCCAACTTTTTTGTTTGACTATGAGTGCAAATCTTCATCTCGCTTAATTTAAATAAATACGTTAATTTTCAAAATCCAAGATGGCGGCCAACTCTTTATTAGTGGGCCAATTTTGATGAAACTCGGTTTTTTGTACTGTTTTGACGAGAAAACAGCAACGCAATGGTAAAAATATTATAAATCCAAGATGGCGACCAACTTTCTTGTTTGAGGGTCGATTTTGGTGAAACTCGGTACTTGGTACTATTTTGACAAGAAAAGAGCAGCGCAATGTTTACAGCATTAGCCATTTGATGTCCTCACTGCTGGGGCACTGGCCTTCGTTATGAAAGGATAAGGAGAATGGGCCATGACCCACCACGCGGGCCCAGTGCGGATTGGTGTGTATTAACGACTGCAAATGCAGCCGAGACTAACGGTTTAACGTGCCTTTCGAAGAACGGAGGAGCTCGAGATGAAAAGTTCTTTGGTCACCCACCCGTGACCGACCATTGCGAAAGTTGCTTAACCTCAACGATCGCAGGCCGAGCGCGCTGTCCACTGCGCCACGGGCTCCTCAAATGTTGCTCAAATACAAACGGCTCGCAATGTTTAAAATATTAAAAATCTAAGGTGGCCGCCAACCATTTTGTTTGTGGGCTGATTTCGTTGGAACTCAGTTTTTGGTACTATTTTGATAAGAAAACAGCAACGCAAGCAATTAAATACATAAATGTTACTATTATCACAGTACAACGAATTTTTCCATACAGTAGGCCGACGCTCTTGAAGTTGAGCGATACCGATGCCTGTATAGGTATTTACGTAAGTAAGGAAGGATTGTCACAAATTTAGGTCGATGCAATAATAGGTCTTCATATTTTAAAAAACATACTTAAAATATGGATCGTGTGGACATTTTCATTTTTCCTGTTTGTTTAAATAAACAATAAAACCATTTTACGTCATTTAAGCAAACAAAAAGTTTACAAGTTGGCTAGGTATGTTTTGTTTAAGTACTTATAAAGTTATCACATATTAAACGCCTCGCAGTTGCTAAACTAGTAACAAGTTATTTATCATGTCATGATCCACCTATTATTATACGGTCAATTTCGTATAAATGAAAACTTCTAATAATTGCTTAAAACTTATGCATAAATATTAACTTTAAGATAACATTTTAGACATTCTTTTATTTATTCTTACATTTATATCATATTTTTTATATTAAAGTTTTAAAAAATCCTAATAATTATTTTAAATAGAAAACGCTATTTTTAAAATATTATTTACGTTTGTTTTCAGTTTTCCTCATCATAGAGGGGTATAAACCTAGATTTCTTCACTCGTCCCGCTCTCGTCCCTTGCATGCCTGTCACCTCACGTCAGGTGCGACAGACAATAGCGTTCTGCGAGTAATTAGTTTTATTAGAATTACTCGTAAAATAAACATTATTTTTGCAAATCGTTAATAGGGTCGCTAGATAATATAGTTTGATATTATGTATTATTAGTATTAAAGAATTGGCAATTAATTTAGAAAAATCATATAACTTTACAAGATTGCAAAATATCCTTCATTTATTTAATATCATTTTCAAGATAAAAATTTTTTTTTGTTAATATCGAAATGAAAATCTTGAAAATGATATTAAATAAATGAAGGATATTTTGCAATCTTGTAAAGTTATATGATTTTTCTAAATTAATTTTTATCAAAAACAGTCAAAGTTTATCGACCATCATTAATGAATATATCCAAAGTGAAATTTTATCAAAAAAAAGCGATCAGTTTCAAAACAACAATTTCAATAATAATTGAAACTTTGAACGCAAAAAGAAAAAAATTGTAGCATGAATCATCATAAACTTATTTTTCTTGTCAAACTACCAAATACCGAGTTTCACCAAAATCGACCCTCAAACAAAAAAGTTGGTCGCCATCTTGGATTTATCATATTTTTACCATTGCGTTGCTGTTTTCTCGTCAAAATAGTACAAAAAACCGAGTTTCATCGAAATTGGCCCACTAATAAAAAAGTTGGCCGCCATCTTGGATTTTGGAAATAAACGTATTTCTTTAAATTAAGCGAGATGAAGATTTGCACTCATAGTCAAACAAAAAAGTTGGCCGCTAATTGGTTATTATACTATTTTAATCATGACTAACTTCAATCACGATTAAATCAACCAAACTAACTAATCGATTGAAAAAGAAATCGAATAATCACAACACTGATATATACTATGCCAAAATTATAGGAATATAGACTATAAAATAAAAAAGTAGTGACAAGTATTTTTTTATTTTTATCAAAATTACTTGAAATAAATTTATTTTGAATTACTGTACGGTAAAGTAGAAATAAGGTAGTAAATTATAAGTATTAAAAATTATATTAACTAATTATACTTTTAATAAAATGAGATCGTCAAAATGGCGAGACCACAATTTATATTTCATAACTTCAAAATTATAGCAACAGTAACTTTGGGGTATGACTATGTGTAGGTAGCAAAGAGGTAGTAAATATTAAAATCAAATGTAATTAATAACAGCGAATGGTTTAGTTTAGTCCCGCCATCTTGATATCAAGATGGCGAGACCAAATCATTTTGCTTATAACTTTAAAAATATCTAGGTAGCAATTATCTCACCAAAGGTAGCAAATAGTAGTAATTAGGTAGTATATATATTTATCAAAATTATCTGAATTCCATGTTTGATCCCGCCATCTTGACGGACACAATTTTTTTAGTAGTTTTGGTTGGTGAAACGTAACAGTATCATAAGGTACTGTTTAAATTAAGATATTCTTAGCTAAGAAATACCTTACGAGTGTTTGGTGAAAACGGCCATAAATTTTCAAAATTACTTATTTTGCTAAGTATACCTACTGAGACGCACGGGGGTCCCACCCCACTGATAATGCGATGTTCTTCAAATTGTATCTGCGGTTGGGAATTCTCGCCTTAATGACGCGCGCGCCTCACTTCATTTGCGTTTTTGATAATAATTATAATAAGATAACTATAATACATTGGTACGGGATTTTTATTGTTTTGAGTTTATATAAATTATTTCTACGTGGATTACAAAAAAAATTCGAGGTGACTTTAATGTGCGAATTTTAAAATCAAATAAAACTGAATTTAAAAAAAAGTACCAGAGTCACCTTGGTGATAATTGGTATACTTATTAGTATTATTTATATACATGCTTTGATTAAATATCACTCGGTGTGCCATTATTGTTATAAAGTTAGAAATAATTTGACATAGTATATTCGAAATACAGTCAATAAATCGACCTAGACGAGAGATTATTTATTCCTTAATTAAAGCATTCTAAAAGACTCTAAAATGAACAAAATCACCAGTTTTCCATTTTTTGTTCACACCCAAATTATTTTTTCTTACTTTATTGATTAATTAACCGAAAAGTACGAAGTTAATAGGTATCAGAGATTATTCTGATTTCCGGTTTTTCAAGTATTCATTTATGTTATTCCAAATTATCACCCAAAGTGCTAATATTGCAACCTACTCCATACAAACACATTTATTTTGACTGGACTAAAAACTATACGGCAATATACAGGTTGTCTGAAATATGATTTTATTGTTATGTTTATTTAAATATGTATTGTTTTAAATACCTACCTACCTACTGACTGAAATTTTAAATCGTTGCTTATATACCTATTTCCTTTAAATATTATTATAATTATCAAATAAGTAGAATTTAATATTATTAGCTACGTGTAGGTTTTCGAATTTCCCATGGTTTTCACGTTCCCGGGACCTGGGAAAAACTACATATTATTTACAATTTCGGGAATCTGGATTTTTCGATATTTTTATGAAAACTCGTGGGTACCTACTTGAGTTTTTTAGTTTGAACTTGACTATCTTTTTAAACTCTGTGTAGTCTTTTTACATTCTGTGTTGAAAAAGCCGAAGTCTACACGCATTTTAATCAAAACAAGAAACTTGAAAAAATTGCTGGCAAACGATTATTTTTGTGTTAAAAAGCGTTTCTATAAACATAAATTAAGAAATACTTAACTTAAAAAATTTGTTTCCATAAAATCATGAGAACCAAAGCTTAAAAGTTACCTCCTTTGTATGAAAAGCAAATTTTATCCATAATTAAGTGGCCATCACTGTAACACCACCAACCAACCAAATGTTGGTGTTGGTTTGTTGGTTGTTTTTTTGCGGAAGTAAGCTACATACATTTCGTTTTTCACAAAGTATTAAAAATAGCCGAAAACTCGAAATCCCGGGTTTTTTGTATTCCTTAAAACCCGGGTTTTTCCGGACCGGGTAAACCCGGGTTCGATGCCCTACACACAACACAGCTTGATATCACAACTTTCTACAAACTTCTTATAATATCTTGAGCTTTCAAATAAAAGATTTTCTTAAGAATTGTTCTTTTAGTTCTTAACTGTTCTTAAGACCTGTTTCTTAAATTAATACGATTACCTTACGCAATTGCCCCCCAGAGGTATAGGCCGACAGGCGAACTGATCGTCTGTGGAGCCCTTGGGTACCTACGGACGGAACACTTCATGGCTTTTAAACAATGACTAGAAAGGGAATAACCAAATAAATTCAAATAAAACTAAAAACATCTCTTACATAAAATGTCACTTTAATGATGATCACTAAAACCAAGTCTAATGCAGCACATACTGTAAGCCTTACAAAATCAATAAACGGGAATGATAGTTACATTTCGAATGAAAATTAATGAGTAAGTTGTTCAATAATTTGTAATGGGCTAAATAGCCTAGTTGGACTTCTTGGATTCTTTGGATGGAGAACGTGATCTTGAACGTGACATCGAGCGCCCCTTGGACCTGGAGCGCGAGCGGGAGCGGGAGCGGCTGCGGGAGCGCGACCCCGAGCGCGGCGAGCGCGAGCGACGACGGGACCTCGACCGGCTGTCAACATACATGAAAATAAATGTTAATCACAACGCACAACTGCAACGTCGAGAGCTCGCAGTGCCTTCAATGCGAGCTCCTAACGTTTTCAAAGCTCTGATGTGAATGGACTTGTATCATTCCATCCCACTTTTGCACTAAAGCAAACTATGGTCCGTAGTCTACACAGCGCGACGACAGTCTCGTCTGTTGACAATATTGACGTCATATTGGTATTTGTACATTACACACTTCTTCAGTGACAATCACTTATCTGTCTGAAGACCTCCATGTCTTGTCGCGCTGTCTGACTAGGCTGCCCACATAAGCCAAAAAAAAAAAGTCTCATGTTCTTATTTTTAATGAGAATGGCCGTATATTTTGTTGCGGTGAAACAAGCATAGAATATATAATAGTAGTAAGGTAAAACAGGTTAAAAAATAGTCAACATCATCAATTTTTTTTTTGATTTGTCCTATACAGGTTGTTAGGGGCACCTTTGCAAAAACTTCAACCATGGCTTCAGACCATCATGCTGAACAACGTACAGCAAGAATTTTTGTCGGAAATGGAAAAAAATATTCGAGTTTTCATACAAATTTAGCAACTAATCGGGACTTTTGTATGGAGAGTCGAAATATTTTTTCATTTCCGACAAAAAATTCTTGCTGTGCGACGTTCAGCATGATGGCCTGGGGTGCGATTCTCTAACGAAATTACAGCGTCACTTCGTCATTCGCCTTCGATACTTTATGTCAAATTCATAACAAACAAGTGAAAGTCAAGCGAAAAAGAACGTCGAGTTTGTTGATTGAATTTTAGAGAATCGCACAACTGAAGCCATGGGTAAAGTTTTTGCAACGGTGCCCCTAACACCCTGTATAACAATGTGTGAAAATATTTGCATGGAAATTTTTGTACAAACACTAAAACCGGTTGCGGTAACTCATCATTTAAGGCAATTAATTTGAAGAGAAATGGCGTTATCTCAAATAAAAGGCAAAACAATATATTTTTTCTGTATCAATACTGAATATGGTTTTAAATATTAATTAGTACTTACATATAAATAATCCAAAATATACTTGTCTAAGTTGACGCGAAAATGTTATTTTCTTGGAAGTCACTTCTGTTGAGTTGACGCTTTTTGGCTTATGAGGGCGGTAGGTAAGTTACCTGATCCACTTTTAGCAAAGTACCTATAATCTGTAGTCAGAAAGTTTTGTATGCCTTCCAAGTACTAAAAATGGAACAGGTAAACAGCACACTAGATTATACAAGTCAAATTGTCTGATTAGTAGGAACCTTAGAATGTTTGATGCAGTCTTCAAAATCAATGGAGTACTTAGTGGTAACTCAAATCTAATGTGCTGTTGTTTGGATTTGAAGTAAAAACTACCCAATTACACAATATGATAAAGTCGTATATTTACAACAAGAATAGAAATCATTTATATTAGTAATTTTTTAACTTCTGTTGCGTTTTACGCATCTAACCCCAGCTTTGCTAGACTAACTGTAGGTACTATTAATGTGATTTTTTTTGAGGTCAAAACAAATATTTGGAATGTGAAGAAAAGATATATCGGCAAGATCTTTAGTAAGCAAACATATTAAAGTGTCTTCTTTAAAACTAGTTGGCACCACTTGCTTTCAGCTTAAGGTCATAGCCCACTTATACCACACCGCTCCAACCTAATACCGCCCTAAACAAAGGCGACAGCTAGCAGGTACCCAGCAGTCCACGCGGCGACAGTTAGCAGACTCCCAGCTGTCCACTCGTCGACTGCTATTTCCTCTATAGGTGCGCGGCGACGACCGCTAGCAGTCAGCGCGCGGACAGCGGGCGGACCGCGCGGCGTCAGCGAGGGGTCAACTACCGAGGAGTCTGACGGGCAGTAAGCTCGCGGACCGCGCGCTGTTCGCTATTTTATATTGTTACTGTAAAATGCATCTACAGTGAACGACATTAAGTCCATATTTGGCTGTTCATACTTTGGTTGGGTGGGAGCGGTGCGGTCTAAGTGGGCTATGACCTTTACTCACTCAATAAATTTAATGAGAGACTAAGAATAGAGGGCAGTTTTTTTACAATGTAGTGTAATTTAGTGAGAATGCTGGGGGATAAAAAAATATGTTGGACCTTTACCTAAACTTTGTAAGAAATATTTTTTGACATTATATTATGTTTTTGTTTCCAAAGTGAACCGAAAACAAAATCAACAAAACACATTCTGATGTGTAAAGATTGATTTTATCTAAAAAATTAACAATTTATTTGAAAGAGTACAAACTAAGTTAGTATCCAGAAATTATTTAAGACTCCTGATGATCACTGCAGCGTTTCAGTTGAAAATAGTGAGTTAACACAAAATTGTGTGCCATTATAATTTTATTGTGTATTTTGGTCTAGATACTTGCTGTTATTGTAATGCATAAATGTGGATAGACTACAATAATTTAATATTGCCTATTACATTAGGTACACAAACCATATTAGTATGAAAATAATCTACCTTTTCTAGGAAAATTAAAGACAAGATCATCTCAAAATCATTCATAGCAGGCCTTCAATGTACACAAATACTGGATAATAATGTGTAACTCACTGAGTGCACGCAGTGATTACAATAGACGTGCGTCGCGATGAGCAGAACAGACATAATGCTCAATGCAGTTCTCGACAAGTGAAGTGTGCACGTAGGCTGTCGCTATGTAGTTCGCAGAGCGAAGTTACCGATGCGGCCAACTCTAGCGGAGTACACGCCGCGAAGTGAAAGCTACGTAGCGCAGACAATAAGAAGTGCAGACACTGACGAGTTCATTCTCGGCGCACAGGCCAATGATAACCTATAACATAGTTATCATTGGTATAAGTGAGTCCAAAACAATAGCTATGGAACCTTTTGCCACTGTCAAGAAATCAACATGTCATTGGTAAGTAATAGGAGAAGTGGCAACAGATTACATAGTGTGACTGATTTTTTTTCGTCATTATGAAACACCAAATTGATCAAATAATCAAATGCAAGATTGGTAACCTGCGCCGGCGACGGCGGGTGCAATCACGAGCATAGTGTCCTCTGTCACCACAGTCATAGCACCTGTCGTCGTAGGGCCTTGGGGGCGCGCGAGAACGCGGCGGAGGGCCTCTTCCTCCAAAGCCCCGACTTCCATTTGACATTTCCACTCGGGCACGGCGTCCACATATAGTTCTTCCATCTAAACCACGAATCTGAATAACAAAAGTACCATCCGGTTTACAAGTTAAAATGGGATGGGATAATGCGAAACTTTGGTCAGAGTGTATTTTACATAAAAGGATAAGAGAAAACAACATTCAAGCTTATGGAGAGGATAACGCGCAATAGAAATGTCAAATTGGGGTTATTTGCATTTTAGTTATATTTAATTAATTATTGGGTGTTACTAAATATGGGTAGTCAAATATGAACTATTTAAACTTACGGCATCTTCAGCATCTCTGGGATCTTCAAATTCAACGAAAGCGAAGCCGGGCGGATTGCGCGCCACCCAAACATTCCTCAGTGGGCCATAATATGAAAAAGCATCCTCTAATTCAGGTTTGCTGGCGTTATTACCCAAATCGCCAACATACACCTTACAATCCCCGTATCTGGACATTTTGTCTGGAAACAAACGCTTTACTGATGAATCCCATCACAAACCATAGAACAGGCACTTGGAATGGAATACAAGAAATTAAACGTACCTAACACCATATGAACATCTGTTATTTAACTTTTATATAATGAATACTAGGTTACGTATTTTTACGCAAACAATACTGTTCCACAAGAAAAATTACACGTGAAATACCACTGAAACCGGCATCACTTCAATTCCAAACGGGACAAATCACAAAATGGCGGCTGCCTTGCCTGCTGCGGGCGGCGCGGCCACGGCGCGGCGGCGTGGGACATTTTTTTTTGTAGAATTTTACCGGCAATGGCTACTAGCTCTAAAAAAGGACCATGGCCACAGAATATATAAGATGGTTTGAAACAAACTGCAAAACGAGCAGGGGGTGGTCAAGTTAATGTGTTTAGAACGTAAATAAAATAGATAAAAAATCCCAATTTTTTTTTTAAATTAAATTTTACAAAAAAATCTAATATTATCTATGGATATCTATTCAATATTTAACATAATACCAAACATAAAAACAAAATTACATATTTAACCACGAGACAGGTAAACGATAATCTGGAAGCTATTGGGCGCATACAATAGCGCGGTAGGAGTATCGCTATAGCGGCTGGCCGATCAGCTGTTGGACCGCCGGGGTTGATGACCGCGGCGCCCAGCCCGCGTGCGCTCTAAAATTACTTGTTTTCATCGTAAAATAAAAAAATAATTTTATTAAAACGTTTGGTATTGTAACTTATTGAATTGATATAAAAAAATAATATAAGAATTTTTTGTAAAATTAAATAATATAAAAAAAAGACTTTTTTTATGTTCTATTCACTTGACCTGAACACCTCCTGCTCTATTTGCAGTTTGTTTTACACCATCTTATATAATAGTAGAGTAGAAGGTTATGTGCGCGAGGACAATCAAATAATAAGCTACTCTGGCTGCACGGCAATAAAGTACTATTTCAATGAGAAGTTTTCCAGTAGGTTCTATAATGCTCAATAGATGTCGCTGCGACCACTTTTCTTTTTTTTTCTTAATTTTCATGTATAGAGTGCCACAAGCTTTTCTGGTGGCCTACCACAAGCTCTTATAGCAGTTATTTTTAAGTTGAGAGAGTGAGACGCCGCTATACGGCGTGTAGAGCGGCGTCTCACTCTCTCAACTTAAAAATAACTGCTATAAGAGCTTGTGGTAGGCCACCTGTTCCGGTGACAGTCGTGACAGAGGAGCCACTTGCAATACGAAATTACCTGTCAAAATGGACTGTCGTATGAAAACTGTTATGCCCCCAGTACACGATGGCCGATCATGGTCGGCGACCATGACCAATACATCGTACATTGACACTTTTGAAAGAACCTTTTTAAACTTGTTCGTTCAAAAGTGTCAATGTACGATGTATTGGTCATGGTCGCCGACCATGGTCGGCCTACCTGTACTGGGGGCTGTAAGTTCCAAAGAGAATCACCGGAACAGAAAAGATTGGCACACTATATGGTACCGTAACTTGGTCCTACTTTGCTCCTGCCTAGGTAATTATGCTCCAATGGGCGATTTTCTGAAAGCTCAGTCACTAGATGGCGCTGTCCCACCTATGCAGTTAGAAGGAACGGAACGTTATAAATTTTACCTTGACGCGACTTTTTTACGTAAAACGGAACGTCAGACAGATGTTATTTATTTACCTAAATCTTTAAATTTACCTATTTCGTTTCTGTTCCTCACAGTAGTACTTATTTATTATATTATTAGTTTCCTTTGGGTTTTTAAAAAGTAATTAATTTAAATTTGTTTCATACCAAAATATACCATAGACATGTACATACTTATTCAACGCCATCTAGTGAAGCAATGGGCGATTTTCTGAAAGCTCAGCCACTAGATGGCGCTGTCCCACCTATGCAGTTAGAAGGAACGGAACGTTATAAATTTTACTTTGACGCGACTTTTTTACGTAAAACGGAACGTCAGACAGATGTTATTTATTTACCTAAATCTTTAAATTTACCTATTTCGTTTCCGTTCCTCACAGTAGTACTTATTTAATATATTATTAGTTTCCTTTGGGTTTTTAAAAAGTAATCCTAATTTAAATATGTTTCATACCAAAATATACCATAGACATGTACATACTTATACAACGCCATCTAGTGAAGCAATTGGAAGCTGTTTTTTTTTTAAATGGCCTCTCAGAAAATCGCTCATTGGAAGCTTTTTTTTTTTAAATGGCCTCTCAGAAAATCGCTCATTGCGGAAAAAGATTTTTTCTTATCTGTGCCAAACTTATTCTATGTAACTGTCCATTTCTGAATGAAATCGGTAAAAATAAAGTTATAGTGGCAACACTGAATAGGAGCTTTTTTAATCCGCCAATTTTTTCGACTGTCAGGTGTAGGTAATTGATTCATCACGTAGCCTACAGCAAAAAAAAAATACTTCGAAAAAGCCGTCTGCATCTTAAAATTTAACGAGGGAATCGAGGGAAGAACGGTTTAATGTAGTCGTACAGCTAATCCTTTAACCATAATCGATAATATATCACTGTTTTGTTTATTAATGTCAAAACCTAACCTCTTCTTAATGCTCGGTCCTACTATGCTCCACATGGCGGGGTGACTTTGCTCCTGAAAAAAATATAAATTTCAAGCCACTTATCAAGAAAGTAGGTCAATTTGTGGCATTTAGATATGAAGGCGAACTATTTCCAGGTGTAATAACCAAAATTGAAAAACAAGGACCACATATATCCTCAATGAAACGGTCCATTAAATTTTGGAAATGGCCTAAACCAAAAGATGAAATCCGTTATGACTGGGAGGAAATACTGGGATGTATTGATCCCCCTAAAAAAGTGGGACGCCGTGATTTTTTTTCGGTCCCTGAACTCGATCAGATTTGGGGGTTCTGATCTCAAAAATTTTATAGGGGCCACTTCATACAATGTTTATTTTGTAAAAGACTTTTACTTAATTTCAGATGTTAATTTGTCTTAGAAGAGTTTTAATTTCATAAAAGATTTATTTTTGTTTTCTAATGGTAGTTTGTCAAACTTGCTAACATATAGTACCTATTATAGTTATAAGTAAAAATGTATAAAAGGCTGATTGTTATCTAATGAGGACTGATTAGAGTAAAATAAAGAGATTTTTATGATTAGTTGTATATTTTTGGTTTTATTAGTCATTTAAAATATTTATATATAAATTGGTTTGGAGCATAGTTACAGTTTTAAGCTTCTTACTATGCTCCAACTTCTAAAACAACCGAATTACAGTACAAATAAAATTCAGGAGCAAAGTTTCCCAACTTGACGGGTAACATTGCTCCTTAATCATTGTTTTATATATATAATAAAACGCTACAAAATGGTAGTTTCATCACTTAGATTCTGTAGCCAAGGTGTTAAATTTACAATCTAAATTTAAATAGCAATTTTAAATGAAAACGTTTCCACGCAATTTTTATAAGTCCAAGTTTGGAGCAGATTTTGGAGCAAAGTAGGACCAAGTTACGGTATGTTTTTTTGCGTTCCCCAGTTTACGGGAAAGTTGAATGTATTGTTTCACGAATTTTGTTGCGTATATAGATTAATGAGTTATCGTTTTTTTCTTATTTTACCTGATTTTTATTATATTTTTATTTAAATAACTGTTAATGTCAGAAAGAAAAGAAAATGTGGAAAAAGTGGCATTTTCATGAAAATGTTGAAATTAATAGCTCAAATTTATTAAGAAGTTAGTACTGTGGTATCATATTGTTAAGATATGATACCTCCTTGCATTGTCTATGGTTGATTTATGTAGTATAGTATTATATTATCTGTGGTTTAAATCAGTATTCAAAAATATCGAATGCATTGTCATTACGCGAGTAGTTTGTTTGAGTCGACGATTCCGCGGTCGCGTGTTGTAGTATACATAGAATAGATCGGCCACGGTGCCGAAATAAAAAGATTTCTCTTTAAAACATTTATTAATTAACTGATTCCCACGTAGGATCTCTCATGGAGTTAGGCGCAAATCTTCGCAGATCTATACCACAGTTTAAGCAATCTTTCTATACAATTGGACGATGCCCTTGAAGTTGGGCGATGCCGACGCCTGTATAGGTATTTACGTAAGTACGTAAGGGATGTCACTTTAAAATGTGACGGTGGACCTTTTACGACCCCGGGTGGGTACATTGATATTGCGATATTAAATTAATAAAATAATTTAATAATGATTTGCATTGGATTTTTATCATGTTTAACATTTCGTTGCTGTTTTCTTGTCAAAATAGTACCAGAAACTGAATTTCACTGAAATCGGCCAGCAAACAAAAAACTTGGCCGCCATCTTGAATTTTTATATTTTTAACATTGCGTTGCTGTTTTCTTGTCAAAATAGAACCAGAAACTGAGTTTCATTGAAATCGGCGTGCTAACAAAAAAGTTGGCCGCCATCTTAGATTTTTAATACTTTTAAAATTGCGTTGCTGTTTTCTTGTCAAAATAGAACCAGAAACTAAGTTTCATCGAAATCGGCCTGCAAACAAAAAAGTTGGCCGCCGTATTCGATTTTTTAATATTTTTAACACTGCGTTGCTGTTTTCTTGTCAAAATAGTACCAGAAACAAATCGGCTTACAAACAAAAAAGTTGCCCGCCATCTTGGATTACTTTATATTTTTAACATTGCGTTGCTGTTTTCTTGTCAAAATAGTATCATAAATCGAGTTTTATCGAAATCGGCCCACAAACTAAAAAGTTGGCCGCCATCTTGGATTTTAATTTTTTTAACATTGCGTTGCTGTTTTCTTGTCAAAATAGTACCAAAAACCGAGTTTCATCGAAATCAGCCTACAAAAAAAAAAGTCGGCCGCCATCTTGAATTTTTTAATAATTTTGACATTGTGTTGTTGTTTTCTTGTCAAAATTGTACCAAAAACCAAGTTTCATCAAAGTCGGCCCGCAAACAAAAAAGTTGGCCGCCATCTTGGATTTTGGAAATTGCCTTTTTTTAATAAGCGAGATGAAGATTTGCACTCACTCACACTACATGTCGTATGCACCATAATATTAATTTAAAAATAAATTATAACGACAAAGACGTGATAGCCCTGGAAGACTTGTCCCGAGTTACTATGAACGGCGTTGTATGTAACTCGGGACAACCACTCCCCCGTCTCACCCCGCAAGCCCCGCACGATTGACCTGTCTAGACGTCTTCGTCGGCCTACTGTATGAAAAGTTGCTTATTCTGTGTCTATACTGTGATTCCATGTTTCAGACCCTTTGGTGAAGATGGAGGTCTTATTGTTCGACGGCATCCACGGAGATGTTGTAGTTTTTTTTCGGAGCTACGAAGCGATGACGGCTCTGCAAGGCTACGAAGGCGAGGCCAAGAAAATCGTCGTCGGAGCTTTCTGCACGGGCGCAGCCCGATATTTCTATGATAAGATCGTCGATATGGTGAAAGACTACGACGAAATGAAGGAGTTTATCAGGGAGTTTGGTTTTGTATCGGACCCACTTGAGTGCTTCGAGGAATGTGCCCCTAATATGTGGGATTCTAGCATCATCATCATCATCATCATCAGCCTATTAACGTCCACTGCTGGACATAGGCCTCTCCAAGAGTACGCCATCGAGCACGATCAGTGGCTGCTCTCATCCAGCTCTTGCCAGCCACCCTGCAAAGATCGTCGCTCCACCTAGTCTGAGGGCGTCCTACACTACGTTTGCCGATTCGCGGTCTCCACTCTAGAACTCGCTTACCCCAGCGGTTATCGGTCCTGCGGCTTATATGGCCGGCCCACTGCCACTTCAGTTTGCTAATCCGGTGGGCTATGTCGATTACTTTGGTTCTCTGTCGGATTACCACGTTCCGGATTCTATCCTTTAAAGAAACTCCGAGCATAGCCCTTTCCATAGCTCGCTGAGCGACTTTGAATTTGTGAACCAGCCCTGCCGTGAGTGTCCACGTTTCGGCTCCGTATGTCATAACAGGTAGGACGCACTGGTCGAAGACTTTCGTCTTTAGACTTTGAGGAATAGGCGACGTAAAGACCCGACGAAGCTTCCCATATGCTGCCCAGCCCAGCTGTATTCTTCTGTTGGCTTCCTTCTCAAAGTTGTTTTTACCTAACTGCAGAATTTGCCCGAGGTATACATACTCCGTCACAACTTCGAGAGTACAACCTTGTACTGCAATCGGTTCCGGAGTAATATGTTCGTTGAACATTAACTTGGTTTTGTCCAAGTTCATCCGAAGACCGATGCGTTGAGAAGAATCAGCTAGGCCGTTCAGCATGTGTTGAAGGTCCTGCAACGTTTCGGCCACAATGACGATGTCATCCGCAAATCGCAAGTGTGAGATGTATTCGCCGTTGATGTTTACGCCACGTCCTTTCTAGCAGTGGTGATAAATCTAATCAATGTGTTTATTTTGTGCCGGAGTTAGAGAATGTGCCAACTCCCAATCAATGTGCCTCTCGCACGCCAAACGAAAAACCCCATGATTTTTATGAAAGTGAATTTAATGATTTTAGAGCTCAAGCCCCGATGATGCCCATCACGACATCATCTTGGAGGACGACTGAGACGTCCCCACAATCTAATAATAATATTATTGTAAGTAAAGAAGAGGATTGTATGCAGCTGACGTTGGTGCAGGACAATCACAACACAAGTAAGCGTACGCTGTTTTTACCTATTGAGTGTCGTGGTCAGAAAATAGACGCCTTGGTGGACACCGGTGCGAGTGTGTCGGTAATATCACAGACGGTAGTAGACAGTCTAGGTCTCAGTGTGGACATGGTGAACGCTGAACTACGAAATGTGAGTGGTGGAAAACTTTCAATAGTAGGGAAAACTAATGTATGTTTCTTGATAGATAACGTGTTGTTTACACAGCGATTCGTTGTTGTAAGGGACATTGTACCAAACATAGTGTTGGGTTGTGATTTTCTTAGCAGGAATAGCATAATTTTGAATTTTGAAAAATTTTGTATAATTTACAAAAAATTTAACTTTGAATTTAATGTTGACATGAATTTTATGTTGACATCGATTGACATTGATGACAATGAGTCACAACAGTCACAAGTGATAGATGTCTCGAATGACGGATTTCAAAGTAATTTTCGAAAAAGTAATATGTCAGAAAAAAGTTCGCATGTCATTCCTAAATTAAAATTACAATGTTTTTTTATGAATAAAAATAGGAATGACAGTAAAATGAAGAAAGGCGCGAAAAAGTTTGAAAAGTCAAATATGAATAGGATTTCGAAATCCAATATGAGTTCGTTATGTAATATTAGTTCGTTACGAAATAAGAAACGAATGAAATTTGTTACATATAAAATTAAATGTAAAAACAAATTTTCTTTTATAGATTCATTTAATAATAGGGATAGAAATAGGATAGGATTTTAGGATGTTTTATAATATAGTGATTGTTAGATAGTTGAAATGTATAATTGTGTGATTTGTATTAATATGTGTTTTTTTTCATGTACGGAAATACTGCACCTGAAGCCCACGAAGTGTCCTGTGGTCCACTTATAAAATATGTTTAATTAAAAAAAAATTTGTTGTCTTTATTGCGTAATAAATAAATTTTTTTTTGGTGTTTTTACTAATTAGTAGACATCGTGTCGTGTCTCTTTAACTTCATGGGATAGGGCAGGAGGATGACCTATTATCTAATTAGGAGTGAGAATCCTCTGACCTTAACTTATGTTGATATTGACATCACGTTTCGTTAATGATCTGGACCACAAAAGTAACACTTCTGTGTTTCATTTTATTTCCGTTTTAGTTAGTTTGTAAGTTGTTTCGATGTCACTTAAGGAACGAGGTGACGTCAACATTTGTTGGTGAGGGGGGAGGAAACCCTGATGGTCCAATAAGGACCAGGGTCATATCCTGTTTGTTGCAGGATCCTTCTAACCCTGACTGGCAATGTTGTCGACACCACGCTACATAAACTGTGGTGACCCCTAGTAGACAGTCAGCTTGAGGTTACCACAGGTTTATGAAGTTCCAAGCTTGTTGTCGGGCACATTTTGAGATGAGGGGTTATTATTGGATAATTTCGTAGTCAATATATTATTGGTGCTTGTCCGACATGTTTGATCTTGGAATTTCGACTTAGTTAATGCTTAAATGAGCTAGGGTTAGCTTTGATTGTAACTACATATAATTGTATTAAGGTTAGGTTGAAGGCTGGGCAGACCTTTTCCCTTGGTTTTGGTATGTCAAGCCAATGCAATGGTTGGTTTGTTTTGTCACTATTATAGTCACTACATAGTATAAAACAAAGTCGCTTTCTCTTTCCCTATGTCCCTTTGTATGCTTAAATCTTTGAAACTACGCAACGGATTTTGATGCGTTTTTTTTTAATAGATAGAGTGATTCAAGAGGAAGGTTTATATGTACTTTTTATCCCGATATTTCCACGGGAACGGGAACCACGCGGGTGAAACCGCGGGCGGCCGCTAGTCACTACATAGTATAAAACAAAGTCGCTTTCTCTGTCCCTATGTCCCTTTGTATGCTTAAATCTTTGAAACTACGCAACGGATTTTGATGCGTTTTTTTAAATAGAGTGACTCAAGAGGAAGGTTTATATGTACTTTTTATCCCGATATTCCCACGGGAACGGGAACCACGCGGGTGAAACCGCGGGCGGCCGCTAGTATAGTATAAAACAAAGTCGCTTTCTCTGTCCCTATGTCCCTTTGTATGCTTAAATCTTTGAAACTACGCAACGGATTTTGATGCGATTTTTTTTAATAGATAGAGTGATTCAAGAGGAAGGTTTATATGTACTTTTTATCCCGATATTCCCACGGGAACGGGAACCACGCGGGTGAAACCGCGGGCGGCCGCTAGTTAACAATAAATAAATAATTATATCAACCATTGTCCTGGCTGTCCGTTAGTGAGGACCAGTCTTATTGATGTGATATCGTTCCAAGGTAGGCAGGGCATTCGCTTTAGGGTAATCCATGTAGGAGAAAAAACATTTCTTTAGTAAGAAAGGTTTTTTTGTTGTGGCGGCGGCATGTGGTATCATATTGTTAAGATATGATACCTCCTTGCATTGTCTATGGTTGATTTATGTTTAAATCAGTATTCAAAAATATCGAATGCATTGTCATTACGCGAGTAGTTTGTTTGAGTCCAGACGATTCCGCGGTCGCGTGTTGTAGTATACATAGAATAGATCGGCCACGGTGCCGAAATAAAGATATTGTATCGATTACATTTATTATTCAATAGAATCCCAGTGTAGGGCTTCTCAGTACCTATGTACTGAATTTTCATTCTCTAGATGCAAAAACAAACTTGAACAAACTTTTCAACTTGACAGTTATTGTACATTTTATAGGTACAACAAAAATAGCGAAGTATGGATAAAAACCTACGGTTGAACTTTAAGTCATATCTTAAAAGTAGTAATTTAGAAATAAAACCTTTTAAAACAAGATTATTTATTTTAATTTTTAGTTTTTTGCATTCACAATGCAATTTTTATAACAGAAAAATGGAAAATGAAGTATTTAGAAAAAATCGTCCCGTCTCACAACTAGCTCCGATGGGGCTAGCATCGGAGCTAGTTGTGAGACGGGTCGATTTTTTCTAAATACTTCATTTTCCATTTTTCTGTTATAAAAATTGCATTGTGAATGCAAAAAACTAAAAATTAAAATAAGTTGCAATAGTAATTTCATCTTTAGCGATTGCCCAATACCTGGAAAGGTATTTCTTTCGCGTGTGAGGGTAGTAATATCTCCACATTGATGAAATTAACGCTGACTATACAGCGTGTAAGAAGTATTGGATAAATTCGACGCTTCTCGTAACGACTCCGTAGCTCAGTGGTTAGAGCAGTCGCCCGGAAAGCGAAAGGTCGTGGGTTCGAGTCCCATCGGAGCTAGTTGTGAGACGGGTCGATTTTTTCTAAATACTTCATTTTCCATTTTTAAGATTATTTATGTTTTGCGTAGGCTGACAAACGTCCAAGGTAATGTTATTAAAAAAAAAAAGTTTCGCTAGCGCCATCTCTTGCTCCTATTTGAAATAAGCTTACGATACCTTTTGGAAAATTCCTATTGAGAAGTTTTCCAGTAGGTTCTATAATGCTCAATAGATGTCGCTGCGACCACTTTTCTTTTTTTCTTAATTTTCATGTATTATATTATATGGTATGTTTTTTTGCATTCCCCAGTTTACGGGAAAGTTGAATGTATTGTTTCACGAATTTTGTTGCGTATATATATTAATGAGTTATCGTCTTTTTCTTATTTTACCTGATTTTGATTATATTTTAATTTAAATAACTGTTAATGCCAGAAAGAAAAGAAAATGTGAAAAAAGTGGCATTTTCATGAAAAAGTTGAAATTAATAGCTCAAATTAATTAAGAAGTTAGTACCTATGTACTGAATTTTCATTCTCTAGATGCAAAAACAAACTTGAACAAACTTTTCAACTTGACAGTTATTGTACATTTTTATAGGTACAACAAAAATAGCGAAGTATGGATAAAAACCTACGGTTGAACTTTAAGTCATATCCTAAAAGTAGTAATTTAGAAATAAAACCTTATATAACAAGATTATTTACATATTTATTTACATTTTAAAATTTTATTTTGTTTTGCGTAGGCTGACAAACGTCCAAGGTATTGTTATTTAAAAAAAAAGAAAAGTTTCGCTAGCGCCATCTCGTGCACCTATTTGAAATATGCTTACGATACCTTTTGGAAAATTCCTCATTGAGAAAGATTTGATTTTGTATTATGTCTGTTCGAAGCAAACAGAATAATGATTGACGTTTTGTTTTGGTTTTGATTTTTTCTTAACAGCGAATTGGCTTGTTTTGTTATTCCGTTTAATGAATAACGAATTCAAGCTGTTGTACTGTAAGGTACCCGGTGTTTATGTTGCCACCCTGTACCGAGTATGCAACGCTTTTACATTGAAAGCTCCACGCTTTGTGTAGTAATGGTTTTACATTGAAAGCTCCGCGCTTTGTGTAGTAACGGTTTTGCATTGAAAGCTCCGCGCTTTGTGCAGCAACGCTTTTACATTGAAAGCTCCACGCTTTGTGTAGTAATAATTTTACATTGAAAGCTCCGCGCTTTGTGTAGTAACGGTTTTGCATTGAAAGCTCCGCGCTTTGTGCAGCAACGCTTTTACATTGAAAGCTCCACGCTTTGTGTAGTAACGGTTTTGCATTGAAAGCTCAGCGCTTTGTGCAGCAACGCTTTTACATTGAAAGCTCCACGCTTTGTGTAGTAATGGTTTTACATTGAAAGCTCCGCGCTTTGTGTAGTAACGGTTTTGCGAAGCTCCGCGCTTCGTGCAACTACGCTTTTGTATTGAAGTTTCGCGCTTCGTGCAGCTACTTTTTTGTATTGGAAGCTTCGTGCTTCGTGCAGCTACGGTTTTGTTTCGGAAGCTCCGCGCTTCATGTAACTACGCTTTTGTATTGGAAGCTTCGCGCTTCGTGCAACTACGCTTTTGTATTGGAAGCTTCGTGCTTCGTGCAGCTACGGTTTTGTTTCGGAAGCTCCGCGCTTCGTGCAACTACGCTTTTGTATTGGAAGCTTCGCGCTTCATGCAGCTACGGTTTTGTATTGGAAGCTTCGTGCTTCGTGCAACTACGCTTTTGTATTAGGAGCTCCGTGCTTCACGTGCTACGATATGAAAATTTATGCCTGTAGTGGAAACTTTTGCGTCGGTGTTCTCCAGTAAGAGCTCGTTGACAGTTGCGCTCGAGAACGCGCGCTTTGTCAGAATGGCCGTGTCGGAGATATTTCATTGGAAAGACTAGTCGCGCCATCTATCGATGCAATTAAGAGTTATTGGAGCTATTCTGTGGGTAATACAAGCAGCGCCACCTTTCGGTGGTTTGGTAAGGTGTTGAAGTTGCCAGTTTGAATAATCTAATAAGATTAGTAACGCCATCTGTTGGGGCTGTTAGCGAACTTTCCCTGAGTCAGTAGTTCGAGTGAGTAGTCTGTGGAAGCGTGTCTATGCGACCTGTCAATATCGGTTGACGTCTGTCAGTGAGACAGTGAGTGTTGGTTGATCTCATAGATGTACTATTCCACAGCCGTCTCTATCGTCTTCTACAAGCCATGCTATGATACGGAACGGCAACATTGCTGTGAACCGGTTTACTCCTCCGAGTACTAAATCCTATGGAGGTGGCATACCTACGAAAAAGTGAGGTGTAACTAAGTCACAATGTAAGAACATCTATTGTCGTATTAATCGGTCCGTCAAAATCGGTCCAGCCGTTTCAGAGATTAACCGGAACAAACAGACAGACAGACAAAAAATGTAAAACATGTCATTTTGGTATATGTACCGTATATTTAATCATATGCACGTAGTAAAAAGCGGTTATTTAATGTTACAAACAGACACTACAATTTTATTTATTTGTATAGATGTATAGAAGATATGCCATCTCCATAGGATTCAGTACTCGAGGTTTACTCGCTGTTTACCTGTCAAATGGTGCAAACGGTGTCAAATCGGTTCACTTAAAACTACGTTGCCAACTTTATGCGCATGGCTTGTAGAAGACGATAGAGATGGCTGTGACTATTCCTGTAGATGGAGCATAAGAAAATGAACAATTCCTTCTATAATCGACTCTCGTCTCTCAAATGGCGACATGTAGTGTGTTAAAAAGAGATAACAATAGCCCAACGTGTGCGTCTTAATGAGCTGCGCGCCACTTGAAAGTAAACGTCATATTTGTTTGTTAACCAGCTGGTTAACAAACGCTTCAGAAAGAAAAGCTTTTTTTGTACAAAAATATAGAAAGATTTGATGGTGTGGTGCGGTAAATCTGTTGTTTATTAAGAATGGCCTGTACCACAGCCATCTCTATCGTCTTCTACAAGCCATGCGCATAAAGTTGGCAACGTAGTTTTAAGTGAACCGATTTGACACCGTTTGCACCGTTTGACAGGTAAACAGCGAGTAAACCTCGAGTACTGAATCCTATGGAGATGGCATATCTTCTATACATCTATACAAATAAATAAAATTGGAGTGTCTGTTTGTAACATTAAATAACCGCTTTTTACTACGTGCATATGATTAAATATACGGTACATATACCAAAATGACATGTTTTACAATTTTTGTCTGTCTGTCTGTTTGTTCCGGTTAATCTCTGAAACGGCTAGACTGATTTTGACGGACCGATTAATACGACAATTAGAAGTAGTTTATAATTGAATTTCAAGGTTTTCTTACATTGTGACTTAGTTACACCTCACTTTTTCGTAGGTATGCCACCTCCATAGGATTTAGTACTCAGAGGAGTAAACCGGTTCACAGCAATGTTGCCGTTCCGTATCATAGCATGGCTTGTAGAAGACGATAGAGACGGCTGTGCCTGTACTGTTCCCGGTTATTCAAGCAGAGTGAGTGTTTTGAAAGAGAATAATGAACACATATCATTTCAGAGGTAATAGTCCAGTCAAAATAAATGTGTTTGTATGGAGTAGGTTGCAATATTAGCACTTTGGGTGATAATTTGGAATAACATAAATGAATACTTGAAAAACCGGAAATCAGAATAATCTCTGATATTAACTTCGTACTTGTCGGTTAATTAATCAATAAAGTAAGAAAATATGTAGTTTAAAAAACTATAGAAACACACTTTTATTGGAACAGAAGAAAATGTACAAAATAACCGTCTATTCAGCAACTGAAATTAAAAAGCGTGGTGCGCGTTGTCAATATTAAGTAGGTACCTACTTGAATGCATGCTTTGCAAAGGGCGCACCACGCTTTTTAATTTCAGTTGCTGAATAGACGGTTATTTTGTACATTTTCTTCTGTTCCAATAAAAGTGTGTTTCTATAGTTTTTTAAACTACATATTTATTTTTTACTTTTTAGTTAACAAATGGCAAGCCCAGGATGGGGATGGTAATCGATTTCACAGTCCATTCATGTGTCTGCCCACCCCGTAAACATTATAACTCAAATACAAATACAAATTCAAGTGGAGTCTATTAGTTACCTAGGTACCAGATGTGCGAGCCGAACCCTTACTTCCTCCCTGCTCCATCATCAGACCCTCACCACCAAGTGTAGCGAATAGGTCTTATCAAAACGAAACGAATGAGCCCAAACTCGAGGGGTTTCCTATTGGTCATTAAGGAGTGTCACTGGCTTCCTTCCTGCTCCATCATCAGACCCTCACCACCAAGTGTAGCGAATAGGTCTCACTCATCAGAACGAAACAAATGAGCCAGAACTCGAGGTGTTTCCTATTGGTCATTAAGGAGTGCCACTGGCTTCCTCTCTGCTCCATCATCAGACCCTCACCACTAGGTGCAGCTAATAAGTCTCGTCAGAACGAAACAACGGAGCCCAAACTCGACTGGTTTCCTAGTGGTCATTAAGAAGTGCCACTGGCTTCCTCCCTGCTCCATCATCAGACCCTCACCATTAAGTGTAGCGAATAGGTCTCATCAGAACAAAACAAATAAGCCTAAACTCGAGGGGTTTCCTAGCAGCCATTGAAGAGTTCTATTGCCCACCTCTTGACTCCATCATCAGACCAGCTCGATGGTAGCAAATTATTGTATTGTCATCGAATTCATATAGACTTGCAAAGTTTCAAATCAATACGACAATATGAAGTAGGTTAAAATTGAATTCCAAGATTTTCTTACATTGTGACTTAGTTACAAGTGAAGCTAATAAAAGTGTGGTAAAAAATAATTTGGGTGTGAACAAAAAATGGAAAACTGGTGATTTTGTTCATTTTAGAGTCTTTTAGAATGCTTTAATTAAGGAATAAATAATCTCTCGTCTAGGTCGATTTATTACCACACTTTTATTAGCTTCACTTGTAACTAAGTCACAATGTAAGAAAATTTTGGAATTCAATTTTAACCTACTTCTAATTGTCGTATTGATTTGAAACTTTGCAAGTCTATATGAATCCGATGACAATACAATAATTTGCTACCATCGAGCTGATCTGATGATGGAGTCAAGAGGTGGGCAATAGAACTCTTCAATGGCTGCTAGGAAACCCCTCGAGCTTAGGCTCATTTGTTTTGTTCTGATGAGACCTATTCGCTATACTTAATGGTGAGGGTGTGATGATGGAGCAGGGAGGAAGCCAATGGCACTCCTTAATGACCACTAGGAAACCCCTCGAGTTTAGGCTCCGTTGTTTCGTTCTGACGAGACCTATTCGCTACACTTGGTGGTGAGGGTCTGATGATGGAGCAGGAAAGAAACCAGTGACACTTCTTAATGACCAATAGGAAACACCTCGAGTTTCTGCTCATTTGTTTCGTTTTGATAAGACCTATTCGTTACACTTGGTGGTGAGGGTCTGATGATGGAGCTGGGAGGACCCAGTGAAACTCCTTAATGACGTCAAGAAAACTCCTTGAATTTGGTCTCATTTGTTTCGTTTAGACGAGACCTATTCGCTACACTTGGTGGCGAGGGTCTGATGATGAAGCTGGGAGGAAGCCAGTGGCGCTCCTTAATGGCCAATAGAAAACCCTTCGAGTTCTGGCTCATTTGTTACGTTCTGATGTGACCTATTCGCTACACTTGGTGGTGTGGGTCTGATGATGGAGCAGGGAGGAAGTCAGTGGCACTCCTTAATTACCACTAGGAAACCACTCGAGTTTAGGCTCATTTGTTTCGATCTGATGAGACCTATGCGCTTCACTTGCTGGTGAGGGTCGGATGATGGAGCTGGGAGGAAGCCAGTGGCACTCCTTAATGACCACTAGGAAACCCCTCGAGTTTGGGCTCATTTGTTTCGTTCTGATGAGAACTATTCGCTACACTTGGTGGTGAGGTTCTGATGATGGAGCAGGGAGGAAGTAAGAGTTCGGCTCGCGCATCTGGTAACTTATAGACTCCACTTGAATTTGTAAAACTAAATACAATCACGCCTTTGAGTTATATTTTTTACGGGGTGGGCAGACACATGAATGGACTGTGAAATCTATTACCATACCCATTCATAGCTTGCCATTTGTTAAACTAAAAAGTAAAAAATAAATATGTAGTTTAAAAACTATAAAAACACACTTTTATATGAACAGACTGAAAGTACAAAATAACCGTCTATTCAGTACCTAACTGAAATTAAAAAGCGTGGTGCGCCCTTTGCAAAGCATGCATTCAAGTACTTAATATTGACAACGCGCACCACGCTTTTTAATTTCAGTTAGGTACTGAATAGACGGTTATTTTGTACTTTCAGTCTGTTCATATAAAAGTGTGTTTTTATAGTTTTTAAACTACATATTTATTGAGTGTATTTCGAATATACTATGTCAAATTATTTCTAACTTTATAACAATAATGGCACACCGAGTGATATTTAATCAAAGCATGTATATAAATAATACTAATAAGTATACCAATTATCACCAAGGTGACTCTGGTACTTTTTTTTTAATGCAGTTTTATTTGATTTTAAAATTCGCACATTAAAGTCACCTCGAATTTTTATAGTAATATATGTAGAAATAATTTATATAAATTCAAAACAATAAAAATCCCGTACCAATATGTTATAGTTATTTAATTATAATTATTATCAAAAACGCAAATGAAGTGAGGCGCGCGCGTCATTAAGGCGAGAATTCCCAACCGCAGATACAATTTGAAGAACATCGCATTATCAGTGGGGTGGGACCCCCGTGCGTCTCAGTAGGTATACTTAGCAAAATAAGTAATTTTGAAAATTTATGGCTGTTTTCACCAAACACTCGTAAGGTATTTCTTAGCTAAGAATATCTTAATTTAAACAGTACCTTATGATACTGTTACGTTACACCAACCAAAACTACTAAAAAGATTCCTAGATAGGAACGTCTTAGTTAAGTTTAATTTCTCTATAGAATGTCACTTCTGAAAAATGAATTCTAGCATAGATTAGGTAGGTACCATAAAGTTCCTTTGAAAGTCTTGAAAGTTCTAGGAAACCAACATTTCCGTAATGTAGATACAAGTTCTCGTATATTTCCACAGCATGAGAGCGCTTCGTGTGTATTGGCGTTATCCGTCGTTGTCTTTATGCGTACAAATATATCCTTCATCGTCGTCAAAAATTTCAAAGAAATTCAGAAATTCAAACAAATCTTACACATTCATTTTTTATTATACAAATTCATGATTATTTTAAACTTTATTCAAGATTTACGAAGATAACTCAAGTCAAGATTGACGTTTCATTTGACATTAAGTTGATCCTTAACAATTAGCTGTTTTCTGTGTCCTATAGGAGCTTCTTAACTACTTAGGGCATTCTTAAGTTGTGGTGAAACGTAAAAGTTCCATTTAAGAAATTTAAGAATAACGATAAGCATTGCCTTAGGAACGTCTTAACGTTTGGTGAAAACGGCCATAAGAATGCCTTTTAAAAAGTTTAAAGTTATGACTATTTATAAGTATTATTTGTTTATTGTATTTCGTAGAAGAAAAGTGGAAATTTCATAACTATGAATAAGGTAATCCGTGGCGGTGCCCGTGATATAGTTTTCTAGGTGTTTTTACGATGTTTGGCGAAGTTCCAAGCAGGAAAGTTGCTCAGTAGTCTCGACGATGTTTACCAACGCACCGCGGATTTCACGGGTAAGTAAGTAAGTTGCACGACGCGTATTCACAAAGTATTATATTGATCCTGGATCTTAGTCCTTTAAGAATTACCCCGCATAGGTACATTTTTAATACTTTTATCCTAACTTAAGAGGTTATACCAGTTATACTATAATAAACAAATACTCTTAGTTTTATAGTGCGACCAAAATATCTTGAGCATGAAATGTTAATTCGTAGAAAACATTGTAGGTATTGAAAACTATTATCCCTGATTTAATTTTAGACTGTTATTGTTTGTTTCTATCACAAAGTACAGTTCGCAGAATTGTAAAGTTTGGTAATCAAAGTGGTGGAAAATTCTCGACTCCAGCTAAACACTCCTAAAAATTTTGATGACTTCGATATAATACGTTTGTACTTGTTTGCAAACATGCGATCGGTCTTGAGACCATAAGCAAATGGTTTGGGTTTTAATGCAGACGTGTAGGCATGCCTTTCCAGTGTCAGGCTGCCTTTGTGTTTTGCTAACTGGTATAGTTGTATGCTGTCCCAAGGATGCAGTCTTTTCAGGCGTCTTGTTTGCAATGGTTCAATAAGGCACTGGGCCAGTTTGTTCTTATGAATACCAATTCGATCTTTATACAAACTAATGCCAATGGCTATGTGCTGTTTGACGGTTGGTATATTCAGATACTCATGGACTTCTTCCATTTTTGTGAGCCATGGGGCATTCACTAGTGTTTTGAGCACACTGTTCTGAAATCTTTGCAGAATTCCTATATTCGACGTTTTTGCAGTAAAATGTTTAGCTGGAGTCATGAATTTTCCACCACTTTGATTATCAAACTTTACAATTCTGCAAACTGTACTTTGTGATAAACCTGAAACAAACAAAAAAAGTCTAAAATTAAATCAGGGACAATAGCGAAAATATTAAACAACTATACCTACGAATTAATATTTCATGCTCAAGATTTTTTGGTCGCACTATAAAATTACAAGTATTTGTTTATTTTAGTATTACAATATTGTATTATTTTGACCATAATATTTTATTGTATAAAGGGCAATGGGCAAATTGGTAGCCTACGCGGCCACCTCAAAAAATAGTCGCATTTCTTAGATTTTTCTATTCTCTTAAAAAAGTTTGTATGGGCACAAAGTACTGTATCCATAGTTTCTGAAATACATAGAAAAAAAAAGCTAAATTTAATTTCGTTTATTTAATTTAGGTTTGTTTCAACACTTATGAACGTCAATGAAGCTACGCCATCGGTTCACAAATCCTACGGCAGGAGACCTTGTAACGAGAAGAACCGGCAAGAAACTCGCCATGGGCTATTTTTTACTCCCTGTTTTAATTTATACAGAGTCGTCAAATTTGAAAAGTGACCTTTACATAATAGTAAGGTTGGAATGGAATGAAAATGGGAGTACCCAAGCACCTCGTTATCCTTATCGCAAACCTCTATCAAGATGGCAGCACAGTGGTCAGGGTGAACAATGTGTTGTCGAAACCTTTCCAGCCGCAAAAGGGTGTCAGACAGGTATGCATTCTCTCTCCCATCCTCTTCAACATTTATGGCGAATATATTATGAGACGAGCCCTGGAAGGATGGGAGGGCGGAATATCTGTTGGTGGCAGGAAGATCAGCAACTTACGATACGCGGATGATACCACGCTATTTGCATCGTCCGAACAGGAACTAGCTGAACTCCTCTCACGGGTAGAAAAGGAGAGTGAATTGGTCGGCCTCAGCATTAATAAGGCGAAGACCAAGGTGTTGGTTGTGGACAGGGCAGGTACGCTAATCCGCTCCAACGAATTGAGGGACTTAGAATTTGTCGACCATTTTGTCTACCTTGGTTCTCTTATCAGCAATGAGGGTGGCAGTGGAAGGGAGATCATTAGGCGAATCCAAATGTCCAAAGCAGCGATGACTAATCTTACCAGGATATGGAAAGACCGCAATATATCTCGCAAAACTAAGGTGAGGCTGGTGCGGGCATTGGTCTTCTCAATCTTCTTCTACGGTGCTGAATCCTGGACGATAAGACAGAAAGAAAGAGCTAAAATCGACGCTTTCGAAATGTGGTGTTGGAGGCGTATGCTGCGAATTCCATGGACTGCACGCCGAACCAATGTGTCCATCCTCAAGGAGCTCGGAATAACCACAAGGCTATCCACTATCTGCTTCCAGCGGATACTTAAGTATTTCGGACACGTCGCTCGAAGAAACACCGATAGCCTGGAAAAACTTCTGGTAGTTGGTCAGGTTGACGGAAAAAGACCCCGCGGTCGCTCGCCGACCCGATGGTCAGACCAGATCAAAACGCTGACTGGCTTGCCAATACCAAAAGCCATTAAGACCGCCGAGGACAGAACCACGTGGAAGACCTTAGTACATCGGGCCTAAATATTTCACTTTGGACACGAACTTCAGCAATGGAGACACCGACTAAGAAGAAGAAGAAGGTTACTTTCCATCACAATACAGAATACCGCTTAAAGTAAGTACAATTTTGCTTATTACCTACCTAAAACAGTAAACAATTTTCAACTAAACGAGGAATCAAATAGTTTAATGGACGCACTAATCTTAATCTTATTTACATTATATTATAGGATTAATAAAAAGGAAACTGCAAGCTGCGCCGTATATTCAAATCTATAAGTATTAACAAATAAAAGGAATTTTTGAATAAATATTAAGTACTTACAACAATAATTAGAAAAAATTGCTGTTACTGTAAGACACGAGTACTTACCAAAATTACTATGAGATACACCAGCTCGCTAACAAAACTATATTACGAGTATAATACTATTATAAACCACTAGCTGACCCGGCAAACGTTGTTTTGCCATAATAAATATGGTGGATAGATAGATAGACGGATGAAAATATATAATCGCGGAGAAGTTTTATACACTGCCTGCCACAAATGTCACTTATTAAAAAGTAGGTAATCCAAAGCGGCTAAAACGTCAGTGATTACAATACTCTTTGACATACCTCTTTGGAAGCGGCTATGGACGAAATGACAGTTTTGTATAGTACGACAGTTTATCGATTTTGTATACAAAATAATCATTTTTATTTTATAATTTTCCGGAATAAAAAGTAGCCTATGCTATTCTCCAGCTCCCAAACTAACCCCATACCAAAAATCGAGTCGATCCGTTGCTCCGTTTTGACGTGAAAGACGGACAAACAAACAAACAAACAAACAAACAAACAAACAAACACACTTTCACATTTATAATATTAGTATGGATATCCCGAACACCTTTAACACAAGTTGACACGAGCAGACCCACCCCACTGGCAGCACCCGTTCACGAGCATGACGCATGAGCCAGCCAAATCGCTTCGTTCAACCATATTTTAGGGAACGTAACGACCCGACTCACACGACACCACCGCAGGAATATTTAGAGAATGTAGAAAAGAAAGATCTTTTATATGAATAAATTCTTTAACCATTTATAACTGTTTCCAAACTGAAAATACAAAAAGAAACTTTCATAGTAGTAAACATTATCAGGTATCTGTATAGATTGAACGACGACGCCCACTGCTGGGCATAGGCCTCTCCCAAGGATCTGGGGGGTTCCGTAGCCGAATGGCAAAAAACGGAACCCATATAGATTCGTCATATCTGTCTGTCCGTTTGTCCATCCGTACGTCTGTCACAGCCACTTTATTCCAAAACTATAAAAACTACACAGTTGAAACTTGGTAGTTAAATGTATTCTGTTAACCGCTTTACGATTTTTATACAAATATAAAAAAATTAAGGGAGACTCCCCATACATGGAACTAAAACCGAAATATATTTTTTTAATCAAACATATTATTATTCGTGTGGGGTAATCTATAGATATGTCTTTAAAAATGACATGCAAGTTTCTCAAACCATTTTTTCTCAAAGTCTACCTTTTGAAAGAGAGAACCTTCTAAAATGGTAAAATGTGTGTGTAAAATCTAGAAAAAATAAATGCTGTAGATCTTAATAAAAACTTTCAACGAAAATTGGTTTGAACGAGATATAGTAAGCACTTTTTGAGATATAATATACTACATATTCAAAAACCGCCAAACACTATGAAAAACAAAGTTATATTTTGCTGACGAAAAATTATAGTGGGATTTTGGCTAGGTATAACCAATCGGTACAGTAAGTGGGTACGGAACCCTTCATGAGCGAGTCCAACTCGCACTTGGCCGATTTTTTCTAGTAATAGGTTTATATTAAGTCTTTTAGGCTATTTTCTATTAATACTCAAACGCTATTTTAGTTTTCCCAATAGGTACTACTCGCAGTGTCAACCTTTCTTATGTTAATATTCTTGAATAATAGCATCGAAGGCTAAGACACAGTTTATCCATTTTTTTCCATACAGCAGTAAGAGAACAGCAACGCAAAGTTAAAAATATTTAAAAAACCACGCTGGCAGCCAACTTTTTTTTGTGGGCCGGTTTTGATGTAACTCGGTTTTACTACTATTTTGAAAAGAAAACAGTAACGCAATGTTAAAAATATTAAAAAACCAAGCGGCCAACTTTTTTGTGGGCCGATTTTGATGAAACTGACTGACAGACAGACAAAAACATTGCGTGAAGCTAGAAACACATTTCGCTGGCGCAGCGCAGCGCAGCGCGATCGGTTTCATACATTTAGTATGGCTAGAAACACATTTCCCTGGCGCAGCGCAGCGTATCCGCTCGGCTCCAATTGCGCCAGGCCCCCCACCACTTTCTAGCATTGTATCGTCAGATGGCTCGGTAGCGGACTGCGCAGCGGAGCTCTGCATTTTGCTTTTTACTACTTATGTTCTCCGATTTCTCCGTCAATAATGGGCCAATTTAAAAAAGATTTTTTTTGTTTAGAAGAGTCACCAATTCATTATCATGTAGGGTTGTTAATTATACTGTTAAAACAGTATTAAAGTGTTTTTAGTACACTATACTTTTTAATTTTATAACAAAAATGATGTATAATTCTGATTTGAAAATAAATTACACTAAATATTTCTAAAATCGGTTTAGTATTTTTTGAGTTTATCTATTACAAACAAACAAAGTATATTTATAGTATTAGTATAGATATAAATTGCATCTCGTCTTCATTCATCATCATATTATCATCGTAATCATCAACATATTTTTTTTTTGATTTAATATGTTCAAGTAAGAACAGAAATTGTTTTCAAAATTAGAAGAAAACATAATGCAGATGTTAGCTCGGCAACGACTCGATTGACACTGATCAAAAATTTCGTCAGGAAACGCTTCGCCACGCTAGCAAAGTGTGCACACCCGGGTCGACGCTGCGCTGCGCTGCGCCAGCGAAATGTGTTTCTAGCTTTACTCTTTTCTTGTCAAAATAATACTTAAAACAGAGTTCCATCAAAATCGGCCCACAAAAAAACGCGCCATCTTGAATATTTTTTGGTATTTTTAAGATTGCGTTACTGTTTTCTTGACAAAATAATACTAAAAACCGAGTTTCATTAAAATCGGCCCACAAACAAAAAAGTTGGCAGCCATCTCGATTTTTTATTTTTTTAACCTTGCGTTGCTGTTTTCTTGTCAAAATAGAACTAGAAATCAAGTTTCATAAAAATTGACCCACAAACAAAAAAATTGGCCGCCATCTTGGATTTTTTATATTTTTAGAAGTGCGTTGTTGTTTTTTGTCAAAATGGTACTAGAAATCGAGTTTCATCAAAATCGGCTTACGAACAAATAAGTTGGCCGCCATCTTGGATTTTTTAATATTTTTAACATTGCGTTGCTATTTTCCTGTCAAAATAGTACCAAAACCCGAGTTTCATCAAAATAAGCCCACAAACAAAAAAGTTGGCCGCCATCTTGGATTTTTTATATTTTTAGCAGTGCGTTGTTGTTTTCTTGTCAAAATAGTACTAGAAATAGAGTTTCATCAGAATCGGCCAACAAACAAAAAATTGGGCCGCCATATTGGATTTTTATCATTTTTGACATTGCGTTGCTATTTTCCTGTCAAAATAGTACCAAAACCCGAGTTTGATAAAAATCAGCCCACAAACAAAAAAGTTGGCCGCCATCTTGGATTTTTTTATATTTTTAGCAGTGCGTTGTTGTTTTCTTGTCAAAATTGTACTAGAAATAGAGTTTCATCAGAATCGGCCAACAAACAAAAAATTTGGCCGCCATCTTGGATTTTTATCATTTTTGACATTGCGTTGCTATTTTCCTGTCAAAATAGTACCAAAACCCGAGTTTGATAAAAATCAGCCCACAAACAAAAAAGTTGGCCGCCATCTTGGATTTTTTTATATTTTTAGCAGTGCGTTGTTGTTTTCTTGTCAAAATAGTACTAGAAATAGAGTTTCATCAGAATCGGCCAACAAACAAAAAATTTGGCCGCCATCTTGGATTTTTATCATTTTTGACATTGTGTTGCTATTTTCCTGTCGAAATAGTACCAAAACCCGAGTTTGATAAAAATCAGCCCACAAACAAAAAAGTTGGCCGCCATCTTGGATTTTTTATTATTTTTAGCAGTGCGTTGTTGTTTTCTTTTCAAAATAGTACTAGAAATCGAGTTTTATCAAAATCGGCCCACAAACAAAAAATTTGGCCGCCATCTTGGATTTTTTATTATTTTTTACATTGCGTTGCTATTTTTCTGTCAAAATAGTAGTACCAAAAACCGACTTTCATCAAAAACAGCCCACAAACAAAAAAGTTGGCCGCCATCTTGAAATTTTTTTTTAATTTTTAGCAGTGCGTTGTTGTTTTCTTTTCAAAATACTACTAGAAATCGAGTTTTATCAAAATCGGCCCACAAACAAAAAAGTTGGCCGCCATCTTGTATTTTTTAATATTTTAACATTGCGTTGCTATTTTCCTGCCAAAATAGTACCAAAACCCGAATTGCAATAAAAAAATTAAATAAAAATAGTTTGTTATAAAACTTAAATAATTATATGATCTTTCTAATTATCACAAAAATAAGTTTTTTGTAAAAAAAACATTTTTGTGACAAGCTTTTTTGCTGGCCTTACTTTAATATTGTACTGTCATCCATACCAAACCTATATGCAAAATTTCAGCTCAATCGGACACTGGCAAGTGGGTCAAATTTAGCTCGTAAGATTTGACCCTAACGGACATACATACCTACATACATACACTGCAAGTTAAATAAAAGCTTGTAATAAAAAATCACATCCGCAATTAAAGTATCAATAATTTTACTCCGGCTAGTCTGCGCACAATACGCAGCAAACTTTTTGAAATTTAGATAATAAGATGGGAATTTGTGTAATAAATAAAATAACAAGCCTATGTTCCTCTCCAGGCTACAAAGTATCTAGATTCCAAATTTCAGCCAAATCCGTTCAGCTGTTTTGGCGTGATCGTGTAACAAACAACATCCAAACATCTAAACTTTCACATAATCAATTTAATTATTAACAGGAAGTAGGATGAATTGCCGCCGCGCAGCAACGCGCCGCGTCTATCCATCCTTTTCACGCCCGATAACTCCGTCTCTCTCGCACACTGACTGGCCATGCGGACGCTCCGTCAAGGTCACGCGTAATTTGGATTTTGAATGAGTTATTTTATTACTTTGCGGTGATTATGCATTTATTTATATTTTGAGGAATCTTTCTCATGTTATCAGGGGATTATGATTTTTTTATATATAAAATAAATATGTTAATGGAAATCTTACATAAAAACTGAAGTGACTTTAATGTATAACCGACTTAACGCAAAAAAACCACTTTTAATCAGGTTCCAAGAAAGTCACCTAGGTGAAAACTTAAAATAGGTTCGAGGTTTTTATTTATAGTGTATTAGTAGTAAAATCTCTGAAAGTGCGATTTTGTAAGTCTCATTTTTTACGTCGTGACTGAAAAAACGTTGTAATGTGCAGAATATTGTGCTCACGTCAGGGATTACTTGCCTAACATAATTTAAAAGGTATCCATAGATTATATTATAATATTCACCTAAAGTGCCTTTTTTGTCTAATTATAAACGGCCAAAACACAACTTTAGGTATTTCTCTCGAACGGACACCAGTATACCTACAAAATCACGATGAGTGCTCAAAATAAAGGCAATATTATTATATAAAAATAAATTTGTTAAAGGTGCCATTAATGTGACCTCAAACTTTATTTTGACTGGACTATAAGTCACACTCATTGTTTT
Source organism: Crambus lathoniellus (assembly GCA_949710035.1). Lineage (NCBI taxonomy): Eukaryota > Metazoa > Arthropoda > Insecta > Lepidoptera > Crambidae > Crambus > Crambus lathoniellus. Next base: position 20,906,397 of record OX453306.1, read on the forward strand.
GTGTTTTTGCGAACACATGTTTATAGCTTACTGGTCCGTATTTGCAAAAACTAAATCGCTGTACGTGTATATACAGTTTAACAGTGACTTGGTTGTAGAAAATCAGGTGTTTTTAGGCTAAAAATATATAATTTAAAGCCAATTGGGATTTTTTGACATTTGACCAACCTGATAGTGTTGTAGTCCGATTTTATTATGTAATATCGATAAAAAATTGTAGTGTTAACAATTTTGTATTTAAACTTAATTTTTCTCAATTCTAAACAGATTTTCCACCGCCGCGCCGCCGTCGGTGTAAAGGAAACGTGAATAAGAAACGTAAGAAAAGGCGACGATTGGAGACCTTCGCAACAAACAAGAATATGCTCGATGCACTTATTAAAGCAAATTGTGGATTTATACTTAAAAAATTGAATACATTAAAAGTATAAAAATTAGCGTGAAATCTGTATTTTTTTACTTGATATTATTTAGCAGATTATTTAATTTAATAAATTGATTAGAAATCTCGTTCAGTTTTACGACTATACCTCCTAGTATAAATAGTATAATTATCATCATTATCATATTAATGTCCTCACTGCTGGGCCTTCCCTGTGCAAGAAAACACCACAGGTAGAACGGGCCATAAGTGCCATAACCCACCACGCGAAGCCAATGCGGATTGGTGGATGAGGGTGCCAACGACTGCTAATGCAACCGGGACCAACGGCTTAACGTGCCTTCCGAAGCACAGAGGAGACCGAGATAATAAAGTTTTGGTGACCATTCAGATGTACAACCGGTCCAACCGCAACGAATGTTGCTTATCATCAACGACCGGATGCAGAATGCGCGTACCAATGAGCCATCGATCTCTTATAATTATAGTACCTACTTCATATTTGGCACTGATTCAAAATTAAAGGGCTTGCTTAGACCATGAAACTGAATAACTTTCTCTTTGGAGCATAGCATACGTCGAAATATAAAAAAAATATTCCGTCACACTAGATCGATCAGCTGAGCGTGCGCTTTTGTCTGGAGGGAAGAAATTTTTGCCATATTTCGACCTATGCTGAAGTTTCATTGCATAAACAAAATTCTAAGGCCGTGAGCACTTTGGACACGATTAGTACTAAAAACTGACAGAAAAGCGGATTATGAACCGCCCAATTACATTAAGTCTAGCCGCATTGAAAATCGCGAAGTGCTCTATTCAATGCGGAGTAGTTTCGATCAGCCGTATTGAATACGGCGTATCTTGAATCCGCCGCATTACAATGCGGTGCTGTTTTCCAATACAGCTAGTTGCTATGTAATACCTACGGTGAAATATACAATACGCCTGCGATATATATATATATATATATACATTGTAATTTTATGTATCGCATTGCATTCAATTTATTTTTACATCTTTTATCGATAACTTGTTATAAAAAAAACCACAGCACTATCATTGCATCATCATCATCTAGCATTGCATAGTCAAAATGGAGACATTCACTAATGTCGACGCAACAGATTAACATGTATGTCTCTTTCTATCTTATGATAATTTGATAGTGTTAGAAGGGGTAAAGGATGGGTGAGTTATAGCTTTTTTGTGATCCATCTACAGGAATAATACATCTATGGTTGATCTGCTGGTGGTGAAAAGCTATCATTCTCTCTCAATCATTCTATTCTTGGAGCTCGACCGCGCCGGACGTGCGCACTGATTCATCTAACCACGTACAAAATGGCGGACGGAGATGAGATTTTACAACGAAATCCATTTCTATCTGCGACATATATAAAATTAAATTAATCTACCTACTAAGTGAGCTGAGCATATTAAAATTTAAAGAATAATAAATAATAAGTAAGTATTTCAAGTAGTTAGATCTACACTCGCGAGCATAGATGATACACTTTGCTCGCGAGCAAAAGTATGGAATCACTTACTTGGAGTTGACTCTGCGCGATCTTGAGTACTTAATAACTAGTTAAGAATAATAAAAATGGTACCATTTTAAAGGTTAAACTGTTAACTTTAAATTGATACCAAATTCATTTAAATCACATCAGTATTTAAGGAGATATCCCGGATAAGGTGAAGGAGTAAGGAAAACATAAGGAATATGAAAAAATAATAAATAAAGAAAACAACAAAAATTTCCTAATAAAATTTTTATTTGTCCTTAAAATCAAGTTTCAATATTTAGTGTTCCCTCCTCTTTGCCTTAATAACTGCTCGAAGACGGTTCTTCATTGACCTAATCAGCCTCTGTATCGATTCTTGCGGGATACCTTCCCACTCCTCTATCAAAGCAGATTTCAGCTCATTCACACTTGAAGGAGCAGGATTTCTGGAACGAACCCTCCTCTTCAGTTCATCCCACACGTGCTCAATGGGATTCAAGTCCGGGCTGAGCGCTGGCCAGTCCAATGTGGCGATACCGACTTCTTCGAGGTATTCAGTTGTGGCACGGGAAGTGTGACAACGAGCGTTATCGTGCATGAGGAGGAAGTCATCACCGATATATCCCGCAGACGACATATAACGACATGTTCCAGCAGAATATCGGAAATGTAGCGGTTTGAAGTTAGACCGCCTCCTCGTCCCCCGCCAGGAACGAAAACAAGCTCCGTTTTACCGTCGAAGGAAATGCCGGCCCACATCATACAAGAACCGCCCCCATAAGCCACCGTCTCAGCGAAACAACAATGCGCAAATCGCTCCCCAGGCCGCCTGTAGACCCGACCCCTTCGGTCGCTGCCGTGCAAACACATTCTGCACTCGTCGGAGAACAGGACTCGCCTCCATTGCTCAACCTCCCAATCAAGATGGGAGCGAGCAAATTGAAGGCGAGCTTGTCGGTGACCTGCCGTCAGTTTCGGGCCTGTGGCAGGCCTTTTTGGAGTCAAATTAGCTTGCTTAAGTCTTCCACGAACTGTCCACTCGCTGGCAGCTACCCCACGAATATTTCGGAGCTCCTGTTGGACGTCGACACCAGTCAAATGCCGATTTCGGAGAGAGGTTGACACGATAAAACGGTCATCCCTATCCGATGTGCACCGGCGCCGTCCAGATCTTGGTCTCGGGATAAAGCCACCAGTCTCCCGAAAGCGTTTATAAACTTTCGAAACACAGGACTGGCTTATGTGGAGCCGACTGCCGACGTGCTACAGCCCGCTGGCTGAGCCCTTCTTGCAATAGGGCGACGATTTGCGCTGCTTCTGTAGGTGTAGTATCCATTGTCGTCCAAGTTCAAGGGTCAAAATAGCGGAGATGTGTACCGGTCGACTGATAAAGAAAATCCGATAACACGTGCTTTTATAGGGGGTCAATAGGCCGCAACTCGCGTCGCGACGTATCAAACAATTGAAACATATCTTTTTCCTTACTCCTTCACTTAATCCGGGATAGCTCCTTAAATACCGATGTGATTTAATTATACTTCATGCTTCGTCCTCAAGATTAGCTTGATTTAACACTTGTAGTACGCCCTAGTAATCGCCAATTTCACACTATATTGAGAATATACCTATTTATAAATTAAAAAAAGTAATAAAAGACAATTATTATTTTTTAAATTTCAAATGCGGGTATTCAAGAGCGACCTGGCTCAAGCGCCCGTCATAGCTGTCATTCGCTTTCTAGTGCGTCGCCGTTTCACATCTAGTTTTTAAATTGTGTTAAAAAACTTGTTAGTTGTTGTTAAAAGTGATTATTTAGGATGCCCAAACGCAAAAAAGATAATTGTGAACACATTAAACGAAAAATTATAAGATTGGAGAGGAAGTTGGAGCGAAAAAAGAAGCACCACCACCGCTAAGATTCATCTTGTTCCGAGTTATCGGAACAATTCTATCGCTCGTCGTCCTTATCTAAAGGTACGTTATGTATTTTTATACATTCATAAGTAACTGGCCTAGACATATTATATTGCATATTGAAGTTCAGTGACCTGGTTTTCTAACGTTTCGCAAAAAATGCAAACGATAATTACGTTCAACGATAAAACGTTTTGACTATTTAACTACTTATTACTAAGTTTGTAAAATAAATACTTTTTGATAAAGTATAACAATTTTATTAATTAATTTTAAAGTTATAATTGAACATAAATTAATTAGTTCGTCACAGACTTTTACAAGTTCTCGTATAAGTAGATTTCAAACAGTTTGCGGGCAGTACTTTCTATGAACTGGGACTGCTTCTTACTGAAAATAATTCACATAAGTGACTAAGCTAAAAAACAGCTTTGTACTCTAAAGTATTATGCTTATTATGATGTGTCGATTTTCAATAGTTTGCGGACAGTACTTTTCTTTCCGAACTGGGACTGTCTCTTACGAAATTTAATTGCATACCTAAGGTTAAGCAAATACATAATCTCAAATAATGATAACATAATCATCATTATATACACTGCAGTCACTGGGTCCTACAAACAGTACAACGGGACTGTTATAAGGTACTACTAAGTGTTGTTTGCGGACAGTACGTGTTGTTATAACTGGGGACTGTCTCTTACAATATTATACTGACATGCTAAAATTGTATGAACATGAGGCTTACTCTGTCCCTTACATACGACCAAGAGGTCATAGTTGGCCTCGACGCACCATGTTCTAAGGGTTAACCTGAAGGATAATGAGAACAAGTGCTGGAGCCACTTCTGGAACCAATCCCCAGTACATCCCAGTCTGAAAACATTACAAATATACAGCATGGTCATTCGTCGACTGATGCTCCGAAGCGTGATAGACCTTCAGATCAAACGTCTGCTATTGAAATAGAAAACATACAGTTAGATAGTGAAGTATTAGAAATATTAGGTACTGACCCTACTTCAGTCAGAAGTGCTGGAGTTTTCCAGCACTGGGACACAACAGGTACTAACAAAGAATTGCGTAAAAAACTCATAAGTACATGATCCCAGAAAATTGCAAATTGATTGACCCACCTGAGCTTGATCCTAAGATTAAAGCTGCTGTTTCAGATATTATTGCTTAACGCAATAAGGCCATTCAACTGAAACAGAAGGAATCGACTGCTGGAAACACTTGTCGGGTAAAATCTATACTATTATATTGTCTGCAAATGAGAAAAATACAGCCTTGCTAAAAACACTTATGGATTTGGCAAAAATTATATGTGATTGTAATCATTCTAATTCAATTTACAATTTTGTTTCTGAATGCCGTGAAGATGGATCTAAGGGATTCTCTTCAAAATATTAAAATTGATAAACAATTATTCGGCGAAAACTTAATGGAAACCATAAAATCAGCTAAAGCTTAACAAGTCTGGCACAGACCCAAAACAATCAACGACACAAAAGTTTCCTAATAAGTAGCCAAGCTCTAATCCATACAGTTCTTCGCGAAATTTAAACTGGAAGGGTCCGGGTCCTAGTCGCAGGCCGACGGGCCCTCCCAGGACGAAGAAGCAGTCGCAGTATCCGTGGCAGAGACAGAACAACAGCCGACGCTAAATACGTTAACGCATTCAGGTCGTTTATCATTATTCTATAAAGAATTTTTAATGATTACCAAGGACCCACTGGTTCTTTTTCATATCATCACTACATAGTATAAAACAAAGTCGCTTTCTCTGTCCCTATGTCCCTTTGTATGCTTAAATCTTTGAAACTACGCAACGGATTTTGATGCGTTTTTTTTAAATAGATAGAGTGATTCAAGAGGAAGGTTTATATGTACATTTTATCCCGATATTCCCACGGGAACGGGAACCACGCGGGTGAAACCGCGGGCGGCCGCTAGTAAAAGGATATAAGATTCCCTTCAATCGAAAACCGATGCAACCTGTATCACCGTCAACCCGAAAATGTAGTGAAAAGGAAAAGGCTCTTTTCATACACAAAATTAAAAATTTGCTGTCTCTGCAATTTCAGAGATAACAGATCTTATCAATATCTATCAACTATTTTTTAGGGCTTAGGTTTAAGCAATCACCAGATATAATGAAATATAACGCCCAAAAGATCGTAAGTACTTACCAGAATGTAATCCCCATTTTAATATGAACTTATCACCAATAAACATAAAGTCTGCTAACCTAAAAAAGGCAAAGTATCTTCAGAATAATCGCTGAGCTACCCAAAAAGGCCACGCATGCACCAAATATGTACTCGCATTTTATTTAAAAATTTCATCCAAATATGTTACACAATTTTATCCTAATAAAGTAAATTAATACAGAAAAATCATTGTTTACCCAAAAAATATAAATGAAGTTCTAAAGGTTTACCGATACTACCGTAAAATGTTTACTAAAGGCTGACTGAGCTTCTTAGAGCTTTCAATAAAATAACAGCCCCCAAAAAAGACATTAGTTTGCATGCACTTATTAATGGCTACCATTTAAAGCGGCAGTTTACATACAAATAAACTTTTAAAACTTAATAAGGCAGTCCTCAGAGTAATTTTAAAATTAGCGGTGACGGTGTAGCGACGGGTGGAAGGGGTGGGAATAAAAAGCCGCGAGACTCAACCAATTTGCCATCAATATATTTTATTATTATTATTACTTGGTTATATGCATAAGTCACCGGAAAATAATAAAAACCACAAATTTATAAATTTCCTAAAAAAAATAACCACGAAATTTAAGGCAATCGCTTCGCTGCGCTTCTCGATTTCTAACCTATCACGTGTTCTACAGGACTTCCGTAAATTTATAAATTTCCTAGGAAAATTATAAATTTGCGGTTCTTGTTATTTTCCGGTGACACATACATTTTATGGCAAACGTACCTAGTGATATATTTGGGTAGTAATGACACATAACTTTGCTAGTTAAAATTTGGTGCACGCATGGCCTTTTTGGGTTATGAAAAGTTTTTGTAGTGCAGGCAGCCCGAAAGATTTTGGTAGAGGTTTCATTTATTTGTACATAATTATATTTTTTTTGGATGAGGCTGTTTAGGGTAACGATTGTTTTTTTTGGTGGTCATTCAATTTCATCCCATTTTTTAGTACCCAAGCCAAATGGGAAGATGCGTTTCATCTTAAACTTATCACTAAATAAATTTATTGACACAAGTCGTTTTAAACTGGAGGATTTAAGAACAGTTATAAAATTGATATCTAGAGATTGTAACCGTGCACAGTAGACCTGAAAGAGCATACTTTTGTTAAAAATTCACAAGGAAGACCGAAAATATCTAAGATACCAATTTGATCAAAAAACATATATATTTAATGTCTTATTATTTTTGGCTTAAACACAGCTCCTTTGGTTTTCACTGAAGTCATCATGAAACCGGTCATGAAATTCTTAAGATTAGTGGTTACCTGTTAACAATATATATATTTGGATGACCTCTGTCTAATATAAGGGTCTTAAAACTTACAAGATACCGTAAAGTTGCTTACAAGCTTAGGTTTCATTTTAACTACCGATAAAAGTAATTTTGTACCTTCTCAGTCTTGTAACTTCTTAGGATATAGTTTAGACTAAAAGTAATTTTAAGTCACTTTGCCAAAATTAAATTTGCAATACAAAAGTTTTCTAAAAAAGGTGTAAAATTAAAGAATTTGTTAGTTTTATTGGACTATTAATATCCGCCTGTCCCGCCGTGAAATGCAGCTGGTTGTATACTAAATTATTTGAAATATATATAATAAGTACATGGATATACCTTGTTACTTGGAACAGGATTTTTATTGGTGGAGCCGCACCAAAATAAAAATAGACAAGTATGACCTGGAAGTTTTTTCAGGTGCTTCAACTACGGGGTGGGGAATTGTACGTGGAGACGACAGAGCTAGTGGTTTATGGAGTGTAAAAGAAAGTAGCAGGCAATAAATTATTTAGGAATTCTTGCTGCGTTTATTGGTTTAAGATATTAACTGGCAAGTACTTCTACGAATTGACAATACCACGGTAATTTCCTACGTAAACCGTATGGGTGATATACACCACACTTGACAGAGATCGCAAAAGACCTCTGGCAATGGCGTAAACGTAAAAATCTTTACGTTTTTGCATCTCATATTCGATCTTCAGATAATACTATGCAGGCAGACCAAGAATGGCAGCTAGCTGATTATGCCAACGTAGTGATTACATGCTCTTTGATTATGCCTTTCAACAAATTGTTGAAAACTTTCATAGGCCTGACATTGATACGCTAGTCGTTGAAGTAATAAATGTCTATTATGTCTATTTATGTTTTTCGTCCTTTCACAATGATTCTTAAATGTTTAAGTAAGATTATCTCTGACAATGCCACAGATATACTCAATAGTTGTTCCATTTTGGTCCACATAACCGTGGTATCCACTATTTAAGAGTCTTTTAATAAGTAAACAATTCGTTTTCAAAGCAGATTCAAACCTAATTTTATCTACAAATTCCAGCCGCAAACAAATGCGCAACTCCATTACCCTGGTGATGGTGATGATACGAAGAGGCGTCAAACAATTATCTCTGGACGTCATGCTTAACTCCCTTTTGGATAACTCGTATAAACAATACGAAGTTTGCTATTAAAAGTGGTTTATATTTATTGTCAACAAAATAAACTAAACTTATTACCGTTACCTTAACTTGTTAGGGCGTTTGTGCACTACCACTGAATTTTACCGATCCGGAAAAAATCGGATGCTTGTATTTTAATTAATCATTTATATTAGTACCTAATTAATTAAATACAAGCATCCGTTTTTTTCCGGATCGGTAAAATTCAGTGGTAGTGCACAAACGCCCTTACCGTTTTTTTCCGGATCGGTAAAATTCAGTGTAGTGCACAAACGCCCTGACTGGGGCCTGCCCGGGGTTGGTTCCAGGCGGAAGCACGACGTGTCTCGTGTCTCACTCTGACGCGTACGGATACGTCTGTGCAAACAATAGAGAAGGCTATGGTATTTCTTAATGAATGCGAGTGAGACGGCAAATTATACATATACCTGCTTGTGTGCAAGTAGCGACCCGAAAAGGGTATATAGACCCATAAAGTATTATTGTAAGTACTTATTGTTTTATGTTAACTAACACTCACTACTCTTCCTCTAACACTCTAAATACTCATAAATCGCATTGAGAACTTAACTAAACTTCAAGTAAATACGTATGAATAGTTGTGTAAGTAAACCCGGAATCCCGGAATTTATAAAAATAAATAAGTACCACATGCTAAAGACTTCGTTTTTACACCATGTTACCGACTAGCTTTGCATTCCCGAATTTTCTGGAATCCCGGGATTTATATTAAAAAAAAGTATTTTAAGAAGCCGCTTCCATAGTTAGTTAGCAAAATATTAACTTTAGGTAAATATGCATCCGATTATCCGATCACTGATTATAATAAATATTAGCGTTTCAGGGCAATAGTACCTACCTACCAAAATGTTTGATGCATGGGATGCACATTTTTCTTATATTTTACGGAATAGTTCTGTGGTAGTCTATGCACCGACTGCTTTTGACATTGTGATCTTGTAAATGTAGGTACTAAGGAATAAGACATTTTATTGGGTGACTGATAAATATGTGCACCTAGGTATAAATAAACATATTTTAATTGTGTAAATGATGATATGATTGTAATCATAATAATGGTCGAGGAGCATGGCAGGTAGGTATTAATTGTGAAAGTCAGGTAAATACTAAGTGTAACAAATGCCTAAAAATAGGTAGGTATAAGTTTTAAAAAAAATACGACCAACTGCATTGTATTCTGCCGTCTATAAGTATAAAGGCCGCTAAATGACATTTGGCCATTTTTCACTTTTTAATGCCATAGTACTTCTAAAAAAAAACTCTATCGATCTTTCCAAGAACGGTAATTCTATCTTTCACCGTTTTCAAGATATCAAAAAAGAAAAAGCCGCTAAATACAAAAATAATATACTTTGCATCGCATAAAGGTGGCTAAACACTACTTCTTGATCAGAAGGCAGCTAAAGTACTTTAACGTTTGGATCGCTTGAACATTTTTCCTATCAATGCTAAGCTAAAAAACAGTTATTAGTTTGCAAATAACTAAAGGGCAGCAAAGTTGGTTTAGCAGCTTTTTTAGCTTGGTTGCGTTGAAGTATAATACCTTGCGTAGACTTAACTAAACGGCGGTTATAGGCTATTACTTAACTAAAAAGCAGTTAGAATCATTTAGCGGCCTTACAACGTTGTATTGTTACCACTTTTGCAATAAAAATACTATTAAAGAAAGCCATGTTAGTCAGTACGCAAATTAAAATAAATATTTTTTTCTACGTCTTGCATAACAAAAAAGGCGTTAAATAGCAATACATCGCTAAAAAGCGGCAAACTACACTAGCCCCTCTCACCCCTAAAAGGGATTTTTCCGGCTTGTGGGAGGCGCGCCTGGGCACGGCAGGCGAGCGGGCGAGGTGGCAGTTTAGTGCGAGCGAACCAAAATACCAACGAGGCAGGACGGCGCGCGGCGTCGTGGTTTGCACCATAAACTCATCAAACAATTTTGTTATCAAAAAATAAAAGTAATGAAATGACCTATGACTATGCATTAAAACCGTAGGCAGATTAAAACACATACCTAAGTATATATATTTTAATTTTGTTTCATACGCCAGAAAATGTTTTGCATTAAAACACATATATTTTTTAATTTTTGTTTTATACGCCAGAAAATGTCTTGACAATATTGAGAACTTTATTTTGACACAAATCCGTGTCAAGCCAAGTTCAAGCTAACAGAACTGGCGAGCAGCACCGTGTGTAATATAATATTACACGAACCATTTAGTTGGAGCCAAAACTATTATATATAAACATGTCAAATTTGGCTCTTAAATTAAGACTCACGAGATACATATGTGCTCTAAATTCCATAGTCACATCTCAAATGGTTATTTAGATATAAACGTCTAAATATTGTCATTTTTTATCACTACACGTTACAGCGTTTAGATATATTCATGTATCAAAGTTCTCAATATTGTCAGGACATTTTCTGCCGTATGAAACAAAAAAAGTATTTTTTAATGTGTACCTTATACTTACTTACTTCGCTGTTTTTCTTTCGCCTATTTTATGCCAGGTAGGACCAGTTGGGCCCGTCAAGCTCTTTCAGATCTTTGGCGACTTCATCTTACCAGCGATACCTTGGGTGACCCACCGGGCGAAGACGTCCAGTTGGTTGCCCGAGATATGCTCTTTTTGCAGCGCGATCCTGACCCATCCTTTCAACGTTACCAAGCCACTGAAGTTGGGGAGCTTTTATTTCTTGATGATGTTTGGTTCGGCCACCAGCTCTTCTATCTCCAGGTTATGTCTTTGCCTCCACTACCCGTCCTCACCTCTTGTTGGTCCCAAAATCCTACGTAGAATCTTTTGCTCTGCTACTAAGAGCATAATCTCTTCCTTTAACGTAAGTGTCCATGTTTCACACCCGTGATGACGGTTTTGTAGACCTGTATTTTAATGTTTCGGTTTCGGTTTTGGACACTAATATCTTGTGGAGAGCTGCAGAGCATCTTAGTGCATTGATTGTGCAAATATCAATTTCATTTTCCCTTTGATTAGTGTATGTAAGTAGTGTGTAGTGTAGTGCACCCAAGATATTTAAAATTTCCCACACCTTTCTAGGTGGTGCCATTCACATGAAGGTCTTCTCGCTTGGATTTGCGGTCTTTGTATCTTTTCATGTGAAGGTATTCAGATTTCTCCCGATTGATTCTGAAACCTACTTGCTAGTAACTTTTAATGCCTGTCATTGCTTTTATTTTTGGATAACAATATTTTTTGATGCGAACACAAACGGTCTTTTTAATAATCTAATGTCTAATGAATTTTAGTAGTGGTGGAGGTGGTTATTTTTTTAACGGTCTTCAGTGGTTAGTGCATACGCCCGGACAGTGAAAGGTTGATAGGGTTCGAGTCCCATCGGAGCTAGATGTGAGACGGGTCGTTCTTTTTTAAAATACTTACTTAATTTTTCAATAACGCATTTTCTTTCAAGTTTGACATAGTTATAGAACTCGCAGTATGTATTGTTCTGTTACATACTAATTACAATGAACGTAGATGTTACAGCTGAAGATGGGTGTGAATATAAACTTAAGATTAGCCAACTAAACTTAAGTTTATGTTTGACGAGTGGCTAATGTTCGATAAAATGTTTATTTGCGTCAAGTTATTTCATCATTAGCCGGCTAAACTGCACATTAGCTGAAGCGAAACGGTTAAAAATGTATTTGATAGATAAACGTTTATTTAATTTAAAGTTAGGTCTGGGAAAATTAAAAACAAAAACTTCTTTGTCGCTTCGCCGGCCGCTGCTGCCATGGCACGCTCGCTCGGATTGAGCGGCGTTTTGGTCACTGTTCTAACCTAACCTATCGGAATTTCCTACCTAATAACTGAAATTTCAGTTTCAGGAATTGTTCAGTACACCCCTGCCTAGACCGCGGAGTCAGCATTGGCGCAGTGGAAGGCTATCATGAGTATAGACTCCGGACAAATCTTGGTTTCAGCCGGGATGTAACTGAACAATAGGACTGCGATACACAGTGGAGAGAATGTTAAGTAAGGTGATTTCACATACGGTTCTGTGGTGTCGAAAATCTCCTCGGCTGCGGCGAGACGGGGCGCGCGCCCCAGGTATCTTCTTCTTCTGCAGACCTTACCAATTAGTGACCTCACTCACAACACAAATAACAGCGTTCACAAGACACTGGGCGTTTCAACAATAGATACACAAAGACACACACGGGGGAGCCTCTTTTATTATGATTTACAGTCCCAACAACAAGCGCGTGTGGTAGAAAAGGTTATCTTTCAAAGCATCCGCGACCGGCCACTCCAGAGATGGCATCAAAACCTTGGTCGTACAAAACGGGATCACATAGATAATTTTAGATGGATTCAAACTCGATATGCCAGGCACATTCAACGCGAGCGATTTTTAACAAATTCAGCAAAATTATTCCGACATTTTTCCAAGAAGAATTCCAATCAAGTGTCACTGTCAACTTCAAGTGACAGCTAATGTCAATTTGACGTGACATTAGAGTTGCGTTCAGAAACGTCGATCTTTTCCGAACATCCCCCCGCCCCGGACCGTTAAGAACGGTACGTCAATCTACGGGTAATCGGGAGAGCCCACTAACGGCTCTCTTCAAAACCGAATCTCGAACCAAAACCTCAGCAAAACGAGGAACTCCGTCAGTTCCGGGGTAGAGTTTAACAATGCGCCCCCTTCGCCAACATAGGGGCGGCAGGTTAGCATCCTTAATCAACACGAGGTCGCCAGTCTGGGGTGGGGTGGTTTTATCTGTCCACTTCACGCGCTGTTGTAGGATATGCAAATACTCCATCGACCAACGTGCCCAGAAGTTTTGGGACATCTGTCTCAAAAGTTGGTATCGCGACAAACGATGGGATCCTACATCCTGAATCGGATATTCAGGCAACGCCAAAAGGGGCTGTCCGATCAAGAAATGACCTGGCGTCAACGCTTCCAGGTCATTCGGGTCCGAAGACAACGGGCACAAGGGTCGCGAGTTGAGGACGGCCTCAATTTTACAAAATACCGTATCAAGTTCCTCAAACGTGAGAATAGTTTCTCCAATCACGCGACGCAAGTGTGTCTTGGCAGCCTTTACACAAGCTTCAAAAATTCCTCCCCAGGTCGGACAAGCTGGAGGGCTAAACTTCCAGATTATCCCACGCCGGGAGAGCCGGTTCCAATGTCTATTCCATTATCAACAAAAAACTTAACTACTTCCTTAAGATAATTACACGTTCCCTTATAATTAGTACCACAATCGGAACGTATCAATGTCGGCAGTCCTCTACGGGAAACAAATCTGCTCAAGGCGGCGACAAAGGCTTCGGTAGACAATTCCGAGACAATTTCCAAATGGACAGCCTTGGTGGACAAACACACAAACACGCACAAGTACGCCTTATAGGTTTTAGCATTACGCAGTCTCGAAGCCTTTACAGTAAAGGGACCGGCGAAGTCGGTGGCGACTCCGGCAAAAGCTCTACATTCCGTGACGCGATCAGCAGGCAAATCACCCATCTGGGGCTGCATGGTCGCGGCCTTCAATCGATAACAAGGCAGGCAACGGAAAACCACAGTGCGAATGGCTCGACGAGCAGACAAAATCCAAAATTCACGCTGCAAAATGGCCAACAAAGCATTACAGCCAGCATGTTGTGCATTCACATGGCGATCTGTTATTATCAGTTGAGTCAAATGTCCGGCTTTAGGTAACAAAAGGGGGTGACGAGCTCCATACGGCAGGTTCGCATTTCGAAGTCTTCCGCCGACTCGCAAAAGCCCACTCTCGTCCAGGAAGGGATTCAATCGCGATACCGCGCCCTTCAACTTGCGACGGCCTAAACGCAAAATTTCAATCTCGGACTCAAAACTATCAGCTTGTACTCTCCGGACCCAAAACAAGAGCGCGTCCCTACGCTCGTCCGGAGTGAGAACCGACGAATCACGCCTCGCGCGTGGGTTTCTGCAATTGTACACAAAACGTCTGATCCAAGCGGTAACACCAAGCAGCTTCTGTAAGGAGCTGTACCGATCCAACAACAAATCCTTTTCCCCGGCGGGGTTAGTCTCCAGGACGCATGCCCGCATATCAGGAACGGCTACGTTCGACAACGCTGGAGAGGGCGGCCACTCCGACTCAGGCCGCATCAACCACTGTGGGCCCCACCAGAGGGGGTGGTTAATTAGGGTTGGGGCTACACAACCCCGAGACGCACAATCCGCGGGATTCATGGTTCCCGGCACGTGTCTCCAAATCAACTCGATGTCGGAATTACAAATCTGCGACACTCGATTGGCCACAAACACGTCCAAGGTGTGCGCCGGAGCCTTCAACCAACAAAGGACGACCTGACTGTCCGTCCAAGCATAAACCTCTTGTATTGCAATAGATCGACCTAATGTGAGCCATACGTGGTTCAACAAACGCATTAGGAGGGCAGCTCCACACAATTCCAACCTCGGGATCGTATGACGAGTCCGAAGGGGAGCGACTTTGCTTTTCGCTATCACCAGATGCACAGCAACAACTCCGTCAACAGTAACGGTGCGGAGGTACACGGCCGCAGCAAATCCACGTTCGGAGGCATCGGAAAAGCCGTGAAGAGTAACTTTACAATTTTCAGAAGGGAGGAATAGCCTCGGCAAATGCACTTCATTAATCTCGGGGAGGGATGAAACGAAGCTCGACCAATCTCGGAGTAACTCGTCCGAGAGGGGTTCATCCCACGACACACCCGAAGCCCATAACCGTTGCAAGAAACACTTGGCCATAAACAGCACAGGGCAAATCCACCCATTGGGGTCAAAGGTACGTGCGACAGTAGACAATACTAAACGCTTGGTCCAGACTTTCGGTGGTCGTAAATCCACACAATAAGTGAAAGTGTCAGAGACCGGTTTGTACTGTACGCCAAGGACGGTCACCACATGGGGATTATCAACATTTTCGAACAGGTGGGGGTCCTGCTGGTGCTCTTCGGGCAAACCTACCAGTACATCAGGCGAGTTGGATATCCATTTCCTCAACTCGTAACCTCCCGACTTCAAAAGGGCGGTGAGTTCGTCTCTCAGGACAATCGCCTCTGAGACAGATGAGGCGCCCGTGCAAATGTCATCCACATAGACGTCACTGGCCAAAATGGCGGAGGCGCGAGGGTATCTCAAGCGCTCCTTCTCGGCCAACTCCAACAAAGAACGAATCGCAACAAACGGGCTCGAAGCCAAACCGTACGTATTCGTATTCAATTCATAGATCAACAAGGGGTCCCTAGGACTCTCTCTCCACAAAATCAATTGGTACCTCCTATCCTCGGGATGGATGACCGTTTGTCTGAACATCATCCGGATGTCAGTCATAAATACAATTTGGTGCCGCCGGAAGTTGGTCAAAATGTCTGAGATCTCCGTGTGCAGCTTGGGACCTACATGCAGACACTGGTTCAAAGACGCTCCAGTAGAGGTGGGAGCCGAACCGTCAAAGACCACCCGAATCTTTCCGGATTTCAAGACGGCGTGGTGCGGC
This sequence comes from Crambus lathoniellus, assembly GCA_949710035.1. NCBI lineage: Eukaryota > Metazoa > Arthropoda > Insecta > Lepidoptera > Crambidae > Crambus > Crambus lathoniellus. The sequence continues at coordinate 20,922,408 of OX453306.1, forward strand.
AAAAAGAAGTGCTCAACGGAGCGCCAATCCAAATCGCTCACGGACATGTGCCCTAACTCCTCATACTCCCGCATGAATTCAACATACTTCTGGCGGAAGACCGGATCCTTGCTCATGCGACGCTCCATCGCCACTAGCCTACGTTCCGCTAGCGGTCGGGATTCGCCCAGAGGAGGTCGGCCGGCACGAAAGGGGAGACGGGTGATCAAACGACCAGAGCGGAGGCGACCAGTGTTATTCTGGTAATACAACTCGCATTCATCCGCTACTGGGTCAACCCGTGGGGCTGGTGGAGGTTCCTCAACCTCCCAAAACTTCTGCACCACTTCGGAGAGAGACACATTAAAAACAAGACCGCGATCCTCATCTGGGGAATCCAAAACGCGGCGAGCAGGGCCCATCACAACTGTACCGAGTGTCGTCTGCAGAGCTACCAAGCCATCTGGCTGCAAAACTCGCTTCCCCGTCAACAAAACTCGCCCCAGGACATCGGCTCCAAGGAGAGCATCAATCGGGCCTGGGCGGAAGAAATTTGGATCGGCGAGTGGGGAATCAGACACCAAAGACAACATACTCGGTCCCAAGTCAACTGAAGGTTGACGGCCAACAACTGTGTCCAACACAATCGCCGAGGTCTTAATGCCTGGCGTGGACCCATTACGTGATGTAAATGTGAAGTCAACATGCCCTAACAACCCGGGGACTTTCACATCGCCAACACCTCTCACGCCTTCCGTGTGGGGGTGCACCTTGAGGCCCAACCGCCTAACTAACCAAGATGACACAACACACCCCTGAGCACCGGAATCCAACAAGGCGCGAACTTCCACAAGGTCGCCATTCAATCCCCTGACAAGTACAGAGGCCGTGGGCAACAAAACGGTCTCTGGAGGGGTGGCTACAATCGACCGTAAACACGTTGATTGCTAGTATGTGGGGTCCCCAGACGTCCCCCCATGGTAAGGGGGTCGCTCATAGCGATCCAGTGGGTCCCAATCTCCCACATACTGCCTACGTCCAAATCGCCCGGTATCAGGCGGGTTATATCTCCCGGCCCCTTGAAGACGGGGCGGGCGCCGCTCCAAACGCGGGTATTCGGCGAGCGGCGGCGAGAATCGGTGCCTATCATCCACCGTGTACGTCGCCCCATAGTCGCGGGGGCACGGTGACCGATTTTCAGAGGGGGGGTCCCGGGGACCCCCGGCTGTGCGAGGCTCAACACGTTGCGGGGGGCTTCTACGACCTCCCGCAACGCTCGCAAAATCGAACCCCCTAGTTGGGGACCGATTTCCCATTGGGGGGTCCGTGGGACCCCCGCCCGTGCGAGGCTCAAAACGTCGCGGGGGGCCTCTACGACCTCCGGCAACGCCCGCATAACTCATCCCCATCCTTGGGGATCGGTTTCCCATTGGGGGGTCCCTGGGACCCCCGCCCGTTTGAGGCTCAAAACGTGGCGGAGAGCGTCTGGGGCCACTCTGGTGGCCACTAGAACTGCTGCGGGATGCAAACACCGCGGGGGGTCCGAGCCCCCCACCCATACGAGGTGATCCTGCAGCGACGCGCTGCGGCGCTCCGCCGCCCTCTGGGCTGTTCATGCAGAGGAGGGGATGGTGGTTGCCCTTACAAAAGCGGCATGGGTGCGCTTGGGTACATTCGCGCTGCATGTGCAGGCCCAAGCACGAGTAGCACCATGTCCGTTGTCGCGCGATCGCTCGACGGCCTTGGACGCGCTGGTCGAGGAACTTATCACAACGGGTCGTGCTGTGACCCGGTTCCCGACAATACAAGCAGCGGGCGGTCTCCTGGACGGCGGCATAGCGGCCGGGCGCGCGAGGGGCCATACGCCCCCTACGGGGGGGTCCGGTGGGGGATCTACTCTGTGGCACAGGTCGTTCGGGTCCCATAGGACCGGCCAGAGAGGAATTATCTGCCAGTCTACTTTCTCCTTCCAGGAACGTCAAGAGGTCCGAGAAGGGTGGCAGATAAGTCGCACTATCCCCACCATACTGCTGCTCAAAACGGACCTTAACAGAGTCCGGCAACTTTCCCAGGACAATGTGCAGTAACAAAAACGACCACTGCTCCACTGGGAGTTTTAAGTTTTTCAATGCGTTGTAGGCAACCAACAGCGGATTCAACAAAGCCACTCTCAAGTGCATCACGCTGGCAACGCGGGGTAAATTCAAAATGGCGGCAACATGGTTGTCCGCCAGACGTCGTACGTTCTGGTACCGACGGGCAATCAAATCCCTAGCAATAGGGTAGTTTTCATCCGAGGGGGCCAAATGTTGAACCGATTCAAGGGCCTCCCCTTCCAACACGGATAACAAATAAGCTAACTTCTGGCCCTGGGTCAAATCGTCCCGGGCATGTACAAGACTATCAAAAATATTAATAAAGCCCTCCCAGTCCTCTAGACGACCAGCAAAGCGCCTTAAGTCTAAGGGGGCCAATCTAGCAAAGAGAGGGGGCATACTTTTAGATGTGACCGGGGACGGGCTCGGTTCATTCTCTCTTGCCACTTGCAAAGGTCGAGCTACCTGGGTAATTCTGTCCGCAAAATCATAACACTGGTCCACATCCAAACCGACTTCTTGTCGCATTTCCACCTCGGCCTCAACAGTCCTTTCCAAAAATAAGGCATACTGTTCATCAACAACAGCCAAACGTACGGGCAGATCTACGTATCTGTTCAACAAGGCCTCCGTCCTATCAGGTCGATCCAACAATGCGACTGCAGACGCTAACCACCGTAACTCAGAACGTATTTTGGCTTTAGCAGAGGAGGCCGTCATTGTAACGTCACAAATTTATCAACAAAAACAACAAATTCAAAATATTCACTACAACACAAAATCTCCAATATTTTGAGGTTATTGATAACCACAAAATTCCAATATTACAACAACAAAGTATTTATAATGACACAAACTCTTAAATATTTGGAGGTTATCAGAAAACAACAAAACTCAAGTATATAATTATAACTCTAACTCTCAAGAGGTTATAACTTAGACACAAACTAACTTTGACTTTGTAAGTCAAAAGTTATTCAGTTCAAACAAATCACTGACCATTGAAATTCACTTGGATATCGACATACAACAAGATGATTTTAATTATTTCAAAGCACAAGTTTCAATAAGTTTCAATGTGTAAACAATGTCTTAAATCATTTAAGTTTCACTAAGTATTGAGTGCAAACTTATTAGCTGACCTTTTATTAGCTATTATTTTAGCAACAAACTTGTCAATATTCACAACTCAAGTTTGCTGACAAAACTAAATAATAATTATTATGAACAAAGAAAGGTATCTGTTTACATTTTGGAACTTCAATACATGACAATTAATTACAAGACATGGAACCAATAACAAAGGAATGCCCTTTACTTTTCAAATGCAAGTTAATTACCATTTACAAGTACAAATTAATCTAGTCCGGACCAGACTGGGTCATCAAACGGCACTGATTAATACAAAGTTTTGGCGTGGGCCTCTCAGGCCTTCAAGCTACGCTCTTGGCTACCAAAAAATGTTCAGTACACCCCTGCCTAGACCGCGGAGTCAGCATTGGCGCAGTGGAAGGCTATCATGAGTATAGACTCCGGACAAATCTTGGTTTCAGCCGGGATGTAACTGAACAATAGGACTGCGATACACAGTGGAGAGAATGTTAAGTAAGGTGATTTCACATACGGTTCTGTGGTGTCGAAAATCTCCTCGGCTGCGGCGAGACGGGGCGCGCGCCCCAGGTATCTTCTTCTTCTGCAGACCTTACCAATTAGTGACCTCACTCACAACACAAATAACAGCGTTCACAAGACACTGGGCGTTTCAACAATAGATACACAAAGACACACACGGGGGAGCCTCTTTTATTATGATTTACAGTCCCAACAACAAGCGCGTGTGGTAGAAAAGGTTATCTTTCAAAGCATCCGCGACCGGCCACTCCAGAGATGGCATCAAAACCTTGGTCGTACAAAACGGGATCACATAGATAATTTTAGATGGATTCAAACTCGATATGCCAGGCACATTCAACGCGAGCGATTTTTAACAAATTCAGCAAAATTATTCCGACATTTTTCCAAGAAGAATTCCAATCAAGTGTCACTGTCAACTTCAAGTGACAGCTAATGTCAATTTGACGTGACATTAGAGTTGCGTTCAGAAACGTCGATCTTTTCCGAACAGGAATATTCTGTGACTTACCGTAAAAAGTGAGTTTTTGGTGAAATAATTGTTAATGTTAGTTTTTAAAAAGAATCATTTGGTACTTATTTAATTTGTTTGGAATAGGTTACAATTTTTATATTTTTTATGTCTCATGCCTGATGTATGGGATAGTATTGTGGCAATAAATTGCTTGTCATTGCAAAAACTTTGTTTTATTTTTGTAAGTAAACATAATGATTTTGCAGGATTCGTAAAAAACTAATGCGTATAATTCTAGTCTAAAACGCAGTTTTATGAAAAGGTTTAATAATTAACTGCTTTTAAGATATGCACACTTGTGTTAAAAGTTGTTAAAAAATAAGGGAAGTGAAGTTAAGCGATACATACTTGGCTAAAAGGCGGCTACGTGTAGTAAGCCGCTTTATTGTTAAGGTTCAGCTGCTAAAAACTGCTTTGTAGCTATGTTAACGTTGACAACTTCCTGTCTCAAAAAATACTTTTGGCAGTTATCAATAAATCCATAACTATAAAAGCAGTTATGAACCTTTAGGCGCCATTAAGTTCTGCACACTTGTAACGATCTTTAAAATTTTACAAGGTTAGAAAGGAAAATATGTATTTAGTTACATGAATATTAATATTTAACAAAATCAACCAATTTCATAGGAAAGTAGAAAAAAAATCCTTTCTTTTGATATATGGCAACATGACTAAATGTTTATAAAAAATGTGAAGCATCGATTTAAAAAATTTGCCGCTTTATTCGGCTCTAGCTCAAAACTTGTTTTTGTCATTTAGCGGCCTTTAAGATTATAGACGGCAGACAATAATTGTACCCTATTTACGGTGAATTGAAAATTGTAATAATAATTAAATGAGCTGGCCTATATATATATATATATATATATATATTTCATATTTTTGCTGTTCGTATAAGAATATTTTGAGTAAGTACCTAGTACTTTGTGTAAATAATTTGTTCTTTGATTTTGTATTCGCTGAAAGTATAATGTTTTTCTTTGCTTTGCATAAAACGCGAAGGGACTCGCGTCTAGCAGGAAGGCCGAGCTGTTAGGTACACGTACAATAACGTCAATTGTTAAAGGATATAACTAATATTTTGGTTGTATAGTTGTTGTAACATGAACTCTAAGTTGTATTAAAATTATTAATTATGGTTAAGGTGCGGTATTCGATTATCACTACATAGTATAAAAAAATATGTAGTTTAAAAAACTATAAAAACACACTTTTATAGGAACAGACTAAAAGTACAAAATAACCGTCTATTCAGTAACTGAAATAAAAAGCGTGGTGCGCGTTGTCAATATTAAGTAAGTACTTGAATGCATGCTCTGCAAAGGGCGCACCACGCTTTTTATTTCAGTTACTGAATAGACGGTTATTTTGTACTTTTAGTCTGTTCCTATAAAAGTGTGTTTTTATAGTTTTTTAAACTACATATTTATTTTTTACTTTTTAGTTTAACAAATGGCAAGCTATGGATGGGGATGGTAATCGATTTCACAGTCCATTTATGTGTCTGCCCACCCCGTAAACATTATAACTCAAAGGCGTGATTGTATGTATTTAGTTTTACAAACTCAAGTGGAGTCTATTAGGTACCAGATGCGCGAGCCGAACCCTTCCTCCCTGCTCCATCATCCGACCCACACCACCAAGTGAAGCGAATAGGTCTCATCAGAACGAAACAAATGAGCCCAAACTCGAGGGGTTTCCTAGTGGTAATTAAGGATTGCCACTGAGTTCCTCCCTGCTCCATCATCCGACCCTCACCACCAACTGTAGCGAATAGGTCTCATCAGAACGAAACAAATGAGCCCATCTCAAGGGGTTTCCTAGTGGTCATTAAGGAGTGCCACTGACCTCCTCCTTGCTCCATCATCAGACCCACACCACCAAGTGTTGCGAACAGGTCACATCAGAACGAAACAAATGAGCCAGAACTCGAAGGGTTTCCTATTGGCCATTAAGAAGTGCCACTGGCTTCCTCCCAGCTTCATCATCAGACCCTCGCCACCAAGTGAAGCGAATAGGTCTCGTCTGAACGAAACAAATGAGCCCAAACTCGAGGAATTTTCTTGACGTCATTAAGGAGTTTCACTGGGTCCTCCCAGCTCCATCATCAGACCCTCACCACCAAGTGTAACGAATAGTTCTTATCAAAACGAAACAAATGAGCCAGAACTCGAGGTGTTTCCTATTGGTCATTAAGGAGTGCCACTGGCTTCCTCCCTGCTCCATCATCAGACCCTCACCTTTAAGTGTAGCGAATAGGTCTCATCAGAACGAAACAAATGAGCCCAAACTCGAGGGGTTTCTTAGTGGTCTTAAGGAGTGCGACTGACTTCCTCCCTGCTCCATCATCCGACCCTCACCACCAAGTGTAGCGAATAGGTCTCATCAGAACGAAACAAATGAGCCCATCTTGAGGGGTTTCCTAGTGGTCATTAAGGAGTGCCACTGACCTCCTCCTTGCTCCATCATCAGACCCACACCACCAAGTGTAGCGAATAGGTCACATCAGAACGAAACAAATGAGCCAGAACTCGAAGGGTTTCCTATTGGCCATTAAGGAGTGCCACTGGCTTCCTCCCAGCTTCATCATCAGACCCTCGCCACCAAGTGTAGCCAATAGGTCTCGTCTATACGAAACAAATAAGCCCAAACTCGAGGTGTTTTCTTGACGTCATTAAGGAGTTTCACCGGGTCCTCCCAGCTCCATCATCAGACCCTCACTACCAAGTGTAACGAATAGGTCTTATCAAAACGAAACAAATGAGCACAAACTCAAGGTGTTTCATATTGGTCATTAAGAAGTGTCACTGGCTTCTTTCCTGCTCCATCATCAGACCCTCACCACCAAGTGTAGCGAATAGGTCTCATCAGAACGAAACAAATGAGCCAGAACTCGAGGGGTTTCCTAGTGGTCATTAAGGAGTGCCACTGGCTTCCTTCCTGCTCCATCATCCGAACCTCACCACCAAGTGAAGCGAATAGGTCTCATTAGAACGAAACAAATGAGCCCAAACTCGAGGGGTTTCCTAGTGGTAATTAAGGAGTGCCACTGACTTCCTCCCTGCTCCATCATCAGACCCTCACCTTTAAGTGAAGCGAATAGGTCTCATCAGAACGAAACAAATGAGCCCAAACTCGAGGGGTTTCCTAGTGGTCTTAAGGAGTGCGACTGACTTCCTCCCTGCTCCATCATCCGACCCTCACCACCAAGTGTAGCGAATAGGTCTTATCAGAACGAAACAAATGAGCCCATCTTGAGGGGTTTCCTAGTGGTCATTAAGGAGTGCCACTGACCTCCTCCTTGCTCCATCATCAGACCCACACCACCAAGTGTAGCGAATAGGTCACATCAGAACGAAACAAATGAGCCAGAACTCGAAGGGTTTCCTATTGGCCATTAAGGAGTGCCACTGGCTTCCTCCCAGCTTCATCATCAGACCCTCGCCACCAAGTGTAGCCAATAGGTCTCGTCTATACGAAACAAATAAGCCCAAACTCGAGGTGTTTTCTTGACGTCATTAAGGAGTTTCACCGGGTCCTCTTAGCTCCATCATCAGACCCTCACTACCAAGTGTAACGAATAGGTCTTATCAAAACGAAACAAATGAGCACAAACTCAAGGTGTTTCATATTGGTCATTAAGAAGTGTCACTGGCTTCTTTCCTGCTCCATCATCAGACCCTCACCACCAAGTGTAGCGAATAGGTCTCATCAGAACGAAACAAATGAGCCAGAACTCGAGGTGTTTCCTATTAGTCATTAAGGAGTGCCACTGGCTTCCTCCCTGCTCCATCATCAGACCCTCACCACCAAGTGCAGCTCATAAGTCTCGTCAGAACGAAACAACGGAGCCTAAACTCGAGGGGTTTCCTAGTGGTCATTAAGAAGTGCCACTGGCTTCCTCCCTGCTCCATCATCAGACCCTCACCATTAAGTGTAGCGAATAGGTCTCATCAGAACAAAACAAATGAGCCTAAACTCGAGGGGTTTCCTCGCAGCCATTGAAGAGTTCTATTGCCCACCTCTTGACTCCATCATCAGATCAGCTCGATGGTAGCAAATTATTGTATTGTCATCGGATTCATATAGACTTGCAAAGTTTCAAATCAATACGACAATTAGAAGTAGGTTAAAATTGAATTCCAAGATTTTCTTACATTGTGACTTAGTTACAAGTGAAGCTAATAAAAGTGTGGTAAAAACTAAAACAACACACTTTTATAGAAACAGACTAAAAAGTACAAAATAAGCGTCTATTCAGTAACTGAAATTAAAGTGGTGCGCGTTGTCTATATTAAGTACTTGAAATGCATGCTTTGCAAAGGGCGCACCACGCTTTTTAATTTCAGTTACTGAATAGACGCTTATTTTGTACTTTTTAGTCTGTTTCTATAAAAGTGTGTTGTTTTAGTTTTTTAAACTACATATTTATTTTTTACTTTTTAGTTTAATAAATGGCAAGCCATGGATGGATGGTAATGGATTTCACAGTCCATTAATGTGTCTGCCCAACCCGTAAACATTATAACTCAAAGGCGTGATTGTATGTATGACTTACAAATTCAAGTGGAGTCTATTAGTTACTGGATGCGAAAACCCAAACTCGAAAGATTTCCTAGTGGTCATTAAACAGTGCCACTGGCTTCCTCCCTGCTCCATCATCAGACCCTCACCACCAAGTGCAACGAATAGATCTCATCAGAACGAAACAAATGAGCCAGAACTCGAGGTGTTTCCTATTGGTCATTATGGATTGCCACTGGCTTCCTTCCTGCTCTATCATCAGACCCTCACCACCAAGTGAAGCGAATAGGTCTCGTCATCAGAACGAAACAAATGAGTCCAAACTCAAAAGGTTTCCTAGTGGTCTTTAAGGAGTGCCACTGGCTTCCTTCCTGCTCCATCATCAGACCCTCACCACGAAGTGTAGCAAATAGGTCTCATCAGAACGAAACAAATGAGCACAAACTCAAAAGGTTTCCTAGTGGTATTTAAGGAGTGCCAATGGCTTCCTTCCAGCTCCATCATCAGACCCTCACCAACAAGGGTAGCAAATAGGTCTCATCAAAACGAAACAAATGAGCCCAAACTCGAGGGGTTTCCTATTGGTCATTAAGGAGTATCACTGGCTTTCTTCCTTCTCCATCATTAGACCCTCACCACCAAGTGTAGCAAATAGGTCTCATCAGAACGAAACAAAGGAGCCAGAACTCGAAGTGTTTCGTATTGGTCATTATGAGTGCCACTGGCTTCCTCCCTGCTCCATCATCAGACCCTCACCACCAAGCTTGGTGTAGCGAATTGGTCTCCTTAGAATAAAACAAATGAGCCTAAACTCGAGGGGTTTCCTAGCAGCCGTTGAAGAGTTCTATTGCCCACCTCTTGGCTCCATCATCAGATCAGCTCGATGGTAGCAAATTATTGTATTGTCATCGGATTCATATAGACTTGCAAAGTTTCAAATCCATACGACACTTAGAAGTAGGTTTAAATTGAACTCCAAGATTTTCTTACATTGTGACTTAGTTACAATACAAGTGAAGCTAATAAAAGTGTGGTAATAAAAAAAGAAAAAGGAAAAGGCGGCAGATGATGTTTTTTTGGACACGAAAAATGGCAGAATGTTGTAAAACTAATAATTATTGAATAAATGTTGTTGAAATATTTATCTGATGTTTGAACTTTGGCCTGAAGCTTAAACTACCTAGCAAGAAAAATAGTCAATCATAGTAAAAGAAGTATGGATGGATATCTTACTATCTAGGTACCTCTTAAATAAAATTTCTGTGGAAGTTTTAAGTGTAGAAGTAGGTACTTAAGTAGGCACATATACATATACCCTACCTACCTAAGTACTTACCTATTATTTTAGCGAATTTTTAATGTTCTTGAATTGCTTGAAACGGATGAAAACATATTTTTAAACTATGATATTAAGGTAAGTCAATTAGAATCGGCTTGTAGGTATGTAGGTACCCTTTCATTTCGCCACTGCTAGGTAGGTAGAGGTACAAAACTCGGCACGGAGTATAGCAGTCATCGGCATAGCCGTCGAACCACAATATTAGTGGTCGTACCTAGCAATACAAGTGCCGTGCCGAGGCTTAGGTCATCACTTCACTATCACTAGGTAGGTAAGTAGGTAGGTACATAGTATAAAATAAAGTCGCTCTCCGCCTCTGTCTGTCTGTTTCTAACCTTTCTTCTTTTAAACCACGCATCGGATTTCGATGCAGCTGTCACTGTTATTTAGATAATTTATTCATGAAATCCTACTAATATTATAAATGTGAAAGTTTAGATGTTTGGATGTTTAGATGTTTGGATGTTTGGATGTTTGTTACTCAATCACGCCAAAACGGCTGAACGGATTTGGCTGAAATTTGGGACACAGATACTATGTAGCCTGGAGAGGAACATAGGCTACTGTTTATCCCGGAAATATATCACATTCCTGCGGGATAACGTCGTGTAGTCCACGCGGGCGAAGCCGCGGGCGGAAAGCTAGTAGGTTATAAATAAATATGTAGTTTATAAAACTATAGAAACACACTTTTATTGGAACAGACGAAAATGTACAAAATAACCGTCTATTCAGCAACTGAAATTAAAAAGCGTGGTGCGCGTTGTCAATATTAAGTAGGTACCTACCTACTTGAATGCATGCTTTGCAAAGGGCGCACCACGCTTTTTAATTTCAGTTGCTGAATAGACGGTTATTTTGTACATTTTCTTCTGTTCCAATAAAAGTGTGTTTCTATAGTTTTTTAAACTACATACCTATTTATTTTTTACTTTTTAGTTAACAAATGGCAAGCCCAGGATGGGGATGGTAATCGATTTCACAGTCCATTCATGTGTCTGCCCACCCCGTAAACATTATAACTCAAATACAAATACAAATTCAAGTGGAGTCTATTAGTTATCTAGGTACCAGATGTGCGAGCCGAACCCTTACTTCCTCCCTGCTCCATCATCAGACCCTCACCACCAAGTGTAGCGAATAGGTCTTATCAAAACGAAACGAATGAGCCCAAACTCGAGGGGTTTCCTATTGGTCATTAAGGAGTGTCACTGGCTTCCTTCCTGCTCCATCATCAGACCCTCACCACCAAGTGTAGCGAATAGGTCTCACTCATCAGAACGAAACAAATGAGCCAGAACTCGAGGTGTTTCCTATTGGTCATTAAGGAGTGCCACTGGCTTCCTCTCTGCTCCATCATCAGACCCTCACCACTAGGTGCAGCTAATAAGTCTCGTCAGAACGAAACAACGGAGCCCAAACTCGACTGGTTTCCTAGTGGTCATTAAGAAGTGCCACTGGCTTCCTCCCTGCTCCATCATCAGACCCTCACCATTAAGTGTAGCGAATAGGTCTCATCAGAACAAAACAAATAAGCCTAAACTCGAGGGGTTTCCTAGCAGCCATTGAAGAGTTCTATTGCCCACCTCTTGACTCCATCATCAGACCAGCTCGATGGTAGCAAATTATTGTATTGTCATCGAATTCATATAGACTTGCAAAGTTTCAAATCAATACGACAATATGAAGTAGGTTAAAATTGAATTCCAAGATTTTCTTACATTGTGACTTAGTTACAAGTGAAGCTAATAAAAGTGTGGTAATAATAAATACCTACATACAAAACATTCTAATTACGTATTTATATAATAGAGAAAAATTACATGTTTTTTGATGAAGCCGTCAAAATACGATTTTTCGAGCGCTTACATTGTGAACGCTGCTGGCTAAGGGTGGTGGTATTCCATTTATCAAAGATCTTTGTCCAATATGCATTGGATCCAAGAAATTGGACGCATATTGGACGAATTTGACGTCCAATTTCATACATTCGACGTCCAATTTCTTGGACAAAGATCTTTGATAAGTGGAATACCACCCTTAACCGTATGTGACCGTATGAGATACCTACATCAAAATAATTTACTACGGCATTGTTTATCTATATTCTATATCTATATATATAAAATTGAGGGGACATAACTCACTCATCACGAAATCTCGAAAACTACTGGACCAACGAAGATGTAATTTGGCAGGAAGGTAAATTATGCCTAGGGGACGTCCGCTAAGAACGGATTTTTGGAAACTCCCCCCCTAAAGGGGTAAAATGGGGGGGTTAAGGTTATATGGAACTTCCTCATTTATGGATTTAGAAGCATGAAAATTGATACGTTGGATATTGGTTACGACCAAAAATGATCCGAGTAAGCAATAGTAGATTGTTTAGTAAGGGCTGTATGGCACCCATAACAGTCGAGTGTTTTGGCGCACGAACGAAGTGAGGGCGATCGATGAGGTTATGTTACTTTTGCAATGGTCTATCATGGGATTGCTGTTAAAAAATATATCGTGCTTTGGAAGACACGATAAGCCGATGTTTCTGACTGCATTTGGATTGGTTAGTACACCATATCTTCAATGGGCCCGTGTGGAAGGCCATGGCACATTCTCCTTAGCCATCTATATGAAGGCCTGTGCCCCAGCAGAAGCGGGGACATTAAAATAGATTGATGATGGTATTGATGAGACCTTAGATAATGCATATATATCTACCTATTTTTTGACACAAAATTTTGCGATGTAGTACTCGCGGACGTAGTCGCGGCTGCCGGCCATTCATATTCCTATTTCTACTATCTCTGCTATTATTATAAATGCGAAATTGTATATGCTCACTTCAAAACGGCTGAACCAATTTTGATGAAATTTGGAATGGAGATAGTTTGAGACAGTGCTTCCGGGTGCTCCTACTAATTACTCCTACTGATAGGAGCACCGGGACACCCATGTCCTGATGCTAGGAAGGACATAGGCAAGTTGTAACCGCGGGAATAAGGCTCATTCCCATGGTAAAATAAGTTTTAGCTCGGGCAAAGCTGTAGATTGGAATTGGTATTTAAGGCGATAGTTTGAGTTCATGGGAAGGATGATGTTTAGAATAGAGACAGTTTAAGGCCTGTTTAAGCCCTGAAAGGACATATTTTACTTTTAACCGCGGGAAATCTCATTGTAAGGAAAAATCTCTTTAAGCACGGGCTAATTTGGGGGCAGAAATTGGTATTTAAGTAAATAATTTGAGACCCTGGCAAGGATTATTATATCATATTCCCACGGGAAAATCAATAAGTAGGTATTATTTGTTTGTCCGTCTTTCACGTCCAAACGGAGTAACGGATCAATGTGATTTTTGGTACGGGGGTAGATTGGGAGCTGGAGAATGACATAGTTTATCCCGGAAAATATAACATTCCATCAGGATAATGTTGTGTAGTACACGCGGGCGAAGCCGCGGGCGGAAAGCTAGTTAGGTATTATCATAAAGAGGCCTACAAAAAAGACCCGAAGTCGCCTTATTTCTAAAGGTTGACTCACAGTAATTTTTATATTTATTAAGTTATTTAAAAATATTACTTTATTTGCAAAGCTAATTTCTCCTAATCAGTTTTAATCCTTATCCAAATAAGTACCTATATATATAAGTTACCTTGGCCATTTAATGTAGGTACTTAGATCAAAATTATCCTTTACCGTATTTCATTTAAATGAACACTTTAGAAGTTAGGTATCACATATTCGAAGCACCCACAAATTGTTCAAACAAAGCCGGGCTGGGTCGCTAGTACCTAAGTAATAACAAGTAAGTAGGTAGGTATAAAAAATAATTTTAGTGTTATGCTGTAAGTACCTACTTTTGGTTGTTAATGTCGCCTTACATAGGTAGGTAAGGAATAAAATAAACATTCAAATTTTACTTACGCTAATTAATTACGCTACAATAATAATAACAACCAATTCACCATCAATCCATCACTGAGCAAATACCTAGGTAAGCACTTCGTTTTTAAAAACAACGCTCAAGTTTTATTTTTATCGAAATTGAAATATTTTCTTGGTAGACCGCGAATTATTGCGAAACATGAATCCTTCTCTGCGGGGAAGGGGAGCGGGCGAATAATTCCCCGGGGGGCATCGCCTCCCACTCCCCGCCCCGCTAATCTCGCCCGCCCGCCCTGCGCGCCGCGCGCGCCGCCCGCCATGCGATGCGAAGATGTGCGCCAGTGCGCCACTAGAATTTGTTCTGCTGTCTGTGGAGGGCGCCGCCACGCGTACTAGTCTATATAATTTGTGGCCACGCGCCGCGCGCCGCGCACGAGCTGTTCGTTCGTCCGTCATCGTCGTCGCCCGCCGGACTCGGGCACGATATTTTCTAGCAAGATTGACTTAAGATAAAAAAATGCCAATATTTTCAAACAAATTTATTTTGAAAAATTCTGATGGAAAGAAACTTTATGAGAAGTATTACGTAATTATTCCGAATACTTCAGAAGTTTTGCAACTGTACTACAGTTGCAGTCGGGAATAATTCCGAATCTTTCCCGTGGAATACTTACGAAATATTCCGAAGTATTACGAAACATTCGGAATATTTCGATCGTCGAAAAATACGGGAGTAGGTAACGATAAAAAAGCAGCAATCGGTAAAAAAGCAGTAGAAAGCAGTTTTGACACTTATTTTTAAATACCTATCTAAGCAAGAAAAATAGTCAATCATAGTAAAAGAAGTATGGATGGATATCTTACTATCTAGGTACCTCTTAAATAAAATGTCTGTGGAAGTTTTAAGTGTAGAAGTAGGTACTTAAGTAGGCACATATACCCTACCTAAGTACCTATTATTTTAGCGAATTTTTAATGTTTTTGAATTGCTTGAAACGGATGAAAACATATTTTTAAACTATGATAAAAGGTTTTAAACTATAATAGGTAGGTAAGCCGATTAGAATCGGCTTGTAGGTATGTACCCTTTCGTTTTGCCACTGCTAGGTAGGTACAAAACTCGGCACGGAGTCACGGAGTATAGCCGTCATCGGCATAGCCGTCGAACCACAATATAAGTGGTCGTACCTAGCAATACAAGTGCCGTGCCGAGGCTTAGGTCATCACTTCACTATCACTAGGTAGGTAAGTAGGTAGGTACATAGTATAAAATAAAGTCACTCTCCGCCTCTGTCTGTTTCTAACCTTTCTTCTTTTAAACCACGCATCGGATTTCGATGCAGCTGTCACTGTTATTTAGAAAATTTATTCTCGAAGGTTTATAAATAAATACCTACATACAAAACATTCTAATTACGTATTTATATAATAGAGAAAAATTACATGTTTTTTGATGAAGCCGTCAAAAAACGATTTTTCGAGCGCTTAGGTACATTGCGAACGCTGCTGGCTAAGGGTGGTGGTATTCCATTCATCAAAGATCTTTGTCCAGTATGCATTGGATCCAAGAAATTGGACGCATATTGGACGACTTTGACGTCCAATTTCATACATTCGACGTCCAATTTCTTGGACAAAGATCTTTGATAAGTGGAATACCACCCTTAACCGTATGAGATACCTACCTACATCAAAATAATTTACTACGGCATTGTATATCATAGAGGCCTACAAAAAAGACCCGAAGTCGCCTTATTTCTATAGGTTGACTCACAGTAATTTTTATATTTACTAAGTTATTTAAAAATATTACTTTATTTGCAAAGCTAATGTCTCCTAATCAGTATAAATCCTTATCCAAATAAGTACCTAGGTATATAAGTTACCTTGGCCATTTAATGTAGGTAAAACGATATCATTGAGGTAGATCAAAATTATCCTTTACCGTATTTCATTTAAATGAACACTTTAGAAGTTATCACAGATTCGAAGCACCCACAAATTGTTCAAACGAAGCCGGGCTGGGTCGCTAGTACCTACCTATAAAAATTAGTGTTTTGCTGTAAGTAGGTACCTACCTACTTTTGTTGTTAATGTCGCCTTACATAGGTAAGGAATAAAATAAACATTCAAATTTTACTTACGCTAATTACGCTACAATAATAATAACAACCAATTCACCATCAATCCATCACTGAGCAAATAGGTAAGCACTTCGTTTTTAAAAACAACGCTCACGTTTATTTTTATCGAAATTGAAATATTTTCTTAGATAGACCGCGAATTATTGCGAAACATTATGAATCCTTCTCTGCGGGGAAGGGGAGCGGTCGAATAATTCCCCGGGGGGCATCGCCTCCCACTCCCCGCCCCGCTAATCTCGCCCGCCCGCCCTGCGCGCCGCGCGCGCCGCCTGCCATGCCATGCGCCACTAGAATTTGTTCTGCGGCGGGCGCCGCGCGCCGCGCACGAATTGTTTGTTCATCCGTCGTCGTCGTCGCCCGCCGGACTCGGGCACGATATTTTCTAGCAAGATTGACCTAAGATAAAAAAATGCCAATATTTTCAAACGAATTTATTTTGAAAAATTCTGATGGCAAGAAACTTTATGAGAAGTATTACGTAATTATTCCGAATACTTCAGAAGTTTTGCAACTGTAGTCACAGCCATGAAGCTCGACTTAATACTGAGGAAACTGGAGAGTGCAGTACGAACAATTTTTTGAATACCACAAATAACACAGTGGCTGTCTTCCGTCTCACCTACACTTTAAAAAAATACGTATGGTCATATGAGACAGCCACTACATACATAAATGTCAAATTAGCTGGCGACACTTTTTTATTCAGGGTGAGAGCTCCAGTTACCTCAGAGTATTAAGTCAAACTTCATGGCTGTGACCATGAAGTTTGACTTAATACTCTGAGGTAACTGGAGCTCTCACCCTGAATAAAAAAGTGTCGCCACCAAATTTGACATTTATGTATGTAGTGGCTGTCAGCTGTCTCATATGACCATACGTATTTTTTTAAAGTGTAGGTGAGACGGAAGACAGCCACTGTGTTATTTGTGGTATTCAAAAAATTGTTCGTACTGCACGCTCCAGTTACCTCAGTATTAAGTCGAACTTCATGGTCACAGCTATCATGACGAACAAATTTAAAAAGGTTCTTTCAAAAGTGTCAATGTAGGATGTATTGGTCATGGTCGCCGACCATGGTCGGCCAACCTGTACTGGGGTCTTTACAGAAGGTCATCAGCGTGTTGTATTTGTAATGTGTTTCTCTATTTATGTGGGTTTTGCCATGGCCCGCTATTATTTCTCGGCTGCTTGCGCCCCCCCAGTGCAACGAGTGAGATAGAAGTTGGCTTTGGTTTTGCCATGGCCCGCTATTATTTCTCGGCTGCTTGCGCCCCCCCCCCCTCCCCCCCCCTATGCTAGGTTTTCGGTGCATCGTTGGAAAGTTATCCTGTCAAAAGATGAAATGTGAAGCAAAACAGACAAGACTTGCAAGAGCGGACATCTTTCGAAAACTATACAAGACTAGCGCTCCGCCCGCGACTTCGTCCGCTTGGAATTGAGATATTCACACGACCTTTAACTTAAAAAAAAGGAATTTAAATAACTATTTTTATTTTAATAAATGAAATAGATGAAAGAATTTTTTAAATCGGTCCAGTAGTAGCAGCTTCTCTCGCGTTTGAACTTTTGAGCCACAAAACAGAAAAAATAAAGAGTTTCATACAAATTCTGACATACATGTCGCTGGGACGCATAGTTTCTGCGATATAATCTAAAAACAAAAAAATAAGACCTCCAAACCCCCCCTCCCCCCGGCTTAAGGGCTACGGGCGGGGACTTTTGATATGTTTACCTCCTAACTAGCCCAAACAATGTTTCAAAAATTGTGTTCCAAGCATTTCCCTCTATATCTCTTCGTTGACTGGGCTATTAGGAGTAATCGTGTGACCTATTTAAGAATTTTCGTTGGACCATCTTTCAGGACACCCTGTATTGATATAGATTAGGGGTAAAGCGTAAGCGTTAGCCCACTTATACCGTACTGCTCCCACCTAACCAAAGTATGAGCAGCCAAATATGGACTTAATATCGTGCACTGTAGATAAGACTCTAGATTTCGGCAAGCTCACTTACCGCGCGCTGCGCGCTGTCTGCTATTTTATATTGTTACCACCAAGTTACCACTGTAAAGTGTACAGTGCACGATATTAAGTCCATATTTGGCTGCTCATACTTTGGTTGGGTGGGAGCTGCAATACAGTGTGCCCCTCGATATGCACAAACGAAAAGGGCGTTGACTATACTTACCCGATTTTATCAACAAATAAAAATAAAAAAAATAAAAAATATATAAGTTATATATATTTTTCACATAGGATTATTTAAAAAAATATTTATTTTATGTCCTTTTGACATTAAAAATTAATAGTTTTCGAACCAAAAGAGATATATAGTTATGTAATGCATGAAGTGCAACTTTATTTGGTTAGTTCACGCTATACACGTTGACTTTTTTTGTTGACGTCCGCAGTTAACTGTACATAGCAAGCGAATGGGACGGGATATAGCGTTGTTTTTTTTTTGTTATAGGTACAGCAGATGCAATGAAGAACAAGAAAATATGGATAAAATAAAAAATTATAAGTAATGGGATTATTTTGCAAAAATCACTATAATAATGAAAAAAAGTGTAAACAAAATCTCGACAATGTTTGATTTTGTCTCTTTTTTGTCATGTTAGTCATCTTTTATAAATTTATTTTACTCTTAACACTTATTTGCCAATCCTTCACAAGTATTTTAGCGTTTATTTCATGACGATATCTCTTTTGGTTCGAAAACTAATTGTTTTTTTATGATAAAAGGACCTAAAAATAAATTTATTTTTTAAATGAGTACATTGTAACACGAGTAATATTTTTATTTTTTTTATTCTATTTCGTGTCGATAAAATAAAATCCGGTATAGTCAACGCCCTTTTCGTTTGTGCACCATATCGAGGGGCACTCTGTATAAGTGGGCTAAGACCTTTATGTTTATTTACATCGGAGAATCAATTAAAAGTTTTGATCATTGACAATTTGTTTATTAACACTTATTAAAACTACCGTTACAATGTTTATAAAATGGCGACATCTTGCCTTAAATTACTTATGCATTCAGATTTGGCTATATTATTGACTTTTTGTAAATGGTGTCAGAAAACCATTGCATAAGATTAGACATTAAAACCATTGTTGAGATCATAATGCGACAAAGTAGTACGCAAACAACTGAATATTACCATCAACTTACATCATTCATACAGACTTCTTTCAATTATAAAAATAATAAATGTCGGCATGATAACAATTTCAAACTGCAAAACATCTACGCGCTTAGTCACTGCCAATTGTGGGCTATCCATTTCTGTTTCACATTAAGGCTAGGATTCCCTAAAATAGGGTATTTTAAATACTGGATTACTCGCAAATCACAAGTACTTTAAATTTGGAAAAAATATAAGTTATTTACCGTTATCTAGTGCCTCCGGCTGTTATATATTACATTAGTAATACTTTACTGTATCAAATAAAATTACAAACATCCGTCTAATCGTAATTCAAATATCCCCTATTACTTGCAGTATACTATAGGTTTTAGTTAATGAAAAATATAAGAAAATAATTGTCTTTGAATAGCCGAGGGATTCCGGCCGTCATAAGTTTATTTCTTTATAATTTAAAGTGATTTTCTATTCGCGGGGCGCTCGCGAGTTCACAGTTCACTGCCGGCTGCCGCTGCGTCCACGCGAAGTGTATCGCGCGCGGCCGTGCAAGCGTTAGCGTGCCTATTTCGGTCGGGAATCCTCGCCTTAAGGAGAAAACCTTTTTAATTTAGAGGCTAAAATGATAATAATTTTTTTTTCGGGAGCAGGGTTGCTTCTTTCATATAACGGATTACTTCACAATTAATATTTTTAACATTGTTACAAGATCAAGGAACAAGAGGGAAATGGTTAGTCCAATATACGACCGATTACTTTCTGTCCAAATAATATTCTTATGTAGGTATTTTGATATGCTACATTAAATACAAAAATAACTCGAAATCTCACTTTCCTTACAACTTAGTTATAAAAATACATGTAATAAATAAAAAAACATTGTATGAAGTTTAATTGTTTGGTCTATGTTGTCGGTTTAATACTGTACTAATGAAACAAACAATACGAGTAGCGAACAATGCGTTTAACTTTTTTTTATAGGCCAATTTCAGTTAAACCAGATAAATAAATAAGATTGCGCTATTATTTTACTATATTGTTTCCATGTAATGTTCGTATGTTTGTATGAGCATTTCAAATCGTTATTTGGAAAGTTCAGTTTGTTAGTTATCAGTAACAATATCAGTTACAGTGACAGTTATCGATGTAAACTTTAAGATAGTTATCAATGTAAACTTTAAGACGGTTATCAATGTAAACTTTAGGACAGATATCAATGTAAACTAATGAGTGAAAGCAAAAGAGATTTATTAGGCCGTTTATAGACACTGGTGAAAAACGCTTTTAGTTCTGTTGTATCTTTTATTTTTATTATTTACTAGCGGATCCTCGCGGTTTTACCCGCGTGGTACCCGTTTCCGTGGGAATATCGGGATAAAATATAGCCTATGTTAATCAGGGATAATGTAGGATAATGTCGTTCTAAAAGAGAGAGAATTCTTGAAATCGGTCCAGTCGTTTTGAGTTTATTCATTACATACATTCATACATACAAATCTTTCCTCTTTTTTTTATATAAAACTGGGCAGGCATTTACCATATTAAGTATAGAAGAATAGATAACTATTGTTTAGAGGGTTGTTTTTAATACTTTTTTTAATCGATAATTATTTATGTCTCTTAAGTTTAGCTTATTATTTTGAGACTTGAGACCTGGTAAAAGAAAGTTAAACATTTCCAATCCATAGAGCTTCAATAAGAGAAATAGACAAGATTTCAACACTGCAATTTAATAAATAAAATAAAAGGTCTGGAATGAAACATAACTAAATTATTTACCTTATAACACATTTTTCAAACTAATACAATCTGAATGTGTAATTTCGAAATTTTTCGTTGTAAACAACTTTAATTTGTCGCTATATCTATAAAATATTGTTACATCTCTTGTAAACGTGTTTTGAGTGGGTAATTCGAACGTATTAAGCTGTAATGTGTGCCTATTTAATATAGGTTACTCAAAAGTAATTATATCTTCTTTATTTTATTACTATGCTAAACTATGTAGATTCGTATTTGAAACAAGCATGTTGATATTTACAAACATATAAACAAATCTGTTGTTATAGTAGCTTATAGCTTCTGTATTATTCTCTTCCTGATTCAGACTTCATTACAATTTATACAGAGACAATTTCGTATCCATACATCTTCATTGACTCAACTCTTAAATATTATATCTCGAATCCTTTGATCCTTCAAGGCCCCTTCAGCTTTTCAAAACTTAGTTCTTTACATATTATAATACATCAAGGAAGATCACATTTTCATGGCGAAACTTTACGAAAACTCTTAACTAGCAGTAATTCGTTTTCATTTATAAATGGGCATATTAGGGACACCCATGACAATTTGGAAAATCACAATATTTATGTAAAGCATTATGAATATAAAATGTTGTTTAACAATGGGTCTTTTCAGTATAGACAACAAAGAAAAGCAATTTTATCATCCAGGTATTTGAGAACTTTTCAAACCAGATAAAATATAACTGGGTTAAATTATAAGATGGTTTTATCACATTACTATCACAATATCAACAAAAAAGATAGTATAATAATTACCAACATGTAATGGCATTTGGTATCTTATCCTTTCAATACTTCTTTATTCCAAAAAATATGTTTAAGGTGTTCCTTAAAGCTAATTTTTACCACACAAGTTATACATGCATCCACACTACGCCATAACTGATCCCTCATATATTAAATATTTCCCAATATATAAATCTGTAAGTATATAAATAGTAAATCAAATCATCTTGATATGATGTTAAATAAAAATCTTTCTTTTATACAGACAATTTACAATCAGATAGTTTACAGAAAAAATCTTTTAAGTAATGCCAAACTCTTATAATAACATAACAAAAGCAAATAACTCAATGTTGCAGCATTGTTTAAAGACTCAGTGAAATGGAAACTTAAAATTAGCTGTGCGTACATTTGAAACAAACTTTAATGAATACTTTTAAATTTACATATAAGTAATTAAATAAAAAGCAAAGACCTAACATAAGTTTATTCTTTTGTAAAGTGAAATGATGCAACATAAGAGTTAAAAAATTATATGGTGTTACAATAAAACATTTACTTACATCAAAACAATGTAAGTTTTTAATAACAATGAATAATTTTCAACCACATAACTTGTATTGATTTGTATGTATAAAAAGATTCAGTCATTCATGTTTGCTGTTACATACAACAAATACATCCAGAACTGTAACACAATCAGCAGATCTATTCACAGAATAGAAGATAAATGACGTGTTTTCAGAAAAAACTCTTAATAATAATAAAGTATAAAGCTACTCACTCTTTCCGCTATTTAGTACCATGATAAAGCACAAAGTGCATAATAATGTTTGCTACTGTTGTTTCCTTTCGGGTTTTTTCACCAGATGAGCATTCACAGGATATTTCAAGGTTGTCTTCAAGTGGTCATTATGTTCTTCTAGAGAATTAACTGCATAATGTAATACAAGCTCATACAAAGTTCTGAAATAAAACAAAAATAAATTTATTTATAAATACATGATGTTAATATTAGTTATTTTATAGTTTGTAAACAAAGTAAACATTTTTTTTTAATATCTTATGGATATATTATTAAATGCTAATAAAGACTACCATAACTTCACTTACTTATAAACATTATAAGGTTCCGCAAAACCATAACCTCGTTCAGTCTTAAAGATAATGCAATGGTACACAATATTATTGCAACAAATTGACAGAGCAAGTTGACCCGTTGAGTTGGGTCTTATCAAGAAAGTTCCTTGAGGTTTGCCTTCAAGAAGACGCTCAGCCATGTCTCGAGTGCAATTCTCCACTTTCCAACTTATTGATTCACGATGGGCATATAGTTCTTCTAGTTTATGAGTGTTATCATCTTCCAGAGCTTGCAGATATTCATCAGTCTTTCCTCGTCTCTTTAACCAACTGAAATGAAAAAACACATTTATTTATTTGAGTAATATAATATAAAAATAAGTAAAGACCGTAAAAAAGATCATTAAACAAATTACATCATTATTATTTTAAACAAAATAAACTTTGAAACTTACACTTTATTTCTTTCTTTTGTACTATATAAAGTCATAACTTCTGATTTGAGTTTAGTTGTTTCTCTCTCAAGAAGTAGGCTGTATTCAACCGCTTCTCTCAAAAGACTATTTAGTTGCATTTTGGCTTGTCTCAAACTATTTAGCCGAAGTATTAGCTGATTATAATTCTCAGTAAGACCCTTTTTTTCATGGGGTTGAGCTTCAGATATCATTGTTTCTTGTAGTTTTAGGTGTTCTTCACATTTTTTGATTGTCTCTCTGAAGGCATCTAAAGCTTGTCTTTTGCATTTTAATTCTTCTCTCAACCTTAAATACTTGTAAGATCGTTCACTAAAGTTTCTAGTCTTTAAAACATATTCCTTATGGATTCCTTTAAACCGTGTCTCCAAGGTTTCATCATTTTCACCTGCATCGTTTTCTTGAAGTCGAGATAAGGGATACATAAGTTTGATATCCAAGCTGTTATTGCACTGCCCCAAGGAGTACTCCCTGTAGAACTCAACCAAAGCCACCACAGAGGTGAATTCAAATGGTTCACAAAAGCCATAACGGCCATCTTGGTTGTAAATCTTTATTAATTTATTAGTACCCCCTTTCCTAACAGTCAGTGTGTATCCACTATCTTTATTTGAAGCATTTCGAACTAGAAATGTACCATCACATGTGTCACGGAGCTTTTCATATGCTTCATCTCTGTAATGGTAATTAGTATAACAATGTAATGATTAATTAAGTATGTAATCAGTTGATTCTTTGATATTTTAATATTAATGAACTCAAATAAGATTTCATAACAATATTTAAAATTACTCTTTTTTATACTTATATGAAAATACATTTACTTAGACACAATTTCATCATCATTTAATGGAATTGCCATGATCTACTTTTTATTTTATGTAGATTCAACAGGTAGTAACATGAAAAATACAGTGTTTTAGTTATTGGTTCTTTTTAATTACATAAATGATAAACTATGATTTATCTTTTTCATATGCACCTTCATCATTTCGTGATTTATTATTTAGAAATACTAAATGACACGAAATAAAAGAATTGTGCATGATACAGTGCAGAAGAAATGCACATAAATTCTTAGTAAATAGGCTGAATCTGTAAGGATGGTATTCCACTTATCAAAGATCTTTGTCCAATATACATTTGATTAAAGAATTTATCAATGAAACCATTCATGAATTCATTCTCATCCAATTTCTTTGATCAAATATTTGATAAGTGGAATACCACCCTTACTACATCTTTCTAATGAATTTCACCCTTACTACATATTTCTAATGAATTTATCTGAAAGTTGTTAGTATATAATGCAATAGAATGAGCCCACAATCGTTAGTGTTTTACAAATGTGCATTTTTTTTTAAACTTACCGGGTAATATCGCCCCAGAACCATTCAGCATTTTCCAAGCTCTCTTCAGCTGATTGTTGAGGTACTCCTATTTCGACCATTATTGTTTCATCGTCAAACTGCCCACACCCTTTTGTGTTGATATCTCTCTTAAATTGTGAGTATAGGCAACGAAAAATTTATCTTATTCAACTAGGTAGTACAAAATGAGAGCGGCTACTTTACGCTTCCGCCTTTGAGGTTAAAGCACTTGAAATCTATATTAATACTCGGTACACATAATATCTAATAGATAAATGAAGTAAATTAAATGTCCTTTAACTTACAATAAAGACTTTAACACATACACACTCCAGAATTTTACCACTTCCTATTCGTTTCAAAATCTAGATCACAAAGGAAATGGGCGACTTTGAAGATAGTTGCTATGGCACTTTATACACCTAATTTCTTGACCGGACATACTTAAAACTTTTGTGGTATATAATTAAATGTTGTTTAAAACTTGTGAAGAGCTTAATTATATCATTTTCTTCTGTTCTTTAATAAAACATGACTGTATGAGCAGCATCGCACTCCTAGCACATCCGCCATAGACCACAGATTAGTTAATTTAATTCACGACCTACAGGCCTTAGCACTATTATTTATTCTGTGCTACAGTCGTCCGACCACAGAACACAATTACTCCTAGCGGAGAAGAAGGTCAACTCAAAGATATTATAATATAACAAGATTGCGCACTCATGAGTTACATCCGAGCCGAGCGAGATAGCCCTATTATGGTGTCTCCTCCCTCTAAATCCCTCTCTAATGAGAGAGACGTGAGTGACTACACGATTTGGTTTTTTCGAGGACAATTTATAGTTAACCAGACTTGGCTCACGGAGGATTCAAACACCACGCTTCCTAGGGAGCTCTTGTTGCTAAAACAAACATACATTTAAACATCCGAACTCACTTTCTATTTATAATATTAGTTAAGATGAGGACTCCGCGAGGCAAAGCATAGAGGGTACTTTGCAACACTTAATGAGGCAATAATGTGACAATCGACACATACACATATGCTTTATAAGCATACTTACTTTTGAACCGACTTCAAAAAAGGAGGTTGTCAGTTTGACCTGTATGTACTTATATGAAATATATGTCTGTATTTCTGATAGGCGTATTTTGCTAAAATGGATAGAAATAAAAAGTCCACGTACAGTAATGAAAATCTGTTTATTAATTAGACTATACATTGCTAAACAAAATTGTCTTGCGGATCTTTTGACGCACGGAGGCTTTGTGTCCAATTAATTTTAAAGATTCGTTTTTTGCGTACCTACTTTTTTAACCTTAAATTAAAAACAGATGTTATAATACATTTAATAAGTTCTGTTTCATGCCTATTTTCTAATAAAGTTCTTCTCTTGCTGAGTATTGTGTAATTTTTTCAGGTATGACGTTAAGCCAACCTTTTTTAATTTCTTCATCTTTAGGAAATCTGAAACAATGAAAATTAATGTTTGGGTTAAGTAAGAAAGTAAATTCCAGTCTATAGATTACAAACGAAATGGACACCCTACTATACGCAAGAATAAAACTTTGGCTAAATACTTACCTATGAAAAGATACACCGCTACGTTTTATATGATGCGCTTTTGCATCCTTTCACACATCAAGTGAGAACCATTTTTATTGATTTAAACGTAATGTTAAAATGATAATTAAGATCCACACACTAACTTTACACACATAAATTAATTTGCCGTCGCCATATTGATGATGTTTTTATTTTTATTAAAATTGTCCAGACGCAAAGTGTTGCAAATTTATTATAATTAAAACTACCATAACACCGACTCTTACATTAAACAAGTAGTTTTTCAAGGTTTTAAATAA
Organism: Crambus lathoniellus; assembly: GCA_949710035.1. Classification (NCBI taxonomy): domain Eukaryota; kingdom Metazoa; phylum Arthropoda; class Insecta; order Lepidoptera; family Crambidae; genus Crambus; species Crambus lathoniellus. The sequence continues at coordinate 20,948,986 of OX453306.1, forward strand.
TACAAATGATATGGACTTTATTATTATCAGCTTAACATTCCTTTTAATTGATTAATATTTTGAAAATTCTCGAGAACAGGAAATATTAATTTGAATTAAGTTCTACTATAACCAAAAATATTTCATGGTGGCAGCCCAGTAGACAGGGATGCAATCCTATTTAGGAGCCTCTCGCTCGGCTCGTTTTTCCGTTTATCGTAATGTCATACGAAAATAAACCTTATTGTAACTGCATAGAATCGAATTGACATTGCTTTTATTTTCATAGTGCACAATCTTGTTATATTGTACAGTGCCACAAACTTTGCTGTGCCGGTGGCCAAAATGTGAAACTAACGTGATTTTTTTTAATGTCATTTTGCTGTCAAGTTGATGTCCAACCATAGCGCTGCTGGCGGCTGAAGTTCTTAGAAGTCAGGGCCGGTTAAATTACTACAAAAAAAAGAAAAACGTACGTAGCGCCGCTGTCACCGGCACAGAAAAGGTTGTGGCACTGTAATATCTTTGGGTCAACTTCATATAAAAAATATAGGAACGATTTTTAGTTTGGAAGTGCTGCCATCTTAAGTCGGCCCAAGGTAAACTGTTTGAAGCGGGAAATTTGAAACACCTACAACTCACTTGGGTTTTGATTTTTGATAGGCACATCCAAACCAGGCGAGCAGCCTCGAGCGAGAGTTCATCCTCTCGAGTCGAGACCACTCACCCGGTCTGGATGTGCCATAAACGGAATCTATTTATCGGGGAATTAAAAATAAAACTTTTGTTTCTAGCCAATATTTCATCATAATTTTATTAATTTTTGTATACATAATGTTTTCTGTTTAACAACAAGTGTTTTTCTATGTACCTACCTCTAATACAAAATATTAATACATTATAAAAATATACTCACGCGTTGCAATGTGACAAACACATGAACAAATTCAATTATACATGGTCTCTTTTTAACCGTACAGTTTGTATTTAACTATGCATTTGAAATATGAAAATGAAATGCCTTTAACAAACTGAACCCAGATGCTCTGACTTCACAGTCAATATCTTATGCTAGATCATATAAAGGAACCAGATGTGAAGGCCCAGGTTGAGATTCTATTGAAATTAGCGATGCAGCTTTGGTCTGAAACAAAATGATGGTTTAATTAAAATGTTTTTACATGTACTTTATTCACTTGCAATTAATAAATAAGTATAGGTATTTGTTTAGCTTACATCTGAAGGAACAGCTGTTCTGAGAAGATTTTTCTTAGATGAATCAGTAAAATCCTCATCCCTGAAGTGTTTCTGGCACAACATTCTGTGTTCATTGTGAAATTTTGTTTGCATTGCAATAGAGCTGTACTCTTTTTAAGGGAATATGTATTGCGCCCAATGTTAACAGCTGAAAAACATAATGATATCTGAGAAATATAATTATACAACTTATACAATAATAGTAGGTAGTAGGGATTACTGGTGATGTAGACTGGTGAGAAACTTGAACACCTATTATTAATTAATTTGAGTATTGTCAGTATCGTTGTAATTGTAAGTAGTAAAATTAAAGGCAAATAGCGGGACTCTAATAGCTGTAGGGGTACAAAAAAAACTTTTATTATTCTCAGTAGATTGTTGTAGAATTGAAGATCTATCCAACAAAAAGTACTAAAATTGTCATTAATTCATTAAATCACCTAAGAACATAGGAAAAGTCGAATCTTCAGGAATTATGTTTTCGAAAACTATAAGCGTTCTAAGCCTGAAACTTTGCAGGAAGTCTTCTTAGACCTTTTACCATTCGGCTAAAATGTTTGTTTTTGTTTATGTAAACAACCTTGTTTGTATGTTTTAGTCGAATAAACTATATTTCTTAAATTACCAGCATCCAAATCGTGGGACGATACCCGATAGGTACATATACTAAATTTTTACCCAAATAACATCTATTAAACAGAATTAGCAGGCCGGCTCTCTTCTAATACATACCGAACAAGGTTTCTTTTAAATGGTTTCAGAAACCGAAACAATTTGACGTTGTCTTGGCACTCTTGCTTGGCCAAATGAGCAACCGCACTTGATGAAGCATTTCCTCCTTTGCTCTGCATCCGCCATGGTATGGTAGAACCGTGGATTGCAGGTCACATCACAGGCACCAAATGGATAGGGTCAAAGTCTCAAAGAGTCAATAAACTCACGAAAAGATGTACAGCAAACAAAGGTGGTTTAGTTAAGAGTCACTGTCTCACGATGCGAATCACAAACTTTTGTAACACATAGAACTGAAACTCAACGTTTTGGTGGTAAATTACTTACAAATAAATGAAATTAGGGATTAGTTAGGGGCTGGGTTTAACTTTTTTTCAGGATTCAAAGTGGGTAGGTAGGTAGGTACGTAGGTACTAGTCGGTCACGTGGTATAACAGTATTGCCATAACTGATAAATTGGAGTATTTATTTATATAGCAACATTAAAAATTCAGCCCTTGTAGGCATAGATGTATTAATAATACATCTAAAGTCGGATTTTTAATTAGACGAAGTAATCTGACAGTTGCTAATGTCACTTGGTGAAATAATGCTGCCATGTTCAATATAATAGTGATGTGTTCTATTCGTTCATTCAGAGGAATGAATGATGCTGAATGAATACTTTAATATAATTTGTCGATATCTTATGTGTTGTATATTTATAATCACATTTTTATTGATGAAACATGGTTTTTGGCACTATTTTGACTAGAAAACTGCAACGCAATGCTAACAATATTAGAAAATCGAAGATGGCGGCTAACTTTTTTGTTTGTGGGTCGATTATGATGAAATTTGGTTTTTGGCACTATTTTGGAAAGAAAACAGCAACGCAATGTGAAAAATGAGAAATGCTCAAGGTGGTTGCTAACTTTATTTTTTTAGGGTTACGTACCCAAAGGGTTAAAACGGAACCTCATTACTTAGACTCCGCTGTCCGTATGTCCGTCCGTTTTTCTGTCTGTCACCAGGCCGCATCTCATGAACCGTAATAGATACAGTTGTAATTTTCACAGATGATGTATTTCTGTTGCCGCTATAACAACAAATATTAAAAACAGAAAAAAATAAAATATAAATTTTCAAAAAAATCACGTTTGTTGTATAGAAACAATAAACGTGATTTTTTTGCCGTGTTGCCAAATTGCGCGATGCCGACACCTGTATAGGCATTAACGTTGTACGTAGGTCGTCAGTGACCAAAATTTTGTGGGTGTTCTATTGACCGTTGAGCAGTTATCTCGTTGGAGCCAACCCTGGGTATACAATCAGATCTTGCTTATCATAACAATGCATTGTCACCGGAACCAATCCAACATACAAAATTTCAGCCCATTTAAAAGTCAGAAAGTAGGTCAAATTTACCTTGCAAGATTTCATGACAGACAGACACACAGGGATAGGTGAAAATAAATAAAAGCTTGTAGAATATTATATTTTGATACATCTTACACCTAATATGCCACCCCGAATATATTATTTTGTAACTTTCCGTACTTACGCAAATTTTTATACAGGTGTCGGTATCGCTCAACTTGGCAAAACGGCAAAAAAATTATAAACACGTTTATTGTTACCATTGAACAAACGTGATTTTTTTGAAAATTTTTATTTAATTTTATTCTGTTTTTAATATTTGTTGTTATAGCGGCAACAGAAATACATCATCTGTGAAAATTACAACTGTATCTATCACGGTTCATGAGATGCAGCCTGGTGACAGACAGAAAGACGGACAGACAGACGGACAGCGGAGTCTTAATAATAGGGTCCCGTTTTAACCTTTGGGTACGTAACGCTAAAAAAGTAAAGTTGGCAACCATCTTGACCATTTCTCATTTTTAACATTGAGTTTAGACGCTTGTGCACTACACTGAAATTTTCCGTTCCGGAAAAAAACGGATGCTTGTATTTTAATAATAAATTATAGAATTTATTTATCTCGTGTAGTTTAGGGTTGAAACATTGAAACTACACGAAATAAATAAATTCTTACTATTATAAATGATTTATTATTAAAATACAAGCATCCGTTCTTTTCCGGGACGGTAAAATTCAGTGTAGTGCACAAGCGCCCTTACTGTTTTCTTGTCAAAATAGTACCAAAAACCGAGTTTCATCGAAATCGGCCCAACAACAAAAAGTTGGCCATCTTTGATTTTTTAATGTTTTTAACATTGCGTTGCCGTTTTCTTTCCAAAATATTACCGAAAACCGAGTTTCTTCAAAATCGACCCACAAACAAAATGTGCCTACATAGCACAACTAGGATTCGATCCCGGGACTCGATATCATTAGCCCGGTGTTCTAACCACTCCATAGGCTACCGAAAGAACTACACGTGATATTTATATAAATAATTATAATATTTTTGTTTCATTCATTCACTTTGCCCCGTCACTATTTATTTTTCGTCAAAACCTGACAACCCAGTAAACGTCAGATTACTTCGTCTAATTAAAAATCCGACTATATGCTTGTAGGTATCTCAAGGCTTCCATACAAAGTTGACACCGGCTGCGTCCGACAAATTAAGATGCCCGTTTTGACTGGTTTTGACACATGGTAATGACCCTAGAATGTAACTTGTTACGAAAATGTTTGTCTATTTGTCTTGGTCTGGGTGTTAACTATGTATAAGTAATATGCAATAATATGTATGTATTTACAAACAAAAAGTATTTAAGTATATATTTATCCATTATCAAGTTTTCCATGAAATTAAAATGGGCTTAGATAATTGGTGTGAATGTAAGAAGTTATTTATTAATTATTATTAATATTATTTCTCACCAATAACACGTAATATATCTAGCACCAAAAATATGGTTTTTGAAATTTTTCTTTGTCTGTCTGTCTGTCTGTTGTCCGTGTTTCACGCAAAAACTACTAAGCGGATTTTGATGAAACTTTTTTTGTTATATAGCTAGCTGCGCCCTGTTTAACCAAAAATACAATTTACAAATTGTAAATTGTATTTACAGGCTACAAGTCTACAAGTTTCTGTTTAACCAACATTTACAAGTTACAAGTTTACCATGGTGGAAAATTTACAAATTTGTAAATTGTAGATACAATTCTACATATTTCTGTTTAACCAACATTTACAAGTTACAGGTGACAATTTACAAATTTGTAAGGAAAACCGTTTCGTTAAACGAAGAATTGTAATTACAAGTCTACAAATATGTAAATTGTAGCACGATTTCTACAGGCGGACTCACCCTGTGTCAGAACTTTACAATTGTTTGCACCAGCCGAATAAGGAAAGAAATTAAATTGTTATTCACATAAAAATGCTTCTAGCCACTAGTAGTGAAAGAATTGTATTATAATTAAAGTTTTCCATGACTTTCTTTTTATTTAAAACCGCAGTAGGTACTTAACTAGTACTCTATAAATATTTTTATTAGAAAAAAAAACAGAGTAGCAAGTGGCGCAGTGGTAAACGCATTCGGCCTACAATCGTTGAAGTTAAGCAACTTTTGCTATGGTTGGTCACGGGATGGGTGACCAAAATTTTATTATCTCAAGCTCCTCGGTACTTCGGAGGCACTTTAAGCCGTTAGTCTCGGCTACGTTTGCCGTCGTTAATACCCATCAATCCGCTTTGGGCCCGCGTGGTGGGTCATGGCCCATTCTCCATATCCATCCATAAGGAAGGTCTTTAGCCCTGTTCGGGGATGCAGTCTGCGTGGGGTTCGTAACGGAGAGATAAACGAGATAAAAGTCCAACACTTTATTTCACTTAGAACTTAAAGTCACAAATGTTATCTTATAGCGACAAATGTTTTGACTATAGTTAAATGTTAAAAATGTAGAAAATGTTAATGTTAAAACTGGATGAATGAAATGTTTATCTTAATGTTAAATGTTATTGTTGACTGTTAGGGAGTACAACCGATCGCGAATGAGAAAGAAATTGCACTGAAGTGTCATAGTGCACGGCGGCCGCGGCGGCCGATGGCCTAATTTAACGTCACGTGCCGCGCGGGCGACAACTTACGTATTTTCAATATTTAATTGTTCGGCAGTAAACCGAACATATTCCCGGGCGGGAAAAAATAAACAAGAAAATATACAAATCTATGAGGATTAGTAATGTTGATGATAGTGAGACAAGATGAATCAATAAATTGGTTATAAACTAAATGGAAGTGTTAGTACAATGTTTTGATGTTCATATACTTAAAGTAAACCGCTATTAAGATAAAACTAAAAATTGTTTGTCCTTTTCTTTCACTCACTTTACACCTCACTAAACACTAACCTTTTGGGAACCGACACTGGTTTTAAAACCTTTAACTCCGTTTCACTATTAAATTTACGCACTCGCGCACACTCACTTACGTCACTCAGCTGACACATGCTGGTGGAGCGGGCGGGCGGCGGCGCTGGCGCCTCGGGCCGCGCCGCCACCTGCCCGGCTGCGCTCTCCGGGGCGGCAGGCGCCTCCGCCTCCGCTCTGCTGTTACGCCGCATTCGCCGACAAATGTAGATTAATCCTAGTGATGCTGCCACCACTAGGATGCCATACAATAATGAGTATTGATGTATATCATGAGAGGATAGTGTGTCGAAATCTGATGATAATTGCGAATCTTTCAGCGATTGTATCTTCCTCTCTATTTCCATTGTTAGTTGTTCGTTGTTCAAGTTGTTGCTGTAATTATAATTCTCTAGCTGTCCCATACTAATGTTTATTAGAGATTAAACGAACTTACCTGAAGTGAAGTTCTATCTTAATTATACGAAGGCTTCGTCCGAAGAGATTAGCTTGATTTAACACTTGTAGTACGCCCTAGTAATCGCCAATTTTACACTATATTGAGAATATACCTACTTATAAATTAAAAAAGTAATAAAAGAAAATTATTATTTTTTAAATTTCAAAAGTGGGTAGTCAACACCGATCTGGCTCAAGCGCCCATCATAGCTGTCATTTAGTTTAGAGTATTATATTTTTCGAATCATATAGGGGAGTAGTTAATAACTTTTGGGAGGGAGGGAAGCTAATCTCTTCGGACGAAGCCTTCGTATAATTAAGATAGAACTTCACTTCAGGTAAGTTCGTTTAATCTCTAATTATACTTCATGCTTCGTCCTCAAGATTAGCTTGATTTAACACTTGTAGACGTTTAGAGACTAAGTGTTCGAAAAATATGCAAAAATTGTAATATATAGGCTATTGAATAATATAGATTGAAATTATAACTTAACTTATACTATCTTGCTTCTTTATTTTCTCAACATAGAAACAAAAAGCAATAAAAAAGTATTATTTGTTACATAAAAAATCAACATCGCTTATGAAATAAACGAAAAATATTTTGATTAAGCACTCAAAACAGTGGTGCCAATTTTTTTTATCACAATTGCTGTTTACTGGCCTGTTATAAAATTTGGCAAACGTATGTGATTCTGAAAACCAACCTGCAGTTTTATAATCTGGTCTATGCTAAAACCTTAATTTTGCGCAGCTGACGTAGCAGCATACCGGGTATTATGCGCAGTGAACGTAGAAATATCAATTCCACTTAAATGTAAGGTATTTTTTATCCATTTGAATAAGGTTTGTGACGTAACAGGCTTATATGGCTTTCGATAACTAATAAATAAATTGTCGGAATCAGGACAGAGAAACATTTTCATTTCAAGGTAAGTAATCAAAACTCTTGCAGGACAAATACTTGGCTTTTCGTTATAAAATGGTATAACGAGCAATGTGTTTTTTTTTTGTTTTATATATATATATATATTTTCCAGATTCTAACTTTCGTTAGCAAACCACTTTTCAAGACAATTTAAAATCTGTGCTATATTCCAGACTTCATTAAATTTAGGGGATGGAGGTCTGGTACGAAAAACTCCTTTAATAAATCTTTTTATTTCTTGATTTAGTGATATATCAATTTTAGTTATTAAAGCCAAAGCAGAATGATAACAGTTAATTGTGCCATACTGAGCGCCACTGTTTAAAGCAGATGCAAAAAAATTTGTATATCGGGAATTGATACTTTCGTATAAGTTTAGTTTATTTTGTTGACAATAAATAAACCACTTTTAATAGCAAACTTCGTATTGTTTATACGAGTTATCCAAAAAAGGGGTTAAGCATGACGTCCAGAGAAAATTATTTGACGCCTCTTCGTATCATCACCATCACCAGGGTAATGGAGTTGCGCATTTGTTTGCGGCTGGAATTTGTAGACAAAATTAGGTTTGAATCTGCTTTGAAATCGAATTGTTTACTTATTAAAAGACTCTTAAATAGTGGATACCACGTTTATGTGGACCAAAATGGAACAACTATTACATCTGTGGCATTGTCAGAGTTAATCTTTTTTAAACATTTAGGCATCATTGTGAAAGGAGGAGAAACATTAAAATTTAATTTCGACCACGACACTGAAAAAAAACACATTTACGGCGTATGCATCCGGATCCTTATGCCATGGATATATATCTTGGACATTTATTATTTTTAACGACTAGCGTATCAATGAAAATATCTATGAAACTTTTCAACAATTTGTTGAAAGGCATAACCAGCTAGCTGCCATTCTTGGTCTGCCTGCATAGTATTATCTGAAGATCGAATATGAGATGCAAAAACGTAAAGATTTTTACGTTTACGCCATTGCCAGAGGTCTTTTGCGATCTCTGTCAGGTGTGGGGAGTGTATATCACCCATACGGTTTACGTAGGAAATTACCGTGGTATTGTCAGTTCGTAGAAGTACTTGACAGTTAGTATCTTAACCAATAAACGCAGCAAGAATTCCTAAATAATTTATTGTCTGCTACTTTCTTTTACACTCCATAAACCACTAGCTCTGTCGTCTCCACATGCAATTCCCCACCCCGTAGTTGAGGCACCTGAAAAACTTCCAGGTCATACTTGTCTATTTTTATTTTGGTGCGGCTCCACCAATAGAAATCCTGTTCCAAGTAACAAGGTATATCCATGTACTAATTATACATATTTCAAATAATTTAGTATACAACCAGCTGCATTTCACGGCGGGACAGGCGGATATTAACAGTCCAATAAAACTAACAAATTCTCTAATTTTACACCTTTTTAAGTTAGAAAACTTTTGTATTGCAAATTTAATTTTGGCAAAGTGACCTAGAATTTCTTTTAGTTTAAACTATATTCTAAGAACTTACAAGACTGAGAAGGTATAAAATTTATTTTATCGGTATTTATAATGAAACCTAAGCTTGTAAGCAACTTTACGGTATCTTGTAAGTTTTAAGACTCTTATATTAGACAGAGGTCATCCAAATATATTGTTAACAGGTAACCATATAATCATGAGTATTTCATGACCGGTTTCATGATAACTTTAGTGAAAAAAGGAGCTGTGTTTAAACCAAATAATAAGACATTAAATTCATATGCTTTTTGATCAAATTGGTATCTTAGATATTTTCGGTCTTCCTTGTGAATTTTTAACAAAAAGTATGTCTTTCAGGTCTACTGTGCACGGTTAGAATCTCTCGGTATCAATTTTATTACTGTTCTTAAATCCTTGAGTTTAAAATGTCTTGAGTCAATAAATTTATTTAGTGATAAGTTTAAGATGAAGCGCATTTTCCCATTTGGCTTGGGTACTAAAAAATAGTTGATAGATATTGATCAGATTCAGAGATCTCTGAAATTGCAGAGACAGCAAATTTTTTATTTCGTGTATGAAAAGAGCCTTTTCCTTTTCACTACATTTTTGGGTTGACGGTGATACAGGTTGCATCGGCTTTCGATTGAAGGGAATCTTATATCCTTTTTATGAAAAAGAACCAGTGGGTCCTTGGTAATCATTAAAAATTCTTTATAGAATAATGATAAACGACCTGCATGCGTTAACGTATTTAGCGTCGGCTGTTGTTCTGTCTCTGCCACGGATACTGCGACTGCTTCAATAAGTTGATGAGCCGTCTACGCGTCGAAGTCGTTGCAGGCTCCTTCGTCCTGGGAGGGCCCGTCGGCCTGCGACTAGGACCCGGACCCTTCCAGTTTAAATTTCGCGAAGAACTGTATAACTTACTTATTAGGAAACTTTTGTGTCGTTGATTGCTTTGGGTCTGTGCTAGACTTGTTAATAGCTTTAGCTGATTTTTTGTTTTCCCTTAAGTTTTCGCCGAATAATTGTTTATCAATTTTGATTTTTTGAAGAGAATCCCTTAGATCCATCTTCACGGCATTCAGAAAAAAAATTGTAAATTGAATTAGAATGTTGACAATCACACATAATTTTTGCCAAATCCATAAGTGTTTTAGCAAGGCTGTATTTTTCTCATTTGCAGACAATATAATAGTATAGATTTTACCAGACAAGTGTTTCCAGCAGTCGATTCCTTCTGTTTCAGTTGAATGGCCTTATTGTGTTTAGCAATAATATCTGAAACAGCTACTTTAATCTTAGGATCAAGCTCAGGTGGGTCAATCAATTTGCAATTTTCTGGGGTCATGTACTTACGAGTTCTTTACGCAATTCTTTGTTAATACCTGTTGTGACCCAGTGCTGGAAAACTCCAGCACTCCTGACTGAAGTAGGGTCAGTACCTAATATTTCTAATACTTCACTATCTAAGTGTATGTTTTCTGTTTCAAGAGCAGACGTTTGATCTGAAGGTAGATCACGCTTCGGAGCCTCAGTCGACGAATGACCATCCTGTATATTTGTAATGTTTTCAGACTGGGATGTACTGGGGATTGGTTCCAAGTACTTGTTCTAATTGTCCTTCAGGTTAACCCTTAGAACATGGTGCGTCGAGGTCAACTATGACCTCTTGGTCGTATGTAAGGGACAGAGTAAGCCTCATGTTCATACAATTTTAGCATGTCAGTATAATATTGTAAGAGACAGTCCCCAGTTATAACAACACGTACTGTCCGCAAACAACACTTAGTAGTACCTTATAACAGTCCCGTTGTACTGTTTGTAGGACCCAGTGACTGCAGTGTATATAATGATGATTATGTTATCCTTATTTGAGATTATGTATTGCTTAACTTTAGGTATGCAATTAAATTTCGTAAGAGACAGTCCCAGTTCGAAAAAAGTACTGTCCGCAAACTATTGAAAATCGACACATCATAATAAGCATAATACTTTAGAGTACATAGCTGTTTTTTAGCTTAGTCACTTATGTAAATTATTTTCAGTAAGAAGCAGTCCCAGTTCAAAGAAAGTACTGCCCGCAAACTGTTTAACAGTACCAGTTCAAAAGAAAAGTACTGTCCGCAAACTATTGAAAATCGACACATCATAATAAGCATAATACTTTAGAGTACAGAGCTCTTTTTTAGCTTAGTCACTTATGTGAATTATTTTCAGTAAGAAGCAGTCCCAGTTCATAGAAAGTACTGCCCGCAAACTGTTTGAAATCTACTTATACGAGAACTTGTAAAAGTCCGTGACGAACTAATGCATTTATGTTCAATTATAACTTTAAAATTAATTAATAATTTTGTTACACTTTATTGAAAGTATTTATTTTACAAACTTAGTAATAAGTAGGTAGTTAAATAGTCAAACCGTTTTATCGTTGAACGTAATTATCGTTTGCATTTTTTGCGAAACGTTAGAAAACCAGGTCACTGAACTTCAATATGCAATATAATATGTCAAGGCCAGTGACTTATAAATGTATAAAAATACATAACGTACCTTAAGATAAGGACGACGAGCGATAGAATTGTTCCGATAACTCAGAACAAGATAAATCTCACCGGTGGTGGTGCTTCTTTTTTTGCTCCAACTTTCTCTCCAATCTTATAATTTTTCGTTTAATGTGTTCACAGTTATCTTTTTTGCGTTTGGGCATCCTAAATAATCACTTTTAACAACAACTAACAACTTTTTTAACACAATTTAAAAACTAGATGTGAATCGGCGACGCACTAGAAAGCGAATGACAGCTATGATGGGCGCTTGAGCCAGATCGGTGTTGACTACCCACTTTTGAAATTTAAAAAATAATAATTTTCTTTTATTATTTTTTTAATTTATAAGTAGGTATATTCTCAATATAGTGTAAAATTGGCGATTACTAGGGCGTACTACAAGTGTTAAATCAAGCTAATCTTGAGGACGAAGCATGAAGTATAATAATGTGATTAATCGGAGCTATGAAGTTTATATATAACTTTTGGTTTAATGTTATTGTACTTTCATGTTGTTTGTGAGCTAATACGGTAAAGTTGTCAGTCTTTAATAAACAGTCGCCTCCGACACTGATAATACTCGGGCTCGTCACCTGATGCGCGGTAATCCGATCCTTGCATATTGTACGAACTTGACATTGACCGCAACATATAAACAAATAGGTGTTTAGGTTAGATAATGTGTGCCATTGGGTTTGGCACGCGACAATGTTTGTTTTGCATTGATCGAGTTTGTTTTCATTTTCAATGCATAAATCTTGATCGTTTTTTAATTTGTAGATAGGGCTATTCAAGCTGCAAATTAATGTTGACAAGTCCTTTCTTATGCAGTTTTGGAAGTCTTCTTGGGACACTGGTATGTAGGAGTCCTTTTGTAGGCTGATAGCTATATGATCTGAAATAGGTATTATGTTTCTCATATATCTACCCATTCGCTGTGGGATGGATATAATTTTGTAAAGGTCGTAACTGTCTCTACTTATTAATGGTATCTTTATTTCGAATATGAAATAAGATTCTGTCATTCTGGCTCTAATCTTTAATAACTTGTAGATGTCCTTAAGATCAGACTGTACGTTATGTATAGGGACTGTCACGTCGGCCGACAGTAGCCCAGAAATTGTGTTGAGTTCCGTTGCTAATTGCTTCGGTGTCAGCAAATGTATGTTGAAATGTTCGTGATATAATATGTCCGTCACAGTATCGAGAAGAGTTTGTTGGATGTTTTTCAAGGTCTCTAACATCTGTTGGGCGGCTATGACATATAAGGTGAAGTCTTCGGTGAGGGATACTCTGTTAACCTGTTGCTCTAAAACAGTGATTGATTTTTCTATGCTGTTTAAATGTTTATTTATTGTTTTGTGCTGTTTCGCAATCACTTCCTCGGTTCTTTTTAATAAATTAAATTCTGACTCTATTATAGATGTTTGGTTCTTCCACAGGTTGTTTATGTGAGCTTGATTCTTCCGAATGTTATTTATATCTTTGGCGTATTGTTCTGCGAAACGTTCATCTAATATGCCGAAAAATGTGTTCGCTAGGTATCCCACTCCGTTGATAGCGCCTCGACGCTGTCTAGAGTGCCGATCAAAATGTTGATTCAGCAACAGCTGATTGTAGTACTGTAGCTCGGTGTACTGGTGATTCAATTGCGGCACTATCATGTTACATTGACTGTCGGAACTTAATAAATCACATGTTGATAATAAATAATTATGTAATTTATCAAAGGCTTCGTTTCCTTCCCAGTATGGATTCATGTCATAATATACGACTAAGTTCCACGTATCTCGATTTAACTGAATGTTCGCTATGGGATCGAAATATAATGTTTGATTGTTGTTTAATTCTGTAATGACACTCGCACCAAATGTGTTTGTAAATAATGTAAATAAATAGATTAGTGTCATTACTATTGTGGATAATGTTGATCTTGTTGTTGTAGGTTTCTTGTTTTGTTTTAGCTCTGTTTTTTGTTGGGCTGACTCGATTGGTAGTACTGATAGTTTAACTACGGGTCGTTTTATGTAGCCATTTTTTGTTTTTAATGTTACGACTCGTACGTAACCGTCCGGGCCGGGATGTGTTTCCGAAACTCGGCCCATTGGCCACTTTCCGGCAGGCAAATTATCATCCTGAATAACCACTATATCTCCCACTCTGATGTTTTGTTGAGGTTGCATCCACTTCTTACGCGATGTTAGCTGGCTAAGGTACTCCTCCTTCCATCTTTTCCAGATCTCTTGAAATATTTTTGTTGTTAAATGCCATCTCGTCCGGGCATCTTCGGCTGTTTCAATAACTGTGTTGTCAGCTCTTCCGGTTAAGAAGTGGGCTGGTGTTAAAATGTTGAGGTCGTCTACGTTTTCTGTGAGCGCGCAGAGGGGTCTAGAGTTTAAACAAGCCTCTAACTGTGCCAGGATAGTGGAATATTCTTCAAACGTGAGCTTCTGTTGTCCGACTACACGTTTAAGATTATGTTTCAGGCTCCGTATGGCCCTCTCCCACAAACCTCCTGAGCTGGGCCACGATGGTGCTGTGAAGTGCCATTCGATATTCATGTCTGCCACTTCCCTTAGAAAACTGTCGTTAAATGTTTGTTTTATTTGTTGGTATTCCTGCTTGAGAGTGTTATGAGCCCCGTGGAAGTTAGTGCCGTTATCACTGTATAAGTGCACAGGAGCTCCACGCCGCGCTGCCATCCTGCGTAAGGCGGCTAAAAAAGCGGAACTAGTCAAATCTGACACTAACTCCAAGTGTATGGCCTTTGTCACCATACAAATGAAGACGGCCACGTACCTAACCCTTAGTAGTTCTAGCTCCTCGACCTTTGTTTAGTTTGACTTCCATGAAACCAGTGTAGTCCACTCCTGTATGGTAGAAAGGGGGAGCGGGGTTAGTTCTTGCTTCTGGAAGGTCTCCCATGAGTTGATGTTGTGGTCTTGGCTTTTGTTTTCGGCAGGTTACGCAGTTTCTAAGATGCTTTTTCACGACGTTGACGCCTCCGGTAATCCAATATTGCTTACGTAATCTCGCTAATGTTAGGGTTGGACCACCGTGGAATGTTTCGAGATGGGCTTTGTTAATGAGTAGCGTAGAAAGCTTGTGGTTCGCTGGAATTATAGCTGGATGTTTCATTTCGAATGTTAAGCTACTGTGTTTTAATCTGCCGCCGACTCTTAGAATACTATCTTCGCCAATGATTGGATACAGATTCAATAATTTGCTGTTATTTTTCACAACTTTGTGTTTTTGTATCGAGTCAATGTCCGCTCTAAATTCTGTTTCTTGCACATATTTCACAATAATAAATGTAGCTTTATTTATTTCTTGCAACGTGAGATGTTTAGGTAAGTGTCTACGCTGCGAGTTCAACGCCCGTAGCATCCATGCAATAATACGTACAATTAATGTTATTGAATTATATTTCTGTAATAATGTTTCGATAATGTTTTCTTTGTCTCCTGTTTGTACGATGTTTGTTTGTTTATGATATTTTGTTCGTAATTCTAAATCTGTATTGAATTTTGGCAGCTCTGTTTGTTTAATGTTGTGTGTGGAAAGCCATGTAGGGCCGTTCCACCATAATAAATGTTCCTTAAGCTGGGATACGTATAAACCTCTGCTGGCAGCGTCAGCAGGGTTTTCTGTAGACTTAACGTATCGCCAACAATCATTAGGTATTGTTTTAATAATTTTATCGACTCTGTTTGCCACAAAAGGTTTCCAGCGGCTGGGTTCCCCTTGGATCCATCCTAACGTGACCATCGAGTCTGTCCAGCCGCAGACTTCGACAACATGCTTCGATAACGCACCGCTAAGCTCTAGCCGCGGTAGCGATAAAGCTTTTTTGAAATGCACGAGTTTACTTTTTGCCGCGACTAGGGTTACCTCCGGCTGGCCTTTGATTTGCGCGTAGACAACGCATGCGTAGGCCTTTTCAGATGCGTCACAGAATCCGTTCAGGATGATGACGTCATCAGCTTTAGATCGTATCCACCTTGGTATTTCGAATGTTCTTATTAGGCTTATGTCTGTTTTTATTTTTGACCACTCCTTAATAATATCGTCGGGCACCGCGTCGTCCCATCGTAAGTTGAGCTTCCACAGTTGTTGGAAGAGGAGCTTCAGCTTTGTTGATAGCGGTGTAAGCCAACCTAGGGGATCGAATAACTTCGAAATTTCAGATAGAAGGCTGCGTTTTGTTAATTTTTTATAATTAGTTTGCCCAATATTGCATTGAAAAGCAAACTTATCTGTTGATGGATTCCATCCTAGTCCTAATGTTTTTGTGTTTTCTGTCTTAAATGTAAAAATAGACTCATCACTGTCTTCATGTTTTTGTTGTATGTTTATGAGCAAATCGTTGTCGTTGGAGGACCATTTCCTTAAATTCATTCCTGCCGAGCTAAGCAATGACTTGAGATCAGTGATTAGCTCTTTTCCTTCCTCGATTGTGTGTGACCCATAGACGAGGTCATCCATATAAAATGCTGACTCAAGCACGGATGCTGCCTCAGGGTATGTTTGGCGTTCATCGGCAGCTAGTTTTGCAAGGTCATCATTGCCAAGAAGGGTGCGGCCTTGGTGCCATAGGAAATGGTTGTTAATCTGAATGTTTGTAAGGGTTGCAGCTGTTTTTCTCTCCATATTATTTTCTGGAGACCTTGATCTTGTTCAGAGAGTAATATTTGCCTGAACACTTTCTCAATGTCGGCAGTGAATGCATATCTGTATTGTCTCCACCTTAAAAGCAACGTCTGCAGATCTTGTTGCAAGTTAGGGCCGGCATGCATTATGTCATTAAGACTATAGCCTGAAGATGTTTTGGCCGATGCATTGAATACTACCCTATACTTTGTCGTTGATGACTCTTCTCGTTGAACTCCATGGTGGGGTAAATAGCATTCTATGGAAGTAATGTTGTTGTTGTCCGGTTTCATATGACCTAAAGATATATACTCGTTCATAAAAGCCTTATAATCGATTGATAATTGTGAATGTTTATTAAATTTATTTTCTAAGTTCCGAAATTGCGCAATAGCCATATGTTTTGATGGTCCTAACTTCTGTTCTGCGTCCTCCTTAAGAGGTATTCGCACCTCGTATCTACCATCTTCTTTTCTAACTGTTGTTTTTGTAAAAAAGTTAACGCATTCCTGTTCTTCTACGGATAAATTTGACTGTTCACTAATTTCTTCAATATCCCAAAATTGTTTTATATCATTTAAGTTGTTAATTATTACGTTGCAATGATAAGTTCTCGCGTTCCCACATAGCAACCAGCCTAACTTCGTTTGTTGTGCGATAGGCTGAGATGTTTCCTCTCCTTTTATGATCCCGCTTAATATTATGATCGAGTAAATATCGGCTCCTAATAATAAATCCACTGGTCTGCTCTTGTTAAATTCCGGGTCAGCTAAATTAATGTTCGATATATGACTCCAGGACGGCTGTTCGAATGTTTTGTTAGGTAAACTCTTAATTAAATTGTTCATTATTAATACTTCGGCGTTGAATGTAAAGTCGTTGTACAATGAACGACACTCAATGTTTGACAGTCCCTTACACGAATTTTCTTTTTGTCCGACACCAAATATTGTTCCTTGACATTTTTGTCTTTTAATACCTAGCTGTTGCGACGCTTTCTCGGTGATCAATGAGATTTGTGAGCCTTGGTCGACCAAAGCTCGCATGTTATGGTAAGTTCCGTCCGCAGCTTTTACTTTCAAAACTGCTGTCGCTAATAGAATTTCCGAGTGGTTATTTTGTGAAATATGCGAATTTGTTGTTATGTTCTCATTGCGACAGTTTGCGTTCGACGACCGCGAAGTAGAAGCCTGAGTCGACAATATTGGTGTAAATGCGTCATGTAATATCGTGCTGTGTTGTTGTGCACATTTACGACACATTTTTGTAGAGGTGCATGAACTTCCATTGTGGCTAAATAAGCAATTTGTACACAGCTTAAGCTTGTTAACTGTCTTCAATTTTTGATCACATGGCATCTCGAGAAAGCTTTTGCAGTTGTAAATACCATGATCACGGGAACAAAGGGGACATTTGAAGTTAGATGAAACATGGAATGACTTTGTAAATGTTTTACTGTTCTTGTTGGGAATGTTATTATTTTTTACTTGATTATTGTTCGACCATTTACTCGTAGTAGGATATTCTCTGTTGAAAAAGCTGTTTGACTTATGTTGTATGTTTTCTTGTTTACGTCGTGATGATTCTAATGCAGTGAATTTTCCTTCTAAAAACTGCAAAAAATCAGTTAAAATTGGTAGCTCACGAGGATTTTTCAAGGATTCGATATAGTCGGAATGAGTTTCCGAGTCCAACTTCTGAGATAAAAGATGTATAAGTAAAGGATCCCATGTGGAAATGCAGACATCGAGGTTTTTAATCGCATTTAGAGTTTCTATAGTTACGTTATGCATTTTCTTAATTTGTCCCGCTGACTGTTGTTGCATGTTAGGTAAGCTCAGGAGAGTGTTTAAGTGGGATGTAAATATAAGCTTTTTGTTGTTAAAGCGATTGTTAAGGATATCCCAACATGTGTTATAGTTTTCTGAGCTTATCTGAAGATGTTGTATCAAACGCTCTGCATCTCCACGCACCTTGCTACGTAAAAATTGCATCTTTTGTGCGTTTGATATAGAAGGGTTGTCGTGGATGGCTTCGCAGAATAAATTTTTGAATGGAACCCATTGATTGTAATGGCCACTAAATATTGGAATGTCCAACTGTGGTGTCGCCTTTTCACGATGTATCATTGACCATATTTTTGTGTTAATCGCCCTTTTTGTGTTGATAAATTTCTTCTCATAAAAGCTGAACTTTGCTTCATATTCACTGTTTTCTTCTTCGGTTTCACATATAATCTCCCAATGTAACTTGTCCACCTCTGACCAGCGCATTTGTAATGATTTCAGCGAATCTTCTAGCTCCCACTTTTCTAATGTAGTCTCTACTTCAATCATACCCAGTGTCCGTTTAAAAGCCATAAAGTTCGCTTCTTGTTTTCTTAATAAATTGCGGATTAAATTGTTCGTACCTTGAGTAGTCTCGCGTGTCTCCTCCGTTGGCCGCGGCGTACTGCCCTGTTTAAGCCCTACTGGTGTAGATGTTGATGCTGATTCTGACAACTTACTTGTTCCTGTTTGTTCTTGCATTGTTGTATCGCTCACTTTTAAAAACTTTTCAATAAAGCTCCGCGTTTCTTTATAGAACTTTTCAGTTTGTTGGTAATAGTTCTCTGTAAAGTACTTATGGGAAGCTTTTTCTAACACCTCGTCATCTAAACGAAAGTGATTGTCTTGAAACTCGTGCCAATACGTTTCAAGAGTTTCTAAGCGCCGCTTTATGTTATATGGAGTCCTCCGCTCAGAAGAGTCCTTTTTAAAGTTGACTAGGAGCTTTTCCATAGCCCCCATTATTTCGCTCTGTGTCAGCATGACACCTTCCAAAACTCCTGTTGATTCGGTATGTTTCGCCATGATGTTTTCCTTCTTAATTTAGGAAAAAATATGGAAAGATCTTACTTGGTTTATGTTGACGATGATGTCGACCGGTTAATTTACCAGTTAACCAGGTTGAACCTGTTGAAATCCTTTTTATGCAATCCGATTGGAACACACACTCACACTATCCACCACTGTTCGCTGTTCTCCACCCCAATTCACGAGATAAACGCGCGCGAGGTGGTCGCTCGAAGGACCAATGTTCGGGGATGCAGTCTGCGTGGGGTTCGTAACGGAGAGATAAACGAGATAAAAGTCCAACACTTTATTTCACTTAGAACTTAAAGTCACAAATGTTATCTTATAGCGACAAATGTTTTGACTATAGTTAAATGTTAAAAATGTAGAAAATGTTAATGTTAAAACTGGATGAATGAAATGTTTATCTTAATGTTAAATGTTATTGTTGACTGTTAGGGAGTACAACCGATCGCGAATGAGAAAGAAATTGCACTGAAGTGTCATAGTGCACGGCGGCCGCGGCGGCCGATGGCCTAATTTAACGTCACGTGCCGCGCGGGCGACAACTTACGTATTTTCAATATTTAATTGTTCGGCAGTAAACCGAACAACCCCATCAGTTATTACTTACGGGACTTAAAATGGCTGATGATGATTAAAATTCTATTGTTTTTAATCTACCATCTTCAAAAATTTACAACTTGTAAATTGTATTTTACAACTAAAAATATGTAAATACAAATATGTAAATTGTAATCTACAGTGGCCTGTTTAACCAAAAATACAATTTACAAATTGTAAATTGTATTTACAGGCTACAATTCTACAAGTTTCTGTTTAACCAACATTTACAAGTTACAAGTTTACCATGGTGGAAAATTTACAAATTTGTAAATTGTAGATACAATTCTACATATTTCTGTTTAACCAACATTTACAAGTTACAGGTGACAATTTACAAATTTGTAAGAAAAACCGTTTCGTTAAACGAAGAATTGTAATTACAAGTCTACAAATATGTAAATTGTAGCACGATTTCTACAGGCGGACTCACCCTGTGTCAGAACTTTACAATTGTTTGCACCAGCCGAATAAGTAAAGAAATAAAATTGTTATTCACATAAAAATGCTTCTAGCCACTAGTAGTGAAAGAATTGTATTATTATTAAAGTTTTCCATGACTTTCTTTTTAGTTAAAACAGCAGTAGGTACTTACCTAAAGTACTCTTCAAACAAAATTTTAAATAAATATTTACATTAGAAAAAAAAACAGAGTAGCGAGTGGCGCAGTGGTAAACGCATTCGGCCTACAATCGTTGAAGTTAAGCAACTTTCGCTATGGTTGGTCACGGGATGGGTGACCAAAATTTTATTATCTCAAGCTCCTCCGTACTTCGGAGACACTTTAAGCCGTTAGTCCCGGCTGCGTTTGCCGTCGTTAATACCCATCAATCCGCTTTGGGCCCGCTTGGTGGGTCATGGCCCATTCTCCATATCCATCCATAAGGAAGGTCTTTACCCCATCAGTTATTACTTACGGGACTTATAATGGCTGATGATGATTAAAATTCTATTGTTTTTAATCTACCATCTTCAAAAGTTTACAACTTGTAAATTGTATTTTACAACTAAAAATATGTAAATACAAATATGTAAATTGTAATCTACAGGCGTTTTCTACAATTGTAGACGTTGGTTAAACAGCATTAAACTTTACAAATATGTAAGATTTTTAGTTGTAGAATTCTTACATATTTGTAATGTTGGTTAAACAGCATTTGTATTACAAGTCTACAAATTTGTAGCTTTCTTACATAATTGTAGACTTGTAAAAATGGTTAAACAGGGCCCGTAGACATTCGATATTAGTTAAAAAAAATTTTTTCATCCTGCCTCAATTAATTGTGATTTCGGTAAATGACACTGTCAGGTACCTTTCACTGATAATAGGGTGAACCCAACATTCTTTCTGTCTTCTACGTCTTCGTACATAAAGCGAAAGCAAGTAATTGCCGACGTTCCTAGGAACTCATTATTCCTCTCGTTTAAAACGCGTCCGTAGAGTGTAGTTTCAAAGAGATCACTGCGCTGCCCCGGCCAGTAAAAAACCGGACAAGTGCACAAGCTAATCATCCGTGTTTTTCATGCCACGCCCCGGTCCGTAAAAAAACGGACCGCCCCGGATCGGTAAAATCAGTGTAGTGCACAAACGCCCTAAGGGCGTTTGTGCACTACACGTGCGATATGGCAGCTATTAAAAAACATATGGGCGCTTGTGCACCACACTGAATTTTACCGTCCGTCATTTTACTTTTCCTCATTCCGGACCGTTTTTTTCCGTTCCGAGATGACGGCAATGAAAAACATATGCGCGTGTTAGATATTTTGATTAATTATTGGTGTATTAATCGTAGTTTCGTATGATTTATATTTATTCCTTAAATAATGTTTAAAACATTATTATTTCAATGTTTCAAAAGATAAAAGATACGATTTGACTATCTGTTTAAAGATAATCAAAGACAATCACATTTCCATTTAATATTACTGTCATGAATCAAATAGAAAACCTGTTATTTGCTTGATAAATTAATCATAAATAATGTTGTTGATATTACACAAAGCTTTGTACAAAAAGCTAACTTTATTTATAAATTAATCTTAATGAAAGTACTGATTTGTTCGTTTGGCGCCATCTGTGGCAGAGTTGTGTGACTACTGCCAAATTTTAATTGGCTTAGACGAATGGCGGGACAGCCCCACCTTTTTAGATCCCTCTGGGGGGATAGTATGATAATTTGTGAACAGTCTCGTGTGAGCAGCCAAGCTGAGAGGTCTTGAAAAGCTAAGTACTTTTATACTGTTTTGTTCCTGATAAATAGTTATGATTATTGTCACCTATTAGCAATATTACGAAATAAAGTTATGTTAATATGTATCCGAGGTTCCTAATTTGTTAATACGTTGAGAGTTATTGAAGGAACACTTTTATAATAAACAATATAACAACAAAATAAAACGATAAATAATATTTAATAAATTTTAGTCATTGTTGAAGGTATTCTGTTTTTTATTTATTTTATCCCTGTTAGCAAACTAAGTTTGATCTGAAAGCTTTGAAATACATGGTGTAGAATCTTAATTTAGCAATGATTATGTATATAATCTCACATCAGAAGTGGGATCAGCCGACGACCTAACCTAAATATTAATACATTTTTTATGTTATAGGATGGATGCCACAGTTTCGGCTAATCTACCACCTGCCGCGATGCTGCCGCTTCAAGCTACGGTTCTACAGCGTGGCAAGGTGGCGCTGTCATTCTTCGATCCAACCTGACAACAGAGCTGATTCCTGGTGCAAAAGAACAAAGACCCGGCCCGACCCAGAAAGTTGGAGCCTCATCCCAATTCCCGACGGTCGCTGAAGCTGGTAAAGCCCTTTGGGGCTCTGTATTGTTTCTGTTTCAAACTTTGGTACAAAATAAGAGAAGGAATTAAAAAGAAGTTTGTAATTTATATCATAGATTGATTGTCAATTTTGCCAAAAAACGTACATCTAGTGACATCTTACAAAAGCCATTATAATTATTCACTGCAGATTTTCAACAAAGCAAAAATGAGAAGTATTATTCTACTACCCTCAAGGTTTAGTAAGATTTAAATTCTTGAAGGAAATTACTTTCAATTATGGTAAATAGGTGAAGTTCAGTTTGATTAAAATCATTGTCTCATTTAATATTGTGACATGAAATCGGGTAGCTGAAATTAATATTTTTTTCTCGATCTATTTCGGTGTTTCAAATCGTGTTATAATTTTTCTTTCTATAGGAAGTCGATAAGAACAAGGTACTTTGGCTTCAACTTGGTATTTGTTACCTTATTTATACAAAATTATGTAAAGTATACTAGATTTCGCTAGAACCTATGAGAACTAGTTTTTTTTGTGTGTTAATTAATCGAAAGTCATTATCTTGTCCTTGTGTTAGTTTTTTTCTCCACATTAGTTTCAATAGGTTTCAATGATTCTTTCATATCTATTGGATCTTTAGGACTTGTTTCTGGTAGGCAGAGGTGTACATAATTAGAAATGATACTCCATTATATTATAATCACTCTAATGTCGATGTAAATTTAACTTCTCATGATAAAACGGGCCGCTTTGAAAGGTATAATGGTGAAGTTTATTCGCTTAAACGTTGATTGGTATTCCAAATAGAATAGAGTATTTTCAAATCAAAGTACCTACCTACTATTTTTAGTGATTCTTCGGAATGGCCAAGCGTTTTGTGTAAAGTAACAAAGTTAAAAATTCAAGTCCATAAGTCTGTAAGCCCATAAGTCCACAAGTCTGCAAGTCTATAAGTCCGTAAATAGTTGGATACAATACATGTCGATGGGTGCCTGGAGTGGGGCTGCAATGGACAAATTGCAATTTTACAGGAAAAAAGATTGCATCAAACGATGCGTTATTTTTTTCTGGAGTTACTTATGATGTACACATGCTTATAGTGCTCAGGAAATACCTAAAAAAAAAATAAAAAATAAACTAAATTGCCGCTTCATACTTTGACGATCGTTACCATCAAAAGCCATTGCTGTTTTATTCCGGTAAAAAGTTCGAAATCCATCCAACAGCATTAGTCTATTGCAACGTTGTGCGCTGTTCTGAAGGATGTATGGCAAATACAGTAGAATGGGACTTTGCAATGATATTACATAAATTTGATATTGGACTTGGAAAATGTACTGGTGAATGCTGTGTACATTTTGTAAATATAGTTGTATCAGAATGACTACAAATTTAATAATTTGGCGTTTTATTATTGTTTATGAATGTGTTTTATTGTGTTATTTACTTTTTAAACTATTCTGCATTGTCTGAAGATTGAATGGTAGAGAAGGGAAGCTAGCTAGTTCCTGATAATACTAGTATGCAGTTATATGAAACTAGCGGATCCTCGCGGTTTCACCCGCGTGGTATCCGTTCCAGTGGGAATATCGGGATAGCCTAAGTCACTCGGGAAGAATGTAGCTTTCTAATAGTGGAAGAATTTTCGAAATCGGTCTAGTAGTTTCTTTTTTATGTTGCACTGAGCAACACCAATATACCATTTATCAAAACAATAACAAATAGGTAGTCTTTAAGATATTGAAATGTTACTACAATCTGAAATGTATGCTATTTGTAAGAATCTCGCCCTTTTTCACAATTATCAAAGTAGTCACCTACCTATCATAGGTAGATATGATATGAGAAACAAAAAATATTTTTTTTAAATCTTGCTACTTACGTACTTAAATAAAAAAAAGAACTTTCAAGATTATTCAAAAAGAAATGGTAAGTTTTCTTGGGATTGATGTTCTACTACTGTTAGGAAAGGGTTAATCTTTTAATTTTTTTTCCCGTTTTTACGTAATTGATTAGATTTTGATAAATAAATTTAGATAAATCCGAAATACTATGTAAAACCCTGATAGTGGCATTAAAGTAATATTAAGTATATTAAGTACTAATATTGTCATCTACCGGCCTAATCTTTGCGTCTTATTTACTAGGTTCATAAGTGTTTCAAGTTTTCATAAAAAATATTATTCTATTCGTATTTTCAGTACTATCCTAAAGATTATTTTCTTATGATTATTATGTATCAAAATCGAATCGAATGAAATGCGAGGATATCCCTTTGATTGATAAAACGACGCTTTCCTTCTGGTGGTGTTAAAAGTAGTCTCATAACTACCGAGCCTCGTAGCTCGTAAGTATCTCGGTAGCTCATTGGGAGAGCAGTGGATCAGATAGCCAAAGGTAGCGTGTAAGATTTGTATGGTAGACTAATTTTTTAAATTGTTTTTTATAAAATTAGTATATAGGTTCGTTGTTACTCGGCGAGATTGTTGGTGTTTTACAAATAACCCTGTATTGTATACTCCTAAAATGGTCCCACGGTCACTAAGTCAGGATTTGATGAAGGGATCCCATGGAAATTGAGAGCAAACCTTCAAATTGTTTTAAGTAACTTTGCAGTCTTACAAAAATCAATCAAAAAGTATTTGATTAATCTTTAAACTCATCCTTGTCATTGATGTATTAAGTAATGTCAGACTAGCCGAGCGGATTTAAAGAGAAAATTGGTAAACATTATTATCTCTCATACAATACTTAAACTGATTGTTTTAATCGATATGCCTTAAGATATCTTTGGATTCTTAATTAGATTTGATTCAAAATGTTTATTATGACAGAGAATATTTTGAGATGCCTAGCGTGTTTCACTGTTGGTGAAATTTGAATATTGAATGATTAAGTTAACAAAATATAACATTTTAAGAATACCAAATGTGAAAATTTTAATTTGAGTCTGTTTTTAACACGCGAATTAAAGTGTATACTATTGTTACTATTACGAAAGTTTAAATGAGGTAAGGATTAAATAGTCCAGGCAATATAATAAAAGTGAACGTTTCCAAGTTAATAATTGATTGTACGACATTATTGGCTGTTATAGATTATTATTGTTATAATATCTGATTGTGATAGATTGTTATCATGAGGTACTTATAATCTCGTTTGTAGTACACACTTTACAAATTCATTTACATGTAAAGTTTAATTGCCTAAAATATTTCAGTATTATAAAGTTGAATGGAATAAGAGTGTGGGAGAATTAAATACAGAGAGTAAGAAATATTTACTGGTATAAAGTATAAATTAAATTATAACACATGAACCATTATGGAAACAAATTAAGTAAAATAATTTAATTAGAATCAATCTGAAATAATTAAATGAGTAACAAATTAAATAATTAAATGAGAAGCAAACTGAAATCATTAAATGAGATACAAACTGAAATAATTGAATGGGAAACCAACTGAAATGATTAAATGAAAGACAACCAGAAATAATTTAATGAGAAAGGTTGACAATAATCAGATTTTTATTTACTGCTGGTCGGTCCCGCCCTGATACCTTCTCCTGAGATTCATGTGCAGCAGGTGATAGGGCTGGTATGTCAAGGCCGGAGACTATGATGACGTATGACTAAACTGCTGGTCGGTCACTGCCCTGATACCTTTCCGAAATTCATGCGCAGCAGGTGATAGGTCTGGTATGTCAAGGCCAGAGGCTATTTTGAGTTATGAACTGCTGGTCGGTCACTGCCCTGATACCTTTCCGAAATTCATGTGCAGCAGGTGATAGGTCTGGTATGTCAAGGCCAGAGGCTATTATGATGAATGATGATAATGAATATGATGACGAATAATGACAATGAGTATGTAAGAATATGATTATTGGTTATAATGGTTAGAAGATATGGTAGAAATATGTCCTTTGAGAGCAAAGTACAGGTCAGTCTGGCCGTGATAGATTATTCAAATGATTTCAATTTGTTTCTTACACTAACTGGCATCTTGTTCTTTAAATTTCAAAAGAAAAGCATCTCTACAATGGTTTAATAGTAATTTAGTAACATTGTGCCACTTTAATATAATAATCACACATGACAACAATCGTGGTCAGTTTGTGTTTCTGCTATAATTGCTGTCTAAAATTACAATTGAAGACTTAAAGATACGGTTTATTCTACTTATAAATAGAAATTAAAACGCGGAGGTCAGTCTACCCTTCGTGAGTTTTCTTGCCAGTTCTTTCTTCGAAGGGCCTCCCAATTTGTGAACTGGTGGTCGAGTCAGTAGTTTTTGCTTTGTGATAAAACAATCCTTAATCTAATTTATTCTAAATAAATCTAAACTGTGAAATAATACTAAATGTCAAAACGTAGGTACCTCGACTACGGTAAAAAAAAAAAAATAAGTAGGTACCTAAACAGTGAAGGTCGTTCGTGACTTCGACTTGTCAGAAAATGTCAGAAAAAAACAAAAAAATATTTCTTTTAAACAAATGTAAATGTGACACAAAAGCGTAAGTTATTTAATCCCAGTAAACGATTGTTTGACAATCGTATTTGACATGTTGAGCTATTATTATGTAAACTTCGAGAACGAAGTTTTTGTCAGTATGGCCGTGTTAGATATTTTGATTAATTATTGGTGTATTAATCGTAGTTTCGTATGATTTATATTTATTCCTTAAATAATGTTTAAAACATTATTATTTCAATGTTTCAAAAGATAAAAGATACGATTTGACTATCTGTTTAAAGATAATCAAAGACAATCACATTTCCATTTAATATTACTGTCATGAATCAAATAGAAAACCTGTTATTTGCTTGATAAATTAATCATAAATAATGTTGTTGATATTACACAAAGCTTTGTACAAAAAGCTAACTTTATTTATAAATTAATCTTAATGAAAGTACTGATTTGTTCGTTTGGCGCCATCTGTGGCAGAGTTGTGTGACTACTGCCAAATTTTAATTGGCTTAGACGAATGGCGGGACAGCCCCACCTTTTTAGATCCCTCTGGGGGGATAGTATGATAATTTGTGAACAGTCTCGTGTGAGCAGCCAAGCTGAGAGGTCTTGAAAAGCTAAGTACTTTTATACTGTTTTGTTCCTGATAAATAGTTATGATTATTGTCACCTATTAGCAATATTACGAAATAAAGTTATGTTAATATGTATCCGAGGTTCCTAATTTGTTAATACGTTGAGAGTTATTGAAGGAACACTTTTATAATAAACAATATAACAACAAAATAAAACGATAAATAATATTTAATAAATTTTAGTCATTGTTGAAGGTATTCTGTTTTTTATTTATTTTATCCCTGTTAGCAAACTAAGTTTGATCTGAAAGCTTTGAAATACATGGTGTAGAATCTTAATTTAGCAATGATTATGTATATAATCTCACATCAGAAGTGGGATCAGCCGACGACCTAACCTAAATATTAATACATTTTTTATGTTATAGGATGGATGCCACAGTTTCGGCTAATCTACCACCTGCCGCGATGCTGCCGCTTCAAGCTACGGTTCTACAGCGTGGCAAGGTGGCGCTGTCATTCTTCGATCCAACCTGACAACAGAGCTGATTCCTGGTGCAAAAGAACAAAGACCCGGCCCGACCCAGAAAGTTGGAGCCTCATCCCAATTCCCGACGGTCGCTGAAGCTGGTAAAGCCCTTTGGGGCTCTGTATTGTTTCTGTTTCAAACTTTGGTACAAAATAAGAGAAGGAATTAAAAAGAAGTTTGTAATTTATATCATAGATTGATTGTCAATTTTGCCAAAAAACGTACATCTAGTGACATCTTACAAAAGCCATTATAATTATTCACTGCAGATTTTCAACAAAGCAAAAATGAGAAGTATTATTCTACTACCCTCAAGGTTTAGTAAGATTTAAATTCTTGAAGGAAATTACTTTCAATTATGGTAAATAGGTGAAGTTCAGTTTGATTAAAATCATTGTCTCATTTAATATTGTGACATGAAATCGGGTAGCTGAAATTAATATTTTTTTCTCGATCTATTTCGGTGTTTCAAATCGTGTTATAATTTTTCTTTCTATAGGAAGTCGATAAGAACAAGGTACTTTGGCTTCAACTTGGTATTTGTTACCTTATTTATACAAAATTATGTAAAGTATACTAGATTTCGCTAGAACCTATGAGAACTAGTTTTTTTTGTGTGTTAATTAATCGAAAGTCATTATCTTGTCCTTGTGTTAGTTTTTTTCTCCACATTAGTTTCAATAGGTTTCAATGATTCTTTCATATCTATTGGATCTTTAGGACTTGTTTCTGGTAGGCAGAGGTGTACATAATTAGAAATGATACTCCATTATATTATAATCACTCTAATGTCGATGTAAATTTAACTTCTCATGATAAAACGGGCCGCTTTGAAAGGTATAATGGTGAAGTTTATTCGCTTAAACGTTGATTGGTATTCCAAATAGAATAGAGTATTTTCAAATCAAAGTACCTACCTACTATTTTTAGTGATTCTTCGGAATGGCCAAGCGTTTTGTGTAAAGTAACAAAGTTAAAAATTCAAGTCCATAAGTCTGTAAGCCCATAAGTCCACAAGTCTGCAAGTCTATAAGTCCGTAAATAGTTGGATACAATACATGTCGATGGGTGCCTGGAGTGGGGCTGCAATGGACAAATTGCAATTTTACAGGAAAAAAGATTGCATCAAACGATGCGTTATTTTTTTCTGGAGTTACTTATGATGTACACATGCTTATAGTGCTCAGGAAATACCTAAAAAAAAAATAAAAAATAAACTAAATTGCCGCTTCATACTTTGACGATCGTTACCATCAAAAGCCATTGCTGTTTTATTCCGGTAAAAAGTTCGAAATCCATCCAACAGCATTAGTCTATTGCAACGTTGTGCGCTGTTCTGAAGGATGTATGGCAAATACAGTAGAATGGGACTTTGCAATGATATTACATAAATTTGATATTGGACTTGGAAAATGTACTGGTGAATGCTGTGTACATTTTGTAAATATAGTTGTATCAGAATGACTACAAATTTAATAATTTGGCGTTTTATTATTGTTTATGAATGTGTTTTATTGTGTTATTTACTTTTTAAACTATTCTGCATTGTCTGAAGATTGAATGGTAGAGAAGGGAAGCTAGCTAGTTCCTGATAATACTAGTATGCAGTTATATGAAACTAGCGGATCCTCGCGGTTTCACCCGCGTGGTATCCGTTCCAGTGGGAATATCGGGATAGCCTAAGTCACTCGGGAAGAATGTAGCTTTCTAATAGTGGAAGAATTTTCGAAATCGGTCTAGTAGTTTCTTTTTTATGTTGCACTGAGCAACACCAATATACCATTTATCAAAACAATAACAAATAGGTAGTCTTTAAGATATTGAAATGTTACTACAATCTGAAATGTATGCTATTTGTAAGAATCTCGCCCTTTTTCACAATTATCAAAGTAGTCACCTACCTATCATAGGTAGATATGATATGAGAAACAAAAAATATTTTTTTTAAATCTTGCTACTTACGTACTTAAATAAAAAAAAGAACTATCAAGATTATTCAAAAAGAAATGGTAAGTTTTCTTGGGATTGATGTTCTACTACTGTTAGGAAAGGGTTAATCTTTTAATTTTTTTTCCCGTTTTTACGTAATTGATTAGATTTTGATAAATAAATTTAGATAAATCCGAAATACTATGTAAAACCCTGATAGTGGCATTAAAGTAATATTAAGTATATTAAGTACTAATATTGTCATCTACCGGCCTAATCTTTGCGTCTTATTTACTAGGTTCATAAGTGTTTCAAGTTTTCATAAAAAATATTATTCTATTCGTATTTTCAGTACTATCCTAAAGATTATTTTCTTATGATTATTATGTATCAAAATCGAATCGAATGAAATGCGAGGATATCCCTTTGATTGATAAAACGACGCTTTCCTTCTGGTGGTGTTAAAAGTAGTCTCATAACTACCGAGCCTCGTAGCTCGTAAGTATCTCGGTAGCTCATTGGGAGAGCAGTGGATCAGATAGCCAAAGGTAGCGTGTAAGATTTGTATGGTAGACTAATTTTTTAAATTGTTTTTTATAAAATTAGTATATAGGTTCGTTGTTACTCGGCGAGATTGTTGGTGTTTTACAAATAACCCTGTATTGTATACTCCTAAAATGGTCCCACGGTCACTAAGTCAGGATTTGATGAAGGGATCCCATGGAAATTGAGAGCAAACCTTCAAATTGTTTTAAGTAACTTTGCAGTCTTACAAAAATCAATCAAAAAGTATTTGATTAATCTTTAAACTCATCCTTGTCATTGATGTATTAAGTAATGTCAGACTAGCCGAGCGGATTTAAAGAGAAAATTGGTAAACATTATTATCTCTCATACAATACTTAAACTGATTGTTTTAATCGATATGCCTTAAGATATCTTTGGATTCTTAATTAGATTTGATTCAAAATGTTTATTATGACAGAGAATATTTTGAGATGCCTAGCGTGTTTCACTGTTGGTGAAATTTGAATATTGAATGATTAAGTTAACAAAATATAACATTTTAAGAATACCAAATGTGAAAATTTTAATTTGAGTCTGTTTTTAACACGCGAATTAAAGTGTATACTATTGTTACTATTACGAAAGTTTAAATGAGGTAAGGATTAAATAGTCCAGGCAATATAATAAAAGTGAACGTTTCCAAGTTAATAATTGATTGTACGACATTATTGGCTGTTATAGATTATTATTGTTATAATATCTGATTGTGATAGATTGTTATCATGAGGTACTTATAATCTCGTTTGTAGTACACACTTTACAAATTCATTTACATGTAAAGTTTAATTGCCTAAAATATTTCAGTATTATAAAGTTGAATGGAATAAGAGTGTGGGAGAATTAAATACAGAGAGTAAGAAATATTTACTGGTATAAAGTATAAATTAAATTATAACACATGAACCATTATGGAAACAAATTAAGTAAAATAATTTAATTAGAATCAATCTGAAATAATTAAATGAGTAACAAATTAAATAATTAAATGAGAAGCAAACTGAAATCATTAAATGAGATACAAACTGAAATAATTGAATGGGAAACCAACTGAAATGATTAAATGAAAGACAACCAGAAATAATTTAATGAGAAAGGTTGACAATAATCAGATTTTTATTTACTGCTGGTCGGTCCCGCCCTGATACCTTCTCCTGAGATTCATGTGCAGCAGGTGATAGGGCTGGTATGTCAAGGCCGGAGACTATGATGACGTATGACTAAACTGCTGGTCGGTCACTGCCCTGATACCTTTCCGAAATTCATGCGCAGCAGGTGATAGGTCTGGTATGTCAAGGCCAGAGGCTATTTTGAGTTATGAACTGCTGGTCGGTCACTGCCCTGATACCTTTCCGAAATTCATGTGCAGCAGGTGATAGGTCTGGTATGTCAAGGCCAGAGGCTATTATGATGAATGATGATAATGAATATGATGACGAATAATGACAATGAGTATGTAAGAATATGATTATTGGTTATAATGGTTAGAAGATATGGTAGAAATATGTCCTTTGAGAGCAAAGTACAGGTCAGTCTGGCCGTGATAGATTATTCAAATGATTTCAATTTGTTTCTTACACTAACTGGCATCTTGTTCTTTAAATTTCAAAAGAAAAGCATCTCTACAATGGTTTAATAGTAATTTAGTAACATTGTGCCACTTTAATATAATAATCACACATGACAACAATCGTGGTCAGTTTGTGTTTCTGCTATAATTGCTGTCTAAAATTACAATTGAAGACTTAAAGATACGGTTTATTCTACTTATAAATAGAAATTAAAACGCGGAGGTCAGTCTACCCTTCGTGAGTTTTCTTGCCAGTTCTTTCTTCGAAGGGCCTCCCAATTTGTGAACTGGTGGTCGAGTCAGTAGTTTTTGCTTTGTGATAAAACAATCCTTAATCTAATTTATTCTAAATAAATCTAAACTGTGAAATAATACTAAATGTCAAAACGTAGGTACCTCGACTACGGTAAAAAAAAAAAAATAAGTAGGTACCTAAACAGTGAAGGTCGTTCGTGACTTCGACTTGTCAGAAAATGTCAGAAAAAAACAAAAAAATATTTCTTTTAAACAAATGTAAATGTGACACAAAAGCGTAAGTTATTTAATCCCAGTAAACGATTGTTTGACAATCGTATTTGACATGTTGAGCTATTATTATGTAAACTTCGAGAACGAAGTTTTTGTCAGTATGGCCGTGTTAGATATTTTGATTAATTATTGGTGTATTAATCGTAGTTTCGTATGATTTATATTTATTTCTTAAATAATGTTTAAAACATTATTATTTCAATGTTTCAAAAGATAAAAGATACGATTTGACTATCTGTTTAAAGATAATCAAAGACAATCACATTTCCATTTAATATTACTGTCATGAATCAAATAGAAAACCTGTTATTTGCTTGATAAATTAATCATAAATAATGTTGTTGATATTACACAAAGCTTTGTACAAAAACCTAACTTTATTTATAAATTAATCTTAATGAAAGTACTGATTTGTTCGTTTGGCGCCATCTGTGGCAGAGTTGTGTAACTACTGCCAAATTTTAATTGGCTTAGACGAATGGCGGGACAGCCCCACCTTTTTAGATCCCTCTGGGGGGATAGTATGATAATTTGTGAACAGTCTCGTGTGAGCAGCCAAGCTGAGAGGTCTTGAAAAGCTAAGTACTTTTATACTGTTTTGTTCCTGATAAATAGTTATGATTATTGTCACCTATTAGCAATATTACGAAATAAAGTTATGTTAATATGTATCCGAGGTTCCTAATTTGTTAATACGTTGAGAGTTATTGAAGGAACACTTTTATAATCCATACTATATACTATATACTATACTATATATATATATATATATATATATAATATTATAAATGTGAAAGTGTGTTTGTTTGTTTGTTTATTTGTTTGTTTGTTTGTTTGTTTGTCCGTCTTTCACGTCAAAACGGAGCAGCGGATCGACGAGATTTTCGGTATGGGGATAATTTGAGAGCTGGAGAGTAACATAGGCTACTTTTTATTCAGGAACATTTTAAAATAAATATAATAATTTTGTAAATAAAATCGTTAAACTGTCGTACTTTACACAACTGTCATTTCCTACACAGCCGCTTCCAAAGAGTAGGTACGTCAAAGAGTATGTAATCAGTGACGTTTTTGTCTCTTTGGATTACCTATTTTTAATTAGTGACATTTATGGCAGGCAGATTTTGGTGATACGAAGTTCATGTCCAATAAAATTTATATGGCAAAACAACGTTAGCCGGGTCCGCTAGTAAACAATATAACAACAAAATAAAACGATAAATAATATTTAATAAATTTTAGTCATTGTTGAAGGTATTCTGTTTTTTATTTATTTTATCCCTGTTAGCAAACTAAGTTTGATCTGAAAGCTTTGAAATACGTGGTGTAGAATCTTAATTTAGCAATGATTATGTATATAATCTCACACGCGCTTGTGCACTACACTGAATTTTACCGTCCGGAAAAAAACGGATGATTGTATTTTAATCATATATCACTACATAGTATAAAACAAAGTCACTTCCCGTCTGTCTGTCCCTATTTATGCTTAAATCTTTAAAACTACGAAACAGATTTTCAAGCGGTTTTCACTAATAGGTAGCGTGGTTCTTCAGGAAGGTTCTAATATATAATTTATGAAAGTTTTTTTGTAAATTGGTAGAAATATAACGATAATTGTCGAAAGTGCCGGCAAACGGCAAGCCGCCCGAGAGCTTTCAGCAAAAACGCTGCCTAATCCTTTCGAGGTTTAAAAAAATAATGCATGTTGGGATATTCCTCTTCTATAGATCTACAAAAAAGTCCGCGATAGCATATATCTATCTTTTAAGGATAGCATATTATAGCCATATTATCTCTTAAAAACTGGTTACGAACAATGCGGTAATTTGGAAAGCTATTTAAACGGATACAGTATTAACCCTTATCAATCTAAATACGTTAGTTGCTTTAAGCATTTCATGCACATTATTTTACTTTTTTACACCGTATAATTTAAATGAATATCTTGGGAGTTATCGCAAATAAATGAACGCACGCCAAAATAAATTCAAGCGCCTTTCTCGATTGACGACCGATTTGGCGCAGGAGTAGGCTACCCACCTTCTGCGCCAGTGGTCTCGGGTTCGATTCCCGAACAAGACAAATATTTGTGTGCATGAACATGTCTATTTGTCTTGGTCTGGGTGTTAACTATGTATAAGTAATATGTATGTATTTACAAACAAAAAGTATTTAAGTATATATTTATCCATTATCAAGTTTTCCATGAAATTAAAATGGGCTTAGATAATTGGTGTGAATGTAAGAAGTTATTTATTTATTATTATTAATATTATTTCTCACCAATAACACGTAATATATCTAGCACCAAAAATATGGTTTTTGAAATTTTTCTTTGTCTGTCTGTCTGTCTGTTGTCCGTGTTTCACGCAAAAACTACTAAGCGGATTTTGATGAAACTCTTTTTGTTATATAGCTAGCTGTAGACATTCGATAGTAGTTAAAAAATAAATTTTCACCCTGCCTCAATTCATTGTGATTTCGGTAAAATGACCCTGTCAGCTACCTTTCACTGATAATAGGGTGAACCCAACATTCTTTCTGTCTTCTACGTCTTAGTACATAAAGCGAAAGCAAGTAGTTGCCGACGTTCCTAGGAACTCATTATTCCTCTCGTTTAAAACGCGTCCGTAGAGTGTAGTTTCAAAGAGATCACTGCGCTGCCCCGGCCAGTAAAAAACCGGACAAGTGCACAAGCTAATCATCCGTGTTTTTCATGCCACGCCCCGGTCCGTAAAAAAACGGACCGCCCCGGATCGGTAAAATCAGTGTAGTGCACAAACGCCCTAAGGGCGTTTGTGCACTACACGTGCGATATGGCAGCTATTAAAAAACATATGGGCGCTTGTGCACCACACTGAATTTTACCGTCCGTCATTTTACTTTTCCTCATTCCGGACCGTTTTTTTCCGTTCCGAGATGACGGCAATGAAAAACATATGCGCGCTTGTGCACTACACTGAATTTTACCGTCCGGAAAAAAACGGATGATTGTATTTTAATCATATATCACTACATAGTATAAAACAAAGTCGCTTCCCGTCTGTCTGTCCCTATTTATGCTTAAATCTTTAAAACTACGAAACAGATTTTCATGCG
Source organism: Crambus lathoniellus (assembly GCA_949710035.1). Classification (NCBI taxonomy): domain Eukaryota; kingdom Metazoa; phylum Arthropoda; class Insecta; order Lepidoptera; family Crambidae; genus Crambus; species Crambus lathoniellus. Next base: position 20,984,836 of record OX453306.1, read on the forward strand.
GTTTTCACTAATAGGTAGCGTGGTTCTTCAGGAAGGTTCTAATATATAATTTATGAAAGTTTTTTTGTAAATTGGTAGAAATATAACGATAATTGTCGAAAGTGCCGGCAAACGGCAAGCCGCCCGAGAGCTTTCAGCAAAAACGCTGCCTAATCCTTTCGAGGTTTAAAAAAATAATGCATGTTGGGATATTCCTCTTCTATAGATCTACAAAAAAGTCCGCGATAGCATATATCTATCTTTTAAGGATAGCATATTATAGCCATATTATCTCTTAAAAACTGGTTACGAACAATGCGGTAATTTGGAAAGCTATTTAAACGGATACAGTATTAACCCTTATCAATCTAAATACGTTAGTTGCTTTAAGCATTTCATGCACATTATTTTACTTTTTTACACCGTATAATTTAAATGAATATCTTAGGAGTTATCGCAAATAAATGAACGCACGCCAAAATAAATTCAAGCGCCTTTCTCGATTGACGACCGATTTGGCGCAGGAGTAGGCTACCCACCTTCTGCGCCAGTGGTCTCGGGTTCGATTCCCGAACAAGACAAATATTTGTATGCATGAACATGTCTATTTGTCTTGGTCTGGGTGTTAACTATGTATAAGTAATATGTATGTATTTACAAACAAAAAGTATTTAAGTATATATTTATCCATTATCAAGTTTTCCATGAAATTAAAATGGGCTTAGATAATTGGTGTGAATGTAAGAAGTTATTTATTTATTATTATTAATATTATTTCTCACCAATAACACGTAATATACCTAGCACCAAAAATATGGTTTTTGAAATTTTTCTTTGTCTGTCTGTCTGTCTGTTGTCCGTGTTTCACGCAAAAACTACTAAGCGGATTTTGATGAAACTCTTTTTGTTATATAGCTAGCTGTAGACATTCGATAGTAGTTAAAAAATAAATTTTCACCCTGCCTCAATTCATTGTGATTTCGGTAAAATGACCCTGTCAGCTACCTTTCACTGATAAATGGATGAACCCAGTATTCTTTCTGTCTTCTACGTCTTCGTACATTAAGCAATAAAGCAAGTAATTGACAACATTTCATTTTTTGCAAGGCAGTAAAATTCGAAAACCATTTCGAGATTAGAACTAATTAAACATATAAAACAATTTTTTAAATTTTTTGGTCGCCTATTTATAAAGATATTTAAAAAATGTGTAAAATGATCAATGTCAGGAAGTTCTAGCGTGTATGCATTTGCCTGGAACTAATCCCCAAGAAGAAAAAAAAACGAAGTAAACAAACAAATGTCAAAGTTACTGTCATTTTAATAGTGATGCCTGCTTGACTCAGTTAATCGATTATTTTCAATGAGCGATTTTCTGAGAGGCCATTTAAAAAAAAAAAAGCTTCCAATTGCTTCACTAGATGGCGTTGAATAAGTATGTACATGTCTATGGTATATTTTGGTATGAAACATATTTAAATTAATTACTTTTTAAAAACCCAAAGAAAACTAATAATATATTAAATAAGTACTACTGTGAGGAATGGAAACAAAATAGGTAAATTTAAAGATTTAGGTTAATAAATAACATCTGTCTGACGTTCCGTTTTACGTAAAAAAGTCGCGTCAAAGTAAAATTTATAACGTTCCGTTCCTTCTAACTGCATAGGTGGGACAGCGCCATCTAGTGGCTGAGCTTTCAGAAAATCGCCCATTAAAAATGGGTAAGACACTGAAATGTTTTTGTTTTATTATTACACAAACAAAGATTTTTAAAAGTAAGTACTTACACAGTTACACCTTGTTTTAAAGTATTGAGCAAGTTGGTTAAATAAGGTAACAAGTCATGAAAAGTATAGCATTTTTAAAACTACAGTTGTATATCACATGTGAGACGAAATAATCAAGTGTAGTGTTGTTTTATTGCATCTGACTAAATAAAAATAAATAATCCCTTTAAACAAAAGTGTTATTATTATCGACACAATATACTAGCGTGCTAGGAACATCTCTACGTAAAACTTCATGTCATGGACAGTTTTTTTTTTAATTTGAAAGTTAGGGAGAGGAAGGTTGAGGCTAAGGAATCGCTTACTATATTATTCCTGATATTGTACTTACGTCCTTTTAGAATATACCATTTTCATTTAATTATTATCTCAATAATTTATGTAAATAAAAAGAAAAGAAAGAATACGCGTTTCCTAAAAAACGATAACCTTTCATTATATCCATAAAAACAAGTACCTTAAAATTTTGAAATGTTGTCAATTGCCGACGTTCCAAGGAACTCATTATACCTCTCGTTTAAAATGCGTCCGTAGAGTGTAGTTTCAAAGAGATCACTGCGCTGCCCCGACCAGTAAAAAACCGGACAAGTGCACAAGCCAATCATCCGTGTTTTTCATGCCGACGCCGGTCCGTAAAAAAACGGACCGCCGGATCGGTAAAATTCAGTGTAGTGCACACACACCCTAACTCGCCCAATGTAAACGATAGGGCGAGTAAACTGGGCCGACGACAGCGAGTCGAGTGGTCTCGCGCGTCTAGCATAGTTGCTCTTAAAAAAATATGTTTAAGTATATAATATATGTATAATAATCGTACTTAATACAAAATCCAAAATTTTCTGAAAATTTGGGATCGAACAATGTTGTAAATAATCGTACAAATACGATTTAAATCGTACATCTGGCAACCCTGCTGGGCCCAATTACTTGACCAATGTAAACGGTGGAAGCCGAGACTAATCGGCCTAGGGGGGGCTACCGCGTAACTTTATGGATATGAACTTCATACGTTTTTGGGAACTTTAAGACAATTTTATAAAGAAAATAGCCGCTATCTGTTCCTTTTTTTGTGACGTCGGGTATAACGATAACTAGCTAGCAACGTTCAACAGAACAAAGCAGCAAAAATCTATCAAGATAAGGAATTCAAATGTCAGTTGAAGCCCATGCCCATATCCATATTTCTTAGCCGGTAGCCCCCCTGTACTGGGGGCTTTAGCCGGTAGCCCCCCTGTTCACTAGGCCACAGCCGTCTCTATCGTCTTCTACAAGCCATGCTATGATACGGAACGGCAACATTGCTGTGAACCGGTTTACTCATCTGAGTACTAAATCCTATGGAGGTGGCATACCTACGAAAAAGTGAGGTGTAACTAAGTCACAATGTAAGAAAATCTTGGAATTCAATTTTAAACTTCTTCTAATGAGTCACACCAATGATTTTTGTTATCAGCATATCTAAAAAATATGTAACTCGAGAAAAAAGAATCTGTTTTTATTTTTTTCCTATCTTCAAAAATTACTGAGATATTAAACGTGAAAGTACGGCCTCCGAGGAAAATTTGGGTGAACCCTCAGAACAATAACTAAAGCTATAGAAACCGTACTAAAATAAAAACTGTGTATCAGCTATCGTACTCACTTTAAGTAATTCAGCATACATGAGTAAGAGTGAAATAGACAATCTTTATGAGTTTCTATTGTTTCTGTCATTGTCACAAGCTCGTAAAGTACAAATGTCAAATGGTTCTAATTGATTGTAATATAAACTACCAAAATAAAAATACTTCTTTGTTGAGAACGTAGCTTCTGAGGTATGACCAATTTAATACGAACGTATTACAATGGTCGAACAGCTTCGCTGGCAGCTAAAGTGAAAATTTATTAATTTACAAGGAATTCGGTGATAAAACAACAGGAAAGTGTGCATACAGGCTCTCTAGAGAGCTTGCATTCCGTGTCTAGGATGGTTTGTGTTGTTCTAGACTGTTAGTCTAATATATCACGGAAAGAAAATTCGGATGAGATTGAATCATTTCATCGGTAAGTTTTGTTTCAAAATTCAAATATTTTTAAGATTTTAACATCAGTGTTATCCGACAATTTTAATAAATTAATATTATCAATAGAAATGTACGTGAGTTTTGGTCTATTTTTTATATTTTCTTGCATTTCTGTTAAAGTTGTTAAGGTTATGATAGTGCTGTGATTTTTCTTTATCGATGTTAACAATTTTTACTTCTTTCAGATTTCCCAAAGATGAAACTATTATAAATGACTAGCGGCCGCCCGCGGTTTCACCCGCGTGGTTCCCGTTCCCGTGGGAATATCGGGATAAAAAGTACATATAAACCTTCCTCTTGAATCACTCTATCTATTAAAAAAAAACGCATCAAAATCCGTTGCGTAGTTTCAAAGATTTAAGCATACAAAGGGACATAGGGACAGAGAAAGCGACTTTGTTTTATACTATGTAGTGATTGTATACGCCGTATTTCAAAAATCAACTGGACAGCAAAAGTGAACAGTCACGTTATGCGTAACACTTTGGACTTCATTTGAGCCAAATGAGAACATTAAAGATGTGTTTAAAAGAAAAAATGGTTTCTTTATTTTAATTAATTGATTAATTTCCTTTTCAGCTTAATTCACTCTAATGTTTGCAATAAAAGTAGGCGAAGGAACCAGCATTACTATGTGCAATTTTTTTACTTATTATATTATCAACTAGCGGATCCTCGCGGTTTTACCCGCGTGGTACCCGTCCCCGGGTTAAAAGATAGCCTGTGTCACTCGGGAAGGATGTAACTTTCTAATAGTAGAAAGAATTTTCTAAGTCAGTGCAGTAGTTACTGAGGTTAGCACGTTCAACCAAACAAACTCTTCAGCTTTATTATAACATTAGTATAGACTACTGAAGACTGCAAATTTGTATAAAAGAAAGTGGTAAGTACTTACTGCATTTATAATATAGCAGGTGCTATACTTAATTATTCATTGGGTCTACTCACACGTACCACAACCACACAACATGTGGGCGGGGTGTATTTTGTATTGGAAATGAATACCTAGTACAATTTACACGTAGGTACCACATTTTGCCGTCATTATCGACCGCGTGCGTAAGTAATACCGATCACCACCAGCGACGACGCTGTGAACTAGCAGCCGCCCACACCGCATACGACGTATCCACATCACAACTACTGGCGACAAAGCAATCACATTGACATTTTGTCGCACAGCCACAACGCAACTGCTAAAAGCTGCATCGACACCACATTTTGTCGCTGCGATGTGGTGTGGTTGTTTGTGGTAGGTAGATAGATAGATAGATAAAAAGTTTAGGCGTCGACACATTACCATACCGTACTTACTAGTGTCATTGACATACATAGAGATTTTAAAAATGTAATGTATGTAAAATCTATTTTTAATTTATCGATATTAATGTGAATGACGTTGCATCACTGGCGTAAAAGAAACTTGTGACAACCTTGTAAATTAAGAAACATTAGACTGTATACTATCTCTTTCTTACACATGTACTACTGCATAAAATAAAAGAGTACGAACTAATGTATTTTGTTGTTATTTTAGCACGGTTTCTATAGCTTTAGTTATTGTTCTGAGGGTGAACCAATGGCATTAACGTGTGACGTCACGTCGCACTTCCGTATACCTACATAGAATCCTTTGGGCGCTCTCACGGTTTCGTAATAAATTTATTTATTTTTCTTATAGTCGATTAATGAAATGTTTAAGAAATTTTGTATTGAGCCCATGTGAAAAAACACCTTCAAAATATAATGTTTTATTTTCGTGAATAATAAATTAAATCAAATTTCGTAATGGCGGGCGGGATTCTGTCAATACATATAGCAACCGTCAAAACAAAATGTACTTACAACCTTAACTGACTTGGTAGTTAAAAATGCAACCTAAAAACTGACAGCAATTTCGATAATTTTATACTGCTAGTGGCGCCTCCACCACTGGGTCAGATAAGTTTGTGGGATAAATGTCTTTCGGTATCGACAGTAGGTGACAGTTTTAGAGTGCGCCTGCGCGCGGTCGAAATTGGATACTAATCATTTACCATAACCTTAGAACGAAGAAAATGTACTGTAACTAGCGTCAAAAACGCACGAAATGCGCACAGATTGCGCACAGACGAACTCTTTGTAGGTACAGTTAGACGGAAATCACCCGCAACAGCCGCAAACGGAGATGTCAGTGCGACATGACGTCACCGCAATAGCGCGCTAGGAAAGTAAATTTTCAAAAGCTGGTGAAACTTTACAACGCTGTATCTTTGGAAATCCTGGCCAGATTTCGATGAAACAAAAACTATTAGTACTTGCACGAGTACGCGCATTAAATGCAGTAATTTTTATAGTCATATTTTGATGTGTTGGTGTGACTCATTGTCGTATTAATCGCTCCAGCCATTTCAGAGATTAGCCGGAACCATAAACTTATTTATACTAGGGGTAATAGACGGACAATGGTGCGAGTGAGAAACCAGTCCTTACGGCAGAAGCTATGTGCGAGAAAGAGTTGGAAGAAAATGACAGCAGAACCCGATTTGACTTATTTAGCGTCTTTTATCATCTTGATGAAAAGCGTCCACTCGATTATTTTGTGATTTTTATCGCGATCGCGTCGATTTGGCTCTTATAACTATATAAATCAATAATGGTGTAGTGTTCTGTGTTGAATTGTAATGTTACTTACGACAATAAACCAAATAAACACTAATTTTACAGGTAAATAGGATTGTACAATTACCATTTTCATAGTTCATATTTTAGTTGAATATATTCCCAAATACACTAAGTGACACATTAATATCATACTATTTACCGCCTATTTTCTAAATAAAGGCTGATTTTTAAACTTTATGTGTTAGATAAAAAGATATTATATCCGTGAACTTGAGAAAATATGACGTAGAGGTTGATCAAAAATTATCGATACTCATGTCGATGGTTTCCAATATAACTTTGTTTGTCTTTGTGAACACTGATAGTTTTATTTAAACCTGATTTTAACCGACACTTTTTAAATAGTAAATTATACCTACTACAGTACCAATTTAACAATACTTTCAGGTTTCCTGTAAATCCAGTGATTAAGTTGAACTGGATAAAATTAATAAATAGAATAGACTGGGAGCTTCGCCAAAACTCTGTGGTGTGCAGCAAATATTTCAAGCAAAACTGCAAAGAAACCTTGAGAAATTATTTAAATAAAACTGTTCTCTTCAGAGGACAATAATTAATGTGTAAGTACCTAAATGTTCAATGGGTTTGGGAAAGGTATATTTATTTATTTATTTTTGAAATATATACATTTTAACTTAAAATATGTTATAATTTTTTTTACCGTAGCCCTTCAAAATACTTTACAATGATTTTTTAAAGATTCGTAAAAATGACAACCAAGTTATTTTTAATTTTTGGATGCACAATGCAGTTTTTATTATTGAAAATGAATTATTTAGAAAAAATCGAACCGTCTCACAACCAGCTCCGATGGGACTCGAACCCACGAACTTTCGCTATCGCTACGGAGTCGTTAACGACGACGACGACGACGAATACAACGATCAACGACTCTAGCTCAGTGGTTAGAGCAGCCACCCGGATAGCGTAAGGTCGTGGGTTCGAGTCCCATCGGAGCTGATGGCCTACTCTGAAACGCAAAACCCGAAACTTCGGTATACCCGTCCCTCTCACTCTCTAGTCGCGACAGAATCGAGTGAAAGGGGCAGGGCTAACCGAAGTTTCGGATTAGCGTTTCAGAGTACGGTCCCTGGTTGTGAGACGGGTCGATATTTTCTAAATACTTCATTTTAAATTTTTCACGTGCTAGTGTTTTCGTGACAGCCACACGCATTGTGTACAATATTGTATAGTCTTATACAATACTAGCGATTCCTCGCGGTTTCACCCGCGTGGTACCCGTTCCCGTGGGAATATCGGGATAAACTATAGCCTATGTCACTCGGGAAGATTGTAGCTTTCTAACGGTGAAAGAGTTTTCTAAATCGGTCCAGTACTATTTGAGTTTATTCGTTACATACAAAAATACAAATCTTTCCTCTTTATAATATTAGTATAGATTGTATTATTCAAGAAAATTATCAACATGTCTTCACAAAGTACCTAAGGTATTTAAATACTGTATTGTGCCTCTATGTAAGAATACTTCGATCAAAACGCAGAATAAAAATATTTATTCGTAAAAAATCGTAAAATTTGGTGCAATGCGATGAAAACGGACTCCGAAAACTCCAGAACTAGTTTTATTAAAAAACAAGATTTCAACCAGTGCAGCCATGAAGCTCGACTTAATACTGAGGTAACTGGAGAGTGCAGTACGAACAATTTTTTGTCCACCACAAATTACACAGTGGCTGACTTCCGTCTCACCTACACTTTAAAAAAATACGTATGGTCATATGAGACAACTGACAGCCACTACATACATAAATGTCAAATTTGCTGGGGACACTTTTTTATTCAGGGTGAGAACTCCAGTTACCTCAGTATTAAGTCGAGCTTCATGAGTGCAGCTGTGCGAGTAGGTAAGTATGTATGACCGGCCGGTGCGGTATACGGGCGGTCCGGTCGGGAGGAATGACGTCGAACGTGGTAAAAGCCGATTGCTAGCGAACAACCGAGACAATAGTGTTTCAAGCAAATAATTTTTTACAATAACGTTGTAAATACTTATCGTATTGAAGTGAAATGACCATTATTATTGAAAAATGGAAAATGAAGTATTTAGAAAATAAAATCCATTTTCCATTTTTCAATAATAAAAATTGCACTGTGAATGCAAAAAAAGTAAAAATTTAAATAACATGTACTTTATTTTTATTTTCCCATGTCCATTGAAGTATACTTCATATCATATGAATTATTAAATCTTGTTTGTGTTTTATTTACATTATTGGTATCGACAACCTAAAATAGGCTTGAGGGCAGCTCTAAAATTCACACACACGTTTACAAATTACACACACTAGCTCATGTCATTTTCGGTCTCACAACGAAGCGAACTCTGTCCGTCTATTACTAGAGTATAATAAGTTTATGGCCGGAACAAGCAGACAGACAGACAAAAATTGTAAAACATGTCATTTTGGTATATGTACCGTATATTAAGCTTTGAACCGTTATTTTAAGCCTAAACAAAATATATTTGAGAGTAGCGAACTTGAGTTCCGGTAGCAAGTCGGTTTTAGCTAGTCTGTGGGCTCTAATCCTGTGACGTCACGTCCGGTCCACCTGGGAAAAAACCGCAGAGCTCGAGCTGCTAGCGGTATCCGGCATTGGCGTCTTGTTTGCCGTAGCGATCGGTTGTAATTCAAAGTGAGTTTTGAATTCAATATTTAACTTTACACTTTTTTACTTTAAATTGATTTATTTTAATACTGGAAATTTATTTTACAGTTGGAAATTATAACGGTGTTACCGTTCGTAACTGTAATTTTGAAAAATATTAACTGTGGGTTGTTTTCAGATATGGAACATTCTAATAACAGCAGTAAATCATATGACTCGTCTACGGGTTCCTCATCAGTGGGGAATCCTGAGAAGCGACGCTCGCAAAATACGCCGCCACCCGCTACTGTAGCCCAGAAAATGTCATCGCGACAAGGCGTTAAACGAAAATCGGATGGCCCGAAAAAGAAAAGTAAGCGGCGGCGTAAGGATAACGAATCCGAAAAGGCTATTCGTTATTTAGCTGAGCAAGTACCTAAGTGGTATACAACAATTTTTGACTAGCAGCGTTTCATTTCAACCTGCTCATTCTAGTGCTTATGTACCTGTGCCGCATTTAAACTGTGATAATGTGTCTGATGTTTCGGAAGTTAGTGCTAATGTTAGTGGGGGGCTTTACTCTGATAACGAACAGGAAACTGACATGCCACAGCCTACCTGTGCGTTCGATTTGCCTTTGAATACTGTTTTAAAAGAACCTTCCATTCCAAAAAGTAATTCTCATCATTTAGATTTTATAAATCGCATGCAGCACTTCAACACCGAAGAGTGGGATAGTGTTCGTTATGCAGAAGTGCAAAAACTTTACTGTTCCAAACCGGGTTTCACATATTTGGAAACGAATGACGAGATTAAGCCTTATGATAAGAATACCTCCATTGCCCTTATAGAGCGCGGTTTTGCGTCAATGACTCAGGCCTTAATTAAGCAAAATGAAGCAGCTCAACAAGGTTTCAAATCGCTAATTGAATGGGTGGGTACATCTGGCACTGTAACATTTTTATTTATTTATTTATTTATTAATTCTTCATGCACAATGTACATAGGCGGACTTAATGCCTCAGGCATTCTCTACCAGTCAACCTTAGGGTGATATGGAGATAGTAAAGTGGTAGGGTGCACAACCAGCATTAAACTTAAAAAAAGGCGAGAGAAATATTAATATATACAACGTAATAAATAAATAAACTTATATAGCTTATAATAAAAGTATAATAAATATTATATATATTACACATATTTATATAATTATAATAAATATATAATATATAATAAATTATACTACATACAATATACATACATATATAAATATATATAGGTACAAATAAAAGATAACGACGATCAAGATTTAAGAGTTAGCTGCTTGCTCAGTGAGAAATTTTCGTAACTTAGTTTTAAACGAAAACCGACTGGTGGACCTTCTGATGTCTAAAGGAAGCGCATTCCACAGAAGAATTGGGTAAATGAAGAAAGAAGAATGAATAATATCAGATTGATGAGAGGGACAGCTAAGTAACAGATTAGACGAAGAACGAAGGCTTTTATCATGAGTAGTACACAAGTACTGGAAATGTGAAGTTAGATAAAGGGGAGCATTAGGAGAGTTTAAGAGAGAATAAAGAGTGGTCAATGCCCGCATACTTCTGCGCTGTCTAATGGGCAACCATTTAAGAAGGGATCGATCCCTTCAAGCGTCCGATTTTCAATTTAAAAAACCTAAACCATTATGTCGATGTACAGAAGTTCAGGCTCATAAATATGCACAAAATTTCGGATTTTCTTCAACCCAACGACTGGTTGGTAAAAATAGACTTGTCAAATGCCTACTTTCACCTAGCGGTCTCGAAAAGTCACAGACGTTTCCTACGTCTAATTTACGACCATCAGTTGTATCAAATGACGTGTCTCCCTTTTGGTCTAGCGTGTGCACCGAAAATTTTCGCATCTTTGACAAATTGGGTCGCCCAGATACTTCGCGAAAAGAGGATTCGTATAGCAGTCTATTTAGACGATTATCTATGTGTCAATCAGGACCCTCGCCTCCTGTCTCACGAAGTACAAGAAGTAACTCGATTACTAGAAAGCCTAGGTTGGCAAATAAATTACTCGAAATCAGTGCTAGTACCTCAAACAACTATCCAATACTTAGGAATTGTCAAACAAAAATACCATCCTCTTCAAAAGTGTCGAGATATGCGGTTGAAGTTATTACAACTCCTGGAAAGGAAAGTAGCCTCTCTCAAAGAGATTCAAAGTATAGTAGGTCAGGCAAATTTTGCCAGTTTCCCAATACCCAGGGGACGTCTGCATCACAGAGCTCTCCTCCAGCATTGCCAAGAGCTGCTAAACATGAATCCTCATATCCAGTATCCAATTCCGAGCCCAGCCATGGTGGAATTGCAATGGTGGACCATGAACCTGGAAATGTCCTCACCGATACATTACCAGCCTGTGTCCATATCTAGTTACCGATGCATCAGGGATGGCCTGGGGCGCTCAGCTGAACAATGTCAGATTGGGAGCCCAGTGGTCAATAGAGGAAGCGAAATTGCACTCCAACCATCGAGAGATGTTAGCTATTTGGTACGTCCTAAAAGATCACGCTCCGCACCTGGCCGGTACGACGTTATTAATACAGAGCGACAACAAATCGGTATTTGCATATTTGAGCAACGAAGGGGGTACACGGTCAATACAACTTATGAATCTAACTTAACTTAACCAGATATTCAGTATGCTGGACACCTACCAAATTCACATACAGGTCAATTACCTACCAGGTCGCTTCAATGTGGAAGCGGATCGCTTATCCCGCCTTGTCAGTCCTCCAGAATGGCATTTATTACAAAAAATAACACATCAAATTTTTGTCAAATTCGGCAAACCAATAATAGATCTGTTTGCCTCCGCAGTAGCCCATGTAGTTCCAAAATATTGCTCTCTGGATTTGACGGATCAAAGGGCCTGCTTCCACGACTCGTTCAGCCAAATATGGAATTATCCCCTGGCATGGGTCTTCCCACCACCGTTTCTAATGCCTCGTGTGTTACAACACCTCAACACAGCCACCGGGGTATATCTAATAGTTGCTCCACGTTGGGTCAAAGTGTTCTGGAGGGCCGATCTCAAGAATCGAGCCATAGCACCACCATTCACGATTCGCAACCTGGACCAAGTTCTGATAGACGCGACCACGGGTCAGCCGCCGCCGCATCTTTCGGATATGACCCTAGAAGTTTGGAAATGTGGGGGTGGACGGAAAGTTTAACAGGCTAGTCTCCTAGCCAAAAGCAGTTTTTGCAAAAGTGTTGGCGGGATTCTTCGTCCCAAACTTACAAACATGCCTGGAAAAAATGAAGAGATTGGGCCCTTTCAAATTCCGTTAATATTGTGAAACCTGAGGGAGCTGATCTTGCTCGTTTCTTAATTGATTTGCATCAAATAGATGGGTTGGCATTTAACACTATTTTACTTTACAAGTCAGCAGTGTCAACGCTCTGTGACCCTAATTTACAAAATCCACTAAGTTCTCATCTTCTGGTTCGCCAAGTACTAAAGAGTATTAGAAACTCTAATATTGTATCTAAAACCAATAATAGTAAACCCCCTATTTGGGATACCGAAAGTTTAGTTAGCTGGCTTAGTATTAATAGCTCTGATTCCGAAAATTTATTTCAGTGTTCTGCTCGTGCTGCTATATTACTTTTATTATGCTCAGGTCGTCGAGTGCACGATCTGACGCTTCTCAGTATTGGAGATTCGAATTACATTGTTCACACTAATTATGTTATATTTTGGCCAAAATATGGTTCTAAAACCGATACTGTTACAAACCGTCAGTCGGGGTGGCGTTTAAAAGAAAACACAGAAAATAGAGCGTTAGATCCTTTATTTTGGATAAACCGTGTTCTAACTTTATCTCAATCGAGACGTGCCGCATGCGGTGTTGATAACTTATTCTTGACAACTTGTGGAGCCCCTAAGGCTGCGTCCAGGACAGTGATTGCTGGATGGGTAAAGAAAGTTCTTTTACAAGCAGGTATTAAGGCTAGTGCTGGAAGTATTCGTTCTGCAGTAGCATCCAAATACTGGATTCAGAACTGTCCCTTAGATGAGATTTTAGCTCGGGGTAACTGGCGTTCGAAAAATACATTTTTAAACTTTTACTGTAGAGAAATAAGTAATTCCAGTCACAACAGAAACACTATCACAAATTTATTTACACCTGTAAATGAGTAGTTCATTTATAAATAAGTTAAAAGTTTATTTGGATATTTTGTTTTCATTGTTTTTGAATTTACTTCTTATTTTGGTAATTAACTGTTAAGTTAATTATTTTTCTTGTCATTGATTAATAATGTTTACACTGACTATTACCTACTGAATGTTTATTAGTTTATTGTTGTTGTGGTAATCACTTACCTAAGTTACCTAGCTATGTTCATTCCACATTAATTTTTGTCTATGATTATGACACAAAATGTAAACTGATTTAATGGGCGATTTTCTGAAAGCTCAGTCACTAGATGGCGCTGTCCCACCTATGCAGTTAGAAGGAACGGAACGTTATAAATTTTACTTTGACGCGACTTTTTTACGTAAAACGGAACGTCAGACAGATGTTATTTATTTACCTAAATCTTTAAATTTACCTATTTCGTTTCTGTTCCTCACAGTAGTACTTATTTAATATATTATTAGTTTCCTTTGGGTTTTTAAAAAGTAATTAATTTAAATATGTTTCATACCAAAATATACCATAGACATGTACATACTTATTCAACGCTATCTAGAGAAGCAATTGGAAGTTTTTTTTTTAAATGGTCTCTCAGAAAATCGCTCATTACAAGTTATTAGGTATAATAAGAAATAATTTAATAAAGTTTGTAATTTCTAAACTTTTTCCATCTTATTTAATCCTTTTCTTAGAAAAATACTATTACTGCTATATTCAAATAATTTATAGCTATTAAATCACATTGGCGTCCTCGTCCGGCCCACCAGGCGATAACAAACAGATCTCAAATATATTTTGTTTAGGCTTCAAATAACGGTTCAAAGCTTAATATCGGCGTTTTACCTAAAAATAAAACGCTTATTAAGCGATAACCTTATTTGAAGCCTAACACTTCTAATTCTGCCTGGTGTTTTAGAAGAGGCTACCAAGCTCTTCCAGCCGGCCTAGCATGAGCGGCTTATAACGCGCGATATGATATGGTACGGCAAGTTCTCTTGCTTACCCCACCAAGGTGTAAGCAAGACAACTTGCCGTACCATATCATATCGCGCGTTATAAGCCGCTCATGCTAGGCCGGCTGAGCTCTGGTAGGCATCCCACAATGGGCGATTTTCTGAAAGCTCAGTCACTAGATGGCGCTGTCTCACCTATGCAGTTAGAAGGAACGGAACGTTATAAATTTTACTTTGACGCGACTTTTTTACGTAAAACGGAACGTCAGACAGATGTTATTTATTTACCTAAATCTTTAAATTTACCTATTTCGTTTCTGTTCCTCACAGTAGTACTTATTTAATATATTATTAGTTTCCTTTGGGTTTTTAAAAAGTAATTAATTTAAATATGTTTCATACCAAAATATACCATAGACATGTACATACTTATTCAACGCCATCTAGTGAAGCAATTGGAAGCTTTTTTTTTTAAATGGCCTCTCAGAAAATCGCTCATTACCAATATATTTGAAGACCAATGGCGGATACCGCTAGCAGCTCGAGCTCTGCGGTTTTTTCCCAGGTGGACCGGACGTGACGTCACAGGATTAGAGCCCACAGACTAGCTAAAACCGACTTGCTACCGGAACTCAAGTTCGCTACTCTCAAATATATTTTGTTTAGGCTTCAAATAAGGTTATCGCTTAATAAGCGTTTTATTTTTAGGTAAAACGCCGATATTTAATCATATGCATGCACGTAGTAAAAAGCGGTTTTTTAATGTTACAAACAGACACTCCAATTTTATTTATTTGTATAGATGTAATAGAAGATAATATGCCATCTCCATAGGATTCAGTACTCGAGGTTTACTCGCTGTTTACCTGTCAAACGGTGCAAACGATGTCAAATCGGTTCACTTAAAACTACGTTGCCAACTTCATGCGCATGGTTTGTAGAAGACGATAGAGATGGCTGTGACTAGGCCGAGCTGCTCGACCAATGTAAACTATGATAAAGGGATAGGTGCGATCCAGGGGGGCTACCGCGTAACTTTATGAAGATGAACTTCATACGTTTTTTTTGGGAACTTTAAGTTAATTTTATAAAGAAAATAACCGCTATCAGTTCCTTGTTTTGTGACGTCGGGTATAACGATACGTTCAACAGAACAAAGTAGCAAAAATCTATCAAATTATGGAATACAAATGACGGTTGAAGCCCATACCCATATCCAGATTTCTTTTATTTATTTACCCCCTGATTAGTTGCTAGGCAACTGTCGTTATTGTAGCTTTTTTTCTGTTCTCTGGCCTGGTCAGATCGCTCTGCTCTGCGCCACTTTTAATATGCTCTTTGCTTTTAATAGTAGTCTGTGGGTGAAGGTAATATTTGGGTTAGGGAATTTTAATCATATTTTTTGGGGATTTTGCCAAGAAATTTGGAATAATGTCTTTAGATTTGCATTAAACCCAGTTTTAATTTAAATTACATTTTTAATCTCTGTAGGAAATGACTTTTCTCCTAGCTATTAGGATTTTTTTAAACTAGCTTTTGTTACCAAATATCAAAATCAATCTAAAATGTGCAACAACATTGCAATTGTGGTGATTTGTTTACTATTTATGGGAGCAACATCTACTCATATTAAGGGTGAATTCTCTACAAATGAGTTCTTCAAGTTCCTTGTGAAGTTTGGTTTTCAAAAAACGGATATTCATTACCAAAAAGAAACATATGGCTATATTTTCGGCAACATCACTTCCAATCAGCAGTTCAAGTATCCTATAACCTTCGCAGTTTTAGATGGAAAGAATTTTTTACATTATTATAAGAGTCGTCATATAAGTAATAAAGAGACAGCTTGTCAAGAAATGTTCAAAAACATGAACGATTCTGCCTTTCATCCCAAATGTAATGCGCATGGGCAAGACTTATTCAGGCGGATTCCCTGTCCTAAAGGAAAACTGTGTGTTGATGAAGATAACCCATGGAATGTCATCAAAAAGAACCAATTTACCTATGTCATACAAAATCCTGGCCAACCAAGGTATGCCTGATTTAGTTAAGTAGCAACAAATTTTGCATGACTATGAAACTGATCAATAAATAAATATTTTGCTTTGTATATTATTATGGTATTTATGTTGTCACTTTGATTGACCCTAAAATGGTTTGTTCTTTTCAGATTTTGGTATGTGTCCATGGTAGCATGCTACTTGAATGAAACTACCTGTTCATGGCACCACTATAGTGGAGCACCAGCTAGAGACAACCAGTCCTTAACAAATTTTCCGCAGATAGTAAATTACGACTTTTGGTTGGTGAATGGCAGTCCCAACTTGTCATTTTACAATACACTTCTCTACCAATTCTCATTTGACAGGCAGAATACACTGGAACTCTATTTAGTGTTCTGGTTATGCTATGTTATTTTGTTACCAGTACAGATTTATGCAGTCAGGTATTATACGATTTAAAAATGTTATATTGCTTAAACATAATTTATTATATGTTCATAATTTTTGTGACCCTTTTTGCTTTACTCTGTACTTGATCTTTCAATAATAGTTGTTTTATTTTAGGACCCAGAAGCATCCAGTAACAAAATTGTTTACCTCCAGTCTTGTGCTTGATTTCATTGCATTGTGCTTCAATGTGCTTCACACTGTGAAGTATGCAGCTGATGGTGAGGGGTTCCTGGATTTGTCAGTAGCTGGTGACATTTTGGACATTATGAGTCGTGTGAGTATTTGTGTATTCATAATGTTATTAATATTTTCAATCTCCTTAATTGTGAACTAACAATCTCCCCGGCTTTGTATGGGTGCAATGTTTTAAACATATAAACCTTCCTCTTGAAATACTCCTTTATCCATTGAAAATTGCGAGTGAATTATTGCGTCACCTGTCCACGGTGACTGTGCTGCCAAAAACGCTTATAACTGAACAGCTACAAAAGCTGTAACAAACTTACTAAATGACTACTGTACTTAGAAAATGCAAAATTTAAATAACTTAGAAGTTAATTACCAATGCAAGCATGTCTCAAAGAAATATTGAAGTCTGAAGTTTCATGAAAAACAATTACGTGTTTTTATTTTCGACTTTTTACCATAGATAATTATATGATATTGGCCAATGATGAATATTGATAAAAAAAGTAGATGATCTACACTCTAAAATGATATCAAAATCATAATATATTTTATCTACACTCATGTTATAATATTCGAATTATGAAAAATAAAACTGCTGTAGGTCAGCTCGGGACAGAGTGGAGTGGAAGAAGCTAGGGGAGGCCTATGTCGAAGGACAACCTGACCAATAAAGAGGTTGCTGTTACATATATATTATGTTTAAGATTTAACTATGTATTTGTATTAGGTCAGTGAATAAAGGCTATTATTATTATTATTATTCCCTTTATTACATTTTAAATACTTACAAAATTATATTTCTAAACATTAAATTTTTACAATGTATAACACTAAAAAATATAACATTTAAAAATGCAGTTCCCCAACGGCAGCAAGATCAAGGTCCCGGCTACCGATGGTTAAGGATCCAGAGACAGGAACCTTCTCACTATACGGGCCGTGTCCAGAAGTACTGCCTTCTGCATCTGACTCCCGATCCATCCACCTAACGCAAGCCTCTTAAGGTGTTTATCGAGGCTCTTGGCTATCAGACCATGGGCAGATATGACTATCGGAACAATAATTGCTGAATCAATATCCCACATGTCAACAATCTCGTGAGCTAAATCAAGATATTTGTTTTCTTTATCTTTTTCAGCTTTCACAAGGTTGTCGTCATGGGGAACAGTGACATCAACAATTATCGCGCGGCGTTCGTGTCGATCTATCAATACAATATCAGGCTTATTAGCTACAATAGTCCTGTCTGTAATGATAGATCGATCCCAATACAATGTGGCATGGCTATTTTCAAGGACCTGTTCTGGTGCATACCTGTAGTACGGCACCTCGGATGCCACAAGACTATGTTTCAGAGCAAGTTGTTGGTGTATTATCCTGGCCACTTGGTTATGTCTATGCAAATACTCGCCGTTTGCGAGACGAGAACAACCGGAGATTATATGCCTAAGGGATTCACCCGGACGATGACACGCTCGGCAAATATCCACTGTGCCATCCCTTAGGATATACTTTCGGTAGTTATTCGTCATCACAACCTCATCCATAATTGCACAGACAAAACCTTCGGTTTCGCCAAAAAGATCACCGAAGCGGAGCCAGGATACTGAGGCTAATAAATCTACGTCGGGCCCATGGAGAGCCCGGTAGAATCTACCATGTAACTCCTTGCTTTGCCACACAGTGCTGCGGTCGGAAGTACTAAGTACTACAGGTTTGCGCCAGTTTTCTTTTGCTAAAAATAGAGGAGTCAGTCCATTGTCAACAGCAACTACATCTCTATGAGACCCCATATCGACTTGGAGAAAATACTCCCTAAGATTGCATATCTCGCGGTTATGCAATGTCTTAGCATTTAAGAAGCCACGACCACCGCTCTTCCGCGGGATATACAATCTCATGGTCGATGAACGTGGGTGATGTATGCGGTGTGCTGTTAGCAATGTACGAACTTTTCTATCCAGGGCATCCAGTTCAGTTTGAGTCCATTTAAGTATGCCGAAGGAATACATTAGTACTGGCATGACCCATCCATTGTATGCGCGAACCTTGTTTCCGCCAGACAAAAGACTTTTAAGGACTTTTGAAAGGCGCCCCAAGAAACGCTCACGCAACGACTGTTTCATGTCAGCATCGTTGATGCCTAATGCCTGTGACATACCTAAATATTTATAGGTTTCGTTTACGGAGAGAGATCTAAGATGAATAGAATCCGAGAGTTGTATACCCGTAGATTCCATTATCTGACCACGCTTTACATGCATGACTGCACATTTGTCCACACCAAATTCCATTTTAATGGCATTACTGAAAGCTTCAGTAACCTTCAGTAACGCTGTCAAATGAGAACTGCTATGGGCAAATAGTTTCAGGTCATCCATGTACAGCAGGTGTGATATTACTTGACCATTTCTCCGTAAACGATAGCCTAACCCTGAACTCTCGAGAAGTGTACTCAGAGGGTTCAAGGCCAGACAGAACCACAATGGACTCAAACCGTCACCCTGGAAGATACCTCGCTCTATTTTTATGGGATCGCCCTGACCTAGAATCCGTCGAGATCCTGGATAGAAAAGGACCGTTCTCCATTTTCGCATGCACGATATCAAGAAAGTGCGTAGAGTTGTATTTATTTTATACAACTCCAGCACCCTCATGAGCCACGAATGCGGCACGGAATCATAGGCCTTCTTATAATCTATCCAGGAAGTCGACAGGTTCTTTCGGTTTCGACGAACCTGTTGGTTAATAGCCATGTCAATGAGGAGTAGCTCCTTAGTACCACGGGCCCCATTCCTACATCCATTCTGAGAGGCGACCATAATAGAATTTTGATTAATGTGTTCATTAATCTTCGACCTCAAAATGGACGTAAGAATTTTATAAATTGTTGGCAGACAGGTGATAGGTCTATAGTTTTTGGGGTCCGCAGTACTACCAGATTTATGGAGCAGATGGGTTATGCCTGTTGTCATGAATTCTGGAAGCGATCGAGATAATAAAGCACATTGAAATTGAGATGCTAAGCAAACGTGCGAGCTAGGTAACCATTTATACCAGAAATTGTGCAGTCCATCCGGGCCTGGAGATTTCCAGTTGGGTAAGGAACGAACTGCACAAACTACGTCTTGGTAGTCAATGGTTACTTCATTCATATCAGGTATAAGCTCACACGAACGCTCAACATCCTCCATCCACGCGCCTTCAGAGTGAGTGACAGGCACGGACCAGATGTTGTGCCAAAAAGAAATCATGGCTTCATCATCCGGCCGATGCATATCAGTATTACCCTGATACGATCGCTCCCAGGATGCATAAACACGTCGTTGATCTCTCTCGAACATGCGGTTCTGAGTAAAGCGATCGACTCGCACCCTATACCTTCGAATACGATTAGCCCATGCACAAATTTTCTGCTTCAGGAAGTCGATGCGCTCTGTGACACATGAAATATAATTTTGAGGACTAATACCAGTCCCCAAGAATGCACGTTTCACAAAGCGCATGACCCTAGGGCGCATGTTGCCCTCCCTAAAGCAGCTGAGCTTACCGATGAGTACCCTAGCCTCACTGATACGACGCTCAATCCTACACTGCCAGGCTGGTACAGCCAGGCGAGGGCGTGTTGCTGTGTCAGTATTTGGAAATTTGACATGAGCAACACGACAAGCTGTAATAGCCGCACAGTACAGGATCGAATGAGTATCAGTCAGGTCTTCACTACTATCAAAGTAATTTGATTTTATTTTAAACAGTTTTTATAATAGAAAAATGGAAAATGAAGTATTTAGAAAAAATCGACCCGTCTCACCTCACTCTTTCGCGTGTGAGGGTAGTAATATCTCCACATTGATGAAATTAACGCTGACTATACAGCGAGTAAGAAGTATTGGATAAATTCGACGCTTCTCGTAACGACTCCGTAGCTCAGTGGTTAGAGCAGTCGCCCGGAAAGCGAAAGGTCGTGGGTTCGAGTCCCATCGGAGCTAGTTGTGAGACGGGTCGATTTTTTCTAAATACTTCATTTTCCATTTTTCTATTATAAAAATTGCATTGTGAATGCAAAAAACTAAAAATTAAAATAATTTGCAATAGTAATTTCATTTTTAGCGATTGCCAAATACCTGGAAAGGTATTTCTTTCGCGTGTGAGGGTAGTAATATCTCCACATTGATGAAATTAACGCTGACTATACAGCGAGTAAGAAGTATTGGATAAATTCGACGCTTCTCGTAACGACTCCGTAGCTCAGTGGTTAGAGCAGTCGCCCGGAAAGCAAAAGGTCGTGGGTTCGAGTCCCATCGGAGCTAGTTGTGAGACGGGTCGATTTTTTCTAAATACTTCATTTTCCATTTTTCTATTATAAAAATTGCATTGTGAATGCAAAAAACTAAAAATTAAAATAAAACAGTTTTCATACGACAGTCCATTTTGACAGCTAATTTCGTATTGCAAGTGACTCCTGTGTCACGGCTGTCACCGGAACAGAAAAGCTTGTGGCTTTTGTATTCTTGTTTGCTAGATAGAGACACAACACATGTGACATACGTCATTCATCATTTATTTAAAAAAAAACATTACAGATCGACAATCTTTTCTGTTCCCATGACAGCGGCGCTTATGTTTAGCAGCAAAACATGAAAGTATTAGCAAAATGACATTAAAAACAAAACTCGTTAGTTCTAGTTTTGGCCACCGGAACAGAAGAGGTTGCGCACTGTATTTATGTTTTTCCTGACAGTTGAGCTCAGTTGACTTTTTATTTTCTCGGTGAATTACTCCTACCAAATAAAATAGACAACGCCTTAGCTTTTGTCTCCTTTTAACTTACGAAGGAATCAATGAGAAGTTTCAACCAAAAAAATATCCAGTGACCTACTTTACCTCGCCAGGTTTAAAATCCATAAACAATTAATATTTGAATTCATTCATTCATTCTTTTAGCAAGGTGATGACTAATTTACGACGTAGTCTGTCAGTGCAAACAAAAATTTTAGCTCGGCTGTTTTAGGCTGTTTCTAAGCTAAGATGTATCTTATCTATGACACGCTCAACCCGAGTTTAGTGCAAACAGGCATCACACCCGTTTGCACTAAACTTAAAAATCGCCTAAGTCTTTTCCTAGCTAACTTAAGAGATTCTTAACAAAAAATTGCTTTGCACTAACCTTAGGACATTCTTAAATGCACTTTTGGCTATTCTTAACTTATGGGCCCAATATCGAGCGCCTAAGGCTTAAGAAATACCTATATCAGTGATTATTGTCTGTGGCATTATGAGCAAAGAGTAGTGCCACAGTGCGACAAGCTTTTCTGTTCCGGTGATTATCTTTGGAACTAAAACAGTTTTCATACGACAGTCCATTTTGACAGCTAATTTCGTATTGCAAGTGACTCCTGTGTCACGGCTGTCACCGGAACAGAAAAGCTTGTGTCTTTTGTATTCTTGTTTGCTAGAAAGAGACACAACACATGTGACATACGTCATTCATCATTTATTTAAAAAAATTACAGATCGACAATCTTTTCTGTTCCCATGACAGCGGCGCTTATGTTTAGCAGCAAAACATGAAAGTATTAGCAAAATGACATTAAAAACAAAACTCGTTAGTTCTAGTTTTGGCCACCGGAACAGAAAAGGTTGCGCACTGTATTTATGTTTTTCCTGACAGTTGAGCTAAGTTGACTTTTTCTTTTCTCGGTGAATTACTCCTACCAAATAAAATAGACAACGCCTTAGCTGTTGTCTCCTTTTAACTTACGAAGGAATCAATGAGAAGTTTCAACCAAAAAATATCCAGTGACCTACTTTACCTCGCCAGGTTTAAAATCCATAAACAATTAATATTTGAATTCATTCATTCATTCTTTTAGCAAGGTGATGACTAATTTACGACGTAGTCTGTCAGTGCAAACAAAAATTTTAGCTCGGCTGTTTTAGGCTGTTTCTAAGCTAAGATGTATCTTATCTATGACAAGCTCAACCCGAGTTTAGTGCAAACGGGCATTATATTTCTTAATTTTACAGTCTCCATGGCAACCGTAGGATTTACCGGCCCTGACTTCCAACTCTTTCAAGCCCTTCTTTAGCCGGCAACAATCAGAAACTTTTTTAAAATTAGAATTTTGAATTTAGAAAGAATAGACCGTATAGACTCCTATGAGTGGGGTTTGGCACCAATTCACATTTTATAATTAATATTGATTTGCTTTATTTTTGAAATATATAATAAATGTAATAAGTGTAGATAAAGTAGTGTTTGAGACAGCACATAACTCGGTATTAAAACACTCATGGAATACCTACTATTAAAAAACTCGCCAAGGCTCGTTTTTAAACTCCCACTCGTGTTTTAATACCCATCCTTATGCGACAGTCACAAACTACTATTATATTCTATCTATCAAAATGAATTTAAATTATGTACTCACTAGGTTTCAGATTTTATTTTATTATTTTTGTTGCCAGGGTCCTGTTTAACGAAACTTACAAGTCTACAACTATGTAAGAAAGTCACAAATTCGTAGACTTGTAAAACAAGTGCTGTTTAACCAACGTTACAAATATGTAAGAATTTTACAACTAAAAATCTTACATTACTTATTTATAAAGGCTAATGCTGTTTAACCAACGTCTAAAATTGTAAACAAGTCGGACTCGCGCACCAAGGGTTCCGTACTATCATAAATTTTAAATAAATAATATAATGTGAAAATGTTTTCATTGGCGCGCGAAGCTAGATTCATCAGAGTATTTGCGGTGTAGATTATTGCAGTTTTAGGTCAACGCCAGCTCTTGACCGATAGTGGAACTAATATAAATTTTCATTTAAGATAACGTTTTTCTCTATGCAACCTTCGGAGATAAGGGGGGGGGGGGGGGGTATTTTTTTTTTACTTTTTTCATCAAAAGTCGAAAACTATGCGGCTTAGAAAAAAAAAAGAAAAATATATGAGAATGTGCAAGCAGCGCTCTTTCATATATGATACCCCATATGTCCTAGTAGACCCCCCTTTCAGTCTCTGGTGCAAAAAAAATATTAAATATTTTTATTTATCTCTTATTTGGGCAAACGTCATCTAAAACTATTCCAAATTGCAAGTTGATAGCATTAGTAGTTCTCGAGATGTCCATTTGTGACAGACAGACAGTTTCACCATAAGGGTTCCTTTTTACTATTTTGGTTCGGAACTCTAAAACGCCTGTAGATTACAATCTATGTATCTACATATTTTTAATTGTAAATTACAAGTTACAAGTTGTAAACTTTTGAAGGAAGTAGATTAAAAACAATAGAATTTTAATCATCATCAGCCATTATAAGTCCCGTAAGTAGTAACTGATGGGTCAAAGACCTTTCTTATAGATTGATATGAAGAATGGGCTATGACCCACCACGCGGGCCCAATGCGTATTAGTGGGTATTAACGACTGCAAACGCAGCTGGGACTAACGGCTTAAAGTGCCTTCCGAAGTACGGAGGAGCTCGAGATAATACATTTTTGGTCACCCATCCCATGACCAACCATTGCGTAATTTGCTTAACTTCAAAGACCGTAAGCTGAACGCGTTTACAACCGCGCCACGGACTCATCGGTTTTTTTGTTCAATAAAAGTATTTATTTAAAATTTTGTTTGAAGAGTACTTTACTGCTGTTTTAACTTAAAAGAAAGTCATTTAAAACCTTAATACTAGTACACTTCTTTCACTACTAGTGGCTAGAAGCATTTTTTTGTGAATAATATAATTTAAAAAAATGCAGCTTTACCCGCGACATTTACATCGACTGCAACCACTCGTTGCAAGTCGAGCGCTGGGCATAGACATTTCTATAATGTGATACGAAAATTCTGTTTCAATCAACATCCGCCTTTTTGATTTTGACAGTACGCGCCATATAACTTGGCATGTGTACACAACACAAGTTATGTGGCGTGGAATATCTCTAATTCGACATAATATCTATTGCGTGAGAATTGCCCCCCAGTAACTTGCAAATGTTGGTTAAACAGAAATATAAAGAATTGTAACAACAATTTACAAATTTGTAAATTTTCCAGTAAACTTGTAACTTGTAAATGTTGGTTAAACAGAAACTTGTAGACTTGTAGCCTGTAAATACAATTTACAATTTGTAAATTGTAATTTTGGTTAAACAGGGCCCAGGGCCCTGTTTAACCTTGACTCTAACAAAATTTTGCACTTTAAAGCTTTCTAGTACTAAGAGTCTATGCGCTAGACTGGGGTCAGACGGACGGACGGACAGACGGTCATGGCGAAACTATAAGGGTTCCTTGTTGACTACGGAACCCTAAAAAAGATCTAACCGCAGTCAAAAAATATTGAAAAATGTATTGATAATAATGCATCATACATAACTAGATCTTAGAGAATATACGCTATTAGCAATGAGGATGGCTTAAATATGCAAATGCATATAATCCAGTCTCTAGTTATATGCTAAAACATATTACTGTAAAGACAAATATTAAAAATTAATACTTAATTTTTTTTCCAGACATTATTCATGTTGTTGCTCCTATTGCTAGCTAAAGGCTGGGCGGTCACCAGGCTGGAACTAACATATAAACCACTTGTGTTTGGTGTATGGCTAGCTTATGGGATAGTCCACATCCTACTATATGTGTGGAATACTGTAAGTATTCTAAGGGTGCGCTTACACGGGCAATTTTTTTACCAATAATTGCCTGGCAACAGTTGTACTGGATCAATCTGGAGCAATTGAGTGGAGCACTGTTGCTCCACTTAATTGCTCCAGAATGTGTGGCCGCATCTTAACAACAGGTTGCAACATACAGTTGCTACAGTTGCTACAGTCGTCAAATCCATAGAAATCATCTGACAGCATTTAAAATCATCTCATATTTTATAAAAGTATGATATAAAATTGTTTTTTTTATGTATTTTATATTTATTTTATGTATATATTGTATAGTTTTATGTAAGTATGTATATTTTATTTGTATTATATGTAAGTATATGAATTTTATATTTTTATAGGAATTAGTTTTTTTTTTGCACTTTGCACTTTGCATCTACTACTTTCATTCTCTCACACGTCCTGGGTTGGCTGGAAGAGATCTCTTTTAGAGATAAGCTCTCCCTTGCATACTTTATTTATAATATTGTATATTTACTGTGTCTCTTGAGTGCAATAAAGAGTATAATAATACATTTGATATTTTGCCATCGCCCTTAATTGCTTGATGTGGTTTTAATTGACAGAAATGGAGCGATTTTAGTTGCCCGTGTAAGCGCGCCTTATGAAGTAAAAGCAATTACTTAGTTGAAACAGAATATCCTGAGTTCATAGAAATTTTAATACTAATCAAAACCTTTCAGACTGAAGTGGATATTATAGAAGAAATAGATGAATATCAGACTTGGCCTGGCTGGTTAATTCTGACACTCCGAGTTGCTATCATGACGTGGTTTGTAATAGAACTGCGTAACACAATGATCTACGAACATAACATGCCAAAATTGAACTTCCTCCTACATTTTGGTGCATCAAGCCTTGTATGGTTTGTCTACTTACCGGTCATTGCATTGATAGCACTGCAGATCAGTCCTTTGTGGAGGTTCAAGTTTTTGTTGGGTAAGTTCATAAGGTACTACAATACATTTTATCTACACTCATGTTATAATATTCGAATTATGAACTCATGCCTGAACGTACATTGATACATTTTATGCCATAGTCAACTTTAAAAAATAAATGTGTTTAATAATGGTCATTATGATACAACCGGATACAGCTTTCACTCATTATAAAACACTTATTCTTTTTAATATTACAATCTCCATGGCAACCGTAGGATTTACCGGCCCTGACTTCCAACTCTTTCAAGCCCTTCTTTAGCCGGCAACAATAAGAAACTTTTTTAAAATTAGAATTTTGAATTTAGAAGGTAGGTATAGACCGTATAGACTCATTAGACTCCTATCAGTGGGGTTTGGCGCCAATCCACATTTTATAATTAATATTTTTTTGCTTAATTTTTGAAATATATGATAAATGTAATGAGTGTAGATAAAGTAGTGTATGAGACTGCACATAACTCGGTATTAAAACACTCGTGGAATACTATTAAAAAACGAGCCTTCACTCGTGTTTTAATACCCCTCATTATGCGATAGTCACATAAACTACTATTACTGTTAAATGCATACGTGAATCATAAGTTAGCCGCGAACAAAACGGAAATAGTTCGCTGCAAGCTTATTTCAAACAATGTTTTCTATGCGGTTGGACGACGATTCAGTTTTTGTAACAAGTCTTTGGGTGCTCACAATTTAATCCCTACTAAAATTATACATGTGAAAGTGTGTTTGTGTGTCTGTCTTTTACGTCAAAACGGATCGACGTGATTTTTGGTTTAGGGTAATAGTTTGGTTGCTGGAGAGTCACGTAGGATACTTATTATCCCTGGAAAAATATCACCTTCCCGCGGGATAACGTCGTGAAGTCCACGCGGGCGAAACCGCGGGCGGAAGGCTAGTTTTGTATATTTATATCCACTTTATTTTTCTGCCCTGCTGAATGTTTTGGTAATTTAATTATGGTTCAGTCATCGCTGGTTAACATTTTATGAATTTGGTCTGATATGCGATTAAACTCCTGTAGGGCTAGCACAACTTGAGCGCGACTCGAGTGAGAAAGAGTCGCGGGCACTTTCAACCAATCAGATCGCTCGTAAATAGCGCGCGTGACTTAAGGGGATGTGCTGATTGGTTGGAAGGAGCGCGACAAAGAGTCGCGCTAAGTTGTGCTAGCCCTACTGTTTCATATAAGCAAGACGCTTTCACAGCTGGACCCGAAGGGGACGCCCGTACACGGGAGATATCAATTTTATTACAATCAATACCCTACCAAACCTAGTCGCAATGATACAATCCTCTTGCTAGCGCTTCTCGTGTGTTTCCGTTCCAACAGCGGCCCGTACAGGCGTAGGCCGTTATACTGGACAGAAGTAAAACCAGCCTAATTAATTTCAAATGTTTTTCAGGTATAACATATTCGGCAGACTGCTTGGCGTTTTGCGTAATGGCACACCTGCTTTGGCCCACTCGATCGGAGCAGTACTTGCTACTGGCGCCTTCTGATTACACAGGTAAAAGATACAGGCAGCAGTGACTAAATTCTTAATACTCAACCTATTTTGAACTTTAGTTCAGATATGGTACAGTTTAAAATTGGAAATTCTAAGCTGTTGTACAGTGCGATTTCATCTTATTGGTGGGTGGTCGTGAAGTTAGCCACTGCGCAATAGACTTCGATCAACAATAGTACTAGATGAAGGCTCACGAACTAAATGAAAACTTTACATGGCACAGACTGACTTTTTTTTAAACGGAGAAAAATGGTTACGAATGTTACGATCTTACATTATAAATGACAGGAACTGTTCCAAGTTTGAAATACCTTAGCAAAGCCATCTTCTATCTCACTCGTTGCACTTGTAACAAGCCATGCTCCTTGGAAAAGCAACAACGTTGCAGTCGATTACGTCAACGTGTTCTGTTCCGGTGGCCAAAACTGGAACTAACGTGTTTTGTTCATAATGTCATTTTACTGTCAAGTTGCACTGTCCAACCAGCGCTGCTGTCACCGGAACAGAAAAGATTGTTGATCTATACACTTTACTCTTTGTTCTATATAAATAAACAATCGTGTAGTGTTGCCAGGTTAGGCGATAACTCTCAAATTATGTGGAAGTAAAAATCAACAAACACTCGAAAAACAGTATCGACTTTGCCTCGGAAGACCTGTAGATGTAGAACATGACACAAAAAAAATAACCACCATTTTAACCAATCACGTGTTCTACAGGACTTCCGAGGCAAACTCGCTCTCTGAAATGTCAACGCGATGAACTAGTTTGTCCTGATATCGGGTTTGGCCGGTATAATATAAACAGTATTATACAAAATTTTTAGCACAAACAAACTTCCAAAGTCAAAAATTGTGTTCCAAACATTTCCCTCTATATCTCTTCGTTGACTAGGCTAAACTTGATATAATATAATAAAAAAAAATAACTTTCGCCGTAATTCAATTCACATCTTAGATTTCTGCGCGAAATGTTCATTTAAATAAAACACTTTCTCGGATTTTGCACGCATTTATTTAACAACTTGGTTAAATTTGCACATTTTGGATATTTTTTTTATCTGGATGTGGCAAGTCGGAATACTCTTTGGTCATGTCAAGAAACGTTGCTGTTTAATTTTCTTGTTTGCTTTGTGGGTGTTTTAATACAATATTTATTGTATAATTAGTGCATATAAATACGTGATCATTGTTGGAAATTACTTATGAAACCTTGGATCTCGAAAGATTTGGATTCCCGAAGGAGGAACACTGCGTCAGCGATGGATTCGTGCATGCGATACCTCGAGCCGACTGGTAGCTTACAACATCAGTAGGAGTGTTTAATAAACATTTTCGTGACTGTGATATAGTTAAAATAAAACAACCCTTAGTTATGTACGCGTATTATTTGATTTTAAGGCGCTATAATCAGGAATTCATCTCATCTCATGCATACAAGAAATTGAGAGCAGTGGTGCGACATTGACATTTATGACGTTGCCAATCCGAGCAGCATGGCCTGTAGGAGCGCAAGCAGCCGAGAAATAATAGCGGGCCATGACCTTAGTATTATTGACACTGTCAAAATAATCTACTTACAATTATACTCTCAAGTGGGAGTATACGCTCGCCCATATCTGTCACTCCAACTATGTATCTAGAACTAGGTGTTATCGAAGGCAATAGAGTACCCCGCAACCTTGCCTCTCCCACCTGCATACCGCTATGTTGCGTGTTTTTAGGTTCGAATTGGGCTGTAAAAACTTGTTAACATATTTTTTCTCAATGTAGCTTGTAAGTTTTTTTTTCTATACTAATATTATAAAGAGGAAAGATTTGTATTTTTGTATGTAACGAATAAACTCAAAAAGTACTGGACCGATTTAGAAAATTCTTCACCGTTAGAAAGCTACAGTCTTCCCGAGTGACATAGGCTATATTTTATCCCGATATTCCCACGGGAACGGGTACCACGCGGGTGAAACGGCGGGCGTCCGCTACTTAATTATATAATTAAATTGTTTCAGCGGGCATTGAAGAGTTGGACGAGTTTAACGAAGCCCCCCACGTGGTGCATAGCGACACACTCGCGCTCACTGCAGCAGAGAGCATCAACGCTGACGACGAAGATGTTATATTCACTAGACCTGCGCACAAGAACGGCGTGGCTTTCTCATAGCAATGCCAATAGCCAGCTCTTCAGTGAGTAAAAGTAAAACTACCAGTGTGTAACCAAAATCTTTATTATCGTGATGTTTTGATCAACGGGCGATAACTACGAGTAAAATTGATAGAATAGCCTATCTTGCTACTTGCGATACTTATGTGGTTTTAATTCACATAAATATTATAATACGACTCGACAAGTGGCCATGATATGGCAACATTCCAACTTGAAAATTACGCACTTGGGAATTAGTACGAGGTACTTATGTGGTTGCGTGTTTCATTGTGCAATTCAGATGTTTCAGAGATAAGTGTGTGATCCGGTTAATCTGAGACATTAACTTTTGAAAAATCGAGTTTTAGCTAGGAAAATTACCTGTACTTTATATTTTCTAAAATTCATCAACGTATAAGAAAATTATTCTGTTAATAGATGTTCAACTAATGTGAGAAATAAATTGCGAGTTGTTTCCACTAATTAATAAATAATTGCTTTAATTGCACAAATCAGTCCGGTATACCTAGTCGATGATCGAAAGCCACAAGCAATCATGCATGCGGTATCAATATAAGTACTCCGAAAATAAATGTTTTGGTTAAAAGGAAAAATGAACAATATTACAGAATGTGCCAATGAAGATATCCTATGTGTACTTATGACAAAGAGAAAACTAGTTAACTATATTAGAATTATTATTAAAATATGTGAAAGAATTTACTATAAATAAGGAATGTTCATGAAGTCAATACTGTATTATATTAAATAGTTTCATAGAATAGAGCACTATTCCTATAATTTTTCATTATTGTATGTGTTGTTGTCTGTAATTTA
Source organism: Crambus lathoniellus (assembly GCA_949710035.1). Classification (NCBI taxonomy): domain Eukaryota; kingdom Metazoa; phylum Arthropoda; class Insecta; order Lepidoptera; family Crambidae; genus Crambus; species Crambus lathoniellus. The sequence goes on from OX453306.1 coordinate 21,015,847, forward strand.
ATGTTGTAACAAAATTTTTGTCAATGTTTTCTTTGGAGATTGTTTCATTCGTCTCATAGCCGTTTCGTTTAGAAAAAAATGGGCGAGAGTTAATCTGACTCCAGCATTAGTTTCATATTCTTGTATCATGTTCATGATTGTATTGATTTCGAGGATTAATTTTTTTACCATGGTTTTATATCAATTTAAAATTGATGGCAATCCTCGTTAGACAGATCCCTATTTCATAATTTGTACTTACTTTTAACGATTTCACATTAAATACTTACTTCATTTCAAGATACATATTGGCCACATTTTAATACTTTGTGATGCAGTGAAGAACTATTGGGTATTATTTTTTTCATGGTTTTTTTGGCTGTTTTTTTCTATTGACCGCTTCTTTTAAAGGCTCCTCTTCACAATGGGCCATGTTTAGGGGAATAAAGACATTCACGATTGTGTAGAGGGCCTGATTGTCTGTTATCGGCCATCATCGCCGGTATTCGTGAGCAATCGGTAAGTTGTCGGTACATCAAAGGGATAATGGCCCATGATTGCTTGCGCGTCCACACAATCGCCGATCATAGTTTATAATAATAGTTATAATCATAGTTTTCACAATTCTTTTTTCACCTGAATTTAACCTGATAGGACCTTCAGCCGACAGAAGCGCTATGGTTAGACAACAACTGGACAGCCAAATGACATTTAAAAAACACGTTAGTTCCAGTTTCTGGCCACCGGAACAGAAAACATTATCGCAATATATTAGCAAAATGGGTCACGATTCAATTGGTTCGACTGTACATACGACAGCTACCCCGTTATTGTTGAATCCAATTCCGATCAACCAATATCTCGTCTTCTTCCAATGGGAACTATAAGCGCTAGAAGATAGAGTTCACACAAAAAGTTTACACAAAATCCATGCAATATGGATAAAATTTGGCGCTAGTGTGCAACTAAGAAAATTGTCGATCGATCCTGATTTGTTTCGAGAGTAATACTTCATGTACCTGGCATTATAGTTAGACATTGAGAGCGCCCTTATGTCACTTATAATAGCGGCGGTTATCGTAGCGCTAATGTAAAGCCTGCCGTGCTGTTAACCTACCTACATAATGATAGCAGCCCTTTTATTCCTTCAATTCATTCTAAACGTAACATCCAACAAGCTTAGGTTTGAAATCAATTGGAGAAAATTGATGTAGACACACACTTTAGACTTTAGAACAGAAGACACACTTTAGAAGTATTAAGTGGGCGGGGCGCGTGTAGGAGACCCTTTGCTCAATACAGCAAATCCTCCATACATTTTACGTTTTGTATGATTTTGAATTTCTACAAGTCGTCATGGCAACTAACCATAGTCGTAGTCGTCGTCGTAGGGTAGACCGAGGTGAATCGGATCGAAATAAGAAATCCGGTCAAATTTTAAATATCGCGTTGAAACAGGACACAAGTGACTGGCGTCTTGCGACCCTCTCCCACTCTGCACCTGCAACCGTCGTCGTCGCCGTTATTCAAAATATGAACGGATTTCTTATCATGATCCGATTATCCCCGGTCTACCCTACTCGGTTAAGTACTGATCTTGTTAGATTATGAGTATATTGTATGCACAAAATATAATTATTTGGCAGACTGAAACAAACCAAATAAATAATCTTCATGTCTACTTTTGGAAATTACAATCATTGTTTTTATACTTCATCGTTATAGCTCGGTCATTCATTATAATGACTTGTAAGAGATTAAAATTGACAGTATTGTACTATTTTATTTGATCTTCCGTTTAGTAAAATATCTTAGTTTAACATGAAAAGGAGAGTGGGCAGAAAACTATGGAGCTTGGACCAACAAAAAAAACTGGCGGCCACTTCTAGAAGTAGCCTCTATTTAATGGTAGTTATATGTGCTTACATTTTTTAAAAACCTTACTTTGCTGCCATGGATAGTTTCAGAGTTACGACTTTTTTAAATATTTTAAGTTTCACTAAAAATACGTTAAAAATGATAGAAATACATTGCTTTAACAATTTTTTTTGTGTTTATATGTGGACTTATGTAACTCTTAAGGTGCGATCGATTTTCTCTGACGTCACGTGTGCGGTTTTCATAGTGAATGTATGCACCAGAAGCACACTTATCTTATAACACGTCCATATAGATACGGCGTGTTATCACGTGGCTTTAGACAGATGTGACCGCACCCTTAAGATTTCTTATAAGTTCACTCATCCAAGTTCACATAATACAGGCTTCTGCCATTTTTTTGTTCTTTGTATTAGATCACGGTTTTCCTGTTTTTAAGCGTTTGTACACATTCACCTTATCAATTTTATCATCATCATCATCATTTTAGCCGTACGATGCCCAGCAGTGGGCGGAGAATTTCCACAACGATCTCCAAGGATTTCCACAACGATCGGCCCTGCGCTACCCGCATCCAGCGGCTTCCCGCGACCTTGACCAGATCGTCGGTCCACCTTGTAAGGGGCCTGCCCACGGAACGTCGTCCAGTTCGCGGTCGCCATTCGAGAACCTTTCCATCCCAACGGCCATCGGTTCTCCGCGCTATATGTCCCGCCCACTGCCACTTCAACTGAGCAATCCTTCGAGCGATGTCGGTCGTTTTAGTTCTCCTGCGGATCTCATCATTCCTGATTCGATCGAGCAGAGAAATACCAAGCATCGCTCTCTCCATTGCTCGCTGGGAGACCATGAGCCTTCTTATGAGACCCATAGTAAAAGACCACGTCTCGCTTCCAAAGTCATAACTGGCAACACACACTGGTCAAAGACCTTAGACTTGAGACATTGAGGTATTTTGGACGCGAATATATGCCGGAGCTTCCCAAACGCTGCCCATCCGAGCTAAATTCGACAAGAGATCTCTTTCTCAAAGTTGGACTTACCTAATTGGATTGTCTGTCCCAGGTCGACATAGTGGTCAACAACTTCGAGTGTAATGTTCTCAAAATTAACTGGAGCGGATGCAACATGGGCATTGGACATGATTTTCGTCTTATCCATGTTCATCTTCAGACCCACTCTTTGGGAAGCATTGCTGAGATCTTCGAGCATTGTGTTCAGGTCTTCCAAGGTCTCAGCCATGAGAACTAAATCATCGGAAAACCGCAGGTGTGTTAGGTACTCGCCATTGATGTTGATACCGAATCCTTTCCAGTCCAGTAGTTTAAAAATATCCTCCAGCGCAGCTGTGAAAAGTTTCGGAGAAATGTTTCACACCTCGCTGTAGTTGGATAGGATTAGAGCTCTGGGTCTGTTATCGGACCGACATGGTGGGGTTTTGATCAGCACCTCGATGTACCTGTAGTCAATTTGGCACCTCTGGAGAGACTGCAGCACGGCCCAGGTCTCGTTCGAATCAAAGGCTCGAACGAGTCAACGAAGTCATAGTCAACGAATGCCAAACAAAGTGGCAAGTTATATTCTTCGGCCTTCTGTATAACTTGTAGCAGCGTATGAATGTGGTCTATGGTACTATAGCCTTTTCGGAACCCGGCTTGTTCGGGAGGTTGGAAGTCGTCAAACCTGCGAGCGAGACGATTCGTAATGACTCTCGAAAACAGCTTGTAGATATGGCTCAGAAGCGAGATGGGTCGGTAGTTCTTCAAGACAGTCTTATCACCCTTCTTGAAGAACAGCATCACATCGCTTCTGCCCCATGCCTTTGGCGTTTTGCCCTCGAGGATGACAGAGTTGAAGAGCTTCTGGAGGACCTTAAGTATCGGAACCCGCTCTCAGAAGTTCTTTTGTGATTCCGTCATCACCCGCCGCCTTGTTGTTTTGAGCTGCTTGAGAGCCATTCTAACTAATCTCGTACAGGCTGACGTCCGGGTTATCTTCGGTATAGTGTCGGGTAAGCTTGGCTCTAGGTTCTGTAGCCTTACTTTCAACAGGTGTTTGCGTGGAGTACAACTGTCCATAGAAACTCTCAATGTCCCTCAGGATTTTATATCATGAACAAAATAAAAATATTTTTTAATAAAAAAAATGAAGCACATAATCATAACTTTCATTTAGAATTAGATTCTTAAGTGGCCGCACACTTTTATTTTTTTAACCTTTGGTCCAGAGGTGCCCAGTCGCCTTTGAATTGAAGATAGTACCAAATTAGATACATAGTACGGTTAGATAGGTACTGTTCTTATTAGATACTATGAGTATGTATGCACAAAATATAATTATTTGGCAGACTGAAACAAACCGAACAAATAATGGCATTGATTTAAAGCGGCAGTTGTATATTGTAGAATTGGTAAGTTTAATATTACAAAATGCATGTTTATTAACAAGTTCAGCAGTAAAAACTGAGTAGTAAACTAAATAGAAATGATAAGTAAGAAATACTGAAATGGACAGTTAAATAAATATTGAGCAGTAATATGACTGAATAGGCAGTAATTAGTGGTCAGTTGGCAAATAGGAATTAGTCGATAAGAAATCTCATTCTAAACAGTTCATAAAAAATAAGGCGGTAAAATGTACACCTTGTTTATTTGTATGTCCGTCAGTCCCTCCGTATGTCAGTCACTTTATTCCGAATCTTTTAAGGCTACACTGTTGAAACTTGGTAGGAAGATAGATTCTGTAAACCGCATTACGATTTTTATACCAAATAAAGAAAAAAATGGGGTCTTCCCATTGATGGAACGGAAACTAAAAAAAATATCTATCAAACATATACGAGTGGGGTGTTTACAGATAGGACTTTAATGCCCGTTTGCACTAAACTCGGGTTGAGCTTGTCATAGATAAGATACATCTTAGCTTAGAAACAGCCTAAAACAGCCGAGCTAAAATTTTTGTTTGCACTGACAGACTACGTCGTAAATTAGTCATCACCTTGCTAAAAGAATGAATGAATGAATTCAAATATTAATTGTTTATGGATTTTAAACCTGGCGAGGTAAAGTAGGTCACTAGATATTTTTTTGGTTGAAACTTCTCATTGATCGTAAGTTAAAAGGAGACAAAAGCTAAGGCGTTGTCTATTTTATTTGGTAGGAGTAATTCACCGAAAAAAGAAAAAGTCAACTGAGCTCAACTGTCAGGAAAAACATAAATACAGTGCGCAACCTTTTCTGTTCCGGTGGCCAAAACTAGAACTAACGGGTTTTGTTTTTAATGTCATTTTGCTAATACTTTCATGTTTTGCTGCTAAACATAAGCGCCGCTGTCATGGGAACAGAAAAGATTGTCGATCTGTAATGTTTTTTTTAAATAAATGATGAATGACGTATGTCACATGTGTTGTGTCTCTATCTAGCAAACAAGAATACAAAAGCCACAAGCTTTTCTGTTCCGGTGACAGCCGTGACACAGGAGTCACTTGCAATACGAAATTAGCTGTCAAAATGGACTGTCGTATGAAAACTGTTTTAGTTCCAAAGATAATCACCGGAACAGAAAAGCTTGTCGCACTACTCTTTGCTCACAATGCCACAGACAATAATCACTGATATAGATATTTCTTAAGCCTTAGGCGCTCGATATTGGGCCCGTAAGTTAAGAATAGCCAAAAGTGCATTTAAGAATGTCCTAAGGTTAGTGCAAAGCAAATTTCTGTTAAGAATGTCTTAAGTTAGCTAGGAAAAGACTTAGGCGATTTTTAAGTTTAGTGCAAACGGGTGTAAAAGTTGCATTAAGGTTTCACAAACCATTATTTCTCAAAATAATTATTTTGAAAGATTAGTCACTTCCGTTCCGTTCAGTGGTAAAACGCGAGCCCACTCCCCCCGTTTTTTTATTTTAACATAAAAAAGTGAAAAATCTAGAAATAAAAATAAGTTTCACCGTGAACTGCCGAACTATGCATCTAACTGTCGAACTTTGTATCTAACTGCCCATTCCATCATTTTACTGGCCATTCATTTATTACACTGCTTGAATAATTTTTAAGCCTCCATTGTAGGGTGAATTAAACGCTAAATTTTCTTTTTATTAGGTACTATTCATTTTTTATTGCTGTAGTAAATTTACAACCACCCGAAAATTAAATAACTCCTAAAATAATTTTTCAACTGATCATAATAACATACCAAACGTTTAAACATTTGGAAAAACCATCAATAATCTTCATGTCTACTGTTGGAGCTTACAATCATTATTTTTATTCTTCATCATTATTTAGTTCTTGTCTCGGTATCATATAAATATAAATTATTATAAATATACAGTTCTTCGTTGAGCAACTATGTGTATATACGATATTAAGATGTAAGTATTATTTTTATTGTACGAATGTTGGAGGGTTGATTCTCACTACATGGATGGCAATACGATTATTTCCAATCTTGTTTTTGAAATATATGATTAAATTAAGAGGATTGTGTAGCAAACGGTCTCTATACAAACGGGGCGATAAGATAACGTTTTCCACCCTCTTATTCGGTATGTTGTTGAAATGCATAAGAACAAGGTCTGTATGTTTTGTTTCTTTAAATATTCATTGTCGATTTGAAAATGTTGGCACTTTTTTGTTTTGTATTTCAAAATAAGTATATGATAAATGTTTAAAAAACCTTCAGGTTTAGAGGGTGAAAAACGTTATCGCCGTTTGTATGGAAACTTACGCTTCATAATAAATTGTTGCCAATATTGCCCGTATTTATAAATATTGTATTTTATTATTGCGATGAATTCACCGAAAAAACTTAAATTTTGTATTTTATATTATTGCTGATGTTACTCTCAAGATTGACGCTTACGTTCGATTCACAATAGCAATAGCTTATTCACGTTTAAAGACTGACAAATACAAAAATTGTAATCTTATTAAAATTTAATATAAATTAAAGGAATAAGGGCCTTTTTATATGGCGACTAGGCGTACAACCAAAAGAAATTAAATCTATCGTAATGTCCATAATAAGAAAACGTTTACATGAAATCTTTATTATTTACAATTTATAAACGTATTCAGAGATTTTAATCTATGAATACTATACTTTAATAAAAATAAATAATAATATAGAATGTCTTCGACTGTGACGTTGACTGACATGCACTAACAACACAATCTGCGGGAGATTGTATCCATATCTTTGTTCTCCAATAACTTGGGTAAATGAAGTACTAAATATGAGCTATCATATGAAATGTATTTCGATTCTGTTAGTAAAACACCCAAATTGCCCATCATTCTTTATATTCAAAGAGCGAGAATCAACCCTGCATGAGACCCTAAAGTATACATACATATACACTGTACAGATGAAACATTCTTATGAATAAAAAGTATTACTGATTAAAATTTGTATACAAATAGTTAATCGAATAATATTATTATGGTAAATATGTTATACAATTTTAATGTACAGAATTTTTATGAATGTATAGTGGAATATGGAAGTACAATTAGATCTCAATTTTGATGTTAATGATATCTTTGTATTTGTGATTTTGATACAAGTATATAATGTTATGTAATGTATATTGGAATTATGATCATTAAACTGTTTATTATGTATTTTAACGTAAATATTTTTTTGCTGAGGCTACAATTATTATTTTTGTAGTTGATTATTTTGATTTATTGTTTTGTGCTCGAATGTACTTATATGTAGATATAGAAGTTTAAAATATACTGTTTTACGTAACAATATGTTAGACTATGAAATAGAGTATCATTAAATTTTTATAACGTTTTCTCTTATACACATTTGAGATTATATTTCCTGTGTAAATGTTATGTTATGTCGCAATTATTACTTCCACTTATTGGTACTTACTTACTTCTTCAAAATGTTGTTTATCTTATTGCTCTATATCTTATTTATTGTAACTTCAAAGTAAGTATATTTTGTTAAAAGTCTACGTGAACCTTCGATCAACAATAACACCTAGTTCGGGAACATAATAAAATTATTTTGACATAATGCAAAAATTAAGGCGCTACTCGGAAAAAGTATGGACTTTTTGATATAAAACTATAGAACGCTTAGAGTTGTTACAAATCTGGTTATAAGATATATATTTCTTCATATCTTTATGTAGATTCGTATAGTTTCAAAAACAAGATTTTATGATTCTGCTTCGACACTTTTTCTTTTCGAAAAGACCCCTAAAAATACAAATATTCAAGATTATTCCTAAATGGGGTAACATATACTATTGGAAATTGGTTTAACTAGTGGACACCAATAATATCTAAGAATATGTATAAGCATTTTTTTAAATCGCTATAGTTTTTTAATACGAAGTGATTTTGTGTTTTTTGGCTAATCTGCAAAATCGGTCTCGCCACAGATTACTATTAATAAATAGTTACTACGTAACAGATAAATTACTCCATTGAAAATGTTCGATACCTAACGCGTTATTATACTACTTTTTCTGCCGCGTACAAAAATGCACCTACAGCTTTGAGTATAAAGTCACTTAAATAACGTAAATTGCTTCGCAGCTGTGCGAGACCACGTGACGCAGAGCGAGCGGCAATCGGAGTTTGATTCTTTCGGTAAAAATATTTCAACCACATTTTTCTAATGTGTTTTAGGAAAGCAAAAAGCAAGTAGGTAGTCATTTCGGGAATTGGTTATTAGTCGATACGCACAGTTCGTAGGTGGTGAGCAGCCCATAAAAAGTAATTAATTTAATACCTAGTTATTTCGATAGATAACTGACCTATGTTTCACTATAGGTACCTATTTTATTTTGTACCCACTCAGAATAAAGCCAAACCATAATTTTAACCAATTTACGTACCTACCTTGTAAATAAATTACTAAAGCGCGTCGTTTTTTATTGCTATCTCGCTTCAAAATAATTTTTTCGAGTATCGCCTTAAAATTGTCCTTCCACAAACGTTGATTATTGTGGAGGTAATTTATCAATTATGCAGCTATTTGTTGGATCATGTTATTTAATAATAAAATTAATCATTGTTCAATCCCCTATTTTCTCGTGGTCCCATGATTTTGTCCCATTAATGGGACTACGAGGGATAACTATTTCTCGTGGTCCCATTAAAATTGTGCTCCCAGGATTTTTGCCAATTAATGGGACCACGACACGAGGGATTTACTATTTCTCGTAGTCCCATTACTATTTACGGTTGTGAAAATTCCCTACTGTCTACAATGTGGAACAGAATTAATAGCTAAACCAGAATAATAAAATTATGATAGATAAGAGACCATCAAACTGAACAACTTGTACTATAGGACCAACTATGAAATCGCGAAAAAAAACAGCTGTTTCATACAAAATTTTTATTGATAATGAAAATATGAAAATGTATGAAACAGCTGATTTTATTCATGATTTCAGAGTTGGTCCCATAGTTCAGTTTGATGGTCCCTTTCTACCATTAAGGTGTAAATAAGGTTGCACGACCGCACGCGATATTACTCTCGCGAAACCAGTAGTGGTTTCTATGTATTTGTATGAAATACATTATAATATAACATTTTCATTTATTATCATCGACTTCACTACACACTCCAAAAAGTTTGCCTATGCTGGAAATAGGTATATATAGGAGGGATCCACAAATTTAGATGATAATGAGACTACGAAAAACAGTACTCCCTCGCGGTCCCATTAAATAATAATGGGACCACGAGAAATAGTTATCCCTCGTGGTCCCATTAATGGGATAAAATCATGGGACCACAAGAAAACAGGGGTTCAATCATTTTTAATAGCTCGCGCTAAAAGTAGCAACATTTTATAGTACCCATGTAAGGAAATACCACTGCAAGCGAAAGCAAATGTGCTTTTTTAAAGTTGTGTCAATAGATTTTCAGTTAACTGTCACAAGTAAAGATTTCATTAGTTTCAACGACTAAAACCATTCCAGTGTTTAAAAAACAGCTTGAGCAAGAGTAAAATGTTTTCGTCAATTCCAATATATGTTTTTTTACTTTCTTTGTAGATGTAAATTGTAAATAAAAATCCTTTAACTATTTTATTTTTTCATTTCATACTTCTTTGACAGAGTCCTACAGGTTGTGAGAAAGCTTCATATAATTTTGCCTAGATAGCTTTTAGACTCCTACTTACAGGGTAAATAAGAGGTTTTGTAAAATGTTTGTAAGATAAAAAGATAAAAAAAAAACTTCAATTGCCAACAACAATAATTTATTTACCCACACACATAGGTACATACATTAAAACAGAAGTAAAAGCTAGCACAGCACTTGAAGTTTAAAAATAAGAGATATATTAATAAAATGTCTACTCTTGATATCATTAAGTACATAATATAACCATTTATTGCCTAACGGACAACCACCGACTAATCAAACCAGCAGCCATGAGAATTCCAATGCTTACTTAGAAGTGGGTGGAATACAGCAACGGCGGCAGTGCCGCCTAATGGCATTTTTAGTAACATTTCATTTTATTTCAGTTAATCTGCCAGCAACCACTACACTGTCCATTTATATTGATTATATCATTTTAAACATTATCCCCCATACTAATAAACGTGGTGTAAAGTTACACACACTTTATAAATAATAAATAAATGAAATAAAAATGATGACAGAGAACAACAGATTCACACCACGGTTATAGTATGAGGGTATATGGGTACAGGCTTGTGACTCTACAATGTCCATTCATATAGATATATAGGGTGTTAGTTTAAACAAGGGACATACTCCAGGGGCTGAAAGTACCCATCAATACAAACAACTTTTACTATAGGACAAAGTGCGATATCGCGAAAAAAAAATCAGCAGTTCCATACATTTTGGCCCATTCGGTATTGCACTTTTGTATGAAACAGCCGATTTTTTTCGCGATTTCGCACTTGGTCCCCATAGTAAAAGTTGTTTGTATTGATGGGTAGTTCCACCCCCTGAAGTATGTCCCTTGTTTAAACTAACACCCTGTATAATTGTAAACATTGTCCCCCATACTAATAAACGTGTTGTAAAGTTACACACACTTTAAAAACTGATATTGTCACTTTTATTAAGTAAGTAAAATGATGAGAGAGAACAACAGATTTACACCACGGTTATAGTAAGAGGGTATATGGGTACAGGCTTGTGTATAGGTATCAAGTAGGTGGGTTACTCCTGGAACGAATTTGCATTTGCATTAAATTATTGTCCAAACAATTCTTGCGATAATGACAACATTAAATCTGTGAACCTTATCGCCTTGTAATAAAGTCCTTAATTTTTTGAAGTATTTACATTAATTAAAGAATTGTCCAATGCAATTTCGTTCCAGAGTAATGCGGCTGATATTAATCAATAAGTTTCCAGAAGTTGACATTATTACGATTATTTTATATTGTAAAATGTTATTCCAATTATCGTTTCTTAAATACAGTTGTATCCGGAAACAGCAAAAAAAGTAAACTATAATCGTAATTCAATTATAAACATCATGTTTTATGCTCAAAACAGACTAGAAAAAATATTCAAACATATTTTCTTAGCAGTATATGTTTTGGCAATTAGCTGAGCTACTACACTCATGTCCTATTTTGGCATTCAGTTTCCATGTGATGCCGATGGTGAAAATCTATTATCAACCATATTCATATAATCTTAAGTAGCTCATACAGCAACGATAGATAAAAGGAAGATTACTCAATGTTACTTTACATACCTACTACTAAATTATGTAAATTTAGCATTGAAAAAATAGAATAACAACAGCAAATAGAATTGATTTAGAACATGGTATTATAAACAAGATAAGTTTTATTATTCCAAATAGCGTAAATACCTGTTCCTCTGGTACTAGCACAAGTATGTTACCTTTTTTTTACTGGGAGTAATGCGTTAGTATATTATCTGTGGTACTATATAAAATAATATCAGTATACAAGTTGGAACATAGTTAACAGTTTTAATGTTGACTAATTATTACAATTTTAGAACTCAACACATTTTTGGTTATATTTATTATAGGCGAGTAAAGTGGGTAAATACGTAATAACCATATTTATTATGTTGTACTATAAGTACGTTTATTTCGTTAATGACATATCATTTTCGGTACCGATCCACTGACTCAATCCAAAGGTACGTAGTGGTGGTTGGGTGCGGCGAGGGACAGGACATGCCCTGGGTGGAACCGAGTCCAACATGCCATTTGGTATGCCTAAAGATCGCATTCTCCTCTTGATACAAGTAAAAGGTACGTACTGGTAGGTCATGTTAAAATGACTTTCTTATGGCTAAATCGCCAACAGTCGGTTACGTTAACAGTTGGTTAACGAACACCAATCACGTGCGTTAACCAACCAACTAACCAACGGTTGACGTAACGTAACCAACTGTCGGTGAACTCAGGTCTGAACAGTTTAATCTTTTCGTTTTAGTTATGTTCATATAAGACGGTTGAAGAAATACAATTTTTATATATTTTTTTGTTATAGGTAACTTCGCTTGCTGCTGAACTAAATTAAAATAATCATTAGTTAATTTACTACCTATTTCACATTGCTTTCGAATAAGGGTTGGTGCATGGCAATAGTTGGTAAAGTTGTTTTATCTCACGAACGCGGGACAACCATACGTAGTTGTAATGCGTATTATCCTGTCTGCGTTGACCGGCGGCGGCGATTCGGCCAACACCTTAAGGCGCAATCTTCATACATTCAAATGGGAACTACTTACCTACCCGAAAAATTTGAAGTTGGTGTCACTTTTTTATAACTTTATAATGTTTATGTGTGTGTTTATACACCAAAAGCTGCTTGCACCAGACCACAGATGCACTTCCAATAAAGGGGCCCAAGATGGGTCTCTATTTACTATATAAAAAGTTAGATACACAAACCATAGAGTCTAACTCTACCAGTGCATGTACATTTACACACACAAGGGTGGCTCACTCACACACACAAGCGTGGCTCACCCGCGCTCGTGAGATAAAACATCTTGTACAAATTAATAAGAATACTTACTTATTAAAATTTTGTGTAGGTACATTAATATAATGTATCAGTATCTTGATATATTATTTGTAAGAAACCTCCCAACTAGCAAAACGATCGTATAATCAATTACTCTTACGACTATAGATTGAAAAACACTCGTATGAAAGATCCTATTACTTCAAATAGCTGTGTGAAAGCAGCTCTCTTGAGTTTTTAGTATTCGACGCTTTTTGACTCTATAAATATGTTTATTAAACGTGGACTCGACAAATTCATATCACATTTACTCGATAATTGTAAAAGATGTCTCTCGAACGCCTTCATTCAACCTTAAGTCTTATGATAACTCTTTGAAAGCAACTGAATTGCTAAAGTGTCATCAAACTGTCTTTTATAGAACTATCTGTCGACTAAAATGATTACAGCATTATTGTAGATTAAAAGCTGTCCGTTCAACCAAATAGCATTTCAGTTACTGTAACAGAATTTAATATCATATGATAGCTTTCTGCACGGCTTTCATTCGACTTAACTATTGTAGTTGAGAAAACGCTTTAAAATGATCTATTACAGCTCCAAAGGTGGTCTAAACATTATTTAAAAGCCATCATTCAGCGTAATAGTGGTATAAATGTTCGATAAATTCTTTTACAGCACTTTAAACATTTTCTTGAATCACTGTGCATAAATTCTACCAACACTAAGGTTCCGTAGGTCAGTTAAATTATGGCTTCAAGAACAATGTTTTAATTAATGTTTTATTAATTGAAATAAATTAATTATTTCATATATCATACAGTGTTGGCAATATGTTAATCTGATTAACGATTAAAAACTATCTTTAGTCGTGTTAAGTTAGTCGTGACTAAAGAAGGCATGACACCTCATCAATAAATGCTGCTTTAAATAAATATTTATAGTCCTAGCGGTAAGCCCCGAAATTCAGTAAAATACTGCAAATGGTGTTAAAGGCATGAAAATCGGAACGATTGATCTTTAGGCCATAAGAATCAATTTGACCCGTAGCACGAAAAAAACGAAACTCCTTTTTCCTTTTTTTTCGGAGTTATGACGTCATCTTTTATTCGTATGGGTTTTTTTCTTCTGAAACCTATCGTGTAAGATATCTGATGAAAGGGCTTACTAACCCGATTAAAAAATGTATCACATCATTATATTTTATTCACTTGTTTTAAATTAAAATAACAATCATTTTCAAAACATACCAAGTTTAGGCTCCTTCAGATATGAAACGGTTGAATCATTATTTGTAAAATATACCTTAAATTAGGACTATTAGCAAGTTTTAGTATTTCAATGAAATTAAAAATTAAATAAATATTTTGGCTATGTATAAAATCACTTTATCCTACTCTGCAGTACCTACTAGACTAGACACAGTATTTTGTTCTAATAATGATGATCAACATTTTGCGCTAAGGAACCCTAATATAACTGCAAATGGCGTTCCTAGAAGTCGTAAAATGGAAACTTCAATTCTATTTCTCGGTTAAAAGCAGAATGACTGCTTTGTGATAATAATTAGTTGCTAAGAATGGAGAATCAATTTTTACTATTAAATTAATATTATTTATTATGCATTATTTAATGAGAAATTTAGCGGCCCATGAAAATAGTAACTTTAATGTATATGATATAGACGAAAAATTTAATTCCCCATATGAAAGTAAGATCTATGAGCTTACTTTAATAGGTGACAAATTACCTATTTTTATGCAGCTGTTAATGTAATATGACAAAATACTTACTTGAAAAAAAAAATTTATCCTTTCTTTCCTTGCAGACATACAACTGCGCGATAAAGATTTTAAGACAATGAAAACGGTCTATGAGTGTTGCTTGGTTGCATTCACACGATCAAAGAGTCGAGTGATTGCAACCGCACTGCTATGTTACGATACATAAGTCGACTAAAAGAAGTTCTACCGTCTTGGAAGAAGCTGATATGTGGAAAAATGGCATACTGATGGCTATTATAGCACTAATAACAATCAAATTGCAATTACTCTATATTCTTTCGACTATATGGCTATTCAGTCGATAATATTACGATATTTATAGCATTTAAAGTAGAGAGAAGTGCGCCCAAATCGCGTTGAAAGAACGTGCACAGATCGTTTACGTGACATTTTAAAGGTCCCTTTCAATACCAACAGTTGAAATAGAAACGTGCTGCTGACTTTTTTACGATAATATTTGCTAGTTGGGCTGTACCAACCTGTATCATCGTAATTTTATTAAGTAGGTAAGTAAGTACTTATTAAGTTTCTGTTAGTTTAATTATAAAAAAATACTTTCTTGAATATTCCCTAATATAAATTACTTACCAAAAAGTAATTTTTAAATTCACAAATCAAAAGATACATTTTGATATACAAAATGCATATTTTTCCTCAAATTAAATTGACGATTAATATCACGTAGGTACCTACTAACGAGGACAATAATATAACGTTAATCTTTGGCAGCTATTGACTACGCGTTATCTGTACGTGTACGAATTTATAGCTTAAAGTCCATCTGAAACTCATAGCAGCAGACTATATTTAGATAAAGAATAGCGCGAAGCCAGACAATAGCGCCTTGTTTATAGGTCGCAGGTATATCCAATATATTTCTGGCTTATCCACATACACAGTCCTACTTTCAAGGTAGACATGCTTGAGACGTAGGTATTAACAGATTTCATAAACTTTTAAAACATTAAATACCAATCTAGAAACCTACACACAACACACATCAAAGTTCATATAGAAAGACAATAGACGATCATCGAACTTAATCAATATATAACGTTTTATTATAACATTTTGAGCTCAAAAAAGGCAGAAAAAATAAAATACTCACATAATTGTAAAGATAACTTTGTGACAAAAGGGTAAAGCTAATACTTAATTAGCCAAGTTTAAATCAAAGCATAACTAACATAGGTACTTACTCAGGAAACTAACTCAAAGGGCGTATCATTTAACATCCCTCTACAAATAAAATAAAATAAAATGTTGTTACTTGTAACGTACGTAGGTACATAATACATTTTAACCAAACTCGTCTACTGTCAGTTAGTGAAGCCATTTATCCAATAACACTCGGCCGAAATCAGCCCACTGATTCACTTAAACGGACTTGGATTCAAATTTTGAAACTGTCGGAAATAGAATCGGATCGTCTATCACTTCAGGATAGACTCTATCCTGAATTGAGTGAAAGTGACAATGAAAACATTCCGCTGTCGGGAACGTTTCTGACAGTTTGTGAATCAGGGGGCAGATTTGCTCACAGTCGCGAGACATTTAGTTCTTTTTTTTTACTTTTAATGGGTTTGCTCTTGATCCCAATTAAGCCCATGGGCTAAAACATGATCTACGATGGAGCGAGCTAACCCAGAAGGTGCCTATTCACTCTTGCTTTGAAGGTGGTCGGGTTATAAGTACTCGGAAATACAGATGCAGGGAGGGAGTTCCACTCCTTTGCTGTGCGCAATATAAAAGATGTTGAGTAGCGCTTGGTGCGACATTATATTGCTATTTTTATATTGTCTGCCATTTGGCGTTGAAACTCATAACTCACAATATGTTATATTCGTATGAGAACAGACTTTTATTATAATAAATTGCGGTAATAGCTAAAACTTCTGGGTGCCTCAGATGGCACCAGTCAAACACGGGTCAAACTGCCCCAAAATGTCAAACATCTTACATCATCAACACTAACTTCGATACAAACATCAACTTAAAGAAAAAATGTCATTCCGTGGTCATTAGAGAAGTTTAGATTGTTAATCTATTAACTACGAAGCAATTTTCGTAGTACAAATTTTGCCTTAGCGAGCAGGCACATAAAATAAAAATATATTCGTTAACATATTAATAAAAATCTATACTTACTTACCAGTCGTGGAATCAAAGAAAAGATAATAAATCTATATATATAAAAATGAATCCCTATTTCCCTTGGTCACGACATCACGCGTGAACGGCTGGACCGATTTGACTAATTTTGGTCTTGAAATGATCGTGGGAGTCCAAGGAAGGATATAGGGGTAGGGTAGGGTAGGGTAGGGTAGGGGTAGGGTAGGGTAGGGGTAGGGTAGGGGTAGGGTAGGGGTAGGGTAGGGGTAGGTTAGGGGTGGGGTAGGGTAGGGGTAGGGTAGGGGTAGGGTAGGGGTAGGGTAGGGGTAGGGTAGAGGTAGGGTAGGGTAGGGGTAGGGTAGAGATAGGGTAGGGTAGAGTAGGGGTAGGGTAGGTGTAGGGTAGGGTAGGGGTAGGGTAGGGGTAGGGTAGGGGTAGGGTAGGGGTAGGGTAGGGGTAGAGTAGGGGTAGGGGTAGCGTAGGGGTAGGGTAGGGGTAAGGTAGGGGTAGAGAACGGGTAGGGTAGGGTGGAGTAGGGGGTAGGGCCACGGGAACGAAGTCGCGCTGGGTCAGCTAGTATAATATAATTATGCAACCGTTAAATGCTTGCAATTCAATAATGAAAATTACTACTTAATATTAATCAACCCGTCTCACAACTAGCTACGACGGGATTCAACCCCACGACCTTTCACTGTCCGGGCGCATGCTCTGAGCTCAGAGCTACGGAGTCAGTTATCGAATCCTATCGGAGCTAAAAGTTGTGATGTGAGACGGGTAATTTTTTTCTAATATTTCAATTTCAATCTTACCTTTGTTACTTATATAATTATAATGTCAAACTTATTGCGCTACTTTTCTAGATAAAGTAAGTAATTTAATTAATAACATATTAATATTAAATAGGCGGATACAAGTTAGGCGTACATTAGACGGTCATGCAACTGTCATTCAAAACCATCATGTAAGACTATCAAACATTTCTAATCAACCGATATAGAGGAACATCGGCAGCGTTATGAAAGGTTCATTTTGATTGGCTAAAATTGTCCTGCATGATGGTTTTGAATGACGATGGTTGCATGATCGTATAGTGTATGCCTTAGAGATTAGTGTTCAATACAAGAAATGCCAAACGAATCTGTTTTACTACATAGATGATATAATATGTATTATGCTTATTTCCTTAAACTAGCAACATTTGTATTTGTAATGGTACTTTAATTAGGTATAATGTATTTTGACCATGTAGAATTCAATAAGATTGTTTTTAATAAATAAAAGTACAAAAATATACAATATAATACTAAGATGGAAAGAAGTAGGATTTCCTATAATTTTGCCTACAATCAAAAGTCACGTGAGCTGTTTCTGTACAAAAGCATGTTGAATTTCCTCAATTAATTTCGAACCAACAAAATAATAACGTTCGTCGTTAATTGGGGACATTTAAGGTGAAAGTTTTGCATAACTCATTGTGATGTTGGACTGTACAAGCATTCGACATACATGCATTGATACATACGTACTTAGTGAACTAATTATGTCAAGACATAAGCACATCTCAAGACAGTGAAAACAAAATAGGTAGGTACTCTTTTATAGAATGATGTTTTACATCAAGTATCTAACACAGTGCTTTAATAATATTTTGGTAAATAGGTAACAAAACTTTAACGTAAGTAATAATAATTTGTTTCGCCTTAACATGCTATCACTATTAGTATAACAACATCAAAAACTATGACAAGAATATTACGAATATTACTTATATTAAAACACAGTAGAAACCATCGAGTTAAATATACATCAATGGTAGAAACGAGATGCAGTTCATATGGCTATTATCTATGATACCTACTATGCTTTACACGAATGACTATAAATAATAATAAAATTTTGATTGCAGTTGGCCTAGCATGGGCTCAGACAGATCGGGCAACATCATTTTGTCGCAAGCAGCATGTATTGTCGTTTCGGTTACCTTATCGTACTAAACTTGGTAAGGTTAGCTTTAACGTTAGACACTGTCGTGAGTACTGTCACGCTGTATTGGAAGGAATCGACAACATTAATCATATACAGCACATACTAGACTAGCTGGACACATTTTGTTAAGTAGGTATCGTTCTTACATATCGTGTGTAACGCCAAACCACGTCCCACGTATAATTTGCATTATCGATTAAGTAGACAAGATTTACAAAAACCACATGAACGCCAGTCAATAAAAAAACGGAGTGACTCAGTTCTGGTAGTCACTTAATTAATACATTTTTAATTTTAAAAAGCTATAAAGCTTAATTTATCTTACACATTTTATAATTTAGACAAAAATCCGCGAGACTACCTAGGTACTTAGTATAATATTATTTATTAATATTCAATAAGTAATAAAACAGGCAAGAGATTAC
Organism: Crambus lathoniellus; assembly: GCA_949710035.1. Taxonomy (NCBI): domain Eukaryota; kingdom Metazoa; phylum Arthropoda; class Insecta; order Lepidoptera; family Crambidae; genus Crambus; species Crambus lathoniellus. Next base: position 21,034,995 of record OX453306.1, read on the forward strand.
CTTTCCTCCAGCCTGAAATACTTCATTATAAAGAAGATTCATAAATATTTAATATGTATTATAATAATCCGATTTAGAAAATAACAAGTCTCTATAGTTAGAATGTTGCAATTATACAGGATACAATACACTATACATAGGTACTTATTTAGTTAGGTACATAGTGACTATAATTATTGTGTGACCATTAGGTAACACAATTTACAACCCGAGTCAAAGATTAATATTGTTTAAAAATTTGACTATAATCACATAGGTAAGTAATTTAAATTTTCGATTATTGAAATGTTGTGAGACATTTGGAATAGTGATATCAGAAGTAAATATTTATTTATAATTATTATTTACATCGCCATCTTTGTTGCATATTAAATAAAGGAATTAACAGTTTAATATTTATCAAAAATATCGCAGCTCGGCTGTCTCGTCGCGTCGCCTAATAATACATTAAAAGCGTCTATGCTGTCGTGTCATCGAATCTCGCGAATTTAACGACGATTGCGCGAAGTGGAAGTGTTATTTACGGATGCTAACAATCGACGTGGAACAAGAAGTCTGGCATTTCCTCTTGCAGGACGAACAGCTCCAGGCTGTTTCAAATCAGCCAAGTGGAGAGCATAACCTTCGGTCAAAGTTGTTGCAAGATTACCATATTTTTTACTGATTCGACCGATAGCGTAAATTTGCTTAGGAGATAAACCGCAATTATGGTATACAGTTATATCTTTTCCAGAGCCATAGGCACAGTGTATAATTACTCCATGTTCGTTTATTAAACTGTTTAGGTGAGCTGCTTTGTGACCTAATGGATCCGTTGAAAAGCCGTCGGAGAAGAATACTAAACCGTGTGGAAAATTGTGCTCGGCCAGCCAAGACACAACTTTTCTTTGTTGCATGTCAGGACGTCCAGTAATATAAAGAATTAAATAACCCAGATCTTGCCAAAAACGAACAACGTCAACGGCCCCAGCTCTCACTTTCGGATCTCGACCTGTTACCGACACACTCGCAGTGAAAGAACCATCTATACTAAAGACAATACACTCGGTTTGAGGTGGCACAACAGCCAAATGAAAATTGCAACTTGTGTGATCACCCCTGACAACTACTTTCACAGGGTAGATGCCGCAGCCTACACTTTGTTTCTCCGATAAAGTGTACGAAATTCGTCCAGTTTTATCCGTTACTACAGTAGATAGCATTGACCATTCACCAGCTGGTGGGTCTTTCATCATATAAATATCCACTTTTTCTCCCGTTAGGTTTATCATATCCAAGGGGCCATACATAAACCTAGCAGTAAATGTTTGAGGGTTCCCTTCTTTGACTATAACATCATTAGCTCTATGATTGGCAGCGACATTTTTCAACTTAACGGATGTTCTTTTTCTCATCCATTTTTCGCGTTCTTGATCGGGTTTGAATAAAGTACACTCCTTATCTTCCGAATGACTGTATAAAGCTAGATCAAAATGTCCGACTTGACGTAAAATAAATGCGATTACGTCTGAACTTTCCCAATAACTAGCGTGAAATAAATGGGGTAAGGCATTTGTAGGGAAATTAGCCAAACCATCAGGGCAATATAAAGCGTAATCTAACCGCTTAGAACCCCACCACTTCTGTTGTAAAGCGTTCATAGTTATCAAAGGAATATTGTCAACAAGACCACTCACTGTACTTTGAACAGATGCTTCGGACAGTCTTCTTAATACAGGTGTTGGTGGCATTTGTAAATGATCACCAAACAACTGTGGGTGACTCTGTATTAATTCCATCAAATGGTAAGGCTGACCATTGCCTAAAGGATATTTTGCGTAGCGAGCAACATTGATAGGCGGTAAGTTGGTGAATCTTGCTGAAAGCAAAGGTTCTAGTCTGGAAGCGACTGGATCGGTTGGATGGAATAAATTATACACTTGTTGAACAGGTGCTTTAACAATATCGCGGCTTTTATCATCAGATATCTTTCGGGAGGCTAATATCAAGGAAAGTGGGCTGCCAAACGTAAAAAAGTCGCTGACCTCAAACTCAAATTTAACTTGATTGTCACTAGTCGATGAAGATCTTCTTCTGGGTGTAGGGGCTTGTAGATGCTGCTTATTTAAATAGTTCTCGGAGGGATCATTAGGTATTAAAATCTCAGTATCCAAAATGCTGTTTTCGCTATCATGGCGGGATTGATATTGTAATGTGCGGCAAAGAGCATCATAAGCTAACACTGATCCCATGCTGTCACCGACAATGCATACTTGACCATTGAAACCTTTTCCATCATCAGATTTTATAAACTCATTAAATACTGAATTGGCAGAATTAATTGTTTTTGTAACGGACTCTGTATATTCTGGAGAAGATGTTGCAATTAGAGGTATAGCACCAATAGGTATAAGATCGTTTGTAAGTGAAGGACTTTCAATGGTAGAAGGTGAACAATCGAAACTATAAGGGCTCAATGTAGATAAAATACCTAGAGCTTCTGTGCAAACAGATGGACATGGTACTAATTTAATAGTTATGTGTCCAACTAACGTCGGATAGTGCTGACGCATAACAGACTCAAAGGCACCCTTAAATGTAGTTACATCTGATTTTTTAGCTGTCATATCAATATTTGCATCTAATACACTTCCAGCATGAAATACAAGTATCAACACTGTAGTAGGACAGGATCCGTGTACCGGGGTTTCGGGACCACCATCAATGCTCTGGTGACTATGTAAAGTAATTATTCTACGTGAACCCCTTTCTGAAGTAACTCTTTTCAAAAAGGTTGGGTTGAATATGCTGTCATCTTGAGCTTGATCACCTTGAGTAGGGGATATGTCAATATCTGCTTCATCTAGAGAACACATCGACGACCATTTGTTGAATGATGATTCACAATCGTAAAACTCGTCTTCAGACCCTGTCTCAGTTTCTGATTCTCTGACAATTGTTTCCATACGCCAATTAGATACCTGTTGTTGTAAGCTTTTGATTGAACCAGACGAAGATGACCTAAGATTAGATTTAGATAGGCTTTTATGGTCGGATGGTGGAGTCCCTTCAGGAGTTAAGTGTGTTTGTATTCTCTTTTCTGGCACATGCTTTTTTGGTGCTACTGGTGTCGGTATGTCTTCATTTTTCTCTAAACTACTCATAGTTGCAGCAAGGGATTTCGAGTTTTCTTCAGAGAGATCTTGTTCATCACTTGTATCACCTGCCATCTTCTTCTGCAAAGCTAGTTGTGTTTGTCTTTCTATTTCGCGTATGTCCTCCATTGTAAGACCATGCCATTCATCTTGCCATGCCCATGCCTGTCTATGTGCTCTAAGCATGGTTTTTCTTAATGCTACGTCATGGATAAATTTTTCTAATTTGGTTTGCATTCCCCAATATCGGAACTCTACTCTACATAGTTTATAGGCACACATAAGAGATTTTCCATTTGGAAGAGGTTGAGTTTTTCCCTCAATTTCCTTCCAATAATCTTCCAGCCATGATTCTGTTAAAGGGCCTCTGTTACATTTTTGAGAAACAAACGACTTTGGATCTTCCTCCTTAACATAGTCTGCACCATAAAGTTGGTCTTTAACAACATCAATAACATCAACTATTCTATTTTTTAAATCACTTCCTGATAATTTGAAGACATTATCTTGGTGGCCATTATCAGCAAAATAATAAGTTTCTATTTCTAATGAGAACTTTTCAACAAATGGACAGGTGTATCTGGTTTTAGTGTATGGATAGGCATTCCAAGCTTCTTCAGATACTGTTAAAGCTGATTTTGGGAGTAGGCTCTTAAACCAACCTGGCAAATGACTACCAACATGGTAAATTTTTTGTGTGTACTGACCTTTACCTCCAGGTCCATCTTCATATGGCTCATTTACTAAAATTTCAACACCGCTGCCTTCTCCTGAACTCTCTTCCCTACTTTTCTTTGCAATCATATAAAGCTGTGCAATGCGGTATTCTTCCACGGTCAGGGGAAGAGGGATTCGGTACTCCTTAATCAGCATTGTGATTAGTTTTCATTCATCACTGTCTGAAACAAATAATATACCTATTTATAATAATCATCATCAGGGCCTAGAACGCACAATATGAATATTATTAGATTATAAGATATCTACTGTTGTTCAATTAATCATCAGGGCCTAGAATGCACAATATGAATATTATTAGATTATAAAATATCTACCATTGTTCAATCACAAGTTGATTTTTATCACTTCTTCAAGTACAGAAATCATTTCTACCCATGTCACACTCACACATGCTCACCTTGAATTTAAGAAGTGTTTGTTTGTGACAAAAAGACTAATATTTTGGATAGTGTATTGACAGTATAATTTAAGCATATCCACATTAACAAGTAAGTAGGTATAATTTTAAGAACCAAAGTGTCACTCATATTATCAGCCAAGCAAGAACAGATGGATACTGCTGTTTATTACTTTCTATACCTATGCCTTATTCCGATTAAGGACATACAATACTTGGCATAGAAAGTAAGTAACGGTAAGATATACACACCTATACAAAAGTGTGTTTAATTAGGTACAACACCAACATATGCAAGTAGGTAGGAGCATGGTTGGTTACACCGAAAGAATTTGTAGCTTAATGGAATTTGTAGCTTAATGGAACTTGTAGCTTAATGGAATTTGTGGTCTTCCAAATACATTTGTGCATTAGGTATTATAAGGGCATTCGTATTGGTCATGCAACAAAGCAAAATATTCTAAGACGGGCGTAAAATATTGCACAGAAAACGGCATTTCTTTCTCTATTTCATGTGGTATTTAAATGATATCTATATAGTCAAGTAATTTGTAAGCATTTAACTATGAAGATATTTCAAAATAGAAAATCTGATAAGTAAGTACTAAAATACTTATACGAGAGAGCGATCTAATAAATGTTTAGGGTTCTTCTCCTTACCTTTACCAACGGTCTGACCGTAATCCACACATCTGCCACATTCACTTGGACACTTGCACCTTGGTTTGATTCATCATTTTCATCACAAAACAAAACCGCTACGAGAGACAACACTGGAGTAGGTATAGATTGTACATTGTACTTGTACGAAGGATGAACTTTGACATTTTAGCACGCGTAGAGCTCTAACGTCACAAGCGCCATTCCTTTACATCTTCCCATTTTATTCACTATGAAACAAATCTTTTGTTAGCACCGATAACCGTGACGTTTCACAATTTTTGATAGCCTTTTTAGGCAGGCAAGGGCTATTTACAACTGAAAAGATGCCATAAAGGAGTTCTGAGTTATGTAAATAAATATATAGTTTTTATAACCATGGTTTTTCTATACTCGATCGTAGATTGGAACGCTGTTGATTCTGCGTACAGTAGTACAAAGTTGACCTTCCAAGTGTGTGTGCAATATTAGATCTTACTGCAAAGAACATAAGGGATAAGTTGGTTGTCAAAGTAAAGTGGTATAGCAGTAGATAACTACATCTGGGCCATATTCATAGTCAAGGAATTTATTCAAAGATGTGTTTACTGCAAAGAGAAAAAATAATAAAATAATACATAAGAGTTTACTGTTACGATTCAATATGATATGATAATCATTTGATTTGTTTTGCGCTGTAGTTATCAATGATCGTGGATAAAAGTGTAAAAAAATAAAATTTTAGTGAATCCAAAGATAGGGACGAATTTTTTCTTGTTCTGTGGAGGGACTGGAGGGAGACGAAAGGTTTTCTTTGGATCAATAGATTGTTGTGTTGAAATTTTAGGTGGGCTGAGTAATTTTATATACTTAAGTACATATACTGATGTTGCCTTTTACCTCTGTTAAGTGTTAGGAAGGCATTAAAATTTGATTGATTTGACCGAGGAGTGCCTGTGAATTTATGTAGCTAATACCTGCAGGTGATTCAATGTTAAAAAGAGGTATGGCCTATGAATTTTCCTCTCTGTACAAGATGGACACGAGAAAATCGATAACAGTCCTCGCTGAATTAAAGCGGCCGCCAGTCGTAGTCTGTACTTTTTTGTGAGTGAGTATTTATAGTCAGGTACTACCTATATGTACTTACCAACTCTATTCATGAAGTAGGAGTAGGAATGATACAATTGCTCCGAGGATAGATTTATCTGTTAGGTAGGAATCCAACACAGTAGCAGATTGCAGCTGCAAATATATTATATCTACTTAACTAGACTACTAGTAGCCGCTGCCGCCGACTTCGTCCGCGAATAATTTGATTAAGTATATCGCTTCAACATTTTAACCGCCTCTGTGGTCTAATGGTACACACCACCGCTCCTGTATCAGACCCAGAGGTTCCGGGTTCGATTCCCAGTGGGTGTACGTACTTACATTATTGTATCTATTCGGATTGGTTAGTGGTAGGATTTGATCTTAGCCCACCTGGCTAGGTACCACCATCTAATCTTAGTCTGACGCCATAACAACGATGTTTCAAGCATTATTGTGTAGCAGCCGCTAGAGAAAACATAGCCAGTTCCTCAGTGATTGAGGATTCCGGTAGTATTGCGCTTCCACCTTCAGCCTTATCACCACTTATCATCAGGTGTGATTAAGGCTTAGTGCTACCCCGTTGTAGATAAAAAATGTCATAAATTAGGTAGATAGGCGTTCTCCAACTTTTCATCATAATGATCAATCCATTTTAATTTCCCCGCTGATACGGCACAGGGCTATCTTAAGCATGGATAAGTAGAACCGGCCATGCATGACCCACCACGCGGACCCATTGCAGCCGGGACCATCGGATAATCGGGTCATCTGAAGGCTAAGGCTAAGGCTCGAGATAATATTTTTTTGGACAGCCAGCCATCACCTTTGCGAAAGTCGCTTAACCTCAGCAATCGCAGGTCGAGCACGCTACCCACAGCTCTCAGGACATTCTCCTACCCTTTAACTACCAAAATGTAAAGAATTATGTTCAAAATTATGAAGATCAATCAAAAAGAAAGTAATGATATTGTCCAGCCCCTAAAATATCACCATAAATAATATATCATGTTGATTTGATCCCTCGTTCAGTGAATAGCAACCTGAACCCATAGCATCCCACTGGACCCGTATATTTTTCGGGATAATTATAATTAATTCACATTACATTACATCTTCATTGGACCAGTACCTACTTTTCGAGATTTCGTGATGGATGAGTGAGTGACCTTTCGCTTTTATAAATATACAGGGTGTTAGTTTTTTTAAACAAGGGACAACTTCAGGGCACAAAGTAACTACGCGGCTAAACTCTTTATTTTGTGTTCAGGGGGTGTAACTGCCCATCAATACAAACAACTTTTACTATGGTATGGTTCTTTCATTAGTTTGTTATCAATGTTATCTTATCATACTTATCAAGACTGCTAATAATAGATAACTATTATTGTCACTTATTTTCAATAGGTACCACTTGAGAAAATAGTCATTAGGCTTCCTACCAAAAATAGTTGGTGGGCTTGTACTATAGTACCTACTGCTAGATTACAATTAACATAGTTACATAGATTTTTAAATTGGGCTACTTGTATTATTTTCTTATACAGGCAACATGCAGGCAACACACAAAATATGTCAAAATCCTTCATTCGATCCCAAACCTTGTACATGATAGTTTTGAAGTTCAAAGTCGATTGTAGATATTTAACATTTGTAGAGTACTATTATATATTCTGTGTTTGTAGTAAAAAGTTGTGTACTTATTTTGGGTATTGTATTATAATGCCAATTTTTTCTAAATACTTTATTTTCTATTTTTCAATACATAACTATAATTTATTATGTGAACCTAATAATAAAGGAATAAATAATAAAGATGCCAAAAATAAAATCATGATTTACTTCCATCACATTTTATTGAAATAACATATTTTGTTAAGTTAAGTATTTATAATATTATATAAAAAATATATAGTAGCTTGCATATCAATCACTCAATCATAATACCACGTGCTTTCTATGTCAAGAAAATGTAAACTTTTTCAAACATAATTTCAACTAAGTACTTAGGTACTTACTTCAAGAAATACTTTAATTTTTTTGTATTTTTCTGCAATATACAGGATATATGTTTAGTATAAAATAGTTTTACAAGGCACTGTTCAAAGTTTTAGCAAGCTTGTAACATTTTCTCTTAAATATAAAAAAATATTGCATTGCTAGTTGCTACCTACTCCAAATTATATGCGTTGATTAAAAAAAAAAATACAAAATGTACAACGAGCTACCATTAGCTTATCGACATTTGCTAAAACATTATGATAAAGAAGTCTAAAAAGATAATAGAAAAAGGCTTTTTGTGTATTAATTCATAACACTTATGGATATATATAAAATTGCAACAATAGAACAATACTTTTAATAAATGTGTCATCAGATCAATTATAACGGAATGTTTTCGCAGCTGATGTTAAAATATACTTTGAAAATCTTGTTTACAGTTTTACATATTAAAAAATAGAGATTTATAGACGTGCGCGCGCAAATGCTGTTTTTATGACTTCAATGTTATATTCGTATTGAAGATGTATTTGAAGAATTTTAAACAAACCTTGAATTCATCACCTTCAATAACATAATCTATAAATAAACAAATATAACAAATGAGGACCAAAATTATGCTTATAATATTAAAACTAAACTCATAAAACGATTCTTTTATAAAAAATAATTAACTTGATAATATTTTTGTAATATCTAGGAATGATTTGTGTAAAGCTTCAATAAACTGTGAACTGTCATTATGCGCCTTGTAACTGGTCACTGCGGCGCCCAATTTATCAGGAAATGCGGAGTACCTGTAAAAATATAAATAATAAATAAATATATAAAATAAATACCTCACAACATCAATCACATTAATCTGAATCCTAGATAACAGTAATTTTAGCACTTTTTCATATAAGTACATAATGTATAGGTACATTTTACACACATATCTATTTATATAACACCCAGACACGGAACAAACAATCAACAATCATGCTCATCACATAAATGTTTGTCCCGGTCGGGGATCCCACGCACCCTGGCTCAGGAGGTATGATCAGAACCACTGCGCCAACGGGTCCGCCAACTATACCTATACCTTGCAATATCGGCATATGACCATGACGAACCATCATAAACATAACTCTAGAACACAAGAAAGAAGTTAAAAGGAGCATGTCACGCATTTTTAACCTACTTCAAAGTAGGACTTGTCCCTTTTGCTCACGGGTAGGTAAATATGATTGCGCCACGCTCGCACAGATGCGATGACCGCCGTCTCAAGGGGTCTGAGTAAGCGTGACGCACTATATTTACGCAGGAGCGACAGGGACAGGTAGTAAAAGGTCATTGTCCGAGATTTTTCGTGCTCCACGACCGTACTTTAATGGCAACCCGAAGTACTTCCCCAGTTTTACAAACAAAACCTGCGCATTTGCAATATTTAGTACTTACTTACAAAAGTTTTTCTGCGCAGATTTTTTTGTCTATGGTTTTGATCAAGTTATTCACCGCGACTAATACGATTTCGTTTAATAATTACAAAATCAATTTGTTTTATAAATCTTATAGAGTGACATCCGATCGAAGAACCAGTAGACCTACCTAGCATCAGCGGCTTTTATCGACTATTGACGTATGATAAAGAGCCTATATCTTGCTTACACCTTAGCGGGGTAAGCAAGACAGCCGGCCTAGCATGAGCGGCTTATAACACGCGATATAATATTATAGCACGTCATGCTGTCTTGATTACCCCACTAAGGTGTAAGCAAAACAGCATGACGTGTCATATCGCGTGTTATAAGCCGCTCTTGCTAGGCCGGCCGCATGACGTATCATATCATATCGCGTTATATAATGAAGGCTCGGACTCGGAAACCCGGTTAAAACTCGCCAACGGTTAGCATGAAACTCCACACCACACCTGATCAATCCAGCATTTGCATCGGTTTCACTCTTCCAGAATAGAAGTTATTTCGGTTTTTATCAAAGATCAGGGGGCCAAGCCTGCTTACGTTAAGTCACAATCGTGTCTCAATCGTGTTTCAATTGTATTTCAGCTGTAATGCTTTTTTAAACACTAGTTACAAGAATTATGACAGTATGATGTGATGTGAATGTAGTGTGTGGTGTGACCATCAATAGCATTGTGAAAAAAGTACATATTACTTGTAACAGTGTGGAAAAAAGCACTGCAACTGAACTACAATCGAAACACGATTAAGACACGATTGTGACTTAACGTTAGCAGACTTGGCCCCCTGAACAAAACGGTTCCTGCTCGAAATACTAGTTAATTTAGCACGCTGAGTTCGGTTAGCAAATCAGTCGCAAGCCGTGTGCAAAGAATACTATAATATTACTAACGTAAAGAAGCGACACTCACCTCCCCCCGCCAATTCATTTCCCCCGCATTGAGATAGTAAACCGAGGAGTAAACGTCACACGTTTGTCGGTTGTCTTGTCAGTCAATCAGTCAACAAGAATGTAACCAAGTCAACGATGTCATTATATTTCGTAAGCAAACTTCGATTTGAGGATCGTGCGATATAGCCTTGCAGTGGCGTTCGTATATGCAGTTGAATCGTAGATGATTGATATCAAATTTAATATTAACAGAAAACAAATATTCCAATACGAATTGTTTGACCAAATAATAAATGTTATGATACGATTAAATTCTATGAAATTAGAGGATCTTTTATTGATTTGATTTAACTTTCATTAGGTGCAAGTATTGGATTAAAGAAATTGGTCGAATGGACTTAAGGCGCTACTCGGAAAAAGTATGGACTTTTTGATTTAAAACTATAGGACGGTTACAGTTGTTACACATCTGGTAATAAGATATATATTTCTTCATACCTTTATCTAGATTCGTATAGTTTCAAAAACACGATTTTATGATTTTGTCTCGACACTTTTTCTTTTCGAAAAGACCTCTAAAAATACGAAAATTGTAGATTATTCTTAAATAGGGTTACTTACGCTATTGGAAATTGGTTTAATTAGTAAACACCAATAATATTTAGGATCGTATAGAAGCATTTTTTTAAATCGCTGTAGTTTTTTAAAACGAAGTGATTTTGTGTTTTTTTGCCTAATCTGCAAAATCGGTCTCGATCCCGCGCGCGTCGTTTTCTCATTGCTATCTCGCTTCTGCACAATTTTTCCGAGTATCGCAGCGTGGAGACACTTCATACTAGTTATTTTGTTTGCGAACTTCATTTCCCTAATTCTGACCGCGCAAAAAGAGTGTCTAAGAAAAATGCAGCCCCTACCCTATTATTACTGCAGCCAGAAGACTCATCTGGTACTCGTATTTACATCAAAATTTACTCAAACTGATAATAGCCTTTTAGAGTACTTGCAAATCTCAAACATCAACAGAAATTCCAAGTACAAGTACTTCACAGGTGTCACACTCAGTGCAGAAAACACAGATTTTAAGTGAAAATTCACCCCGGAAAAGGAAGTTGCGGCTTGACTTTAAATCAGAGGCTAAGAAACGAAGATTATTGGAATCGTCGGTAATAGGAAACCCCAAGTAGGCTGATATGTCACCTCTGCCAAAAAAAAAATATTCATGCTCAAAAAGTATTTAAAACGAAAGTCTCAGGGAAACAAATATGACCAAGAGTAATAATGTTTGCATTAAATATATATTTATATAGTATTTGGCGCAGTGGATAGCGCACTTGGCCTGCGATCGTTGAGGTTAAGCAACTTTCGCAATGGTCGGTCACGGGATGGGTGACCAAAAAACTTTTCATCTCGAGCTCCTCCGTGCTTCGGAAGGCACGTTAAGCCGTTGGTCCCGGCTGCACTTGCAGTCGTTAATACCCACCAATCCGCACTGGGACCGCGTGGTGGGTCATGGCCCATTCTTCTTATCCATCCATAAGGAAGGCCAGTGCCCCAGCAGTGGGGACATTAAATGGCTGATGATGATGATGATTTATTTATTTATAAAAATATAGTATTTATTTTCCCTTCAATAAAAAGTATGGCTTACTACAGTCTGTGACTGTGACAACAGTCACATTTCTTTCATTAGCCATGTTTAAAAAATTTGAGCCTTGATCTGATACAAAGGCTACATTACATGAACTCCAATATTTAAACTTTGTGAAATAACATGATCTAACCACGCACTAAGTTCTTTGTAATTTTTGCTTTGAGCCAAAAAAACAGTATGCGATTGGTTGTATCCAATTTTAATGTATAACTCTGGCAATGATTACAAAAGCTTGCGTTGCTGGTTCTCCAGTTTGTGTCCCGTCAATATCATGAAAACCTATAATCTTATCCTCGTTAATTTGATGATATAAGTACCGTTTTAATGAAATTTCGTCAGCGCAAATAATGCAGTATTTTTCTGAGTCTTTTAATATTTTAATTTGGTCTCTAAACATTGTGAAACGTTAGGTGAAAATTTTGTATCAATGTTGATATTCATTCGGCGCAACGTCCTTTCGCTTGGCATGTTTAACGTTTGCTAAGACTCTTTATGCTAATGGACTGGCAATATAAATTTAAAGCAAATAACTGTAAATCTTTAGTGTTTCTATTGCCATGACTGTTTTGTTTTAGACGGGTTTGAAAATTGTTATTTTTTTGTAATTGAGAGGACATATTGGTATCTTTTTGAGATGCACATTCTTGCTGAGTATCCAAATTTTTTCGTCTTTTGCACTCTGTTTATAAGTCACTTAACAATTTCCTTTTACGTGGTGTGTTGGCTGACAAAGGACTTTGTGCACGATGTATAGGCCGTTTGGCTTAACATGCACATTATATAAGCAATAAAACTATATGTTTGGAAGTTTACACTACGAAGAAACTATTTATCATTTTTGTTTTGTGTCAAATAATAAAAAGCTTAGAAACAGACAGACAGAAGCGAAGAGCGACTTTGTTTTATACTATGTAGTGATAATTAAAGACAATTTTATTTGTTGGATTCATTTCATTTTTTATTAAATTAGTTAGTACCGTACGACAGGTGCGTTTCTGAAGATTTCAATACAAAGTACATTGTGCCATTCACACGGCCTTTTGACAATCGCTTTTGTACTGAAAAAAGCTTGTAAAATGATTGCTTCCGAACATACCCGACATAATATAAACATACGTAAATAATAAATTGGGACGCTCTTGCAAAGTTATTTCGTGACGCACGCGGCACACGCCATCTAGTCGATATATTTTGTACCACTAGCTCCGGAGTGTGCTACGGCGGATGTCATCCCTGCATCGTTGACGCACACATTTGACGCGTGTACACACGTTATGTCAGTTACGTAGTAGTAGAAGGTTATTATGCGGGGGTCGTAGTATGGAGTGTCGTAGGTGTGCCGTGTGATAGCATGATAGAGATGTCAAGGCGCCCCGACGCCCCGTCCATTTTGTTTTATCGCAACAACGCTCGCGAATCGATTCCGCTCCGTGCGAGCGTTTTTCATAAACCTGTTATAAATATAAAGATGTCTCTTATAAATGCACGTAGAACCGAGCCATAAATTGGAAGGTGTCTTTGCAAACACTAGTAATTTCGCTATGTTGCCGTATGTGGCGCTAGTGTGCCCTCTATAATGTCGACCTTGATTTGTGTGCATTACCAATTAAAGTATTGTTCAAAAGTAAAGAAAACTTACTGATTTCAATAGTGAAATAACTAAAGTTCTAATAAGCGGTATTTTGCGAACCGTTTTCAACTAAGCCATGCGAAGGACATCCATATTAATATATAAATGTCAAAGTAAGATTCTTACCCAATACCAAATCCATCATTAGCTTGCGGTCCAAAACCGCCTGCTAATACACTGGCCGACGAGAGAGTGCTTGTGCTTAGAATCGACTTATTCAAATATTTATATTCGTAAGATTCGTATAACTCCGGTACAGGCAAGTTGTTCTCTTCTGCTATCTTCCTGAGAGCAAACATGTGACGATCGAATCCTTGCCCCATAGCCGCTTCCTTTACTAGCTGGGTGTGCCCAGTGGAACATTCTTGCAACATAGAGCGCAACTCTTCTTTAGAAGTTTTGTTCAAGTGTAGACTGTCGCAAAATAACTGGAATATAAAATTTTATGGGTATTATTATAATATAAGTATAATAAAAAAAACATTATTCGTTTTTCTTTCACATAGTACTACTAACTAACATTAGACAGGTAACTGAGTTCACTACATTATTAACATCATAGTCTATGTGAAAGACTGGTGTTTCCTGGTGGTCCTTTCCGTGTGTACTGGTGACTATTTTACCGTAAACCATATCAGTATTACGCTAATAACACTACCCACGCCACGCGTGCTCTGTGGGTTTCGTAAGCGTGTTTTTATTTCTAGTTAATATGTGGGGAATTAATCTTGAGTAGGTAAGCTTATTGATTTGACGCTTAAGGGAGCGCAGCAGCCATTAGAGGACAGACAACAGCGTCTTTTGATATCGTGGATATTTGATATTTAAATAATGTGATTGCCAATATGATTTACAAGCACGGCAAAACCTGTAAGTTTTGATGACAATCTATAATAGGTACTTACTTTTGTTTTTTCAGTGCAAGGCCGCATCGTTTCAGTTCGACCATGTTTGAAAGCGGACGTGCTGCATGATTCGTATGTACCTACATAGTTTCCGCGTAGCAAATGGTAGGCAGCCTGTAAAAGGATAAAAAAAAATAGGTTTAAAATGGTCTCGTTTACTCGGGCACAAGGGCATCGCCAGGGTATATACTGCATTTCGAAATGCTAATTCGTTAGCCCCACGCCTTTCACTCGATTTTGTCATGACTGGAGAGTAAGAGGTACGATACGAGTATAACGAAGTTTCGGATTTTGCGTTTTGGAGTATACCCGCTGGCTGGGCAAAACGCACGAAAATAATAATATGAATTTAAGGTAGAACATATATTATTCCGAGTCTCTAGAGAGTGCAGCTGCTCTCCTTTGCCCCCCTCTGGCGACACCTCTGCTCGGGCTTGTGAGCGGTATAAGAAAATTAAATTAATAAAGGTACGTAATGTACGGCCAATAAATTAAGTGTTAATTTACGTCAATTGACTTTGAACTTTTTCAGTCATATAATGTGTTCGCAATCGCTAAATATTGTGCTGTCTGATGTAATATTGATTTCCAAATAAAGCTTAAAGTCATAAATTACCTGAAAACCAAGCTGCATGATGCAATCAGGACTGACTTTAAACTTTTTACAGTCTCCTTTATTGAGACCTTCATACAGGATGTAGTCTATACTCAAAGAATCACACCATTCTTTGTATTCTCTCTTAGCAGTATCCACGAATCCTTTCGATGAGTCATCTAACTTAAATTCTGTAAAGAATATCAATATACCTACACTTAGTTTAGTTGATAAAGTTTAACTCATTAAATTCAACCCGCGCCAAACTTCTAGCTCGCTCTGAACACGAGGCGAATGGCGTTGCGGCAGTGGCGGACTAAGTGTACGGCCAGGGTGCCCGCTCTGGTTGAGCGTCGGGCGGGGCGGGGCGGGGGGGCAGCGTTCATGTTATGCCGCGTACACACCGCGCCAACGAATGGGCTTCGCTGGCCTTCGTTGGTCCTGTTAGGACGGTTCGGCGAACGCCAACGATCGTTCGTTGGCGTGTGCCGGCGATCCGGAGCGTGGCGGTAACATCAAAGGAATTGAGCCATTAGATCGAGCTCGGTGTGGACGGTGGCCGAAGGCCAACGAACGAACGCTCAGTTAAAGCATAGTTTCTACCAAGTGTTGCCAGGTAGGTCTTGTCAAAAGATACCTGAAATGTACAAAAAGTAACATTTTCTTTAAAAAAAAAATATTAGAGTCAGGAATCTTTTATAAGTTATTTTATTTTTTTACAAAATCAACTCCTATAAATATAAAATTTCATACAAAACAAAATCAAAACCAAACTTCACAAATCACAAGTCGGAAAAACAAAATAACCGGCAGCGTTGTTGGCTTGAGTGAGTGAGCGAGTGTATGGAAATAGGTATTAGGAATGGATGGAGGGAAGAAACTTTCTCACCACGAGCAACAGACAAGATACGAACGAATCCTATTGACCGGACGAGTAAGTGTATAATAATAATAACGGACGGATGACTTTATTAAGCGATTATCACACTGCTGCGGTTTCCGTTCCGGTGGACGGAGATGCGGCGTGAGTTTGTTATACACTGCGGATTTTTTATGCGCATCAAGATTCTACAGCCATAATTAAGAAGCGCACTACCACAAACCAGAACGGTGTGCGGTGCAGTGTGAGAACCGCCTAAATGTAACTTAAACTAGAAGTAACCACGGAACTAAAAATCACCTAAAAGGAATCAAAAGTAACCTGGCAACACTGGAGCCGGAATCCAGTGCCAACGATCGTTTGCTCAACATTTGTTGTTTGTGCTTTGTCCTTCGAAAGCCAACGAGCGTGCGGTAGCCAACGCTGAATATCCTTCGTTGGCGTTCGTTGGCGCGGTGTGTACGCGGCATAAAACAAATGCTAGCGCATGGTGGTGTCCTGAGTAGCGGCCGGAGCGTCGGCAACCAAATGATGAACGCTGCCCGCCCCGCCCCGCCCGACGCTCAATCAGAGCGGGCACTCTGGTCGTACACTTAGGAATCTCGCGTCACACCAACGCTACCTTGTTTTTATAGAGCTTTGATGTAGTAGTTAGCTTGTTCGATGGTAGTCGTCACCAAAAAAAATTAAGAAGTTTTTTTTTATTGGTAGACGTAGCTTCCCACAGTACCTCGCAACCTCACTCCTCCCACTCGCTTACATCCAAATTGTGCATCGCATCGTGCGCGATTTTTCGAGACTTTATCTCAAAAACCGCGTTAGCGCTATTCATATTTGCAAAGACAAGGTAGGTTAAGATTTGTGTTTATTTGACACTATATTTTGTAATTTACCTAATTTCGATACAGATCTATTGCCATCTAAGGGTTTGGTGTCAGGATGTACGAAAGGCTTCGTGGTGATCTCTTTATAGATGTCCTCGAAATACCGAAGCACCGCCACACCGTCTCCCCACGAATGTTCGAAGTTAACGCCGGAATAACCATCCTTGGTGACGATAAGGCTAACGGACTTGTCAAACCATCTGGAAATCAAGATAAATTCATAGTGTGAACACAAATTACAGTGATTCAAATTAAACTTAAAACTATGTAGACTTTAGAGGAATAGCCAAATCTCTCCCAGACTTACTTTGATACATACATAAGATTGGTGGAGAAACTTAGAACCACATAATTTCAGCCGTACTACGCCAACTGCTGGGCATACCTAGGCCTCCCCAAGGATCTCCACAACGGTTGGTCCTGCGCTGCCCACATCCAGCGGCTTCCGGACCGCAACCTTGACCACCTCGTAATAGGGGGCCTGCCCGAGGAACGGAACAAGGGTTCTCTCACCCGATGTACTTGCAGGCGTTACTAGCCTACTCTCGCCCTCACCGCCGGCGGTAAGAATTCAGTAGGCTGCCAACAACCGTCAGACACGCTCTGTATTCGTGTTACAAACGAACCAAATAAGTGATCTGTGCTTGTTAAACGTTAGTTTTATTTAAGAAAAATGACTTCTGGTGGTGGAAATTTATGTGCTGTTGATGGGTGTACGTGTACTTCGAATAATAAAGAGAAATAAAACGATTTCTTTTTCTAGTCCACCAGCTTATGTAGAAAGGTGAGGATGTATTAGTTTTTTTGATAAAATAATGTAAATATTACCTGGTAAGTAAGTAATTTATTTACTTACAAAATATATAAACAAACAAATTAGTAGGCTGGTAGGTACGTTAATTGATTACATTATGGTTCTGCTTTATTCTGGGTGGGTACAAAATGAAATACCTATAGTGAAACATAGGTCAGGAATTTATCGAAATAATACCTAAGTATTAAATTAGTCTACTTTTTATGGGCTGTGTACCACCTATATGAGCTGTGCGTATCGACTAATGACCAATTCGCGAAATACTTACCTACGTAGTGGACAATGCGTGTCTAAATATACTTTTTATTTTCCTAAAACACAATTAGAAACATGTGGTTGAAATATTTTTACCGAAATAATCAACCCTAGTCCGATTGCCGCTCGCTCTGACGTCACGTGGTCTCGCGCAGCTGCGAAGCAATAGTGACTTTATACTCAAAGCTGTAGGTGCATTTTTGTACGCGGCAGAAAAAGTAGTCTATTAACGCGGTAGGTATCGAACACTTTCTATGGAGTAATTTATCTGTTACGTAGTAACTATTTAGTAATCTGTGACGGAACGTCGTCCGGTTCGCGGACGACATTCGAGAACCTTTTCGCCCCAACGACTATCATCGGTTCTCCGCGCTATGTGTCCCGCCCACTTGCCACTTTAACTGAGCAATCCTTCGAGCAATGTCGGTCGTGTGCGTGAGTGTTGATGCAAATCCGCGTCGAGACTCAAAGGCGCTGCTGCGTACGAAGGCCATTGGGATAGGTATTTTAGCCTCTTGATTGTGTAACTTGAATATCGCAGTATATATGACGGTTTGAAAGATATAGTAATAGACGTTTAAGATAGTATACTAAGAGACGTTTGCTGAGTAATAGGTATACATGTTTTTTTTTGCAACTGCCTCTAACAGACTAACAACAAATGATGGATGTTAGATGTAATAACATGTATTTAGTAATAGTCGAAACTGTTCTGCTAATGTGTAACCAACTTTATATTCTGTTTTATTAGTGTAATAAAAAAGCTGTTGTTTCCTGAATAAAGAAAATAAAATGTGAAATTGAAAGCGATCGCGATATTGTTCAGTTACACAATAGGCTCTCAGGTATTTTTTACGACGCGTGTATCGATACAAAAGCGCGTCGACGGCGCGCCGCGCCGCCGCCCCGGCGTAAAAAATGAGGGAGGCATAATGCACTTAAGGGCACGATCTTCCAAATGATCGAAATCAACTTATTTTTGATTCAAAAGTAAACAATCAAACATTCTTTATTTTTAACCGACTTCAAAAAAAGGAGGAGGTTATCAATTCGACTGTATATTTTTTTTTTTATTTTTTTTTTATTTTTTATGTGTGTTACCTCAGAACTTTTTAGTTAATGAACCGATTTGGATAATTCTTTTTTTATTTAAAAGGTGACGCTTCTCGTGGGGTCCCATTTAAATTTTATCAAGAACTGGCAAGAAGTTCAGGAGTTATCCTGAATAATGTGTATTCAGACTTTATTTGGGTATATGGACGATTTCATAGTTTTTCATTGAGAGAATTTCTCAAATATAGGCAAGCCTTATGCGTTCCTTTTAGTTTTGAAGTTAGTAAGGTATTTGCATCTGGTAGTCATCATCTCATAGTGATGAGCTGGTGATGGAAGCTACAACTCCTTAACGGTTAGGAGTTGGAGAATATTTCTTTAAGTATTAATTGTACGTATGGGCCAATAGTTATATTCTTTCAGGTTATTAGGGTGAGCTGCTGATGAGAGGTGAAACTCCTCAACAGTTAGGAGTTATATTATGATGTTTTATAAATACCATATGCACGAATGGACCTTCAGTTGTATTCCTTCAAGTTATCTAAGTAGCTTAAGATGGAAAGCTGAATTCCGTAACGGATAGGATATTTACAACAATTTATCATAATCACCATGTAGTTTCTTAAGCTACTTCACTAAAAATCGAAAAATAAAACGTTTTTGAAAAAAAATGTAACCGCCTTCAAAACGGATCTTCAAACAAAAATTAACAAACACTAAAAAACGAAAAAAATAATAAGATTTTTTAATTTAAAGGACGATGATACGTGACTTTTTCTAGTTTATCTTGGTAATTACTGAACTGTTTGAAGTCGGTGCCAAGACAAAAAGAATAAGAACGAAATATACTGAGTGAAATAACTAACAAATAAAAAAAACCCGGTCCCAAGCGTGAGGTGTAGGACGTAATTACCTCAATACGTATAAGACGGCACCGACTTCAAACAGTTCAGTAATTACCAAGATAAACTAGAAAAAGTCACGTATCATCGTCCTTTAAATTAAAAAATCTTATTATTTTTTTCGTTTTTTAGTGTTTGTTAATTTTTGTTTGAAGATCCGTTTTGAAGGCGGTTACATTTTTTTTTCAAAAACGTTTTAAGCAGATAAAAATATATGTTGAAGTTTCATAAACGATCTTGATTATTTTGTGGCTAGAAACACGATATTCGTATCGTATCTTATCTCGACTATAAAAAATTTCAAAAACAAAGAAATTTTTTATTCTTTTTACATTTTTTTGGTTTTATACTTAGATTATTAATCTCTAATTCACGAATAATATATAGAAAAATAGGTAATGACATTTAGTAGATTATTCTCAGGCTACTTTTTCAAAAAGTGAACTTATAGGTACTCAAAATAACAACAAAAACATTAAAAAATTAAAAAGTGAGGTTATTTTCATTACTCTTCACACATAAAGAAAAAGACAAAGACAGAGTTTTTGGAAGATCCTGCCCTTAAATAACGTATTTAGAAGAAAATACATATTTGATTGAATCAGGCGTCACTTGGCGGATCGGTCTGTATCTCTATCTAAATTCACCTGATCTCTACCACGGATACGGCGCGTCTTTTTTATCTGAAGAAATATTTGCATTACGTTCTGGATAATGGTGAATTTGATATGTGTAATTTAGAATTGACGCTTCGACTCTGCGCCTGTGTGCGTTGAGCCTAAAAATAAACTGTATATCAACAAATATGGCTTACAAAATTTACATAATGATTGTCCACTATAGAATAGAAACCTCCTACTTTGTTGTGAAAATTAATTAATTGGAAGGCAAGGACTTGCTACTGTTTTAAATTACAAAAGCCTTACCTGTTTAGCCCATCGCCATGTAAATAATGCTTTAAAATTTGGTGTTTATCATCCCTTAAAGCATCATTATCCAATACCAAATTTAGAATTGCCGTGTCTATTTTATTTAGAACTTCCTTATTTCCAGTAGCCTCTAAATAGTTTCGTTGTTTTGCCCATTTGTCGCGATTCTGACTAGTCAGAACTCCAATAGGGTAGTCATTAAAAGGTGTTGGATCATTCATAATTTGAGATAAATTCCCTAGTATCTCTCCTGGTGATAACAGATTGCCTGGCAAAGTAATGAATGTCATTATTAATTTCCTGTGGGAATATCGGGATCAAATAATTTCTAATAGTGAAAGAATTTTTAAAATCGGTCCGGTAGTTATCGATTTTATTTGTTACAAACAAAAAAACAAAAATACAAATATATCTTTATGATAATAATAATTATATAGAATGGATATGTATTTTATTTACTAAAATTGTAATAATTGTAATTGTAATAAAAGTGTAGAGAAACACATGCACACCGGGTATTTTGAGCGCGCCGTACGTCGATTCGTGTTTGTTTAAGTAGCAGCACGTAAGTTTAGCGCTGACCGTGACGTGGAGGGGATAGCAGCGCATGTTTATGGTATGGCGCAAGGCCCCAAAATACCTTATTTTTTACTTCTGCCATGAACGAAATAAATATTTCGTCCATGCTTCTGCGCAATAACGGTCAGCGCTAAAGATTCGTGCCGCTATTTGTAATCGATACACACCACACGCGCCGTAAAAACGCGGTGTGCATAGGCTCTAATACATTAATTAACGAAAATTTAAAATCACACATTTCCTAGCTCATTAAAAGTAGAATATGCCTAGCATCGACTCAATAAGAAGATAGCATTCATCACTTCAGTGGCGGATTTACTAGTAGGCTGAGTAGGCTTATATATGTCGCAGGGATTTCGTCAAAGCCGTGATATTATAATTCCACTAGTGAAATTATAATTTCTCATTTAATTATGAATAGACAGTACGAGACAGTATGCACACGGCTGCGAGCCTCGGAAGTCATATAGAACACGTGATAGGTTAGAAATTAAATTTCGTGGTTATTTTTTTTTTGTAAGTATCAATACAAATTATAGATTTCACAAAAAAAATAACCACGAAATTTATGGCAATCGCTTCGCTGCGCTTCGCGATCGCCTTAAATTTCTAACCTTTCACGTGTTCTACAGACTTCCGAGGAGTACAGGACTTTTCCGAGGCAAATTCGTGAGCTAACAGCCGTGTGCATAGGTACTGTCTCATACTGTCTATTCATAATTTAACGAGAAATTATAATTTCACTAGTGGAATTATAATATCCTTTGACAAAATCCCCGGACATATATATATATAGCCATATATATTTATATATATAGCCTATAGTGGCAGATTTTAGGGGGCGGCAAATTTCGCTCATCAATTTGTTAATATGTCACGTCATTACAAATCCACACCACGAAAGATGAGACCTGATGGACAGATCACGTGGTTCAACCTGCGCAGTAGTGATTTCTTATAGGTAAAGATAAGAAATCTTCTACTGCGCAAGTCAAATCAACGTCCTAGGCTTCATCTTTCGTGGTCAGCGGCGCGCATTTGTACCTCGTCTATGACCAATTCATGACCCCCCCCTTACCTCCTCCGCGACAAAATTTATACACATAGAGTACAGGCAAATGTGTAAATCCGCCTTCCCAATAATTCATAAGGAAATGGTAGGTCAGGAATTTAATTTCACAGAGGCAGGTCAACTGCTGTGATGCATATTTTCTGATGAATTAATATAATTTATAACAGGCAAGTCTTGAAAGGTATGCTATGAAAAAAAATATGTGTGAAATTGGCTTTAGGTAAGAAATTAAGACACAGTAAAAAATATTTTGAAAAGCAAAAAACATTCATGGACACAAACATACACACACACATATAAATTAACAGAAGCCAAAAGGTAAGATGTAAAAAAGACATGATGAGAACAAGAAACAATGAAGAGGAATAAAAACAAGATTATGCATTGTGGATAAATACCCTGTATCATCTTAATTACCTAACTTGCTTTAATATATTGGCCAACTTTGTTACTTTGACATGGATGCTCACACTCAGTTCTGTTGTAATAAACATTATTATTAACTTTTTAAACTTTCATGGTCATTAACACTGTAAATATTACGAAAAACGGGATTTTACCATGTTTTGATTTATTGTTGAGTCCCCAATATTTCGGCGCAGTTGCACACGCCATGATCAAGGAGTTTTTCGTAATATTAACAGCATTATTATTACTGAATAGCAGGTAAAATTTAAATTAGCTATTGCATAATATCAATTAAAATAATACTTACCGTTAGTATCAAATACATCAAATGTATAGAAGTTGCCATTTTTCTGAACAAGAATATGTTTACTTTTTGGATCCCTTAAAATTTTGTCCTTATTTAATTGTGGAATACGAGTAGCTCCAAATAGACCTTCAAACTGACTCATATCTAAAGGAAATGCTTTGAACAGGTAAGCTCCATACCTGAAATAAAAGTTATTGAAAATTGTAAGTATAAGTGGTAACATAATATTAAATTTAAGTAAAGTTAAGTAAAGTTAGTTAAACAAAACATTATAATCACTACATAGTATAAAACAAAGTCGCTTTCTCTGTCCCTATGTCCCTTTGTATGCTTAAATCTTTGAAACTACGCAACGGATTTTGATGCGTTTTTTTTAACAGATAGAGTAATTCAAGAGGAAGGTTTATATGTACTTTTTATCCCGATATTCCCACGGGAACGGGAACCACGCGGGTGAAACCGCGGGCGGCTGCTAGTAATATATAAAATACTAGCGGCCGCCCGCGGTTTCACCCGCGTGGTTCCCGTTCCCGTGGGAATATCGGGATAAAAAGTACATATAAACCTTCCTCTTGAATTACTCTATCTATTAAAAAAAAAGCATCAAAATCCGTTGCGTAGTTTCAAAGATTTAAGCATACAAAGGGACATAGGGACAGAGAAAGCGACTTTGTTTTATACTATGTAGTGATAACATTAGTTATATAAATACTAACATAAATACATTGGGTTATATAAATACTAACCATGATAGTGCTTCAGGCAATAGTCCTGTGACTGTTCTAAATAATTGAGTGTTACTCTTTTTAGGGTTCATATGGTATACTTCTGGTTCCAGAATGTGTTCTCTTAATGAAGACATAAACCTTGCAGAGCTTACTATAATGTTAGTAGCTCTTACTAGCTGATCATTGTAAGCAGGTTTTGTGTCATTCTGGAAAACTATCAACGGATTATAGTTGATTGGGAGTGGTGCACGATCACGCAGATACAAATCAAACCAATATTCAGATATATAGCTTGTGTGCTTTTTGGCCTTATCATTTTTTAGCAGCGTTTCTTGCAAACCCTTGCCGGATCTTTCCACAAAATCTTTAGTACGTCCTTCAGCTTCTGCATATTGACCTTTGGACAGGAGAGGTCTTAATGCATTCAAATAGCGTTCTCCAGTCTTTGGAAGTTCCGGGATTGGTAGTCGGGGCAATGACTTTTGAAAATGCATAGTCGGAACTTTACTCCTCTGCATGTATTGATAGTAGGCATCTAAAACTTTGCTGTGTTTTGAAAAGTATCTTTTAGAATATAAAGCTCTAGAAAGATTTGTCTGATTTACTCTTTTACTTAAATTAAACATTGTAATTAGTTAACTGGTAAATAAATAATATATAAAATACTGAGGAAATCACTAAACACTACATAAAATAAATAAATAAAAAGATAAGGTAAATTCGTTTCGTTCTTCACTTCACACGTAACGTACGGACAATGTCAATGTCAATGTGACGTTGTGACGATTTGACATTTCACGAAAAGGCTAAGCAAAGTCATCATTCTGCCAAGTGAAGTGCCAAGTTTTGGTATCTTTTACCGCATGTTTTGTTTAGATTTTTTGTTGAAAATACAGTGATGATCTTTGTCCAATATATACATACAACCATTCATGAAGTCGTGGACAAAGTATCAAATCCTTGGTAAGTGGGATACTTCCCTAAAATATAAGCCGTAGAAGTCAATGCCTGCGCTTAAAATCTCAAAAAAAAACTGGAATGTCATTGTCAGTTGTCTGTCAGGTCGTCACGTCATGCCCCCAGTACACGATGGCCGATCATGGTCGGCGACCATGACCAATACATCGTACATTGACACTTTTGAAAGAACCTTTTTAAACTTGTTCGTTCAAAAGTGTCAATGTACGATGTATTGGTCATGGTCGCCGACCATGGTCGGCCAACCTGTACTGGGGGCTTCACGTCAACGTATTATAGGATGGAGGGCCATAGCTAGAAACAGCTTGAGACCTATCAGAGGATTTAGTTAAAAAATAGTTGATTCCTAAGCAAAACTCCATGTAATTTCTAATAGTCGATTAAAACTGCTATGACCAAATGAGTCAGGCAGGCCCTCAGTTCATCAATTGTCAAAAATTTGCTGTCACCTGTCAAAGTAATTAAGCATTGATTGTTAATAATTTTTGAATCCGAATATAGTAAAGAATTTGAGTCGCAGCCATTCACCATAAAAGTTGAAGTTGAAGTTGAGTAAAGAATTCGTCTCTCTCTCTGGATTTCTTCCGCCGATGATGGCGGGTGCGGGTTCGAGCTTCTGCTCCTTCCCCGGGCTTCATCTCGTGGTGCTGCTGCCCCACGGTGCTTGGTGCCGCTTACGCGGCCGTCTTCTGACGAGAGGTGTGCCCCACTGGATGTTTGCGGCCCTCGGCGCGGTCAGCCAGCCGGGTGAGACCCCATTGGGGGAGGCCCAGCTAGCGCCTGCGAGCGGGCGCGCAAACGGGGTAAGGGCTATAATTTAGGTGGGGGTATTGGGTAGGAAGTAGGAGTGGACAGAAAGGGCTAGGGAGATGGCGGGGGCACACTGTCACGCGGCAGCGCCCACTTCTTCTTGGCTCTGGTGTTGATGTTGGCGTTTGCGAGAGAAGCTGGATCTTCTGGGATCGGCGGCAGTGGTCTTGCGGGCGCGATGCCCTGCAGGTGCTGATGGGGGCCGTGGTCGGCGCAGTCGAACATTTGACGCGCCAGTCGGCCCACGAAGTCCTGTAGCGGCTCGATGTTGAGATACCGCGCAATGACCTCGTTGCGGACGTAGCGCCCCGCTTGAGTGAAGAATTCGTGAAATCTTTTCAGAAGTTTTCAATGGGCGATTTTCTGAAAGCTCAGTCACTAGATGGCGCTGTCCCACCTATGCAGTTAGAAGGAACGGAACGTTATAAATTTTCCTTTGACGCGACTTTTTTTACGTAAAACGGAACGTCAGACAGATGTTATTTATTTACCTTAATCTTTAAATTTACCTATTTCGTTTCTGTTCCTCACAGTAGTACTTATTTAATATATTATTAGTTTCCTTTGGGTTTTTAAAAAGTTTTTTTTACACTTTAATATAATAATACCGTCCTTAAACAAAGTAAAAATTGATGGTCACCATCTGTCAATTTTGTTCTCACAAAAATTAAAAATTCAATCTCTGAAAGTAAGGTACTTAGAGAAACGGATGCTAGGTCAACTTCTAGTAAAGATTTCGTAAAAAACGTAAGCTTACTTTCATTAATCTATGTGACGAAGCCTAGTCAGTAGAACTGAAAACGTCAGGCTCTCAGTTCATAAATTGTCATAATGAAAAAAAATCCAATTATTACTAAACTATTAACGTTTGGACCATTGTTTCATCATGTCAGCCGAACGACGCCCACTGCTGGGCATAGGCCTCCCCCAAGGATCTCCACAACGATCGGTCCTGCGCTGCCCGCATCCAGCGGCTTCCCGCGACCTTGACCAGATCGTCGGTCCACCTTGTAGGGGGCCTGCCCACGGAACGTCGTCCGGCACGCGGTCGCCATTCAAGAACCTTTCCGCCCCAACGGCCATCGGTTCTCCGCGCTATGTGTCCCGCCCACTGCCACTTCAATGATGCAATCCTTCGAGCGACGTCGGTTGTTTTAGTTCTCCTGCGGATTTCATCATTTCTAATTCGATCGAGCAGGGAAATACCAAGCATCGCTCTCTCCATTGCTCGCTGGGTGACTTTGAGCCTTCTTATGAGACCCATAGTAAAAGACCACGTCTCACTTCCATAGGTCATTACTGGCAACACACACTGGTCAAAGACTTTCGTCTTGAGACATTGAGGTATTTCGGACGCGAATATATGTCGGAGCTTCCCAAACGCTGCCCATCCGAGCTGGATTCGACGAGAGATCTCTTTCTCAAAGTTGGACTTACCTAACTGGACCGTCTGTCCTAGGTAAACATAGTGGTCAACAACTTCGAGTGTAATGTTCCCAACATTAACTGGAGCGGGTGCAACATGGGCATTGAACATGATTTTCGTCTTGTCCATGTTCATCTTAAGACCCACTCTTTGCGAAGCATTACCGAGATCTTCGAGCATTGTGTTCAGGTCTTCCAAGGTCTCAGCCATAAGAACTACATCATCGGCAAACCGTAGATGTGTTAGGTACTCGCCATTGATGTTGATGCCGCATCCTTTCCAGTCCAGCAGCTTAAAAATATCCTCCAACGCAGCTGTGAACAGTTTGGGAGAGATGACATCTCCCTGTCTCACACCTCGCTCTAGTTGGATAGGATTAGAGCTCTGGTTCTGTAATCGGACCGACATGGTGGCGTTTTGGTAGGTACCTCAGCACCTCGATGTACCTGTAGTCTATTTGGCACCTCTGGAGAGACTGCAGCACGGCCCAGGTCTCGATCGAATCAAAGGCTTTCTCATAGTCCACGAACGCCAAGCAAAGTGGCAAGTTATACTCTTCGGTCTTCTGTATAACTTGCCGCAGCGTATGAATGTGGTCTATGGTACTGTAGCCTTTCCGGAACCCGGCTTGTTCGGGAGGTTGGAAGTCGTCGAACCTGCGAGCGAGTCGATTCGTAATGACTCTCGAAAACAACTTATAGATATGGCTCAGAAGCGAGATGGGTCTATAGTTCTTCAAGAGAGTTTTATCACCCTTCTTGAAAAATAGCATCACATCGCTTCTGCCCCATGCCTTTGGCGTTTTGCCCTCGAGGATGACAGAGTTGAAGAGCTTCTGGAGGACCTTAAGTATCGGCTTACCGCCCGCTCTCAGAAGTTCTGTTGTGATTCCGTCATCACCCGCCGCCTTGTTGTTTTTGAGCTGCTTGAGAGCCATTCTAATCTCGTACAGGCTGACGTCCGGGATATCTTCGGTATGTACGTTAGAAATTCCCAGAAGTGTTAAAGAATCAGAAATTCAAAGTATTTTTATGTATTTCTTTAGTTTACTTGCAAATTTGGAAGATTCATTATTGTACAAATTGATGAACTGAGAGCCCAAGCTAAACCTTTATAAATCTGTAACGGTATATTCTAGACAATTGAAAACTTCTGAAAAGATTTCACGAATTCTTTACTATATTCGGATTCAAAAATTATTAACAATCAATGCTTAATTACTTTGACAGGTGACAGCAAATTTTTGACAATTGATGAACTGAGGGCCTGACTCATTTGGTCATAGCAGTTTTAATTGACTATTAGAAATTACATGGAGTTTTGCTTAGGAATCAACTATTTTGTAACTAAATCCTCTGATAGGTCTCAAGCTGTTTCTAGCTATGGCCCTCCATCCTTTGATTAATGTCACGTCAGGTCTGTCAGTCAGGTCTGTCAGTCAGGTTGTCATGTCAGTATTGTCAGCAGGGACTTATATCGATATTTGAAAAATATCGATATAAGCATAAAATTTCGATAGTTGGATATCGATACGAAATAGCGATTTTAATATCGATAATGTACGTAACGTGCGAGTGCGACGCGCGACGTTGCCAAACTTAGCAGGGCGAGAGGATCGGATCGGGGGATTATCGTCGGAGCGACAACAACGGCAAGACGACAAGCGTTTGATTTTGTTTTGCGTTTTGGCAAGCGGCAGATAGCTACCAACTAAAACGCGTTCTTTGCGTATTTTAGTAGGTAATTTACCCTATTTGTGGCTATTACGATACCAATACGAATGACGAATACATCGTAATTAATGACCCAATACGATAACAAATTACGATATGAATGCATTACGACTTCTTTTTGATAGCAGTTTGTTGAATTTATTTGAAGCTTTGTTTGAATATATGTTTTTATATCAATACTAGCTGTTGCCCGCGACTTCGTACGCACGGTAAAGTGAATTTTGTATTTGTTTATTTTAAAATAAGTACTTATATTTACCTGACGATACCTGACGACCGATTTGGCGCAGGAGCAAAGTACCTGCCTTCCGCGCTTCGATTTCCGAACAAGACAAATATTTGTGTGCATGAACATGTCTATTTGTCTTGGTCTGGGTGTTTTCTATGTATTATAAGTATTTATTTACAAACAAAAAATATTTAAGTACTTAGGTACCTATACCAATATTTATCTGTCATCAAGTTCACATAGACACAGTTTCTAGAAATTGCCCCTGCCGTGTTTGTATATTTACGAAGTTTGCAAATTTGTACGCAAACATAGCGAATTTTACACAAAACGACAAGATATTCCATCGAAATATCCATCACGATACAAAAATAAGTTAATGTTGCCAAGTTGCAGATTAAAACTAACATCTAATAGTACATAACATTCATCTATTAAAATATATAATAAATTACCTCCTTCAATTAATGAAAATAAAAATTCTTTGTTTACTAACCAATTAAAAAAATTCTAATAAATAAATGCTATTACAATTCAAATGAATACTTCGATGTCATCATTAATACTTAAAACAAAAAATAATTTATTAATAGGCTACTTGACTCATACTTAATTTGATAAGTACATCGAATGAAAATTTCCATCACATCACCGAAAAAAAATGAAAAAATATATTTGGCTTAGGAAAACGTAATCCTACTAATATTATAAATGTGAAAGTTTAGATGTTTGGATGTTTGTTACTCAATCACGCCAAAACGGCTGAACGGATTTGGCTGAAATTTGGAACACAGACACTTTGTAGCCTGGAGAGGAACATAGGCTACTTTTTATCCCGAAAAAATGTCACATTCCCGCGGGATAACGTCGTGTAGTCCACGCGGGCGAAGCCGCGGACGGAAAGCTAGTATAGCGATATAATGAAATAAAAGTACAAGATTGATAAGTAAAAATAATTTTAAAAATATTTTTTTTTATTTTTATTTGAACTGATGAAAACACATCATCCATGTTAGTGTAGTCAATGAAGCTAGTTGACCCCTACAGTAACTCCTCAGTCAGAAAAAACTTTACATCATGATAAAGTATTAATAAATTAAAAGTATGGTATAAATTTCCAAAAAATAATAATAATAGAAGATTAGGTATTTTTTTATGAAAGTCTTATTTCATTGATATCTTTTTTAGGAAAAATGCTCCGTCAAAATTTTCTTAACCGGACATATTCATGTAACGTATAAAAACAATAATATGAAATACCCAAAAAAAATATCCCAGCAGAAACACCAAATTTTAATAAAACAAAATGGGGTGACTTGGACTGAAAAATGTCTCTGTCGAACTTTTTAACGGAATCATACCATTTTGCCAAGCATACTCATGTTTGAAAAAAGATTTGGATTTTCATCAAGTATCACATACTAGTATAAATAACTCATTTGGTAAAATAAAAATGGACTGAGAAATTACTCGGTTCAATATATAAACAGATTTGTATATTTATGTATAAATACCTAATTTCCGTGTGAGTTTTTTTTTGGATAATCATTTAAAAGTTTATGGCTCATGCTATTTTATAACTCAGCAAAGTTTCATCGACTGAGGAATTAGTGTATGGGTCTCCATACAAAGAATCTGTTCATTGCCTACACTATGTTGAGACGTATTGGATTTCTAAATTTGCAAACAAATAAACGTCACTTTCACTTTTTCTACATATAAGTAAGGGTGTATTCCATTTATCAAAGATGGATGTTGATTATGTTGAATGTATAAAATTGAACGTCAAAGTCTTCAAATTTCTTTAATCAAATGCATATTGGAGAAAGATCTTTGTTAAGTGGAACTATCCTAAGGTAAGTAAACCAAAGATATTATAATATAACAAGATTGCGCACTCATGAGTTACATCCGAGCCGAGCGAGATAGCCCTATTATGGTGTGCGTCCCTCTCTAATGAGAGAGACGTGAGTGACTACACGATTTGGTTTTTTCGAGGACAATTTATAGTTAACCAGACTTGGCTCACGGAGGATTCAAACACCACGCTTCCTAGGGAGCTCTTGTTGCTAAAACAAACATACATTTAAACATCCGAACTCACTTTCTATTTATAATATTAGTTAAGATGAGGACTCCGCGAGGCAAAGCATAGAGGGTACTTTGCAACACTTAATGAGGCAATAATGTGACAATCGACACATACACATATGCTTTATAAGCATACTTACTTTTGAACCGACTTCAAAAAAGGAGGTTGTCAGTTTGACCTGTATGTACTTATATGAAATATATGTCTGTATTTCTGATAGGCGTATTTTGCTAAAATGGATAGAAATAAAAAGTCCACGTACAGTAATGAAAATCTGTTTATTAATTAGACTATACATTGCTAAACAAAATTGTCTTGCGGATCTTTTGACGCACGGAGGCTTTGTGTCCAATTAATTTTAAAGATTCGTTTTTTGCGTACCTACTTTTTTAACCTTAAATTAAAAACAGATGTTATAATACATTTAATAAGTTCTGTTTCATGCCTATTTTCTAATAAAGTTCTTCTCTTGCTGAGTATTGTGTAATTTTTTCAGGTATGACGTTAAGCCAACCTTTTTTAATTTCTTCATCTTTAGGAAATCTGAAACAATGAAAATTAATGTTTGGGTTAAGTAAGAAAGTAAATTCCAGTCTATAGATTACAAACGAAATGGACACCCTACTATACGCAAGAATAAAACTTTGGCTAAATACTTACCTATGAAAAGATACACCGCTACGTTTATATGATGCGCTTTTGCATCCTTTCACACATCAAGTGAGAACCATTTTTATTGATTTAAACGTAATGTTAAAATGATAATTAAGATCCACACACTAACTTTACACACATAAATTAATTTGCCGTCGCCATATTGATGATGTTTTTATTTTTATTAAAATTGTCCAGACGCAAAGTGTTGCAAATTTATTATAATTAAAACTACCATAACACCGACTCTTACATTAAACAAGTAGTTTTTCAAGGTTTTAAATAATACAAATGATATGGACTTTATTATTATCAGCTTAACATTCCTTTTAATTGATTAATATTTTGAAAATTCTCGAGAACAGGAAATATTAATTTGAATTAAGTTCTACTATAACCAAAAATATTTCATGGTGGCAGCCCAGTAGACAGGGATGCAATCCTATTTAGGAGCCTCTCGCTCGGCTCGTTTTTCCGTTTATCGTAATGTCATACGAAAATAAACCTTATTGTAACTGCATAGAATCGAATTGACATTGCTTTTATTTTCATAGTGCACAATCTTGTTATATTGTAATATCTTTGAAGTAAACAACCACTTGACACTGTCAACACTGTCAAGTGGTTGGTTACAAATTTTATGACGTCAGAACATGGCGAAGAGCGTTTTTACCGGTTAATAAAAAGCGACATTTTAAAATAAAGTTTTGTAGGTTCTTATGTTTTAAAATTTTAATTTAAATACTTTAATTTTTTGGTGTAATAGGACAATTATTAATCGTTTAGGACACGATGTTTAAATGAATACTTCCGAGACATTATTAATTAAAATAAAATATATTTTAATTTTAATCTCCCAACCAAAGAATGATGGGTTCCAGATTCATACGTTCTAAGGATGATTGGATGGAATATGGTGGATATCATCAATAAAAATCTACCACCAAAGAATCTGGCACGTCATAATATATGGTCATCTTCAATATCTGATGCGCCGCCAAAAGTAGCACTAAGTTAAATAAAAAAACGACATCAAAAATATTAAAAAAATGGTTGACTATCCGGTAATTTTTTTATTCAGTTATAAGGATTCATTTCCTAACGCATGTCAATCACTTATTATAAAACAATACTAACATAATTATTAATCATAACGATAATGCGCTAAAAGAATATAAGTAAAAGATAAATAACAGCAACGGCGCGCCCCATGTGTGTGGCGTGTGAGTGTGTGAGCCACACACACCACACCACACCAGACAATAGCCAGACGGACGTAAAGTTGGCAACATGCATACATGGTATGACCACAAAGTAACTACGCGGGCGGGCGGTCGCCCTAGCAGAGAGTCCGCTTAGAACAAAGTGCCATTTTCGTCACGCACACATAGACGTCACATATACAGGCAAAATGGGACAGTTTGGGACAGTACTCAGTCGCGAGTATCGCAAAGAGGTCAGTGATCGCAAGTTCCAAAGAGCATTTAATTGATCACTTCACGTCCGCGCCGCTACGTGTCACTGTGACACTTATATACCTATTTTACCATTAATTAACAAAAATTAATAACCAATATTATTACAGTTGCAGTGTATTTGGTTGTCTAAATACGACTAAAAACTGTGCATACACGTTCTTTAAATTTCCAAACGATATTGAAAGGTAAGTTATGTCAAACTGTTTTCTCTTGTTGGTAGGTGAGTATACCTAGGTACTTTTGGGACTAGCCGCTTTGATAACGACTATGAACCATACACATTCATCTTATAGTTAGCTGGTTGTGGTAAAACGCCAGTAATTGGGTTCTATTGTCCTTATTTAGATGTTATAGTATTCTCAAAACGTCTTGGCGGTTCAGCGAACACAGCCACAAGTCATGTTGACGAATTTTCAAGTAAAAGTTGTCGTTGCATTTTCTTTTATTTTAGCAGTGTTATGAAATCCTACTTACATTTTAGAGACTTCAGTTATTAAACCCCAAATAACATTTTACTTGCAGTATTTTTTTTCATCTAAGCGCACGGCAGTGTGCCAGCCAAGTTCAGGAAAGGACGCCAATCAATAAATCCCAAATAACATTTCACTTGCAGTAAAGTTTTCTTTATCTAGGCGCACGGCAGTGTGCCTGCCAAGTTTGGGAGAGAACGCCAGTCATTATACTTACCCCAAATAACATTTTACTTGCAGTAAAGTTTTTTTTGACGCACGGCATTGTGCCAGCCAAGTTCAGGAGAAAACGAACCACGCACGATTATGCGTATACCTATTTATTTTAACGTCTTAATCGTAGGAGTGCCATAGGCTAATTTCGTTGCAAAACTAACTAGTTCATTTTAAAAATCAAATGATTTTTTTTTCAGACGAACCTTATGGATAAGTTTAATTGATCGAGAAGATGTACGCAACAAATGGTCAACATATCTTCGAGTTTGTGAGGCCCATTTCGAAACCAATTCTATAATCAAGACATCGAACCGAACTGTCGTGAAAAAGGCATTAGTGCCTTTTTCAGGACAGTTCGGTTCCCAAACTTTTGCTACCTGTCAAAAAAAATTAAATGAAGAATCGCAAGCAACTGTGGAGACTAATGAATCTTGTACACAATATGAAAAAGATAAATGTGACTCAAATTCACAAATAGCAACTCACGTTTCTGCAAATTCTCCCAGAAAAAGAAAGCTGAAAAACTATATTCTTGAGTGCAAGAAAAGACTATGAAGAACAGCTGCGCCAGAAACAAATATGAACCTGTTTACATCTCGATAGCGTAGCTTCTATGACGTTCACAAGTATTGTAAAAACCAATCTAAATTGAATAAACAAATTTGACTTTGACTATTAAACTACTTATATTTTTTTATTTACCTATATACGATAAAAACACAACATAGGTATTTAAATACACTTTCTTGTTTTCAAAATAGGTACCACTATTGCTTGATACAGTTCTTGCGTTATAAAGGTTTTTCAATTTTTGAAGATGACAAGTTATAAATTCAACATTTAAGAAAATATTAATTATTTGAAGTGTTTGAACGAAAAAATTTATGGAACTTGTAACCCATTTAGATTTCAACTATTTTTCGCTGAACTTGGCACCTTTTTTACCTTTATGTTTTCGTCGAACTTACTTAGTGCCTTTTTCACGTTTATGTTTTTAGTGGGATAACTATCACACCATATTTATATCTTGTTCATAGAGTACATTATAACATATAGGAATGGAATACATTACAACATAATAGGTACGGTATAGGTACAATAGGATCTTGTCTTCGTCGTGTGTGGCGTCGGGACTTTAAATGGATATTAGATGCTCTGTTTACCATCTAAGCAGCATCTAAGGCATGTAAACTTGTTACGATGTATGTATAAACGAATTTATTTATGTATGATTGTTAACTTTTACTACTTACTCCTTTTTAAATTCAGAATCAATACAGAAGCAACCCTAGTGAGTCAGACAAGGATAGGTATAGATTTTCAAAAATGGTGGGAGCGGTCCTTCTGTAAACTCTTTATTTTGTGGTATGACGCAGCAAGGCCTTATCGATTATTAATTATCGATATTTTTTTCGATATAATTATCGATAATAGAAATATCGATAAATTTTATCGATATTTTTTTATATCGATATATTTTTTTATCGATATTTTAGTCCCTGATTGTCACTTTGTAATGTAAGTCAGTAAAAGAAAGCAGAAAAATTAAAAATAGATTTTCCACTTTCCATAAGTTTGTAAAGATATGAAATTCTAGAAGAAAAAGTGCGTAATTGAAAATGAATGAACTACCTGAAAATAGTAATAATAATGGATCAGCGGACATTGAGACCCTGGACTATTTACGTGGTGTAAAATCGTCCACTTGCCTTCTCCTCCCGACGACTCCTAGTCCAACACCTCTGGATTTCAAACACCCTCTGTCTGAAGAAATGGCTGAACAGCCGTTCTTGACCATCAATGATGATAATAACCTCGCCAATTCGCATATTTCGGGTACGTATATCACAAGG
Source organism: Crambus lathoniellus (assembly GCA_949710035.1). Taxonomy (NCBI): domain Eukaryota; kingdom Metazoa; phylum Arthropoda; class Insecta; order Lepidoptera; family Crambidae; genus Crambus; species Crambus lathoniellus. Next base: position 21,070,888 of record OX453306.1, read on the forward strand.
CCAAACTTGCAATGTTTATTCGAACATAGCGGCTTACTTACAAATTATGAAAGCATAATTATACAACGCACACATACCCGTGGTGGAGTCCGTGGGGCAGTGGTTACTGCGCTCGGCCTGCGATCGTTGAGGTTAAACAACTTTCGCAATGGTCGGTCACGAGATGGGTGACCAAAAAACTTTTCATTTCGAGCTCTTCCGTCCGTTGGTGCCGGCTGCAATTGCAGTCATTAATACCCACCAAACCGCATTGGGCCTGCATGGTAAAACCCATTCTCTTTATCTATCCATAAGGAAGGCCAGTGCCCCAACAGTGGGAACATTAAATGGGTTGGGTTTAGAAATAAGCTCCCTCGTTCTGGGGAAACTGACACCGTAGGGGGGCTCAGGGGGTCTTACTGAGACCCCTGATATCGATTTTGGTTGCCGGAGAGGTACCTACATATTTTTTTTATCTTTTTCAATTGCTAAGTTTTTGTGTGAAACGAAACGAAAAACAACACGGAAAAGTAAACATTAACGTGAAATGAAACGCTTCCTACGCACGCAGGCCTATGCCCAGCAGTGGGCGTCGTTCGGCTGACATGATGAAACGCTTCCTGTCAAAAATACAAATACAAATACAAATAGTTTATTTTTTTCTCCATCACAAACCAGTACAATTAAAGAGTAGGTACAGCTTATATAATACAAATAAACGTAGTTTGTGAGAGGCTGGGAGCCTAAATCCGTTCCATAGGCCACCAGGTCTCCCCTTCGGCGAAGATCAACTTATATAGGTAACATCCAGAAGATAACTGGTATTTTATAATAATCGAGATGATAATCAATACAGGCACAAAAGCAAGTAACAAGCAGCTTACATAGGTAAAAAACAATGTAGGTACGTTGTGCATAAAACTGTATAACAGTAAGACGATAAAAATATAATATTGATTTACTTTTATACTTAACTATATATTTATATATTTATTACATATAAATACATTCATAATACATTCACAAATATCCAAAAACCAAAGAACAAAACAACTTTGAAAAAAATAAAATATAATAAAATAAAAATAAAAAACCCAATACTTGCGTAAAAGTTATTGAACTAATTATAATAAAACCCAATACTTAGATGAAACGATACATTAAGCATTAGTAAAATATATAAGTTTTTCGGTTTCGTAGTAATCTAGTTCTCCTAACCAATTTACCAGACTAATTTTACATTTATGTTTAGGGAGTGCGTAAATGGATAACCAGGCATTAACTTTATTATAAATAAATCCACCTAGGTAATAGTAATGGTGTTGAGCGGAACTCGTACTGCAGGTAGGGACAGTGCAAACTTTACCTTTTCGTCTTTTATTATTATTTAGATGAGGATCGTATGGAAGTTCCGAGTGTTTTTTCATTAAGATCCTAAGTATATACAGCTTCCGAACTGTCATTATATTCCAGATTGCGTAAAGGTCCTTTGTCGGGTGCTGGTAAGGAAGGAATGCTGCCACTTTGAGTATAGCATGTTGAGCCCTCTCCGCTTCAATAATGTGGGATTTAGCTGCTCCACCCCAAGAAGTGATGCAGTAATCGATAATTGACTGGCAAAGGGCAAAATAAAAAGATTTAATGACTTTCCGGTCAGCAATGTGTCTGAGGGATTTAAATATAAAAATAAGTTTTCTGAGTCTAGTTACAAGAGAATCAACGTGATATTTAAAACTCAAAGTGCAGTCAACAAATATTCCCAGGTATTGTATTACTTCGGCTCTGTCAAGTTTAGGGCAAGTGCATGGTGAATCCCCCTGTGCTACACAAAAGTGGGCGGTGATTGAGCCTAATGTTGGTAGGTTATTCATTTTGAGCGCAAAGGTCATGTATTTTGTCTTGGTAACATTTAGTGTCAGACCGTTACCCTGCAGCCAATTACATACCTTGTTAAACCCAGTTTGGGAAAGAGCAAATACGTGTAATGTGATTACAGAAACGTCATTTATGTAGTAAAATTAAACTTTTACCTAATCTGTGGTCAGGCCGCCATTTTATGTTGTGTCCTGTGTGCGTGTCATTCGAATTAGATTGCTTACTTACGAATCTACGCGAATGTGTGGAAACAAATTAATGTGTGTTTTTATAATTAGTGACAGAACCGAAGTGGCCGGGGGGGCGCAGCCCCCCGTAGAGGGGGCTCGGGGGGCGAAGCCCCCCGCCATGAAAAAAGTTTAAAGAGTTCATTAGTTAGGTTAGGTTAGTATGGTGACCAAAAACGCGCGAGCCGAGCGAGCGGAGCGAGCGTGCCGCGGCAGCGGCCGGCGAAGCGCCAGGAACGACGTTTTTTTATATACCTCTCCCCTTTCCCCAGCTGTTTTTAGCCTCCCTTCTGCAATTTTTTTGTTTTGAGGTTATGTTTACAAAAAAAATATTTCTCGAAAACTACGCATCTCCGGCAGATGGGGGTTGCAGGCGGGGGGTTGTACCCCTCCCCCCTCCCCTCCTACCCCTCAGCAAACCCCTGTCGAGGGAGCTTATTTCTAATGCATTACCCATTAAATTAGGCTGATGATGATGGTGATACAATACAACACGCACATTGAATTTGTTTTTGACCTTGACCAGATCGTCGGTCCACCTTGTAGGGGGCCTGCCCACGGAACGTCGTCCGGTTCGCGGTCGCCATTCGAAAACCTTTCCGCCCCAACGGCCATCGGTTCTCCGCGCTATGTGTCCCGCCCACTGCCACTTCAACTGAGCAATCCTTTGAGCGATGTCGGTCGTTTTAGTTCTCCTGCGGATCTCATCATTTCTGATTCGATCGAGCAGGGAAATACCAAGCATCGCTCTCTCCATTGCTCGCTGGGTAACCTTGAGCCTTCTTATGAGACCCATAATAAAAGACCACGTCTCGCTTCCATAAGTCATGACTGGCAACACACACTGGTCAAAGACCTTAGTCTTGAGACATTGAGGAATTTTGGACGCAAATATATGCCGGAGCTTCCCAAACGCTGCCCATCCGAGCTGGATTCGACGAGAGATCTTCTCGAAGTTGGACTTACCTAATTGGATTGTCTGTCCTAGGTAGACATAGTGGTCAACAACTTCGAGTGTAATGTTCCCAACATTAACTGGAGCGGATGCAACATGGGCATTGGACATGATTTTCGTCTTATCCATGTTCATCTTCAGACCCACTCTTTGTGAAGCATTGCTGAGATCTTCGAGCATTGTGTTCAGGTCTTCCAAAGTCTCAGCCATGAGAACTACATCATCGGTAAACCGCAGGTGTGTTAGGTACTCGCCATTGATGTTAATGCCGAATCCTTTCCAGTCCAGTAGCTTAAAAATATCCTCCAACGCAGCTGTGAACAGTTTCGGAGAAATGACGTCTCCCTGTCTCACACCTCGCTGTAGTTGGATAGGATTAGAGCCTTGGTTCTGTAATCGGACCGACATTGTGGCGTTTCGGTATAAGTACCTTAGCACCTCGATGTACCTGTAGTCTATTTGGCACCTCTGGAGAGACTGCAGCACTGCCCAGGTCTCGATCGAATCAAAGGCTTTCTCATAGTCCACGAACGCCAAGCATAGTGGCAAGTTATACTCTTCGGTCTTCTGTATAACTTGCCGCAGCGTATGAATGTGGTCTATGGTACTATAACCTTTTCGGAACCCGGCTTGTTCGGGAAATTGGAAGTCGTCGAACCTGCGAGCGAGTCGATTCGTAATGACTCTCGAAAACAACTTGTAGATATGGCTCAGAAGCGAGATGGGTCGGTAATTCTTCAGGAGAGTCTTATCACCCTTCTTGAAGAACAGCATCACATCGCTTCTGCCCCATGCCTTTGGCGTTTTGCCCTCGAGGATAACAGAGTTGAAGAGCTTCTGGAGGACCTTAAGTATCGGCTTACCGTCCGCTCTCAGAAGTTCTGTTGTGATTCCGTCATCGCCCGCTGCCTTGTTGTTTTTGAGCTGCTTGAGAGCCATTCTAATCTCGTACAGGCTGACGTCCGGGATATCTTCGGTATAGTGTCGGGTAAGTTTGGCTCTAGGTTCTGTAGCCTTACTTTCAACAGGTGTTTGCGTGGAGTACAACTGTCCATAGAAACTCTCAATCTCCCTCAGGATTTCAGGTGTTGATGAAATGATACTACCGTCCTCAGCTTGCAGCCTCGTCAGTTGACTTTGCCCTATAGCCAGATCTCTAGCGAACACTTTGGAGCCTTTGTTCCGCTCAATGGCCTCTTTAATACGCTCGGTATTAAATTGGCGAAGGTTGCTTGTCAAGGACTTGGAGATCTGCCTATTTAGCTGTCGATAACGAAGGGCATCCGCTGAGTTCTGTAGTTTCATTTCGTTTCTCTGATCCATGAGTCGGATAGTGTGGCTGGAGAGTTTCTTTATATAATATAATAATAATAAATAAATTCTTTATTTGAGTAAAAACACACAATACAAGAATAAATATATCTTGTGGCTGAAAGCAATTTACATTCAATGGACTGAACCAGTTGAATTTATTTGAGGTGTAAAATCAATAGGGATTATTTTTTTATATAGGTACCTTACAAAAAATAGCTAAACACTTTATAACAGCAGCAGTGTGGGAGCATTATGGTTTTTATTGCTCTTGTGCTTATTACTTAACTTCAGTGAATAATAATTTGAAGAATGTAGCTAACTAAGTTTGAAACCAATTTTCTCTCATAACCAAACAGCAAGTGAAGTGGCGACGGACGTTAGTGTTGCCGCGATACTTGTCATGTTGCCAGAGTCGCCTCAAGCCTTTTAGGCGTTTGGTGCGATACAAAATTAAATATTAGGAGAGATTAGGACCCGGCGGCGGGCGTTAGTGTGCCACGGCTGTTTGTTAAGTTCCTTTGCAATGAATAAAGTACAGTCGGGAGCTCTACTTCCTTTAGTGGGGCTGGTGCATAGCTATTCATGCGCAAACCTTTTTAGTTATATACCTATTTACTTTTTTTTTATCTGTTCTCTCTCAGCCTTAGGCAAGCGTTGCCATTTGACAACGGCATTTAGACTTGTTGGGTGGAGACTGTATGATCCGGGAGACAGCCAACCAGCCATCTCCCGACCCGCACTGCCCCGCTAGGGTGGAATGAGGTGCGCGAACGAATCGCCGCCTCCTCCGCCCCACCCGTCTTTCTCGGAGACGATCCGCATGAGCCTCCTCTTCGCGGATCCGCTCCGATACCTCCTTTTGCGAGATCACGTCCTCGCAAAAAGAGTCCGCCCGCCTCCCAGGATCTGTCGCCACCAAGCATGGCCCTGGCCATGCCAGGCAGCGAGAGATCCCAGCCTACCACAGCAACCAGATTTCACCGCTGCTGGAACCAAGCAGGGCACACCTGTAAAGTGTGACAGCGCGCTGTCTTCCTCAGCGCCGCAATCGTGTGATATATATTTAACTAGGGTAGTACAATGTAATATCGGGTACTATTATATATTCTGTGATATCGGTCAGCCATAGGGACTGTACCTACGTGAATGCTAAGAAGCCTGGCCAACAAAAAGAAGTAAGAAGTGGTAAAGCGTGAGAGTCCCCGACCCCGACTTTCAATCACGTACATTATGTGATATAAGTATGACACATAAAAAAACCGGAACGAGTAAATTCTGTAGATTAATCCATGTCTTTCTATTATGAATTCGTAAATTGATCGAAACTTGATGAGGCACTCAGATGCAGTATCGTCATATCGTGCGATGAACTTACACCGTATATGGCACGACATGACACGCGTCGTTTTACGGCGACGACGGACACTCGCCAGTTGGGATGGGAGATTCAAATTACTAATACGAAATGAAGTTTGAAACCACGTACAGACCGATTCAAACTTTTTGGCGTTTCGGAATTTCAAACATCGCGCGAGGAAGGGTAAGGTTGCGGGGTTAAAAATCCTGAAAAATGAGCCATGTCACCATAGCCTAAAATACAAAATGGTATAAATAATATGCGCGCGAGGCGACGTCACAGATTACTAAATAGTTACTATGTAACAGATAGTTCACTCCGCTAAGTCATTTAAATAAATAGCAACTCTAACTTTAACGCAATAAAGTAGAATTCAGCTTGTACGGCGCCGGCAAATTACGAACGGCCACTCGTCGTCGTTGCATCTCTTTCTATCGCATATATTCTAGCTCTTTTGCGGGCCTAATTTCAATGGATTTATAACGCCAGCGTTGCCGCCGCGTTTTCGAGCCGACACGGGGAGTGAAATGGGCCTGGCGACGCTGACGTCTCTGTTTATATTCATACAATTTTGTATTTTAGGCTATGGTGACATGGTTCATTTTTCAATGACCTCAAAAATTTCCGCGAGGATTTTTCCGTTCTTTCTGCGCTGAGCCTTACATACTTATGGCCTTACTTCATGATAATGGCGCGCCATTAAGATTGAATCGCACTGTACTTTCCGTAAATATAGTTGTGTCAGGAAAGTTTGTGTGAAAGATTATTGTAATCTATATTTCAGATGCTTCGGCGGGTGATTCAAGTTCTTCGGCTGATTCTAATTCCGTAGTTCAAGACCCAGTCAGTGCACAGCTCATCAACAACATCAGTATGCTTGATTACCAAACTTTAAGCAAAAATGTGGATCTAATCATTGGGCCGGTAATATACCATAAGTATTTTATCTCACGACTACAAATATATACTTACTTACGTACATATATAATAACTAGCTTTCCGCCCGCGGCTTCGCCTACGTGGACTTTACGACGTTATCCCGCGGGAGTGTGATATTTACCCGGGATAAAAAGTAGCCTATGTTCCTCTCCAGGCTACAAAGTATCTGTGTCCCAAATTTCAGCCAAATCCTTTCAGACGTTTTGGCGTGATTGAGTAACAAACAAACTTTCACATTTAAAATATAAGTAGGATAGTAGGATGATTATTAGTCCGGTTAAATTAGACCAAAAAATAAGAGTGAAGGTACATTAATTCGCAAGAAGCTGAAATTTGGTGAAGTTGTTCAAAACATGATTATAAATGAAATTTAAAAAGTCCGCATCTATCCGGTACCTGGAAAAAAAATACTCGAAGTCAAAGTTTAAAAAAATGGGTATTTCGCGATTTTCAGCAAAGAGATAAGTTTTTTTTCTCTCTTTATTTTGAAACTAGCGGACCCGGCAAACGTTGTTTTGCCATATAAATTTTATTGTACATGAACTTCGCATCACCAAAATCTGCCTGCCAAAATTGTCACTTATAAAAAATAGCTAATCCAAAGCATCCATAGAGACAAAAACGTCACTGATTACATACTCTTTGACATACCTACTCTTTGGAAGCGGCTATGTAGGAAATAACAGTTGTGTAAAATACGACAGTTTAACGATTTTATTTACAAAATTACCATATTTATTTTAAAATTTTCCTGAATAAACAGTAGCATATTATGTTACTCTCCAGCTCTCAAATTATCCCCATACCGAAAATCTCGTCGATCCGCTGCTCCGTTTTGACGTGAAAGACGGACAAACAAACAAACAAACAAACAAACAAATAAACAAACAAACAAACACACTTTCACATTTATAATATTAGTATGGATTAGTATGGATTAGTATGGATATTAGTATGGATATACAGTCATTACAAAACAAATTACTCATAATGATAGACAAGGAGTGTCCACTATTATTAACAACATAGTATTTGCTAGCATAAAACGAACTTAAAATTAATTATAAAACAAACAGAAAAAAAATAGTAGATTGTACAACAAGTGCATAAAACGTACCATTTTACCCGAGACGTATATATCCATCCGAGCCGTAGGCGAGGGTGGATAATAGTCAATTCGAGGGTAAAATGGGTTTTATCTACGAGTTTTACACTCTGCTTTTCACTTCGAGTGTGAGGAAAATAAATAACAATATTACAAAAAAGAAAAAATAAAGACGTCGCCATATTGGCGGGAAGACTTTCTTTTTTTTTATACGTAGCAGTGGCAGCACAGTGACTTTAGCATAGATCGTAGTCCATAATGCTCTTGAAATACTTATTTCTTACAAAACTCATTAATTTTGCCTAGTTTTATTAATTTAGTAAGTATAGTTTAACATGGATTGTGTACAAAACTAAAGAAACAGAATGAAATTACAAGTTTATTAAACGAAGTTTTATTGCGTGTGTGACTGTTTACCTGACGACCTTTGTCTGAGAGACTGAGACTTAGACGAAGATTTTACTTTATGCACTAGAGCATAAAAAGCGATTTTATGCAGCCTATACCCAACATAAACACGAACTTTACGAGCATGAGAAGTGAAAATACTTTTAGGTAACTTTTTTTCTACAATGTAGAAAAACGTGGTAGATTACGTAGGTACATACTATATATTTATCGAAAACATATTATATATATTTTTAAGTTCTTTACGTTTGACAAGTAAATAAATAGTTAAGTAGTTTATTAAGCTGGATGCAGAACCAGTACTTTACCCAAGTTTGTCGATTGACTAGATCTTTTTTTAACTTGTTTATAGAAGTACAATTCTTTATTATAAGTGCGAATACAACGTGAGAAGGAACTGTTAGAGGTGTAGTTTTTCCGAGTGCGAGGAGGAATAACAGCATGAATTACACGTGAGGAGCGTGCTGGTAGTCGAGCTTTATGATGACTATTATACTTTTCCAAATTTTTTAATCGATATATCTCAGAAACTGTGGCTCTTAGGATAAAAAGTAATGAGCCATTTTTTTATAGATAATTACATGATTTGAAATTTTGTCCTTGCTAATTTTACGATAAAACTTACCGTTTTGCTGAAAAAATGCGACTTTGACATTTGACCTCGAATATTTTTTGGATGAGGACTTTTTAAATTTCATTTATAATTATGTTTTGATCAATTTCACCAACTTTCAGCTTCTTGCGAATTAATGTATCTTCAGATGTTTAAATTGACCGGACTATATCATATATTAAGCATCGCAATAATTACTTATTTTCAGGCTGAAGACGGAAAACTCAATGGAAACTTGAATGTCAGCAATAGGAAGTTACCAAACTTCGTAAACTGGAATTGGGGAATCATCAGGAAAATTTTGCTTTGGATCGTCATATCAGGGCTCGTTGCTTGCTTGAGCGCCATAATTGCCATGTTGGTGACTATACCCAAAGAATGCAATCCAGACTTGCCGTGGTATCAAGGTAAGGTTTTCTATGAAGTATTTCCTGCGAGCTTCAAAGATTCTAATAATGACGGTACTGGAGATTTAAAAGGTTTGATTAAAAAACTCGACTATATTCAAAGCCTCGGAGCTTCGGCGATACGACTTAACTACATTTTCAAAGCACATAACTATCCAGTTCAATATTATAATGTATCATCTTTATTAGAAGTGGAACGAAGTATCGGTGTGCTTAAAGATTTTGAAGATTTAGTTCATATGGTTCATACTCGCAACATGTCAATAATTTTGGATATACCCGTTTCGTCCATGGCCAATTCATTCACATTTTCTAATGCAACACTCGAAATGTTATTGAGCAGTAAACCATTGGCTAATGATTTCGATGCCACGTCGGTTGCGTTGGCATTCTGGGCTCATAAGCAAAAAGTTGATGGTTTTTATTTAAAGAATCTAGAAAATTTTGTCAGTGATATAAACTTTGGTAGAACTCTTCAGTACTGGAAAAGTGTAATAGGCAGTGATAAAATATTTATTACGAGCGAACAAGCCTATGATTCAGCACAAGGTGAATCGTTGAATGTTTTGTTGTCAAGAATTGATTTGATTGATATTCATTTAGACATGGACGAGAGTGTTGGCTTTTTGAAAGAGCGTATTACCGAAATTGTCACAGGAACACTTTGGTCGAAACCACATTACCCTTGGGTTCATTGGAATATTGGTAATATCGGTAGTGAGAGGATATCTTCCAAACATGCGAACAATACTTTAGTCCTTACTGCGCTTGAATTAATGTTGCCAGGAACCGTAAGTATTTTTTACGGTGATGAAATAGGTCTCGGTGGATTGCCCAGCGATGGTATAGAAGTAGATTTTCATGAGCACAAGGATATTCATAATTTAGTTCCCATGAGGTTTGCTAATAACGATAACGAAAATAATATAATCTTGCCTTGGAACTCAGAGTCGACACTTTCCCCTAAATACCATTTTCTTGAAGTAATTAAAACGTTGACGGAAGTGAGATTAAACACTCCTACTATATATTTGCGGGCCATTTATAAAGAAGGCCTTATGCTAAAGAATATGGAAATTCGTAAATCTGACGATGATTTAGTAGTGATTGAACGCTGGTATCCTCGTAGGAATACGTGCGTCTTTGTCGGGAATCTGGGCAGTAAACCGATTACTACAGATTTAACTTCGATGTTCTATGGCGGAACTGTTGTAGCCGGTACCAACACCTCGTTGATAGGGCAAGTGATATATTTTGATCAAGTAACTTTCCCTCCTAACTCTGCTATCTTACTCAAATTAGAGAAATAAGTTTGTCTCCTGTAAATGTTGTATTTTTTACTTTCAAGTACCTATTTAAAACTTTTTAACGAATATTTATTGTTATGTTTAATTTGGGTTCGAGTAGTTTAAAAAACATGTTTGTTGCAGCTATAGGTACCTATCTGATATCCGATTTCAGAAAATATGTACTTACTTATTGACATTTACTTGAAAAATTAAAATTTAAAATGTATTTTCCTGTAATTAAAATAGCTAGAAATAATGAGATAAAACAAGCATATAAATTATACTTAGTGCGAAACTGTATTTTTTCGTAGTACTTATATGCGAAGGAAAGTGAATCCTACCAACTCACAATATTGTGCCATTTTAGTAATTAATTACATATTGTAATACTTAAGTTCGTTAGTTTTGAAATCTGAGGCAGTATTATGTTTCGTCATTATTTTATTTTTATGTAAGTATTAATAATAGATGTTCCTCTACCATAAGAATAATTACTTTTTCTTATGCCTCTATCTGCATTATATTTAGATCTGGTGATTGTTGTGATATACTTTTAAACAGTACTTATATAAAAAGTAATTTAGGGCCCTCACCCACGGCGACTTTGCATAGAAGCGCGACAGAATCGCTACTAACGCGCGACAGCATCGCTGCTAACGCGCTACAGCAACGCTACAAAAAGGCGCCGCGGGCGAGGGCTCTTAATAGTTTTCTATGACAAAAATTCTATACTCTATTATTTCATTATGACCACAAATATAATTGTAGTAAGTAAGTATTATCATCAGTGATCGGATAATCGGATGCATATTTACCTAAAGTTGAGGTGTTAGCTGTTATGGAGTGCACTTTTGTATCAAATTTTTTAAATAAATTAATAAAAAAATAATAAATTACTTCTAACAATCACACCAATTATCTAAGCCCATGTTAATTTCATTAAGAAACTGTGTCATGGAAAACTTGATAACGGATAAATATATACTTAAATACTTTGTTTTTGTAAATACATACTTAATATACATAGTAATCACCCAGACCAAGACAAATAGACATGTTCATGCACACAAATATTTGTCTTGTTCGGGAATGGAACCCGAGACCTCTGGCGCAGAAGGTGGGTAGTCTACCCCTGCGCCAAATCAGTCGTTTATATACCTTATGCTAAAGACGTCGTTTCCACATCATGTTACTAACTAATTTTGCATTCGCGAATTTTCTGGAATCCAGGGATTTATATTTAAAAAAAAATGTTTTAAGAAGCCGCTTCCATAATTTCTTAGCCAAATATTAACTTTAGGTAAATATGCATCCGATTATCCGATCTCTAATTATCATGTAGTTAGGTCTGTAGTTAGATGTATTATTATAGCAGCTTTTTGTTATTTTTTATGTATTTTTTATTAATTGGTTCCTTTTTATACCAAAGAGATTGTTTTTATCTTTTTAATTAAACAATTCAACATTTATAATAAATTTATTTACAAAATATACATTTGTACATTATTGGAAAATATAATTATGTATTTAGTAAGTTATACGTGATATTATTATGTACACGCTATTTTAACAGGAAAATAAATAGTTTGTTGATATTACCTTTTTATTTCATGACGACTTCACAATAGAAATCTGACTTAACTCATATTAGACTTAATTGTTAACAATTCTTGTTATAATATTATATATAAATTATAACATCAGGTAATATTTAAATTGGCGAGTATTATTAATTGCTTTATTTGTTCACTATTTAATAGTGAATTATGATTTTAAATTATAATCTAGGTACAAAATCAAGAAGACTTTTTTTGGAGGTTCCGATTATTTGATAGCCGCTAATTAATCTCTCAACGTTAAACAATACGTAGAATATAAATTATTTTTATAGAAAATACTTAATAAAATGACTACTCAGTCTTAAATATATACCGATTGATTATTTTGAACCATGTGTATTCTGCCTCCTATAATTAAATTTCAATGGAGTTTAACGGTATTCTACAGATTTAAATTTTAAAGTACCTTACGTATTGTTTTACGTTTTTAACTCATAAATTAGTCACAAGCGATTTGCAGCAGCCTTTTACATGAAAAATATACATTTTATACAAAATTCTTCATTATTATAAACGTTACAAACACGACATAGATATCCCATTAAATAAGGAAACCATCAAGTCTGGTCATATTAATAGGAAATTAAAATTAGTTCTGACTCTAGATTTGGAGTTATATTATAACAATCAGCGCTGATATGCGCGTAGGGAATGAAATTCTTATATGGCACGATAACGCTTCGTTTCCACATAATAAGGAATGTTTGAAAATACATACTTAAGCAAAAAAAAAAACCACAACCTCGGCGAATACAGGGTCAATTAAATTGTGCACCAAATTTAATTCAGGTCCAATGGACGTAAATAAATCAAATCTCCAATTTGTTGTAGGTACTTATTTAATTTTAGTTTATAATATTACGTGATTAATAAAGGCATTTATTTTTATTTCAATTTATTGAAAACTTAGGCTATGGCTTTAGTACGCAATATTATTAACACCCTGTATATCGACTTGAAGAACTTTGTGGAATTTTCTTAACAGTCTTTAAATGTTACCCGCTTAATCCAATGAATTAAGTTATAATTTGAATTTTATCAATATTAACTATAAATTATGTAACACTTTATTATTCATTACTGCTAAATTATTAATAGTTACTTTCTATTTAGTAAGTATGTGTTGTCTGGTTGTGATAGTAGGAAAATATTAGAAACAAACTATTTCGGCGTCTTTCATAGAGAATGTAGTTTCAGTCAAAATACGACTAGGTACTTGATTAGTTAAAAAATACACATGTACAGCTAAGTACATATGTTATAATTTCCTGTAATTATTTCTGCATATTTAAACTGATAGACGACATAAAAAAACTATTTAAGAAACTTCATTCTCTACAAATCTTCCGAAATAACTATTCAATACCAAACTAATAATTACAGATAATAAAATAATAATACATTTTTGTAGTCAAACACGGTTTAAATAAATAAAAAAAAACTTATTTTCGCACACATCAACCCTTCCACCATCTTACTGTGTTAAAGAAAAAATAATTATTCAACGTCAATGTAAAGAAAGATGACTCGTATGCAAGATATCTTAGAAATTGATATGTGCGAATAATACTTAACTATTGAGAATTCCAGAAGTTATCGCCAATATAATCATAATTTCTATTAGTTATCGATAACTTAATAAACGACTACCCTGTCAATATTATAATGGAACCATTTATTAGAATTTGAATAACTTGGCATGGTTTGTATTCCTAGTCGAAACAATATATTATAGGTAACCAAGATTTGCTATGTATGATTCAAGACGTGCTCATACGTAATAGCCTGAGATACTAATAGGGATCGACCTTCGCTCATCTGTTTAATGGATCAGAAGTATTTTACATCCAATTTAGTAGTAAGTATAATTAAAAAAAAGGTAAGTGCAATAATTTTTGTAGAAAAAAAACACGAAAAAATAAAAAAAAATATGTCTCAACAAGAAAATGTTACTCACTCGCGATATATTATTAAGCGTACTTAAATTTATATGAAATACATTAATTTCATCCATTAAACAGATGGGTGAAGGTCAATCTGTATTTGTATCTTAGGTCATAATAAAAAGTGCGTTAAAGTGTCAAAATTATAAAAGTGTATTGCTTGATTTCAGTACTCCAAGCACGAAAAACGGTCGTTGGTAATCGTATAGTGAACTATACCATCCGTCAAAATGCTAACAAAGCCTATCATACAAAATAATACGTTCACGATAAATATTACGAGAACGAGAGCTTTTCGTGCTAGAGGTACTGTAAGAGATTTATCACATCTTGTAAGAAAACGGAGACATAATTCAGTCTTTGATATGGCTTAAAATCGGTGGATGAAAGACTCCTAGCACTGGAAATATTCACAAATTTTGTGATAAATGTGACTAAGTGTCATGAGCTTGGTTGAGTTTTCTTTGATTTAATGACATTCGGATGCATAACGTAAGTATTCGACATGGCTCTAGGAGTGTGATTTGCAGAACTCGGTAATGCTGGAAGTTTGTCCGTAGGATTTCTAACCATAATCTTTTTTTGAGACCCGGTCGATATTTTCTTTACATTACTGTCTTGTTTCTTATGATCTAACGAATCGGTGGTGTTTTGCACGGGCTTGACACACTTATGTTCACTTTCACAGTCACTAGATACCTGCTTATTTAATTTAGGAGCACCGAACGCTTTAGTTTGTTTTAACAACGAACGATCGTTACACAAGGCCGCTATAAGAGGCAAGTCGAGATTTTTACTTTTCTCTCTTAGCGTTTTGATGTCTAAATCACAATTTGCGTCTCTTGTTTTATTTACACTACACTCACTATTGTTTTTGTTACCCCCTACTTCCCTGAGATGTGTGGGAAGTTCTTTTTTATGTTCATACGGTGGTGGTGGCGGTGGAGGCATGCGTCGCATTTTGACAGGTGGTGGCTCCTTGGCGTTCAATATATTTTCATCAGACCTTGCTCGCGAAAAACTAGGAAACTCTGTTCTGCGTGTTGGTATAGGTGGTCTTTCGAGATTTATTGAATGATTGCTAAGAGAAGTCCTACTCGTTAGTGAATACCAGCTCGTACGTGCACCAGGTAATTGCACATATGAATCAGAAAGATTTTGTATGGACCCGTACATCGATGCTGCTGACATAGACATCGATAAATATGGAGTACTGCGATATTGTAGACTGGATTTGTGCATATTTGACACACGAGATTCTGTTAACTTGTGGTCAAGATAATTTTGCTGGGAAATTGCTGGATCTTGCAAAGGATAGTAAACGTAATCAACGTCGCTATATAACTGCTGATGAAACATTGGGTTTTGTGGTGGTGGCGGAGGAGGCAGACGTGAGACGGGTGGCGGTGGCGGAAGCCGAGTCCTTCGGGGAGGTGGTGGTGGCGGAGGAAGTTTCATCATGGCTACAAGCACATTAGTATCAACACTATGTGATGGCATTTCTCTAGATGGCGAAAGGTTACTTATTCCCTGCACTAATTTCGATCTTTCGATTCGGCGACTAGACGTCTGGTGACGTTTGGATTTCTGGAATCTGTGTTCTACTACCATTGGACTAGCAAATGTTCTTTCACTAGACGTGTTAACTTCGCCAGCTTCTGCCTTAAGAATTGTGATCATTGGTTTTGAAGTCACGACTCTAGCTGCAACTTCTTCTTTTTCGACAGCTTGTTTAATAGACATAGTAGATGATGACGATGTCCCGGGATATGCTGGTGGAGCTTTTAAAGGGGTCTGAGTGTATGTTGCTAAAGTCTGATGATTATATTCATATGGAGGCGGTGGCTTGTTAGGGAAAGCTGGTACCGGAACAGGTGTCTCATCAACGTCTAAACCTAAAATATTTGGAAGAGAGAGATTTAAAAGTTTTCGACTATCTGTTCTTGCCGGTGGCGTTGGAGGTCGGTCGAAGAAACCATTATTTGGATAATTATCGTCTGAAGGAGCAGTGTCTTCGTGGCCTTTGATGTAACTATCACCACTGAATGGCAAAGGCAGTCTTACATAGTCAGAAACTGAATCCAGAGTATCACTGACAGACTGACTCTTGGGGTATACGCCTCGACCCACAATTAAATCACTTAACTCGCTAGCAGTTAATAGATTATGTTTATTATCAGTAGGATCACTGCCATCACCATGAAACGAAGTTGCGCTAACACTTGAATTAGTCCGTTCTCTAAATAAATCATCACTATGTTCTTGACTTGCAAAATTTGAAGCACCATCAACACAATCACTATTAGGTAAAGATGTTTGTAATCTCAAAGTATTAGTTGGGTGACTAGATCTTTCAGATTTATTCTTTAGTATTGATGAAACGCTGTCAAAGTCTGCCAGATCATTATCTTTTGAGATTTTGTAACTAGCATAGTGTGAGCCACTGTAGTCAGTTCTACTTCCATCTGACATTGTGTCCAGTTTAGATCGTGTTGTAAGTTCTGAACTACCCATTGTATAAACGCCGCTAGTTTCGCTTGAGGCTGCTACGGTCACAGGTTGTCCTAAACCATCATATAATGCTGAAGCAGTATCTTGGCTATATTCAGCATCAATTCCCATAGTGCTATTATCACTTAACATTGAATTTTGAGCAGTATGGCTGTAACCTAACTCTAAACTGCTTGCGTTAGATACTCTGCTCAGCGTGCTGAGACCAGCTCGTGACATTATAACTGTACTGCAAGATGATGAACATTGTGATCCAGTGCATTTCAATTTGTTTGAAACTGGACTCTCGCTTTCAGGTATATTTTGATCAGGTAAAGAAGAAGTAGTTTCTTCTAATTGGTTAGTAGAATTTTGACTATTTTCAGCTGATAAAGAATTAGTTTTACTGGTGGCACTTTCAAGACTGTCTTTTGACTTTCTTATTCGGCCTTTTGATTTCTGTATCTGTAAAGACGATGTTTTACTTAAGGGTTCATTATCTTGAGAAATTTGACGTATAAAGTATGAATTTGAACAATCTAATAAATGTGCAAACGCTAAACTTTCCGTTGAGGGTGCAGGAGGAGAATCTATCATGATTTCTAATTCATCTTCTGATTGAACTCGATCGCTTACAATACCAGATGTGGTATTGGAACTAGTTGATGAAATAACCGATATTCTTTGTTCATTTTTATTTTGATTGTATTGTATGTTAAGTGATTTTGAATATCCATAACAAGCTTTGCGCTCTTCTTCTTCTTTTATTATAATTTCATTCAACTTTGGTGCAATCTTCATAGAAAACTGGTGGGTTTCTTTACACAGTGCAAATAAATATTTGCACTTCTCTTCATTGTTTGAATATAATGTCACTTTACCTCCCTCGCTTCTTATCTCAAATTTTTTTCTGTCGAAACTTAATTTTCCAATTGAGCTCCATATGAAATTCGATAGCTGGCCGTTATCGGGTAGGATTTTTATGCCTTTTGCTGTTATTAGCAACCACGCTGTCCCAGGATCTGGTTCCGATTTGGATTGTTTTAGTCGATAACGGTGTGAGTTTATAGTGTCGGGTAGAAGACATACTTCCCGAATGAATCTCGTCTCAGCGTCGACTTTTGAAAGACCACGATGCTCTCGATGGCACCCACGCATAGCAGCAGCAACCCAGTCGCCTGTAAGCGACCCAGGAGCATAGTCTTCCACTTTAAAGTAGTCACGATCTTCATAACCATCTGCGTCTCCATATTCTGCTTGTAAGGCTAAGCCTGTTAGGAGAAGAAGGACTTCGGCTGGTAATGCCTCTCGAGTTCTCACGTTGTGACGTAGTTGTAGAAAGTAAAGATGCCGTCCAATGTCATCGTGTAAAAGAAGTGGACTCTCCACGTGAAATTGAATAATTAAGTGCAATTCAAGGAGAGGTCTTCCGTTTGCATCCAAACCCTGCAAAAAACATGTCTTATGTAAGCAAGTACATTTCATTAAACATTGAAAAACGAAATAAAGAAGTTATAATATATTATAATGATAGTTTGTTTGCATATTGTTTACTTACATGAGTATGTGATGATCTCCAGCTCTTTGGCGCATATTTTGATAGTTTACTTTCTTGGTCAACAAACAAGTATTCTCCATCTGTGGACAAAATGTTGTGTTAAAGAAAACGCGTACAGAAAACTTCATGATACACAGAACTTTATCTACAAAGAAAGAAAAGAACGTACTTTGTAAAATTGCCAGCCCGAAGAGTTCCGTGTCGGTCATGCCTTGTAACTGAGCGTGCGAGCTGGCCAAAGACTTGAGCTCCTTGACCCTCGCCTTGGCTTCGACGACGAAGTGCAGCGGCTGCGGCTGGCCGGGCATGCGCAGCGAGAGAAGCCGCGCGCCCGCGCCAAGCGCACGCCCATCCCCGCCCAGCGGCCCTCGAACCGAACACAGAGCGCGCATGTCGCATCTCGATACAACTGTTACTCGCTCTGTAACAAAATGTTATTTCTATAAGTAAACTTAATAGTTGGTACACTTTGTAGAAAGAAGTCCATCAAAAAGTCCCCAAGTCTTAAAATTTTACATAATATTAGATCACAATAATATAAAGCGACTTAAATATACATGGAGATATTTGATTTAATCAAAAAAGGAGCCCGTGGTGCAGTGGTTAGTGCGCTAACGTTAAGCAACTTCCGCAATGGTCGGTCACGGGATGGGTGATCAAAAATTTATTATCTCAAGCTCCTCCGTGCCTCAGAAAACAGGTTAAGCAGTTGATCCCGACCGCGTTTGCAGTCGCTTTTACCCACCAATCCCCATTGGGCCTGCGTGGTGGGTCATTGACCATTCTCCTTATCCAACTATATACTTATAGGTGAGACACTAACTTAGGCGTCCATCCCATTGCTGCGGCTTCCGCTCCGGTGGACGGAGATGCAGCGTGAGTTTGTTATACCTACACTGCAGGTTTTGTATGCACATCAAGATTCTACAGCCATAGTTAAGAAGAGCACTACCACAAACCGGCGCGGTGTGCGGTACAGTGTGAGAACCGCCTTACAGTCTAATATAAGATTTTTTTACTTTCGCGTTCCATTATAATTAAAAACAAGAGTAACGGGACTCAACGCGACATTAATTATGAATTACATATTATTATGTACTTAGCTTGACGTTTCGGCTGTGTTGCTACATAGTCCATGGAAATCGTACATTTTGCCTTGCGTTAAATGAGGTAGTTCTGATTTTTTTGTGTGTTAGTAGTGATGCGATAGTAATGACAAATCCAAGTTTTCCACCTCGAAAGCCCTTCGGATCATTGTTAAATATTTAAAAAATCCAATAAATGTTCAGTTTTTTTTTCAGTTTTTGTCAATTTTTACCACCAAGGACCTGTGTTACGGCAAAAGTTACTATGCACGCTTTAAAGTAGACTAAATTTGCAATAAAAAGATAATAATTTGGTTTTTGTAAGTCAAATAGTTTTTAAGATAGGGCTATTTAAAAATTCATAAAAGGAAGAATTACAGTTTTTTTAGTTTTCGTCATTTTGACCCATAGTAGTGGGTTTATGGCAAAAGTTTAATAATTAGTTATTTAAGTCCATAAAATTTTCAACAAAATGAGACCAATTAGTAATATCAACTTACACTTGATAGTTTCTGAGACAGCTGTTCAAAGTTATTGAGGTAAGTAAACAATTATGTAATAGAAGGGTTTGCCAAATGAAGTCCGCCCTAAAGGAAAGATGATCTGGGAGGTGGTGGGATCAATTATGTACATTGTATGTATATTTTTGATGGGCCAGGCACGTCCTCTGAATCCACAGCACACTTTTTGGGGGCAGCTTGCTGAGGTATAATTTCTTCATCGAACTGCTCAGGAAGGTCAAAATCGTCCTTTGATGGTGGGTTATCAATCAATGGTTCATCAATGTCATCACACATCAGGTCTGGTATGTTCTTGCATGATTGGCCAATGCAGTAGCTGCAAACAGCCGAACATTTGAATTCTGCTTTCCTGCAACCACATATGCTGGTACAACCTTACATCTTTGGTATGCTTTCAAGGTGATTAAGGTTTGCGTGTCATTAACAGGCTAGAACGGGAACGCCTCCCAGATCCTTCTTCCTTTAGGGCTTACTACCTTTTGCAAACCCTTCTATTACATAATTGTTTACTTACCTACCTCTATAAATTTGAACAGCTGTGTCTCAGGAACTATCAGGTGTAAATTGACATAATTAATATCATTTTGTTGGAAATTTACTAGACTTTAATAACTAATATAAAAGTTTTGCTATAAACCCACTACTAGGGGGTCAAAGCTGACGAAAAATAAAAAAAACTGTAATACCTCCTTTTTTGGGATTTCGCAAATTTAAAATAGCCGTATCTTAGAAAGTATATGGCATACCAAAACTAAATTATTCTCTTTTTATTGCAAATTTAGTCTACTTTAAACAGTGCATAGTAACATTTGCCATAACTCAGATCCTTGGTGGTAAAAATTGACAAAAACTGAAAAATAACCGAAAATTTTATGGATATTTAAGTATTTAATAATGATCCAGAGGGCTTTCGAGGTGGAAAACTTGGATTTGACATTACCATCTCATCACTACTAACATATAAAAAAAACAGAACTACCTCATTTAATGCAAGGCAACACAACTTATTTGGTACGATTTCCATGTACTAACAGCCGTGGTCACAAGCAGACGCCTTAACATATTGATGCCTTAACAGTCGTCTCAAAATAAAAGGCCCGTTTTGTGGTTTTGATAGATACCAAAGCGACGTAATTAGGTAATCATATTGTAACCATACGAGTCTGTGATCGATACTTGCAACAAATCGATTCCAGATAATATTCAAGTCCGTTTCAAAACATTTGTTTAAATTATAATACTGTGTGTAATGTGTATGTATAAATTACTACAGATAAATCTTAATATGACCAATACTTAAATAACTGAGATCATTTGTGAAATTGAATTTATAATAATATAATAACATAAATTCATTACTTATACAATTTTTTTATTTTTTATTATTAAAAAAATCTAAACAACATGAAAATGAACCTAATCTTAGTTACAAATAAACCATATGCAATCATAGATATTTCTATCACTAGACTCATCAGTCTCATGATCATGAAAATATCTTAATCACTTTTTCTAATGCTTTGAGCGCTACGCTTACCTATAGTTTTCACATAAAGATCATAAAGATCAAAACTATTTATTTTATTACGACTCAATCGAATGAAGCTGCAGAAATTAAATTTTTAAAGGATTAAGGCTACACCACAGGCTACACAAGTGTTTAAAAAAAAATAAAGACTGAGAACGTAACGTATAGTGTGTGTCAGATAACTCTGCGCGTGGCTGGCGCGTTTTTGGCGCTAGTTACAGTGCATTTTTTTGTTCTAATGTTATAGAAAAGATTAGTATTCGATTTTTACCGCGCGCAGACTTATCTGACGAGCACTCTACAGTGCCACACGCTTTTCTGTTCCGGTGACAGCCGTGACAGAGGAGCCACTTGCAATACAAAATTAGCTATCAAAATGGACTGTCGCATGAAAACTGTTTTAGTTCCAAAGATAATCACCGGAACAGAAAAGCTTGTCGCACTTATACAGTACCTAACTGTTTTTGAGACGTTTCGTAAGAATTCGAATCTGCGTGTTACTTTATGGTAAACGCGAAAAGAATACTCGCAATACATTTTATCATATTAATTTCTGGAGTCGCTAAATTATTAATTATTTTTAAACATTTTAACTTATCATTACGATTAATTTGATTTTGTCAATTTCGTAAAGCGTTGCATTTTTGAGTCATTCCCAACTGTCAAAACGGGCGTCTTATTTTGTGACGACTGTAGACGACTTTTTGAAACGAACACAAAATAGACTGGCAATATGTCTACTACAGATTTTGACTAAAATTCGTTATATAAGCTGCTAATTCAGGCTTTTTGTAAAGAACTCTCCCATTCCATGCTAAGTATTTCAAAGTCGCCCTTTAAACTTTTCGGGGCCCATCACTGCATGTGCCGAAAATAAGAGAAACACGAATAAAGAATCCTTAAAATTTTAAGGTAGGTACAGTACAGCAACTGGTCAAGTGCGATACACAAGCAATCTACCACGTAATGTAACTTGAACATGTATTTATAGAACGTTTCCATGTGTGAAATGTGAAAATTAAATGTCACAAACAAGAATACCTTAATCAACCTAAAATGAGAATTAAGTAGCTACATCCGCCGCGCCCGTGCTTTCAAATTGTTGAGATTGTACTGAATGGTATGGTATGTATGATGGATTAAAAAGAGGATGGGCAAAAAAAGGGTAAAATATATGGAACCTGGGACCCGCTCCTAACATTTCAATTGAAAAAGGAAATATTTTGATTTAAGTCCCAGTGCCTATCGAGATTTTATTGATACTGTATTATTTATCATCATCAGCACAAGCCACTGAATGTTCCTATTGCTGAAGAACGCCTTCCTTATAGAATAGGTATAGATGGATAAAGAGAATAGGCCTATACTTTAAGTTTTACATAGTTCTATACTAAGATGAATACGTGCACTTTTTACACTTTGGATTTTGTTATCCGCTAAAAACGTATTGTAAACTGTGTACAATCCGCGTCACGAAAGATGAGATCTGAGACACCACTGATTTGACTTGCGCAGTAGGCGATTTCTTATGTTTACCTATAAGAAATCGCTAGGTACTGCGCAAGTCGAACCACGTGATCCGTCTAGTCTCATCTTTCGTGACGCGGATTGTAACTAGTATTTTGGACTATTTTTTATCACATTATCGACTGGACTGTTGCAATGGAACAATATCACAACACAACTGTGTGTTATTGTGCCTAAGCCGAACGTGGTCTACATCGCACAATGTCCATCGTTTGGTATTCGCCAGACACGAAGGGTTTTCTGCGCCTACTTCGTTTCTTACCGATGTCATATTCGATTGTAATAATCTATACATACAAATAAATAAAATTGGAGTGTCTGTTTGTAATATTAAAATAACTGCTTTTTACTACATGCATATCACTACATAGTATACAACAAAGTCGCTTTCTCTGTCCCTATGTCCCTTTGTATGCTTAAATCATAGTAAAAGTATATAAGTAAGCGGACTCGAGCCCTAAGCGAGCGATAATAGGCTAAACACGTAGGGCTGTCGCTTAGAGTTTATTCAATCGTCAAAAATGCATAGGTAGTCAACCTCTATACAAAACAATTTTCCCCTGTAGGGTGGGCGTCAGGAATCTATAATACAATGTTTTTTAATTATTTTTGTACATAGACCAGGGGCTGACTAAAATGTTTCATTACCTACGTCATGTTAGGTACCTGTTTAGTGGTTTGAAAAATTACGGTCGAAATAGGATAAATTAAAACGTAGCTTTACGGAATCATGTATTTATTAAAATAAAATAAAATGTTTACCTATGAATTTGTATTTTTTACAAGTATTATTTAAGTACTTTTTCAAAATCTAAATATTTTTTTAATCATCTATCATAATAATCTAAATTTAGGATTCTCTGGTATTTTCGTGGTGTGCATGTGCAATTTTTTGTGGGGGGGGGCGGGTGGTGCATCTTGCATGTTGTGTTTTTTGCGGAAGTAAGCTACATATATTTCGTTTTTTTCACAATGATTACGAGTTTTATTTATAATTATTATTTTGTGTTAAAAAAGACTGGCTCCGAGTCTATATATTAACTCCCGGTACACAAACTCAGGAGGAACTCACTTAACTTGAGGAGCCCGTGGCGCAGTGGATAGCGCGCTCGGCCTGCGATCGTTGAGGTTAAGCAACGTTCGCAATGGTCGGTCACGGGATGGGTGACCAAAAACTTTTCATCTCGAGCTCCTCCGTGCTTCGGAAGGCACGTTAAGCCGTTGGTCCCGGCTGCACTTGCAGTCGTTAATACCCACCAATCCGCACTGAGCCCGCGTGGTGGGTCATGGCTCATTCTCCTTATTCATCCATAAGGAAGGCCAGTGCCCCAGCAGTGGGGACATTAAATGGCTGATGATGATGATGATGATGATGACACAAACTCATAAGAGCACAGGATTAGGATTAAACATGTACCCCCTTATTACAAAACGTGGACTAAAATAGTCCTGGTTTAAAACTGGTACTAAACTGGTGCTGTCATTTCCCAAATGAAAGACAGATTTAGCATCAGTTTTGAACCAGGTCTAACTTTAGTCCACGTTTTGGAATAAGGGGTTTATTTAAAAAAAGACTGGTTCCTGGTCTACAGGTTTACCTACTCCCCGCATGATAAAGTTTGTTTCTTTTTTTATTTCCCGCAACAAGGTAACACTTAGCCTTCATCGCACCTGATGTTAAGTGGTGATAAGGCTGAAGGTGGAAGCGCACTACTCCAGGAATCCTCAATCACTGAGGAACTGGCTATCTTATCTTTAACTACCGGAACACAATGATGCTGAAAACAAGACCAAGTTCTGCCATCAATGAAACCGAATACAATATGTACGCCCACTGCGAATCAAACCCGGGACCTCTGGGTCTGAAATCGGTGGTGTGAATCACTAGACCGCAGAGGCGGTAAAAATTAATATTATGCTCCCAGTTTATTAATCTAATCACATACCTACCTACACATATGATTACAAGTTACAATAATTTTGTATTATAAATGTTTTTCTTTCTTCTTTCTTTCTATTTAAAAATTACACTACAAATTGGTATCTGGTCAACGAAATCGGAAGCAGAACTATTTAGGTAGGTAAACAGCTAACACAAAATTATGTAGGTACGTATCTACGTATGATAATTATAGTAGGTCGATTGTAGGTACTCACCGTTCTTGTTCGCTAGGTAATGCGAAGAAAGACAATTCTGGATAATACAAACCGCTATTCATACATCCAATATACACTACAATATTTTCTACTGCTACTCGAATTTGTAGCCATCTTAACGAATAAGGCGGTAGGTAGGTACATGCACGAATTATTACGAGAGGGAGGCAGCGCAGTGGCGCCGCTCGGGCGGCGGGCGGCGGGCGCTGCCACGCATGACTGTCGCCCCGTTATCACCGATAAATTTTGTCAGTGTGTGCGTGCGACGACGCATACGTACGGGCGCGCTCACATACAAACCGTTTGCGGTGCCTGTCTAGGCAGTCAACGTACTTATATACTTTTACTATGCTTAAATCTTTGAAACTACGAAACGGATTTTGGTGCGATTTTTTTTAATAGATAGAGTGATTCAAGAGGAAGGTTTATATGTACTTTTTATCCCGATATTCCCACGGGAACGGGAACCACGCGGGTGAAACCGCGGGCGGCCGCTAGTGATTATATATACGGTACATATACCAAAATAACATTTTTTACAATTTTTGTCTGTCTGTCTCTCTGTCTGTTTGTTCCGGCTAATCTCTGAAACGGCTGGACCGATTTTGACGGGACTTTCACTGGCATGTAGCTGATGTCATAAGGAATAACTTAGGATACTTTTTATCCCAATATTCCCACGGGAACGGGAACCACGCGGGTGAAACCGCGGGCGGCCGCTAGTTTTGAATATGAGGAAAGTAAAAATAAACAGAAATAATCTAAAAAATATTTTTCCTATGGCCGCGGAATTTTCGAAAGACTAACTTTTTTGTTCATTTTCTCTGTTTTAGGGAAGGCAAGGGAAACTAAGTCCATACAGTCTTGTTTGGTGTTTGACCCGTACTCTATGCAATTCCATGAAATTAATAGCCTGATTTTTTATGTTACAAATAACTTATTTGGTTTAATCTGTTTCTAAAAACGCATTCTTAAAAAAAACAATGTTTTAGATATTAAAATAATAATTCTACGATATTAATTATTTTATATAATAGCAAAACATGGCTGTATAGGCTTCTGTGCCTTGCCTGCATACCTTTGGTAAATAAATGTCCAAAGAGACTCTACACACGTTCCTATCCGACCTCCGATTCGGTCTGCTCCCAGACCAAATCGGAACGTGTGTAGCGCAGATTTGGTCTGGGAGCAGACCAAATCGTCTGTCGGATCGGAACGTGTGTAGATGCTATTACAGATTTTGACATGACCCTCCTATTCCTTTTTAAATTTCATAACGGCCCTAGGGTCGCCACATACCACTTTCAACCCGCATTTTAGGCAAGTTAGGAGTTACTTTCAGAATATGAGACATGAAAGGTCTATAACATAATACAAAGATCTGAAGGTATTATGACTATTATAATAACACTACATACGGTTTATGACGACATTTATTATAGGATTATAAGACTGTATCAAAGTTCAAATTTCATCAAAATTCATTAAATAATGCTTTATTTCTATGAGATCTGTCAAGGTGATATCAGATTATCTCCGAACGGACAACGATTTCAGTCAAGTAAACATTGTTCGTCTTTGTAATACCTATCCAACGACACCAAACTCATTGCTATTGGGTCGGATCCCAAAACGCCCATTCTCATTTTCATACAAACAGGACAGGGCGGCTACCGGCTAAAAAATATGGATAATATGAGCATGGGCTTCATTTGACATTTGAAGTCTATATTATGTCCATATATAATGTAAACCTGATGATATAATGTAAATTACAGTTTAAAGGATGATAAATCTTTAATCAATTCTAAATGTATTTTGATCTTGTAGGTATGCTAGTATGTAGCTCAATGACAGTAAATTTCGGTAAAATGTCCTTATTATGCAAAAATATTAAAATAAGGTGGTTATGCAAATTATCATAAAATTAGATTAATGGAGATAAATTCAACAGTTTTTAGTTTTGGTTGTCATTAGAAAAACACGCACTACTAATGAATGGACAATTTTGAATTATATTTGCTACTGTCTGTTGATTGAAGTTTTCTATTGGTTTGTCTTACGCCCGAATTCTCGAACGCAAATCATCTTTGGGAGCGTCTCAAACATCATGGCATCTCTTTCATACGTTTGATATTTAAAGTGACAGGGCGATGTTTGAGACGCTCCCAAAGATAAGTAGCGTACGAGTATTCGGGAATTATACATATAATATCTTAATTCAGATCTAAATAATGATGTGGCTGGTGAGCAAGGCTGAGTATGACTATAATTACAAGCTTTTATTTAACTTGCAGTGTATGTATGCATGTCCGTTCGCCAAATCTTGCGAGCTAAATTTGACCCACTTTCCAATGTCCGATTGAGCTGAAATTTGGAATTTACCTTTAGTTCCGATGACAATGCAATTAAATATATAATCAGTATAGTTATCAATTCAGAATTCTTGCAAATTTTCAAGTACTAATTCTTGTTTTGTTGTGATGGTTACTTGACACGTGCTTGACACATTGTCAATGTACCATAAAGTTATAATCAGCGAGCATTCAGCGAGCGCAATCTTCATAGAGTGCGTGTCAGATAACTCTGCGACTGGGGCGTTTATGGCGCTAGTTACAGTACATTATTTTGTTCTAAGCTTATGGAAAATATTAGTATTCGATTTTAACCCCTCGTAGACTTATCTGGCGCACTCTCTAAATTCAACTAGTAATAGAACACACGTCCCAACCCGACAGCCGATTTGAATTGGTTATTTGAGAAAGAACATGAGTCCATGTCACATAATTGCTCAGGAGACAAGAAAACTGTCTGTTAAAAAAACATACCAAACAGTAAAAATGTTTGATGCAATTTTGAAAAGTATGCTATAATATACTATTTACATTGAGATTATCAATAGTATATTATAAAACGACTAGGGACTAAACAAAATTCTAAAATTTTCGCGGTCAGTAGTAGTAAAAATATTTGCCCTTTTGTAGGACAGGCCAAGACATTTAGCCATACTGCCAATTCTTGAGTAGGTATTATTAAATTATCATAGTTTCTTATGGTTTCATAAGAATGTAGGTGTGTTACATTCCAATGCTCCTTGGAGTATTTGGCGTCAAGTGTGTCAGCTAGCCTTCTCGATAATTCTTGCTGAGGTAGTCACCACTATAATAAAACACTCGGCATCACTTTACCGAGATAGCGCCTATTTTAATCATTCCTCATATCGTCCAGTTGCGTAGACACTTGGGGCACAAAACCACACCTATCTTGAGTCACAAAGTCCACTATGAAACAAATTGCGATTAATTAAAATATCCACTCAACCTTACCCGCCAAAATGGCGCCAAAAACTCGCAGTCAGTTTTTTCCGCTAAACCAGTCACAAATTAACAATTTAAAACACATGGCGCCACCTTCCTTGCGGAAAAACCATGAAACAAAAAACATCTTAACAT
The DNA here is from genome assembly GCA_949710035.1 of Crambus lathoniellus. Taxonomy (NCBI): domain Eukaryota; kingdom Metazoa; phylum Arthropoda; class Insecta; order Lepidoptera; family Crambidae; genus Crambus; species Crambus lathoniellus. The sequence goes on from OX453306.1 coordinate 21,099,236, forward strand.
TTTCGCAATGAAGATGGTCCACACTTCACAATTAATAGTATATTCACTGGCTGTTTGAGTTTATCTAATGTCACATGAAGGAAATTAAAAAAGTAATTACATTTTACTCCCTAAGGACTAAAGTGGTTATTTAGTCCCACTTCGTAGGGCTATATTTGCGTACTTTTAGAGCATGAGAATTGAAAATTTTATTATTATTATTTCTATTAAAACATTAATTTGAATTCCCTGGATTTAGGCTTTTTCTCAATTACTTACTTTAAAATTGACATTTAATTAAAAATGAAATTTCCCTGTCAGTTACAGCCCACTCGAAATGGTTTTGAAGAATTTTTCGTCATTCTTTTGTGACAAGTACCTACCGTTCAATTTTTTCAAATCCAAGACCTTTTTTTTTGTTAATAGGTATTTTTCTTTACAAGCCTTTCGTTGCATTGGCAAATCCAGGTGGTTTCTGTGGGTATTTGATAAGAAAAAGTGATGTGATACAAGGCCTTGTCTAGTTATGTGATACAAAGCCTTGGCCAAGGCCAGATTTGGTGTAGCTTTTTTGATTTTTTTATTTGATTTGATTTTGATTTGGTACGAACGTGTGTAGCACGGATTACCTATATTTGCTTTACAGCAAAGTTCGTCCGCACCAAATCGGCGGCTAGGTCTGGTCTGGACGTGTGTAGCGGCTATAAGAACTAACGAACGAACTATATAAAGAAGCAAAAAACGCGAAGTTGCTTTAATCAGACCCTACTAAGTGTCACTTTGCACATAAATAGTTCACTAAAGTCAACGAAAAATGGCTCCAAGTTAATACAACCATAGTCTACCTACAGAAAAGAAATATCCTTTTTTTCTTTATGTAGGTACTATGTTTATCAACTTTGATAGAAACTTAAATGTGTCTTGTTCTTTAGTATTTATTTTTGAAATACTTACTAAAATTTACAACTGAAAATCAGCGTTTGCTTGCGTTGCAAGACAAGTAGGTAATATGACGCTGAGCTGCGACCATTGAGTACTGCTGCGGCACGGCACACACACATTTTTATTTGGAACTTTTTGTCTTATTGAGTCTAATTTGTGTTTTCTATTCTTGTTCGTAATACAGTGCTACCTTGTCTTATACCTAAGGGAATATGCCTTGTATTTAATGAATACTTATGTGTGTGTCTATAGTAAGAATCTACAATCTCTATTTGGTGGTAAAATATATAAAATATATTTGTGTTTGCAGACTTGATGCAGTTGAAGAGCTAGACTGTAATAAATGAACTGGCAAACGACCATGCAATAATGATGCATTAATAGTAGATTGTACAACAAGTGCATAAAACGTACCATTTTACCCGAGACGTATATATCCATCCGAGCCGTAGGCGAGGGTGGATAATAGTCAATTCGAGGGTAAAATGGGTTTTATCTACGAGTTTTACACTCTGCTTTTCACTTCGAGTGTGAGGAAAATAAATAACAATATTACAAAAAAGAAAAAATAAAGACGTCGCCATATTGGCGGGAAGACTTACTTTTTTTTTTATACGTAGCAGTGGCAGCACAGTGACTTTAGCATAGATCGTAGTCCATAATGCTCTTGAAATACTTATTTCTTACAAAACTCATTAATTTTGCCTAGTTTTATTAATTTAGTAAGTATAGATTAACATGGATTGTGTACAAAACTAAAGAAACAGAATGAAATTACAAGTTTATTAAACGAAGTTTTATTGCGTGTGTGACTGTTTACCTGACGACCTTTGTCTGAGAGACTGAGACTTAGACGAAGATTTTACTTTATGCACTAGAGCATAAAAAGCGATTTTATGCAGCCTATACCCAACATAAACACGAACTTTACGAGCATGAGAAGTGAAAATGAAATTAAGCGACTGAGAAACACGTCTAATAATAACTAAAAATACAAAAATAAATTATATTTAAAAAAACCTTTTATTTAAAATCAAGCTTTTATTCAAATGTCCTAAAAAGAATAAAATAAACTTTGTATCAAGTCAAATCTAACAAACTTATTACATTAAACAATTTATATGTTTTAAAAGCTTGTCGCGAGATTTTATTGTTACTGGGCTTGCACTAAACACAAATGCTTTTAATTATATTTGACATATTATGAAAAGCGACAAGCTTTTAAAACATATAAATTGTTTAATGTAATAAGTTTGTTAGATTTGACTTGATACAAAGTTTATTTTATTCTTTTTAGGACATTTGAATAAAAGCTTGATTTTAAATAAAAGGTTTTTTTAAATATAATTTATTATTATATTTTGGTGGGTAATAGGTACTGTTACTTACTGAAAATTTCATTCTGAATTTTTTAATATAAGGAACGCATTAAAGAAGCAGACTTGAATTTACCTACATAATAGCTGCTGCTATTGATTTATATATATTTGTATATTTAACTCGATGACTGCTGCTAAGTTTATCATATCACCCACCATGTGCAATTTGTTGCCCATTATATTGGATGTTGTCAACCTTTTAATAGTTTGCTAGACTTTTCATATATTTCGGAATTTACCTATTTAGATTTTTTATCTTTATTAACGTTAATTAATATTATGACAATATAGAGTCAATAGCGTTTTAGAATTTACATGTTAAACCTTATTTCATTTCGCTTGTGTTTTCGTAGTACCAGTGGAAAGCTTGACCTAATGGTGATTGTATTGTAGGTAAGTAAGTAAGTAAGTTCTTAGTCCGTGGTATTTTCATATTGTGTCCGCGTATTACGTTGCTTTTTCATTTTACTACCATCTTCCCATATCTTAATTATTTGACGTTCAATCTATAAATTTATCTTAATCTTCTTATTTTTCTATGATTTTGGTCATATTTTGTTAAGTTACCTGTTTGTCTTCATGTAAGAAAGATAAATAAAATAAAATAAATATGGTTTATGTATTACTCTCTTCTAACATGCCTCTCTATTCCTGCCAACTAGACGATCCGATTTTATTTAAAATGTTCTATCAAATAAGTACACTTTCCTCACGTCCAGCTTAGCATTTTAATCTCGGCGAGGTACATGTTACTTTTTTATGTGTTTATAATTTTCGGGCTACTTATTGTTATATTTATGAACTTACAAATATAACAATAATTACAAATATGAGAAACGAATATTAACGTTTCCTATTTTGCAAATAATTTTTAATCGTATTGGTTCACATCCGCATAAAGAATATGGGGGCCTATTGAAAGCCGGGCACGGCGCAAGAATGTCGGATCCGCGCCATCTGTGCATTCCAACGTTGTTTTTTTGTACACAATCGCCTTTTGCTACCTGCTGCCTTAAAAGGCTCACATTGTTATTTTACGCATGTATATTTCGTTTAATTAGATCTTGTGTTGCTTAGGTAGTAGGTACCGTTAAAGATTTTCTAGATTTATTACAATTAATAAATGTAGAGAATTTATCTTAAATATTCATATTTTGGTGTGGGTTGTCGAGTTAAACTCTACTAGAGGTATATTCCCACTTGATCATTTTACTTTAAACTTTGTGTTATAGGTAGTAGGTACCGCGGTTAAACTAATATGATCAACGCAATTACTTCAACATGTTTAGTAAGATAGGTGGGTACATATTATAAAACGTTCACTTATTGGAATGTAGAACCACAAGATCAAGTTCTAAAAAACTAGACGCGAATAAATTTCATCCCATCCGGTACCTCTGCGGCTCTTCAGCTCTTGATAGCCATAAGAACATGTTTTTTGTTTTAGTAAATGCGCGATAGTTTGTGATGGCGGTCGGTGTAGAGGGGCGGGGAGAGACCGGTCGGCGCGGGCGCAATGGCGGCGGCGGGGCGGCGGGCGGGGGCGCTACGTAAGCGCGGTAGCAGCGGACGGCGACGCGAGGAATGCGGACGACCTTCAGATGCCGAGCGCCCCTCCCCCGACGCCGCATCTTGCGTCCTCGCATACCTAAGGCCGTCGTTGCCTTCTGCCTTCGACATCTCGCCACCACGTTTGACACTCATGAGTTGTCAGGACGATAAGGACCGGAATCTTAAACGCTGGCTTCTTCGCTTCCCTTGCGACAGTCTGAGTGCGGTGCCGTAACGCCTCCGTTCGTTACCCTGAACTATGAATTCGCGCAAGTAACTTACTTATAGCGGGGGTACCTCTACATTAGATGGACGACTCAGCTATCAAATGATTGGTATTACACAAGAAGCTATTGCGTAACTCAGTCACGATTTGTTTGAGTTTTGCTTATCACATCTATTTACGTCACCGCTAGTAAGCCTGACTCGCCGCATGCGTTTTGAACCTTGTCGGTACATTCTACGACAAACATAAGATGACGTCTTCACTGGAATTCCGAGACATTTTTATATCTATTTTGATTTGAAGTTAATCATTACTTTGTTCTAACTCTACAATAAAATCTACTCACTATATGAAAAGTAAAGGGTAAGACGCTTAGTAGGTTGATTATCATCAGCCTCATGTAATTCATAAAGTGGCCTATAGGTAACTGGGCCTATAGTTATTTGTAGTCTTTATGCAGACAAAGTTATTTGAAATAAGGTTTTCTACCAGCATCAGAGGTACATATTTGGTCTTTTTCGTACTTTATCACGTAATGATTCACATTTTCCAATTCTTGTAGTGTATTGATTTTGCTGCTGGATAACTTAAGTTTAGGTTTTATTATTATTTTTTGCTTGTTTTACACTTGGAAGTTTATAGCATGTTGACGTATTTCTATCAATGCTTCATTCTGACTTCTTCTTCCTGTTAGTGTCTTATATTCTTACCTATTATTTAGTTTATTTTTTATAAGTACCTAGGTAATAAATTGAATTTCGTTAATTGTCTGTGTGCAACATCTATCAACAAATAATTGATTCAATACTTCCAATTAATTTACTTATTACCATTTATTATACTTTAACTCAATATCTCTAGTTAGAATCGCATTAGTTCGCAGTTTTCCATGAAACATTCCATAAACCACAAAAAGTGGTGAAAGTTAGATTATTGTTTGTTTGGTCTTTTTAACGAGATACCTACTATAAAGAAACAAATACAAACATCTTAATACAAATCTACCTTATAATTTCGTTTTGCTAGAACGTAATGATACTTTAAAAACGTTTAAAGAGTAGCGAAGCGTTAAAATTTTCTAATTTAGTTTTTAGTGGTATGGAGTTACGAGCGCAAGCATTACTTGTCAGCTTATGTGTACATTACTCATATTTACTTACTCGGTGTGCTATCGGAGGAATGCGGCCGCAGCGGTCGAGGCAGTTTATTATGTTATTATGACGGTTACGAGCTAATGAATCATTTGCTTTATCAACCACTGCGCACTAGAGGAGATAATTTGTCGTAACCAATTATAGGGCAGGCCATATGATTTAGTTCCTTTAATCTTTCGAGAATCATGTTACAGTCTGCTGGATTTGATACGTCATATAGGTATCATCATCATCATCAATATAATTAGTTTCTCCTTCGCTGCCATAGTATTGGATTATGTTTTATTCCACCAAGTTTGGGATTGGAATTCCATTCCCATTAGCGGCTGCTGCTATTTGATTTGCTGTATCTACCAATTTATTAAGTACTTTAAAATCTTTTATAACAACAGTTTTAGTTCGCAATGTACAACCTACCTAAATAGTCTAAATATTTTTCTTATAATTAAGATACAAGTAATTTCCTGTTTCCTGGACGCAATCTTGATACATTACTCAAATATTTTTTATCCGTCTAGCCAGACTATCTGTCACGCAAATATTTTCATTTTTGTTTTCGTAAAAACGCCGCCCGCCCACATTTTAACTACTTAGCCTACGCAAATACTAGGTACCTAGGTAATTTAGTTATTTACAATGCCAGTCTAGTCTTTAGATTGGGCACCTTGTCTGTCAAAAGCAAACCTACACATAAGTAAGTACCACGTAAAAAATAAAATTATGCATAATATCAAGATAATATCCGACAAACTAAAATCAATTCAACTTTAATGAATCTGGGGGCTACCGGATAAAAAATATGAATATGGACATGGGCTTCATTTGACATTTGAAGCCCATATTGTGCCATAAAAGTACAAAATATGGGCTTCAAATGTCAAATGAAGCCCATGTCCATATCCATAATATATTTTTTGCCAGTACTTAGCCTCCCCAGGGCAAAATCTAAATTCTGCCCTCTGTCATCAAATCATCATCACATCAGTTTTATTGATTTTTACATTTTAGGAAAGGTAAGTATTAAGTACCCACCACGTAAAAAACGTACAGTCAAATTGAGAAGCTCCTCCCTTTTTTGAAGTCGGTTAAAAATAAATTATAAATCCGCGAGCCAAAGTAAAACCAGCTTAATGAATCAGGCCAGAATCGAAATTCTGTCATCTATCATCAGTTTTATTGATGTTTTACATTTAAAAAATACTCTATCTTCAATTTTTCGACGATTTTCTACGTTTGTTCTTTCTTAAAACAGCAGTTAAGTACCTAAGTCCCATTCAATAAGGCCAATTATGGATTAGACAAGGTACCATCCAACATAACTGTTGTTAATTAACTTTATAAACTTCAGGAGAAAATATAGCTCTTTCGCCTTGATCTTTTTAAAAAATGATACAGCTAATTTTAAAAACTTTAGACCAGGGGTTCCCAAACTTTATTTTACTGTGACGCCTTTGGGCATTTGCCAATCGATTGCGACGCCCCCCTCTGGGCATTTTTTTTAATAACCAATAATAACTACAATGAAAGGAGATATTCATTTTACTTTTTAAGATGGCTACTAACTAATGAGAAGGATGTGCTTGCTTTTCTGCCATAGTCTCTCAAATCGGGGCTAAGTTAGAATTTGCAGTTACGATATACCTAACACTAAATTCTATGCCATACAAAAGTGCTCAAATATTTAATCAAAATGCATGGAACAGCTGATTTTTTTCGCGATTTCAGTGTTGGCCCCATAATAAAATTTGTTTGTTTTCATGAGTAGTATAATCCCTAAAAATATCCGGCGTGATAAAAATTTACCGTGTATAACTTGCAATTATAAAGAATTTTCCACATTAATTTATCTAAAAAAGAAAATAACTTACTAATTTTTAAATTAGTAAGTTCTTCTTCTAATTAGTAAGTAACTTCAAATTGTCTGTCATTACGTTTTTTATTATACAACCAGGGGCTGAATGGCAGGGGCTATAGATAGATTCAATACGAACAACTTACAACTAGAGGGCCACGATATTGTGATAACAAAATCAGCTGTTCCATAAAAAAGTACATGCATATGTCGCAGGTGGATGGTTGAATCCGCCGGATAGTTAAGTATGGCAGCATGTAGCCCTCGGAAGTCCTGTAGAACACGTGATAGGTTAGAAGACTTAGAAGGAGTGGATATTTTTTTGTGACTCCCTCAACTTATGGGAAGATAAAATAGCTTACGGAAAAAATGATCGGCCTAAGCGTTAAATTGAATGGCGGATTTAACCAGTTGGCTGCGACGCATATACCGACCCTACCAAACTGTATGGAAAATCTGATACCTACTTTATGTATTTTTATTGCGATTTCGTTGCTTGCCCCGTATCGAAAGTTGTTTGTATTGATGAACTGGACACATTCATCTCCTCAAATATTTGTACTTATTAAAAATTAAGGGTCTATAGGTGACGACCTCCTCCTCAGTTGTGTAGGTACGCACCGGTTTTCAAGGTGCAAGATCTACAGGTTCAATTCCCTGTCGAGTAAATATGAAAAACAAACTTTTCAAGATTTCCTCGGGTCTGGGTGTATGAGGTAATGGTAATAGATCGTTGTTTCCAATTTCCTTAATACTAGTGCTCAAGCTACTACAGTTAGGTCAGGAACAATGTACTTACCTATGTGATGGTTTCTAATATACAGTATGTAAACGATCGAAAGGCAAACCTTAAAACTGGTGGGTGTATAAAACGGGTATAATACAATGGCACCCTTTTTAAATACAAATTATTTTAGTTTTTTATTTTTATTTTAGTAAATAAAATAATTTACCTCTTTATCATCAGTCGGTTAATGATTATAGTAACATCCTGTGATGCAAGTTTGTCATCACTTTCTAAACATAAACAATCTACAAATCATTTAATCCTGCACATCAGGCTTTCACAGTTTCAACTAAGTCCACGTTATAACATCACTTAATTGCACTCTGAACTCTCTCTCTCTCTCTTACTAAATGTGTAAATAAATAACAAAAATTACGAACGTATAAACATACACTTACAAATTAATCATCTCTACCAAAGAAAATGTAAAATAACTACTCTAATCATCTCTGACATTTTTATCAAAATTGTTTGCACCTATTTTTGTTTTTAATAAACGTGTTTTTCTGTGTAAGTCGTCCGGTTCGCATAAAATACTTTCTTTGTCGGACTACCGCGATAGGACTCTTTAGTGTTGAGTTTGATTTTCTGTTTCAGAAAAGACTTGTTCAAAAATTGAAAATGCCTATGGATCAGCATTGCTGTATTTATTATTTTCTTCATAATACAGTAAGGAGCAGTGTTATATTCTGTGTTTCTCTGACGACAAATCGAACTTTTACATCGCATTTAATACGTGAGTGTACCTACAGTACAACTAACATAATTGACATTCAAGTTGTAGTCATTGACTTCACTGTTGAGATTGTAAATAAAATCATACAGGGGGTTCCATTTTGATTAACTTATTATTTATTTTTAACGCTGTCTATAAAAAGTTTCCAGATAACGGGTAAGATTCTGTAATCGGGTTTTATTCTATTGCCTTTCGATCGTTTACATACTGTATATTATTTATTATTATTACAGATGTCATCGTGCCTTCTGACGTCTGATCGACTCTTCAGCCACATATCTTTTAATCATTTCCTGACCAAACAACATGCAAAATTAATAAAATGTTAAGTCTGTATTCAACTGAAATTATACTGAACTGGCGAACAGCCCACAATTTCGTTTGTGTACCGCCAATAGCTTTTAGAATCGGAATCAGTTAAAATTTACGTAACAAAAGGAGTCCCAATGTCCTCTAAGGTCTAATCGATCTCTATTAGTTACAAAACTAATCATTTGTTCGACTGTTTAGGCTAGCAAATGTAACAGACAGAGCTGCATTTAAGTACAATATTTGTATAGTCAATACCTTTGTAATGTGAAAAATATTCCTAGCTTAGTGATTGATATAGAGACTACTCATCTATCAAAAATGTTGAGTGTAGAGTGTGGTTCGATTCAAAACCTGTATAACTTCCGCAAACTAGAAACTGGAATATAAGTGTTCACAAGTATATAATCATAATTTTGGGCTCTCATCATGAGGTGATTTGACTTATATCGTTTTTTATGGTTAGTAGCACAGAATTTAATAGCAAGATTCAAAATACAAGGTATATTTTTTGTGAGTACTATACTGAATCTAATACAGCGAAAACGGAATAAGTAGGTAATGCCTTCTTTTTTGATGAGAATAAAATAAAGATTTAAATTTGCTACAACACAGCCCAAAATTTAGAATGTAGTGTTGACTTTTGGACGTAGTATCTATATTGGTGATGTCGAATTCTGATATTCGCGAATGCGAATTCGAATGCGAATGTTTTGCACAGGATTCAAAACGTATTGAAGGAAAGGCTCAAAGCTCAAGAAATTGACACGGCCGACAACAAAATGCTCAAAGATCGCAACTAATTTTTCATCACTCGAATTTTACTCAAGACGGGAACGGATTATACGGAATGGGTTGGGTCGGGACGGGACATGATATCCTAGTTAACTCTTCTTAGCTTGTCTTGTTTTTCATTAGGTGCAATAATTTTGCAGAAAACCGTCTGGGATACAGAGTTGAATCATGTACCTGCTGATCTTATGTAGCTACGTCATAAACTGGTTAAACAATTCCAATTTTTTTCTTAATCTGCTCTATCTAGTCTCGTAGCTCACAGTTATCGAGAAAATTGGTATTTCTGACACTTTTAAGCTACAATAACATACTTACATAAAACTTAACGTTATGTTTTCACACTCTGTAGAAAGTAATTTAAACGACGTTTTCCGTGTGACTTTCTGTTTCTGACAAATCTTTTTGTAAAGCCACTGATAATAAATAATATTTCGTCATACCTAATATGAACAAAAATACAAATGAATACAATAAGTACCTATGGTCACAGAATATATAATAGTAGCTATAATATGATGGTATGGTTCAGACAGAGGGCTGAGTGTAATTTAGTACCTACCTAAACGTGCAAACGTTACTTTTACTATCGTGTTTGAGTAAAATTTTGACAGAAAGACCGTAATGGTAAAGAAATATATGGCACATACCTACATGTGTACATGTGTCTTATTTTTTACCATGTATGTAAGTATGTAACTATGTACAGACAAAACAATTGAAACGTGTGGGTTATTTTCTAATACGCTATCACTAACGTTTATTTCAAACTTGTTGACTTTGAAACTTTGATAAATAACACTCTGGTAATGTTAACAATAAGTACTTTATTTCTACTTGACTTAAATTAGGTGCATATAACTATTATAATAGATCTTTCTCGTTATTCTAAAGACATATCCCCCTCCGACACTGTCTACAGGAAGACTGACTCCCCGCTGTAGTCTTGTTAGACCACAACTTCACATTGCTTACGCAGTTAAAGATATCAAATCATGACATTCGGCCATCCGTCGTGGTGCAACCTCCTGGGTGCACAATAATATTCATATTCATTTATTCATTGCAAGTCACAGTACATACAAAGTTGTTATCAGAATATTTAGATCAGTAATGGCACCCCGTGGGAACTGCAACTCAAAATCTAGAGCTTAATATCATTAAACAATTTCTTCTAATGTTATGCCTTATTTACTTAAAACTTTTTCAATTCACGTTCTAATGCATTAACATTTTCCATACATTTAATACAGTTTGGGATGCTGGTAAACACTTTTTATATAAGTAAAGTCAATAACAATATTAAGTAAGGTCAATCTGTCTACTCAACTTACACTATAGCTATCATTCAGCTAACAATTGGGTATATAAATATAATTCAATTACACTAATTTAAACAAAAACGTAAAGATTATGTGTGGAATCATATGTTTTCATAAAACAATGATATATTAAATCAAAATTAATACACAAAAACGATAAGAACGAAACAACAAATTAGTTAAACAATATTTTTTTTTAGATTCAGATTCAGATTCAGATTTATTGCAAGTCACAAGTTTTATAAGGTGTTACAATCTTGGATTATTGTACAAGTGACGCCCTGCAAGGGCACCGCAACCATTTTATGAAACTTTATATTTAAAATGGTTATAAAATCATGAAAATTAAATAAGTATTATAATTAAAAATAGTAATAAAATCATGACATTCGGAAGCGGTCAAGGTTAGATGTTGAAGTCTGTTATTGCAGCAACGCTGACAAAGGCAAATTATCCTCTTCATCACTACTGGAGCTGTCACTCGACTTATCCGTGTTATTATCGAGGACCTAGGGTCTTATTTGGTCTGCTCCAACAACAGTTTCAATCGACTTCCTTTTTTCTATTAAATCCGAATACATTACAATTTTTTTTATCTATCGTTTGCAAAGGATATAATTTCTATTTACAGAACTACCTTTATTATGAGCACATTGAATATAATATGACATAACGTATTCTTAATATTTTTATTCTATTTAAGGAACCAGTACTGGGCCTGAATTTCCTCGATGTCGAGGAACTAATGAAGCTAGTTTACAAGCGGCTGAATCAAGACCTACCCTAGAGAACTTTTGGCATTTAGTAAGAGGGATTGGGCACTTATGATAAGAATGTCCCCTTAAACGTCAATTAAAGCAAATAACCGAGTTATCGTTTAGAGTCGACACAGATATAGGACGATTAACCGGAGTATTTCATAACGGTTTTTGGCAAAAGCTGGATCAGTGGGTTGCTGTGCTGTGAAATTAAGCAACTGAGTAAGTCTTCTGGCTCCTTACAGTTCATCGCTTGGGCGCTGTTTCTAACGGATTTGTCAATAATGCCATGTATAATACAATCAACTGCATTCTGGCCCTTGATTTCATATCGATTCAATAAAGTCAAGTTATCATAGAAATATAGTCCCGGACATTCTCATTGTAATGCGTAGTACGTGCGAGTATCTCTTCCAGAAGTGTCCCGTAATCTTGCTCGTTGGGAAAAGCTTTTAGGTGCTTTTAGTAACTTAGCCTGCCATTCGTCCCAAGTAAAATTTGACAGAGGGTAGGGCTTCAAACCACTGCTTAGCCAGACCCACCAGATTTTGAAGAGCAAAATGCGCGGTTTGCTTTTGGTTCCAATCGTAAAGCAAGCACATTCATTTACTTTCCTTATCCAACTACTTATATTTTGATATTTAGTTGAGGGATCAAACTCAGGTACTACGTTGTTGACCTGATTGTTGTTCAGCTGCTGCTTACTCGATTCAGTCTCTTGCACCGACGACAAAAGTTTCAATACCTCATCAACAGTAAAGAAAGGCTGGTGCTCTGGTTGCGCTACAGGTGACTCAGACTGTAGGCTCTCACTAGGTTCAGGTTCCAACACTTGTGAGGTTGGTGGCTTCACTTCGTTTGAAGGTACATCTTCTATTCCCCATTCAGACGCATGTAAATCTCTCACGACTTTGCGGGCACGCCTCCCCACAGACGTCAGTGATTGCTTCCTTCGCCGCTTGTCTTCTTCATGCCTCAACCGTACACGACCTGCGTGAACGGTTGGTACCTCGGGTTTCATTTTCTCGGAAAAGATCAGAAAAAGTAAAAATTAGTAAGTATTAAATAATTGCAGATATTCATAATTATAGGATAAGGATAAAAGTATAACTGTAAACCGGATAGATAAATACTAAATATATATTGATTCACAAGTACAAGCACTCATACTTTTATGCATCAGTTTGTACCCATTCAAACCATTATTATAGTCTCATTCATATAGTAAAGTTACGTTAACACATCAAATCAATTAGGTTGTATTTAGAAAAAAGAGACAGCTTAAGAAGTTATATAGCTCAACAGATTACTTAAACTATTCATATGTAAAAAATGATAGGTATGAAATGAATGAATAACTCTCAATAAAATATGAAAAAGAAATTAGTTTTCTATTTAATTAATTTAAATTGTTGACACGTGAACGACATACTAAAGTATTGATTAATTAAACCAAATCTCGTATCGTGAATAAGAGGATCACAAATAAAGCAGCTGTAAATAACAAAATATACTGATTACCTAGATAAGTTTTAGAACTAACTAAAATACAGGGCGCACATTAGCCTGTCTTGGGAAACACAACAATCTAAGGGCACCCGTAGCCCTTGTTTTTGATGTAAAATGTAGACGATTCATAAGTACACATTTATTATGTCTAAGTAAATATTTCCTTTTTATACTTATTTTTTTATTTCATTTATGAAATATAATTTCTCAGGGCAGACATAATCCTTGTATGTAATAGTACATTCATATCTCCATAAGCTGCGGGCGCACATAACCCACTTCACATCTGAGATGGAACATACTTAGCTCCATAAACTAAGGGCACACATAACCCATATCACCTCTAAAATGGAACATACTTAGCTCCATAAACTAAGGGCACACATAACCCATATCACATCTAAAATGGAACATACTTAGCTCCATAAACTAAGGGCACACATAACCCATATCTCATCTAAAATGGAACATACTTAGCTCCATAAACTAAGGGCACACATAACCCACATCTTGCAATGGAACGTACATAGCTCCACAACACAAGCTAAACCAAGGGCACACATAACCCTTCGTTTAGCAGTAAAACCAGAGATGCCTAAATAGTTACTACGTAAGTAAAACATTTTATCAAACCGCAACGAGAATACGATTTAGATGTACTGTCTGCAAAAATACTTATAATTAATCCAAAATACATCTATTATATCTTCATACTTTAATTGCAGGCATTTATATGTTTAGATAATCTAATTTTCTAATAAAATATGCCTTGCCCTAAACAGACACCACATGTGTCGATCTATTCTTAGTAAATGTTTTGTCATTTTCTTTAACACCTTCGCTGCGTTAAGATTTTCTTAGAATTTTCAGATAGTGCGTTGGAGATCTATTATGACTCCGTAGTTAGGCTTAATTTTTGTGCGTATGAGACCTTATCGATCCCATAAAAATATGTATTTTTAAATCCTGTATATCATACTGAAAAACAAGAGTCTCGGTTTGTAAACATCCTGAGGCGTAATTAACTAGCTACTTTATCTTAATATAGGTTCGCACTAAGTTCTGACAATTATCTAAAGAGTAAATACAAAAATATTTTAGGCTATCGACTCTATCTCACAACGCAAGAAATGATGCCATAAATTATATAACAACTAGTGATGGGAATAGAGTAAAGCGGCAGTCATCGACTACATTACTTTATTTAAAAAAAATACACAAAGTGTATATAAAGACGGGAATATAATAGATGAACACAATATCTTCAATAAGTTAACTACCTCTCTTTGTAATTACAATTAAGTCTTTGAGTTAGTGTTAATTTTAACTGATCTTGATTAATACTATTTTGATGAACAGGTACATATAGTTTTTCCAGTACTTTGACTGTCAAAATAATTCTTCATTAAATGAGTTATTATTTACTTAGTATCAAAAACTTCTAAATCAGATAATCACGGTTACTAGTGGAGGACATATTATTTTCTACGATTATAACTCTGTCCGACGGTACATAACTCTGTGGCTCAAGTTTTTTATCACCCTTTTGTAATTTAACTTAGTTGCCTCACTAGAATCACTCGTGGAATCATTTATTTGTAGGTCTAACTGTCTTTTACGCCTTTTTGTACGATTCATTGTAATTAGGTATTATTTACGTGCTCAATACGTAAAAGCAAAATCGCAGGCTACGCGAAGCGCGAGTTTTCACGTTAAAACTTGTCGATATAATTTGTGCTTGTCGCGCAACACTAAACCAAGGCGAGCGGGCGCGCGCGCCGCTCGCACACCGCTCCTTGCGTCTACGAGGCCTACAAATTAGGAGATGCATAATACCTCATGTCGCACAGATTAAATCAAATTTCAATTAGGTGCGTTAGGGACCTAATCGATCTCCAATAAGTATATTTTATTGTGAGAATCAGCTAACATTCTACTGAGAGCTAAAATATATATTTGTCTTTTTCCTACGCATAGAAATAAATGTGATAGCTTCCCGCACAGAGCGAGAGAACAAGATTTTGAACCCCGCACAGGCTGAAAGTCACGTAGGAGATGTTTTATACACCCTAACGCAAGGAATGTGTTAAATAAAAGTATAAAAATATAATAACTATTTGACAAATCTATCTCATTAGCTTTTAAATACATTTAAAATAACTTTTAAAAATTATTTTGGTGTAACAAGTCGCAACAGGACAGCTCTCAAGGCGAGACGTGCTATGTGACATGTTTATTTTTCTTGTATTTCTAAAATTTATTCAAATCATATAATTTGATGTTTATTTTCTAATGTTTTGAATTTCCTCGTACTGAACTAAGTATTTTTATTGATCTGCACACTCTACCACTGAGAATGTTATTTCATAAACGAAGATGTTTGCACAAAGGGAGTCCTATTCCGCCGGTTTCGAGGTCGGTTACCGGACACTGCGTTGCTTATCACATCACAGTCTCGGTCGCCACGCCATAATACGTGTAAACAAATAGTAAAATTTTGTACGATAATGTCACAGATTACTAAATAGGTACCACGTACCTAATTAATATCCTTATTCTAATCGTGGTATTACAAATTTATAACTTCTTATTAGTACCTATACGTAGTTCTGATTTTACCTTCTTTAGTAAATAGTGTAACAACAAACTACTTTCTATTTTCCTTGTGCTTTTTTTTTTGAGAAGAAAAACAAATAATAAATATATTTGTAATTCAATGTTGCAATAGTTATAAACATATTAAGAAACATTTTAATTATTATAAATAAATAAATAAATAACTTTATAAATAACTTTTTACAACCACACCAATTATGTTAATTTCAACGGATAAATATATAGGTAAGTACTTAAATACTTTTTGTTTGTAATAATATACATAATACACATAGAAACCACCCAGACCAAGACAAATAGACATGTTCATGCACACAAATATTTATCTTGTTCGGGAATCGAACCCGAGACCTCTGGCGCAGAAGGCAGGTATCCTACCCCTGCGCCAAATCGGTCGTCAAATTATTTAAACAATACTGTAAAGCAATCCTTCAAAATAACTTTTTAGTTAGCTAGTCATAAATTATTAAAATTGCTAGCTTTTTTTTTGTTGCTTAAGAAAATAAAGTTTATTTACACTTCAATGTTGCATTGCAATAAGTAATTATAAATAAGCAATATTTTAATTAAGTATTTTAACAAAACTGTAAAGAATCATTTAAAATTACTTCTATTTGCTAGTCATAAATGATATAAAATTTCTTATTTACCTTTAATATCCTGGGGCTGGAATTCATTACCACTGCTGACCTTTGATAAATAACACTCTGGTAATGTTAACAATAAGTACTTTATTTCTACTTGACTTAAATTAGGTGCATATAACTATTATAATAGATCTTTCTCGTTATTCTAAAGACATATCCCCCTCCGACACTGTCTACAGGAAGACTGACTCCCCGCTGTAGTCTTGTTAGACCACAACTTCACATTGCTTACGCAGTTAAAGATATCAAATCATGACAAAACCTACCTTTTTTTGACGCTTTCAAACAAATTATTAGCCAAATGGATTACCTATGGTTCTTATTATTTGGTTCTATTGTAAGTACCTATATACCTACATACATATTTGGTCATTGACTAACTTATAGGTACTATGGGTACAGGTACAGGCACATGACACATTTATAAGTTAGACTTGTTACCGGGCCCTTTCAACATATAAAATTGTCAATAATCAAACTGTATTGTGCGACTTCCTGTATCACAGATTATTGGGACAAATCCGATTGTTCAGACACGTACTTACTCTTAGTTTAGGATATAATTTTGAATGACATCTTAGTCATTGATTCTCAAACTGTTAGTAAGTACCTTCAGCACCCTTTTTATAATTTACTTTTTACATTTGTTACAAAATTTAAAAGGTTGATTTAACATTAATATAAATAAACTGTGCGAGTTTCTTCTATTCCAATTGAATTTTATCTTCCTGCTTGCTAAAGGAATACTTGACTATAAAAGTATGTACCTCTACGATCTATTATCATGACGAATGTGATCTGCCTTTCAATATGTAAACATCCAGTAGAGTCAGCAACACGATGGCACGTATTTTAACTGATAACAAACTGACCTGTGCCGAGTAAGCGTTAAATTGACACAGAGTTTTATTTGATTCCTTTATGACTTTAAATAGCACGCTACAAATTATGGCATAAATATTGGTACTTATACTTAAATAACAGTTGGAACGCATAATTTTCGATTTTTAACCGACTTCTAAATCAAA
Source organism: Crambus lathoniellus (assembly GCA_949710035.1). Taxonomy (NCBI): domain Eukaryota; kingdom Metazoa; phylum Arthropoda; class Insecta; order Lepidoptera; family Crambidae; genus Crambus; species Crambus lathoniellus. The sequence continues at coordinate 21,116,823 of OX453306.1, forward strand.
AAGGAGGAGGTTCTCTATTCGTCTGTATGTATGTTTTTTTTTTTTTTTTTTTTTTGTGTATGTCCACCGATTACTCGAAGACGGCTGAACCGATTGGAATGGTTCAAACGTTATTACATCAGGTTGGTTTCCAAGTTGGTCCCATTTTTTGAAATTTTGAAATCGGTTCAGTAGTTTTCAGGAAATCTTGAAAATACGGTCGTTTTCGTTACCACTTTATGTGAATTTAATACGTATCTTTAGGCATAACTCCTTTGTTTATAAACCGATTTAGATGATTCTTGTTTTGTTAAAAAGGGGATACCTCAAGGTATTTTAACCGACTTCGAAAAAAGAGGTTTTGAGTTTGATCACATACCTATTTACCAGAAAACACGTAAATTGCCTGCACGATGCACTAAAATGAGTGAAATAAAAATTATTAAAAAAAAAAAAACCGCCTTCTAAAAAACCACATCAAAAAAGTAAGAAATAATTTCTCACCAAATAAATAACTTAAGTACTTTGAAGTCGGGCGGGTTTTAACAAAAACAACAAAAAATTGTACATGTTTCACGCCCGACTTCAAAGTACTTAAGTTATTTATTTGGTGAGGAATTATTTCTTACTTTTTTGATGTGGTTTTTAGAAGGCGGTTTTATTTTTACAACTATGGCTAAGAGCGTGACTTCCAAAACAAGACAAAATGAGATATTTACATATAAATAAATGATACAAACCCATATACAGGTACAGCTATGTTGATATTTTAAAGGTCAGACAACACAATGAATGCCGTGAATGCCATGTAGGTATAGTTAAGCATCCATCTATCTATCATTAACTGTGTGTGTCTCTATGTATCTGTCTATCTACTATACTATTTGGGAGGAGTTTCCACTTATCAATCTTCTATGTACAACATGACTAGTTGTTTTTATTATTTAGGTCACAATAAGCCAGCTATAAATTAGTGGAGCTACCTAGTTATTAGGGATCTTTACAGCTCTATTCGAGATAGCTGGTTTCCTGTTTGTAGAAAAAAAACACGAAACACCCACCCACGAGCAGCAATTGCTGGGTCCAAAAGATGATGCACGGCTGCATCGTTGGCCTGTTGAGCATGCTGCGGTGTTGGTCTAGAGGAAGGGCGCGCAGGCGCAGGGTCAGCGGCCGCGGCGCGGTCGGCGCGGGCGCGCGGAATTCGAGCTATGCGTATGAAATGAAAGTGGCCGCATCGTGAAAGCGCGCGCATCCACTGCGGTCTTCTAAATTTTATAACATTATTAGCCAACTCACCATAAATAGACAAATCCAATGCAACAAAATACAAAGACACTAAACTCCTTGGTAAACCGCATCCATTGGCACTTCACTACACTGAATAGCGCGAACTCATGTAAGGTACGGCGACTGGCGATGCGCACTGAGCCTGCGAGTGCGCTAGAACGACTGAGCGAAGTGAGGTGAGGCGAGCGCTGAGCGCGTGGGTCGGCGAAGGCACGCGCGGGGCGCGCCGCGGCTTCGCCTTGCTGGAATGCGGCAAGATAGTGGCGTGCGGGTAGCGGCCGAGGTCTGTTCGGCTAGCTAGAGCCTCCTTGTGGGCACGCAACTCCGTAGCGACGGGCGCGGCGCGTCGTCGCGGGCCCGGAATGTGCGCAGTCCACTTCTGCCCATTAAAATAAATACAATTTCCAAATGCTCTGAGGCCCCGGAGGGGCCCCAATGACCCGATCTATTTGATTTCTCGTTATCTTTCCGAACTTATAAATATCTGAATATGTATATGGGTTGTTTTCAAATTAATTGTACCATAACTCACATGGCATTCACATGTAACGTCACTCACATGTTGAAAATGTTACTCACATGTAACATAAAGGTGAATTCTCACAACATAATATTCTCCCATCGTATTAAAACTAGTGGCTGCCCGCGACTACGTCTGCGTGGACCGTAGATAACCATGGACAAGGGTAAAAAAGTCATAAGTTTTAATCTATTTGAGTGCCAAACATCTAAAACCGTTTAGGCGTACCTAAGAGGTAACAAACACACACACACACAGACACAAAATACAAGTAATATTAGTGGGAAAAGAGATAGGGATAACTTTAGGTATGTATCCTTCATATTATTGTTAGAATTATAAATGTTAAAAAAAACAATCTTTGTATCAGTGTCATAGGTATATTTTTTGCACCAAATTGAGATCTCTAAAGTTTTTCAGTCTTAATAATTTATAATAATGGCACTTTAAACTACACCTAGAAATTAAGTTTAAAAGTAAAACTTAAACTTAAGCTTATAAGCATACTTAAACAACAAAAATATTATTTAAACAATAAAAATCAACCACTAAACAATCATCACTTTCAGAGCACAACCGGGCTAAGCTCAAAATAAAATTAAATATCACATGCGATAGAAATATATTAACACATTAAATAAACACGTCTTGTAAACTACTAAGAAAGTATAAATCTCCCATCTCCTCCTTTTTTTTGAAGTCGGTTAAAAACGAACATTGCGAGTAACGAAATTGTGAATAACACTGTAAGAGTAACAAACATGTGAGTAACGAACCCCAATGTAGACGAGTCTTTACCATGGTGAGACACGTAACGTTATTCACATGTAAGTAAATATTGATGTTTTACGACATCTCAGTAAACATAACCTCATAACCACAAAGCCTGCAAACAATGTAATTGCCATTTTACAATCACAACAATTAGTTCTTTCGAATACACTATATTAATATACAACTTCACTTACCTTACATATTATAATCCTTTCGTTTTTCACAGGTTTTCGATGTTAATTTTACGACCTCATTTAAACATATCCTCACTAACTCTGGCAAAGACAGGCGTTTTGTTTTTTTTTAACACCAAATGGAAGTCCGGGTTTGCCAGAACCGAAATAAACATTTCAACGGTAGTTTTTGCAATATTAAAGTCTCAAATACCGTTACTCACGCATTGTTACTCTCATGTTACAAAACCTTGGACATCTCTTTAAATCAATGTAAAAAAACAAACAAAAAGCTGAATACGACCTCAACGCAAGTCACGGTTAGTCTGTCCTTTAATCTAAAAATCAAAGTTCATAATTTGCCTGTACGTGTATTTATGAAAGAGTTGTTCACATTTTTCTAGACAAAGGTAGCAAAAGGACATCCTTATTTTGTATGAGATGAAAAAATTATAATTTATTTTCTTAGCTCATATTCCATAACTATTTGATTAAATAACAAAATTATAAGCTTAAGTTATAATAAGTAAACCAAGCTGCTGGAAAAATATTCATAAAACAGTTCAGAATTGAAATCTTTCTCACAATTACACAATGAAGGTGTTGGACAAACGTTTTGACTCATAGGTACAATTATTCTGATTTTTACCCATATAGCTACTTCCAAACGAAAATACTATAATCTGTCCGATTTTTGTAATGAAATTAATTTTTTTTTGTGTCATTCATGAATGATTAATGTCGATGAATGATTAGAAATTACGTAAATAGCCATTACTAAATGTCTGGCTGGAATTTACGGCACTAATACTAATTACTGTGATTTAGTATTTCACTATTTTTATTACTGAATACTATCAAGTGAGACTTCCTGTGATATAGGTCGATGGTTTTTAAAGATATAGCGGTTGGATTGGATCATGTAGAGGTAGCGACCTACATAAATAAACACACGGTGTGAAATAGGAGATGACAGTTTCTAAATGAAATGATTTAGTAATTTAATAAAAAAATCTTCATTCGGCTACATTGATCTCTACCGGAGATCAATCTACCTAGCCGAATTCTCTAAGAAGACGCAGGTTTGAATCCAAATCGAATCCTGAACGAAGAAACGAATTCTACTATAATAGAGTTAAGTTAAACTTCTCTTTAAAAACTAAGTTAAGTTGAGATTGAACCAAAAAATGCATTTATAAAATTAATACCTATTGCCGACTCTGTAGGTTACATAGGTACCTAACCTAACCTAACCTTTTTTTTTATTAGAGTGAGGGCAAATACATACTTTACGTATACCAGTGACATTCTGGCATGCTGACTCAGCGCACAGGAAGCCGTACGTCCCGGTTATACCGGGACTCCTAGGCTGTCTCTCGCCGCCCCCAGCGCCCCCGTCGAGCCTGAGTAGTAGGCTCGGCGGGGGAGCCAGGGGGTTCTTACCTCTCCCCTAGGTACCTAACCTACAGAGTCGGCAATAATAGGTTTTTGCTATCGACACGATAAGAAGAAGTTGCCTTGACTTCATTGGTTTTTTTATATCTATGTACAGTCGAACCAATTATATGAAAATTCATTAAGGTCGATATTTAAACTCGTTGACTAGCCCGAGAGCTAAACTAATTCGTTCTATGGAGACTCAACAATAATTCTATATCAGTAATTTCTTAACATTGAAAATTAGATTATCTAGTTTAATAAATAATTCATTAGTAATCCACCAATATTTATGACCGCGACATTAAAAAAAACAAATACAAAGCTTTAAAAAAACTATAAAAAAATAGGCAAAAATGGTATAAGTGTCATTCACTTTACATTTGAATACATTTATTATTATCTTTCGTAAAAGTATATAATCCCCCTATATTTGTAAATGAAAAACAAATAAACTTTAAAAAAAATCTCTACGTAAATTCAAATTGGCATTACACCTATGTTAAAAATGCTATAAGAAACAACCGACTTCTTCCTAAAGTATTAGTTTCCCGTTTTATATCTTTATGGATTTCGAATTTGGTGCTTAGATATGGTGAACATAAACACATGTTAACGATAAAATTGGTGATAGCATATTTGCTGAAAGAATTGCACCATTTGCGGGGTATAACTTTTTTATTATACCTTCCAATGCGGTATTATGTTGGATTCCAAAATATAGTCTCTTAAAATTATATTTAAGGGCCGTTTACAAAAATTTGGCCTGTTATTGAATTTTTTACAAAAATATCGGATAGTTCTTGGGGTAGACACGGACCTTTATAGTTTTTTGAGGCTTTCAAGTCATGTCATGATTCAATTGGTTCGACTGTACTTGAGTATGTTGTCAGGAGACTTTCATTATTTACTAACGATATTCTTGAAGTCGGGGACTGAACAATCTGACTAATTTTATTAAGTATAATTATTTATTTATTATGATCACAAAATCGAGATACGATAGTTTGAGGACCGATGCGAATGAAGCATGAATGCATGTAGGTAGACACTTGCAGAGATAAAGAAAACATATTTTACTAAAAAGAATACCTATAGAGAAAGAAATAGAACAAGCAAGAAGGAGAAACATTTAGGAAAGCTTAGGAACATAAAATAAACCTAAATAAAATCATAACATACCACCAAGTGCACTGGAATCAAACGACTTGTATGTAACAAAACATGGTCTTGTCTCGACTCTTGAACCATCTTTATTGCTGAAATTAATATCATAGGAAAGTTTAACAAAATAATAAAGGCGAGTTAAATATTAACTAACACCATCACGTACATTGTACTTATCCCAAATTAAGTAGAAGCGCCTGTGTTATGGTGTGGGTCTTCTCGTTGGAGCTTTAGGTTAGTACTATTATACAGGGTGTTAGTTTAAACAAGGGACATACTCCAAGGGGTGAAAGTACCCATCAATACAAACAACTTTTACTATGGGACAAAGTGCGATATCGCGAAAAAAAAAAACTGCTGTTCCATACATTTTGGCTCATTCGGTATTGCACTTTTGTATGAAACAGCCGATTTTTCGATATCGCACTTGGTCCCATAGAAAAAGTTGTTTGTATTGATGGGTAGTTTCACCCCCTTAAGTATGTCCCTTGTTTAAAGTAACACCCTGTATATTCTGTGCTTTAGGGTTGCTGCTTCCGCAGTAACGTATTCCAAGTTCAACACTTTTGCCTTTTCGCTGAATTTCACAAAATCTCTTACGGCCATATTATATTCGAGGGCCTGATTGACGTCGACAGCATTTGCGGTTTACAAACGCCCCCATTGCCCCCCCCCCCCCCCCCCGCTTATATCTGCACCTGCTCTCGAGACAGTTGATAATCATTTGCCCCAGATGATTTCTGCTTCCAAAGCCATGGGATCCTATCCTACTACCGATTCAGTACTCTCGCTTTAGCGTTGAAGTCTCCCATGACAACGTAGTAGTGGGCCTTGGTGGTGTGGTGTAAGGCCTTAGATATAATAAAAATAAAATAAAAAATAAAAATAAAAATAAAAAAGCCTTTTATTTCTTACTTTTGGTAAATTTAACAAAATATGCATAATATTTACTTTATACTAAATTCTTAACTAATCTATATATATAAAAGGGAAAATCACTCACTCACTCACTCATCACGAAATCTCAAAACTACAAGTGCTAAGAGTCTCAAATTTTGCATAGGGGGCGCCTTTTAGGGCGTAGGTGCTCACTAAGACGGGATTTTGCGAAATTCAACCCCTTAAGGGGTGAAAAAGGGTGGCAAAGTTTGTATGGGAGAACGCGATTCCTTGGCCTGATTGACTTGAAATTTGGCATAGACATTCTTTCACAAAATTAATTGAAAATGTGTTTCGTATTTTTTTTATATTTATCCCCTAGCAGGGTTAAAAAGTGGTAGAAAGCTAATTTTGTGGTGATTGACTTTAAAGTCGGAATTGAAACTTCTTAGTGCATTTGATTGATTAATTAAGAAAAATAAAATATAATTTGTCATTTCAACGTAGTATTACATTCTCTTTGATCATTTCCCCTGAGAATATAAAAAGTCCCACACGTCCGTCTGTCTGTTCCGGTGACAGCCGTGACAGAGGAGCCACTTGCAATACAAAATTAGCTTTAAAAATGGACTGTAGTATAGTGCGACAAGCTTTTCTGTTCCGGTGATTATCTTTGAAACTAAAACAGTTTTCATACGACAGTCCATTTTAACAGCTAATTTCGTATTGCAAGTGGCTCCTCTGTCACAGCTGTCACCGGAACAGAAAAGCTTGTGTCACTGTACAAGAAATTTGTATGATAAAGTAGTACTGTAGTATTAAAATGTTTTAGTTCGAAAGATTATCACCGGAACAGATATGATGTTTGCACTTTAAAGGTAGGTACAGTGCCACAAACTTTTCTGTTCCGGTGACAGCGGCGCTACGTACGTTTTTCTTTTTTTTGTAGCAATTTAACCGGCCCTGACTCTAAGAACTTCAGCCGCCAGCCATAGCGCTGCTGGCGGCTGAAGTTGGACATCAACTTGACAGCAAAATGACATAAAAAAAACACGTTAGTTTCACATTTTGTCCACCGGAACAGAAAAGATTGTGGCACTCATAGCTATGACACCATGAAGCTCGACTTAATACTGAGGTAACTGGAGAGTGCAGTACCTACGAAAAATTTTTTGTCCACCAAAAATTACACAATTACAGTCTTCCGTCTCACCTACACTAAAAATATACGTATGGTCATATGAGACAGCTGACAGCCACTACATACATAAATGTCAAAGAACAATGGTCATATCGTACCTGACTATGGGCAAAAATCGGCTATAGATTATAAATTCAGTCATTATTAGTTAATTTTGGAACTACAATGAGCGATTTTCTGAGAGGCCATTTAAAAAAAAAAAAGCTTCCAATTGCTTCACTAGATGGCGTTGAATAAGTATGTACATGTCTATGGTATATTTTGGTATGAAACATATTTAAATTAATTACTTTATAACAACCCAAAGGAAACTAATAATATATTAAATAAGTACTACTGTGAGGAACAGAAACGAAAGGGGTAAATTTAAAGATTAAGGTAAATAAATAACATCTGTCTGACGTTCCGTTTTACGTAAAAAAGTCGCGTCAAAGTAAAATTTATAACGTTCCGTTCCTTCTAACTGCATAGGTGGGACAGCGCCATCTAGTGACTGAGCTTTCAGAAAATCGCCCATTGTTAAGCCCCAAGAACTTCTAGTTCCAGAGATATTATGGGATGTGTAACAATAAATACATGAATGGGGAATCATAATTATAGCTTTTGAACAGTCCTCACTATAGACAACAGACTTTACAGACCATGAAGCTCGACTTAATACTGAGGTAACTGGAGGGTGCAGAACGAACAATTTTTTGAATACCACAACACAGTGGCTGTCTTCCGTCTCACCTACACTTTAAAAAAATACGTATGGTCATATGAGACAGCTGACAGCCACTACATACATAAATGTCAAATTTGCTGGCGACACTTTTTTATTCAGGGTGAGACTCTGAGTACTGAATCCTATGGAGATGGCATACCTACGAAAAATTGAAGCCTAAACACACACACAAGCACACATACCGAGAAACCAAAATGGCGCCTTTCCGTAGTGCTGCCCTATTTGTACATCGATATATTTATTCATGAAGTTATAGATACAAGTATTTTTGTGACTACCTATCTATCATCATCATCATCATTTCAGCCGTACGACGCCCACTGCTGGGCATAGGCCTCCTCCAAGGATAGATTATGGTCGACGAACATGAGTGGCCATCCTGTACTGGGGGCTTCAAGGCGAGAAGAGCCGCCAAGTGCTTCCTCATCTATAGTAATATCGTAAACAGGAAAAATTTGAGTGGTTGTTGTTTGAATTTAATAGGTTCCAAAACTACTGGACTAATTTAGAAATTTCTTTGACCATTAGAAAGCTACATTCTTTCCGAGTGACATAAGATATATTTATCGTGATAAAATAAAATTAAAACCAGTTTAAGTAAAAAAAGGTAAAGAAATAAAACAAAAAGCTCCATATTGTAAAAAACCTATTATGTTTATACAACAAGGATTGTTTTATTTTTACATAACACACATTACAATATAAATCACAAAGGAGAATGCCTACTAGGCACCTACCTACCATAGAAAAAAAGAAATGTCTATAAAAAAAACAAGCATTATTAAGTAATAAAATAATAAACCGCTTGAATCGAGATCTTTACTAGCAAGCATATTTTTTTATGTATCACTACATAGTATAAAACAAAGTCGCTTTCTCTTTCCCTATGTCCCTTTGTATGCTTAAATCTTTGAAACTACGCAACGGATTTTGATGCGTTTTTTTTTAATAGATAGAGTGATTCAAGAGGAAGGTTTATATGTACTTTTTATCCCGATATTCCCACGGGAACGGGAACCACGCGGGTGAAACCGCGGGCGGCCGCTAGTTTAGAATATAGCGAAGCGACATCTAGTGGTAAAAAAATATACTTACTTTTAAAGTGCTAGAATGAATGTAAGTTGGACGACAACTTTACAGCAAAATGACATTAAAAAAACACGTTATATATAAGTATCGAGTTTTTGGCAACCGGAATAGAAAACGTTGTCGCACTATAATTTCGATTTTGCCAGTGGCCTAATAACGTCTTTTTCAAAACATAAACTGTCGTTGACGTTTGAAACTGTTCTTCAAAATAAAAAGGGCATATAAAATAGTTTTCGTACGAGTCTTTAAATTTTCCTTTCGCATTGTATCCAGCCATATTTTTCTTTTTTTTGTTATTTTTAGGCAACCTGAAACAATAAAAATAGTTTAAAATTAATACACTCAACTTACACTTGAAATTTGAAAACATCGATAATTCGATAAGATAAGAAAAATGCTATAAGGGCAACTCTAGCGCAAAACAAACAGATTTATATTTTCTTGAAATACACCAACAAAACTCACCAAAATAAGTAGTAAGCTACATTTGGTATGAATTCTAAGTAAACTATTCACAGGAAAACCAAAACACAAGGCATTTATTGTATTGTTTTGGTGTTTTTGCAAAATAAATAGTACGTACCGGTGTAATGTAATGTTTGGACAATTTTCACTTTTTTTTGATGCCACAAACTACCAGACTGCAATTAGACATGTTCCTTGTTGCTTTCTCTCACTTAATAATACCTTTTATTCACATGAAAGTCTCAAATTAAAAGACTTTTATCACAAAACACTGCAAATACAACTCTCGTTGACAGCTCACATACCGAGAAACCTACATGGCGACCGGCTTCAATCATGCATTACGATGACGTCACGTTTCAATGTTGCCAAAAAATAGGTCGAATAAATATATTGCTGTCTCTTTTTACATGAAGTATTGGAGGTAAGATAGAACAAGATGGCTACAGGTTTATGAGTACAATGTCGATTTAGCTCATATTTGTATAACCGATAGTTCATATAGAACAATATGCCATCTCCATAGGATTCAGTACTCAGAGGGGTGAGAGCTCCAGTTACCTCAGAGTATTAAGTCAAACTTCATGTTACAGACCATGGCAAATTCCATTGCACGTTCTTCCATGGACATTCCCACGTCGCATTTATTTATCGAAAAATATAACTTTTCATAAAAAAAGTCTTAAATTATTGTAAATTATAGTGATTTTTATGTTTACTCTTTACAAAAAGTATTTTTACTTTACTGAAACGGAAAATAACAAGCAATCAAAGTATGTTTCAAGCGAATGATTTTTTATTTGCGTGTAAAGGAATGTCACTGACTGACTGTCGTAATCAAATGACAGATGTCAATCATTGAGTACAGTCGTCACAAAATAAGATGCCCGTTTTGACACATGCTAATCTGACATGATTAGGCATGTAACCATACGAGTCTGTGATCGATTCTCGCGATTAATCGATTAAGGATATAAGTAACTAATCGATTATAGTAGGTTTGCAACTTATGTGGATTAAGGACTAAAGTTACTATTATAAAATGTTAAACTTACTATATAGGTATAGGTACTTATACTTTTAATAAACATATTATTAAAGTATAAATTGACCTTTTATGTTATATAAACTTGAATCGAATCCACTTAAATTGCATAATTTATATAAGAGCGAACGCGCACTTGTGATTTTTAATCGGGCGATAGTTTGGTCGTTCTCGGATTCAGTATAGAGTTATATGGCAGTGGCAATCGTCAGAGAGCTTAAACTATCGACCGATCAAACTATCGAAAATGACTGGCCGATAGTTGTACGATCAAACTATCGCACAACTATCGGCCGGGCGGTAATGTGCATGAGGACTATGTGAGCGCGCGCACTGCATTTAACTAAACTATCGCCCAACTATCGGTAGGCTGCGCATTCAGTATCGAACTATCGAAAATGACTGGCCAATAGTTACTACAACTATAGTTATAGTTACAGTTATACAACTATCGGCCTGCATAAAGGACTATGTGAGCACGCGCCCGGATTCAACTAAACTATCGACCAACTATCGGTCGACTAAAAATCACAAGTGCTCGCAGGTTCTCAAAACCAAACTATCGGCCGACAGTTTGATCACTATCGTCTTTCGATTCCGACTAAACTATCGGTCGACTAAAAATCACAAGTGCGCGTTGGCTCTAAAAGTGCAAGTATTTTAACTACAGCTCACAGCATAGACATGGTCAAAGAGTAGCTACATTACTTATTATAGCGGCCTGTACACGTTGGCCCAACCATTGGCCAATACGTCGTTTATTGACACTTTTGAAAGAACCTTTTTAAACGTCTTGTTCGTTCAAAAGTGTCAATGTACGATGTATTGGCCAGTGGTTGGACCAACGTGTACAGTGTCACAAGCTTTTCTGTTCCGGTGACAGTCGTGACAGAGGAGCCACTTGCAATACGAAATTAGCTGTCAAAATGGACTGTCGTTTGAAATCTGTTTTAGTTCCAAAGTTAATTACCGGAACAGAAAAGAATGGCGCACTATACAGGCCGCTTATGGTGAACGCACGCTTGTCCCATGCGAACGCTTCGAACAAGCCGAACGAAAAGTGTTTAAGAAATATCTGGAAAGGTGAACGTAACGATTCGACATGGTGAGGTGTGCAAGGTTGTCTAGGTTTTATTTAAAGTTTTTTTTTCATTCAGTTTATTCGAAACGTTCTCCTTGGATAAGTGTGCGTTTGCCTAGAAACCGTTTTATCGAAATCATTGTTGCCAAATAAAAATTTCACTAATGCTTTAAGCGCCAATATAGTTTTCACACAAAAAAAGTTCAATTTTACAAATTAATCTATTAAAGTGGATAAAACGATTATTTCGATAAAATTGAATGAAGCTGGAGAAATCCTGCACACAACGGTTACAACACTAGTATTTAAAAAAATAAAGACTGAAAACGTAACTGTTTTTCGAGACGTTTCGTAGTTAATCGAATCTGCGTTTACTTTAGAATAAACGCAAAAATAATACGCGGAATACACTTTGCCTTAATTTATGATGCGTTAAAAAATGTAACATATTATTTTCATACACCTTTGATAAGTAATCAGCATATATTAGATTTTTTGGTTTTCGTAACAAGTTACATTCTAGGGTCATTACCATGTGTCAAAACGGGCATCTTATGCCCCCAGTACACGATGGCCGATCATGGTCGCCGACCATGACCAATACATCGTACATTGACACTTTTGAAAGAACGTTTTTAAACTTGTTCGTTCAAAAGTGTCAATGTACGATGTATTGGTCATGGTCGCCGACCATGGTCGGCCAACTTGTACTGGGGGCTTTAATTTGTGACGACTGTAGTAAAAAAATTCGTCCTTTTATAGGCAGGCGAAGACATTTAGCCATACTGCCAATTCTTGACTCTTGAGTATTATTGTAGTTTGCTGTGCCCATGTCATGACTGTTGGACACCTTGGGCAGTAGTAAAGTAGAAATGATAATTTTATGGCAATTACAGTTAATTGAAGTCTTTGAGTGCGGCAGTGTTCATTAAAATTCATTTAGGAAGATTTCAAATGTAAAATCATTTGTTCCTAACCTCAAAATATAAAAAAATGGAATATCTCTCTTTCCTGAAGTTTTAAATTATATCTAGTGCTACAAAAGTGATTCAAATATTATTAGGTCTTTGATTAATACAAAATTTATGATGCCCATGGATATTTAAAATCAGGTCCAAGTACTATGGAATTTGGCCAATGTCCTTTGCTGGCGACACTTTTTTATTCAGGGTGAGAGCTCCAGTTACCTCTACAGTTGCAGTCGGGAATAATTCCGAATCTTTCCCGTGGAATACTTACGAAATATTCCGAAGTATTACGAAACATTCGGAATATTTCGATCGTCAAAAAATACGGGAGTAGGTAACGATAAAAAGGCAGCAATCGGTAAAAATCAGTAGAAAGCAGTTGACACTTATTTTGAAACACCTTCCTAGCTAGAAAAAAGTCAATCATAGTAAAAGTAAGTATGGATGGATAGATATCTTACTATCTAGGTAGGTAAGTACCTCTTAAATAAAATTTCTGTAGATGTTTTAAGTGTTGAAGAAAGTAGGTACCTCCCTACGTACGGTAGGTACGTATTATTTTAGCAAATTTTTAATGTTCTTGAATTGCTTGAAACTGATGAAAACATATTTTTAATGTATGATATTAAGGTAAGCCGATGAGAGTCGGCTTGTACCTATGTACCCTTCGCTACGCCACTGCTAGGTAGGTACAAACCTCGGCACCGAGAAGCCGTCTTCTATTAGAGTAGCAAATGCCGAGGCTTAACATCACTTCACTATCACAAGGTAGGTAGGTACATAGTATAAAATAAAGTCGCTCTATGCATCTGTCTGTCTGTTTCTAAGCTTTCTTCTTTTAAACCACGCAACGGATTTTGATGCAGCTTTCACTGTCATTTAGAAAATTTAATTCCAACGGTTTATAAATACATACAAAACATTCTAATTACTTACGTATTTATGTATACTTTATAGAGAAAATTACATGTTTTTTGGTGAAGCCGTAAAAAGTCGATTTTTCGAGCGCTTACATTCCGAACGCTGAACCTTGCATGATGAAGATGCAGCAAAATAATTTACTACGGAATTGTATATCATTAAAAGGCCAACAAAAAAGTCCGCAACAGCGTCATATGTCTATCTCCTAAGGTTGACTCACAGTAACCATTTTTATCTTTAAGGGCCGATTTTTCAATGCCTGGATAAAAGTTATTCGTCTGATATCGTTTAATACCTCCAAATTGAAAAGTAGTTGTCATTCATATCTCTCTTGTTTTGGGATTGACATTTACTTTGGTTGGTTAATAATTTAACTGACTGATAACTTTTATCCGAGGATTGAAAAATCAGCCCTAAGTAATTTAAAAATATTACTTTATTTGCAAAGCTAATTTCTCCTATAATCGGTATTAATCCTTATCCAAATAAGTTACCTTGGCCATTTAATGTAGGTAAATCAATCTTTGTCAGCCGAACGACGCCCACTGCTGGGCATAGGCCTCCCCCAAGGATCTCCACAACGATCGGTCCTGCGCTGCCCGCATCCAGCGGCTTCCCGCGACCTTGACCAGATCGTCGGTCCACCTTGTAGGGGGCCTGCCCACGGAACGTCGCCCGGCACGCGGTCGCCATTCAAGAACCTTTCCGCCCCAACGGCCATCGGTTCTCCGCGCTATGTGTCCCGCCCACTGCCACTTCAATGATGCAATCCTTCGAGCGATGTCGGTTGTTTTAGTTCTCCTGCGGATTTCATCATTTCTGATTCGATCGAGCAGGGAAATACCAAGCATCGCTCTCTCCATTGCTCGCTGGGTGACTTTGAGCCTTCTTATGAGACCCATAGTAAAAGACCACGTCTCACTTCCATAGGTCATTACTGGCAACACACACTGGTCAAAGACTTTCGTCTTGAGACATTGAGGTATTTCGGACGCGAATATATGTCGGACTTTCCCAAACGCTGCCCATCCGAGCTGGATTCGACGAGAGATCTCTTTCTCAAAGTTGGACTTACCTAACTGGACATGATGAAATCAATCTTTAGAAGTTATCACATTTAAAATTACTGTAACTGTCGAAACACCAACAAATTGTTCAAACGAAACCGGGCCGGGTCGCTAGTACCTAATAAAGTAATAACCAGAATAAAAATTAGTTTTAGTGCTATGCTAACAGTACTTACCTACTTTTGTTGTTAATTTCGCCTTACATAGCTAAGGAATAAAATAAACATTCAAATTTTACTTACGCTAAATAACAACCAATGAGTCACACCAATGATTTTTGTTATCAGCATATCTAAAAAATATGTAACTCGAGAAAAAAGAATCTGTTTTTATTTTTTTCCTATCTTCAAAAATGACTGAGATATTAAACGTTAAAGTACGGCCTCCGAGGAAAATTTGGGTGAACCAATGGCATTAACGTGTGACGTCACGTCGCACTTCCGTATACCTACATAGAATCCTTTGGCTATATCGTTGCGCTCTCACGGTTTCGTAATAAATTTATTTATTTTTCTTATAGTCGATCAATGAAATGTTTAAGTTATTTTGTATTGAGCCCATGTGAAAAAACACCTTCAAATAATGTTTTATTTTCGTGAATAATAAATTAAATCAACTTTCGTAATGGCGGGCGGGATTCTGTCAATACATATAGCAACCGTCAAAACAAAATGTACTTACAACCTTAACTGACTTGGTAGTTAAATATGCACCCTAAAAACTGACAGCCATTTCGATAATTTTATACTGCTAGTGGCGCCTCCACCACTGGGTCAGATAAGTTTGTGGGATAAATGTCTTTCGGTATCGACAGTAGGTGACAGTTTTAGAGTGCGCCTGCGCGCGGTCGAAATTGAATACTAATCATTTACCATAACCTTAGAATGAAGAAAATGTACTGTAACTAGCGTCAAAAACGCACGAGTTGCTCGCAGATTGCGCACAGACGAACTCTATGTAGGTACAGTTAGACGGAAATCACCCGCAACAGCCGCAAACGGAGATGTCAGTGCGACATGACGTCATCGCAATTGCGCGCAAGGAAAGCAAATTTTCAAAAGCTGGTGAAACTTTACAACGCTGTATCTTTGGAAATCCTGGCCAGATTTCGATGAAACAAAAACTATTAGTACTTGCACGAGTTCGCGCATTAAAAGCAGTTTTTATAGTCATATTTTGATGTGTTGGTGTGACTCATTCAACATCAATCCATCAGTGAGCAAATAAGTACTTCGTTTTTAAAGAAACAACGTTTACTTTATAAATTTTAATCGTAAATCGAAATATTGCGAATTATTCCGAAACATTATGAATCTTTCTCGGCGGGAACGGGGCGCGGGCGAAAACTTCTCCGGGGGGGCCGCCCGCCACTCCCCGCCCCGCTGCGCGCCCCGCCCGCCGCGCCGAGCGCCACTAGACTAGAATTTAGTCTCTGGCTCACTCATCTGTCTGTGGCGCCCGCTGCGGCTTGTGGCCGCGGCGCCCACGAGTTGTTCGTTCGTTCGTCCGTTCGCCTCGGTCGGACGGGCCGGGCGGGACTCGGGCATACGATATTTTCTAGCAAGATTGACCTAAGATAAAAAGAATTGTCAATATTTTTAAAAAGCGATTTTCTGAGAGGCCATTTAAAAAAAAAAAACTTCCAATTGCTTCACTAGATGGCGTTGAATAAGTATGTACATGTCTATGGTATATTTTGGTATGAAACAAATTTAAATTAATTACTTTTTAAAAACCCAAAGGAAACTAATAATATATTAAATAAGTACTACTGTGAGGAACAGAAACGAAATAGGTAAATTTAAAGATTTAGGTAAATAAATAACATCTGTCTGACGTTCCGTTTTACGTAAAAAAGTCGCGAGGTAAAATTTATAACGTTCCGTTCCTTCTAACTGCATAGGTGGGACAGCGCCATCTAGTGACTGAGCTTTCAGAAAATCGCCCATTAAATCTATTTTGAAAAATTCTGATGGAAAGAAACTTTCTGAGAAGTATTCCGTAATTATTCCGAATCTTTCAGAAGTTTTGCAACTGTAGTTACCTCAGAGTATTAAGTCAAACTTCATGTATGACACTATATACAGTGCCACAAGCTTTCCTGTTCCGGTGACAGCCGTGACAGAAGAGCCACTTGCAATACCAAATTAGCTGTCAAAATGGACTGTAGTACAAGAAATTTGTATGTTATTGTAGTACTGTAGAATTAAAATGTTTTAGTTCGAAAGATTATCACCGGAACATATATGATGTTTGCACTTTAAAGGTAGGTACAGTGCCACAAACTTTTCTGTTCCGGTGACAGCGGCGCTACGTACGTTTTTCTTTTTTTTGTAGCGATTTAACCGGCCCTGACTCTAAGAACTTCAGCCGCCAGCCATAGCGCTGCTGGCGGCTGAAGTTGGACATCAACTTGACAGCAAAATGACATAAAAAAAACACGTTAGTTTCACATTTTGGCCACCGGAACAGAAAAGATTGTGGCACTCATAGCTATGACACTATATACAGTGCCACAAGCTTTCCTGTTCCGGTGACAGCCGTGACAGAAGAGCCACTTGCAATACCAAATTAGCTGTCAAAATGGACTGTCGTATGAAAACTGTTTTAGTTCCAAAGATAATCACCGGAACAGAAAAGCTTGCTGCACTAATATATAGGTGGCGCCCATGTGGCACTATGGTGGCACTGTACAATAGTTTTTATTGTACAATAGTTTTTATGTTCCTTGATTGTCACCGCATGAGCTGACGTTTCGTTTCTTTTTTTCCGTAATAGTAGTCAAATGAAACGTTTATTCTTCTTATAAAGATTTGCCGGTATTATAGCGCCCCTTTTATAAATGCGAAAGTTTGTGAGTATTGATGTTTTTGACGACCGATTTGGCGCAGGGCCCGCAGGGGTAAACTACCTGCCTTCTGCGCCAGAGGTCTCGGGTTCGATTCCCGAACAAGACAAATATTTGTGTGCATGAACATGTCTATTTGTCGTGGTCTGGGTGTTTTCTATGTATATTAAGTATGTATTTACAAACGAAAAGTATATAAGTATATATTTATCCGTTATCAAGTTCACGTAGACACAGTTTCTTAAGAAATTAACTACGGGTTTATGTGTGATTGTCACACCAATTATCTAACCTACCAAGAAAATATTTATTAATATTATTTATTATTTATTTATGATGTATGGATGTTTGTTACTCTTTCACACAAAAAATAACTGAACGGATCTGGATGAAATTTGCAACAGATATAGATTATAGGCTGGAATAATTCCCACGGGAAATTTACTTATAATAAAACTGTAAACGAGCCAATTCTGTACATTGAAAAGAAATAGAAAAAAATACCTCCAGGGGTCTTCAAACGAAACAGATACAAAAAATATGGATTTTGAGTTTTTTGTCTGTCTGTCTGTTGTCCGCGTTTCACGCAAAAACTACTGAGCGGATTTGATGAAACTTTTTGTCCTCGCCAACATATCCATACTAATATTATTCATCATCATCAATCATCATACTGCACTGTCGTAGATGAGATCGGACGTGTCGATTATTTAAATGCAATAAATAAAACAATCTGTTGTAAATCTGTGACCTAGTTATACACTGTACGGAAGTGAATCTATCTGTGTCAGTTCGTAATTCGTGTTAGTTTGTTGAATTATTTTATTTATAATGTTTAAGTGTTAGTTAGTAATTTTTAAATATGGAAAGCCCGTTTAATCGGAGTGCGCTTACGCCTCGAAGCCCGCCGCCCACGCCCATGCCCCAGGAGCCCACCCAGCAGGAAAATCAGCCCCCGGATGTTGTGTCCACACCGGAAATCCATGGGTTTACTTCGGGTATCGAACAATATCTGAATGAAGTGTGCAGTATTTCATCCGAGAGCAAGCTTAATTCGGACCAGAAACTGCGAATTAGTAACCTGTGCCGAAAAATTGCAGGTGGTGTTTCGTCTTTGGCCATCCAGTATCAATCGCTGAAACAAAGAGCAATCCATGACCATCATTCACTTAGAGCCCTTAAAGAAAAGAACGACCTTTCGCAAAGACTTTACGAATTACAACAAACTGTAAAGGAGTCAGCCAAGCCGACCGCGGAAACCACCTCTTTCGCCGACATGGTAAAAAAAAGTTCTAATAACTTTATAAAGCCCAACAACATGAACTCCGTGGCTATTTACCCTACGGACAAGAATAAGTCCAGCGACGAGACGAAGACCCTTGTGCAAAAAATTATCAGACCAGACCAGATGCAATTACATGTAAGAGCCCTACGCAAAACAAGAAACGGAGGGGTCATCATAAGCACTGACAGCAAGGATGACATCCAAAAGTTGAAGCAGACGGCTCAATTATTGTCTTCGGGCCTTACGGTAGATGAACCGCAGAAACGAAAGCCGCGAATCGTAATAATTGGCGTTCCTAACTGTATGGAGGAAACAGACGTTATGAACTGCATATACCATCAAAATCTAGCCGGTAAGACCCAAGGGACATTTGAGAGCTTTTTGACCACAGTTAGACTAAGCCATAAGTCTGGAAAAAGGGATGCCGAGACCTGCAATTATGTGATCGAAGTCTCCCCGGACATACGGAAGGCCTTAATTACTAACGACCGAGTTTTTGTGAACTGGTCGTCATGCCCTGTGAGAGATTTCACCTTAGTAACTAGGTGCTACAAGTGTCAGCAATACGGTCATGCAGCCAAAACTTGTCGTGAAGTGGTGAACACCTGCGCGCACTGTGGTGATGTCGGGCATTCCATAAAGGAGTGCACTAAGAAAAGTGACGAAGCAAAATGCGCTACATGCTTGCGCTTCAAAAAGCCCAGTAATCACAAGACGGGAGATGCTGAATGCCCCGCTAAACTAGTTGCAGAAAAGAGGTATATTAACTCAATTGATTATGTTGGCGCCTAAGAGCGCCGTTTCTTCTTTTTTTAGTTTGGGAGCTACTTGTTAATTGTTATTTTTTTTTTATTATGTCTGATTCTATTACTTCCGATTTAGATAACTTCTCTGTGTCCGAGTCAAGGGCTTGTGAGGTAGAAAGTTGCAAACAATATCTTACGTCTTGCAATGACACAATAACGATACTAACACAAAACATCCGCAGTATTTCTAAGAACTTTGATAATTTTAATGTATTTCAGCAAAGGTTAAACATTAAATGTGACATTATTGTTTTAACTGAGTGTTGGTTAAGAACCAATTGCAATTTGCCATATTTACCGGGTTACACAACATACAGCAGTCAGGTAAATTATAACCAAAACGATGGTATCGTAATTTATGTTAAAAGTAGTTTAAATGTTTCTTTGGAAGAGCCAATAATTGATGAATGCAATAGATTGCTATTAACTATAAATAAAGATTTTGCAATATTAGCTATGTATAGGCCACCCTCCTTTAAAAATATAAACACCTTTATTGACTCTTTGAACTGCACACTACAAAAATTAACACCTTATAAAAATGTTATTTTAATAGGAGATATAAACATCGACATTCGGCCAAACAACTGTGATTCCATAGCTCATAAGTATTTAAATGTATGCTCCTTTTATGGTTTACTTCCCGCGCACACGCTTCCAACGCACCAAAGTGGTTCTTGTTTAGATCACATATTTCTTAAATCTCATTACCCATCAGTAACATTAATCACAGACTCATCATTAACCGATCACAGTGCCGCACTACTAACCTTAAATCGTAAATTACCTAATCTAACACGCACGCAAAATCATAAATCACGAATAAATGAAAATAAACTTGAAGAGACACTATGTAGCATTGACTTTGACCTACTTTACAATATTGCCGACGCGGATGAGTGTATGTCAAACTTCGTTAATATTATTCGGCAAGCCATATTGCAAAGCACGATATACACACGTTTAAGTAATAAAAATTATAACATTAAGCCCTGGATCACTCCGGGGCTTATCCGCTGTATGAGGCACAGAGACAAACTACACATGAAAGCCAAATCTAACCCAGACAATTTAATATTACAAGTTTCATACAAAAGATATCGCAACTTCTGTAACAATCTTTTGAAAAAACTTAAAAGTAGTTACGACAAAAAAGAATTGCAAAAAGCTGGAACTGACAGTAAAAAAGTATGGAAGGTAATAAAAAATGTTACACATATCTCTAAGCAACATGAGTCATCTTCAAGCTTATTTAAAAAACACTCGTCGCAAATGTCATCAGCAAATAGCGCAAATGATTACTTCGTCAATATCGGAAAATGTCTGGCAAGAAAAATTCAAACTAGCTCATTTAAATCACACCCAAGCTTGCAAAATAGATCCGTCAATGCATCAAGATCATTTGTGCTGTTAAACACTGATGAAGCTGAAGTAGAAAGAATAATTATGTGTTTAAAGGACGATTCGGCAGTTGGTTGGGATAACATCTCAAATAAAATACTAAAACGTTACAAGCATATCTTGGTCTCACCCCTTACACACATTTTTCATAAGTGTCTAGCCCAAGGAGTTTTCCCTAAATGCCTGAAAAAAGCCGTTATTGTTCCTGTGCATAAATCCGGCAGCAAGGATCAAATATCAAACTATAGACCTATTTCAATACTACCCGCCATATCAAAAATATTAGAAAAGATTCTTAATAACAGGCTTGTCCAATACTTGGAAAAACATTCAGTTTTTTCTAAGAACCAGTTTGGTTTTAGATCCAAATTATCAACTGCCGATGCAGTGCACCAACTTACTAACTATCTTGTACAGGAACTTGAAAAGGGTAACAAGACTTTGGGAATATTCCTTGACCTTGCAAAAGCATTTGACACCGTTTCTATACCCATCCTATTGCAAAAGCTTGAGTCACTAGGTATAAGGGGTACTCAGCTTAAACTATTCACAAATTATCTAGACGAGCGGTCACAATGTGTAAAAATAGGCAATGTTGTCAGCTGTGATCTGTCAAATACCCCCTATGGAGTTCCCCAGGGGAGCATATTAGGCCCCACGCTATTTTTGGTCTACATTAATGACCTTTGTAACCTAAAAATGCATTGTGGAACAATCATCTCATATGCCGATGACACTGCCCTACTTTTTTCCGCAAACTCGATAGATGAAGTATATAAATATGCACAACAAGGCTTCAATGTAGTAAATAATTGGTTAAATCAGCATCTACTCACGCTAAACCCTGACAAAACTAAGTATATATATTTTTCAATGCGTAAAACTAAGACAACCTTAATTAACACTAAGTTGTATGCCCACCATTGTAATGACCCTACTAATCACAGTTGCATTTGCCCAGAAATAGGTGTTACTAACAATTTGAAATATTTGGGTATTATCATTGACGAAACACTCTCATTTAAGCCTCATATTGAAGCTTTGTGTGGAAGAATACGTAAATTAATATACATATTCAAAAAACTACGCACTTTGACTGATTACGCACTGATACGGCAGGTTTATTTCGCCTTGTGTCAATCAATATTAAGTTACTGTATTACGACATGGGGTGGCACTTCTAAAACTTTATTGTTATCAATTGAAAGAGCTCAAAGAGCGGTTCTAAAAGTTGCTACCTTTCGTCCCTTCCTCTACCCAACAGAGCTTCTTTATAAGGCATGTAATATATTAACCGTTAGACAATTGTTTATACTTAACACAGTCCTCAAACAGCACACTGCACTTCCCTATAGCACTGACATTACTAACAAAAGACGAAAAGATATAGTTTGCCCGCAAAACACTGGAATGAAACATGCGTTTTCTTCTAGCTTCTACATGTTTCTTGGGCCTATGTTATATAATAGATTAAATGCCAAATATGGTATTTATGCAATCAACTATCATGGCACGAAAAGTATTCTACAAGAAGCCCTCCAAAAAATGTCCTACGAGGACACAGAGAAATTACTGTTGGTGACAAAATAAATGTTTAGAATTAAATTAAATTTATAAAATTTACTCACGTTGTTATTACCGTTATTTTTTTTTAAATTTTACTCATTGATACTTATACAGATTGTTTAATGATTAAAGTATTTATGTAAGTTCTTTTTTGCCTGAAACACAGGGAATCCTAGTTCAGGCTCATTATTATTATTGATTTGATGTGTACCTAGTTTTAGCCTTTACTTTTATATTTTGTATTGTATGTTTTATAGAATAAATTTTTATTTTATTTATTTATTTATTATTTATTATAAATGTGAAAGTGTGTTTGTTTGTTTGTTTGTCCTTTCACGTCAAAACGGAGCAACGGATCGACGTGACATTTGGTATGGGGATAGTTTAGGAGCTGGAGAGTAACGAAGGTTTCTTATTATTCCGGAAAATTAAGTAAAAATGGCAATGTTGTATGAAAAATTGTATAACTGTCGTACTTCGATACAAAACTGTCATTTCTTCCATGGCGTCTTCCAAAGAGTAGGTCTGTATGTAATCACTGACGTCTGCGCGCGGTCAAAATCGAACAAAGTGCAGCAAGCTTTTCTGTTCCGGTGATTATCTTTGGAACTAAAACAGTTTTCATACGACAGTCCATTTTGACAGCTAATTTGGTATTGCAAGTGGCTCCTCTGTCACGGCTGTCACCGGAACAGGAAAGTTTGTGGCACTGTACTACTCTTTTTCATAAGCTTAGAATAAAAAAAATGAACTGTAACTAGCGCCAAAAATGCCCCAGTCGCGCATGCGCGTAGAGTTATCTGACACGCACTCTACTTCACAGAGTAATTTTTTATATGTAGGAAGTAGAGACCAATCTGGGGCCCCCATATTGGTAGTGTATAACTAACGCTCTCTGTTGTCTGGTGTAGGCAAATTTTGGTGTATAAACACACACATTAGACATAGTCTTCATAATATTAACGTAGTATTAGGTATATGTTGGTGATATGAAGTTCACCGGTCCACTATAATTTATATGGAAAAACACATGAGTAAATAAAAACTACTACGTATGCAAAACAACGTTTGCCGGGTCAGCTAGTACATAATAATTGCAAATAAAATATGAAAATTCATTATCAATTTAGTAAGAACCCCTCGTTTTCGAAGGTGAAGGCCTCCTCTAGAGATTTCCAGTCTCCCTGTTTTTCGCTATCTCCATCCACTGTTTGCCAGCCACTTGCATGATATCATCTGCCCAGCGGGCAGCTGGCCTACCTCTTCTTCTAGTGCCCGGTGGTCCGTTCCAGCATGTTATTCTGTGGGTCCATCTATCGTCTGTTTGTCTAGCTAGAGTGCTCGTCAGATAAGTCTGCGCGCGGTAAAAATCGAATACTAATCTTTTCTATAACATTAGAACAAAAAAATGCACTGTAACTAGCGCCAAAAACGCGCCAGGCACGTGTAGAGTTATCTGACACACACTCTATATGGCCGGCCCACCGCCACTTTAGTTTTTTACAGTGACGCAGAGCATCACTTTTGTCTTTTTCCTAATAGTTTTGTGTGATATTTTTTGTATTCTTCTTATTTTTAACAAGCTCCTTTCCATACCTCTCCGACATGTTCTAATTTTGGATTTTACTCTATAAGTGAGCTTCCAGGTTTGGCTAGCGTAGGTTAATGATGGCAGTATACAGGAGTCCATAATCTTTTGTTTAATTGAGATTGGCATATCACTCTTCATAATTTCTTTTAAGCTCCAAATTTTTTTCCATGCATTTGAAATTCTCCTTTCTATTTCATGTTCATTTCTCTGCATATCAAATGAGATTTGCTTACCTAGACATATGTAGGTGTTAACATACTCTAGCGCTTCATTTCCAAGGTAGACGGAATATTTAATGGAGTTTGTCATTATATTGGTTTTGCTGCGGTTTATTTCCAAGCCTACTTGTTGGCTTGCGGCGTGGAGGGCGTTGATCATTGACTGAAGCTCGGTTGCATTTTCAGAAAACAGAACTATGTCGTCAGCAAATCTTAAATGGCTGATATAGTGATTGTTTATATTTAAACCAACCTTTTCCCAGTTAAGTTGTTCAATAACTCTTTGTAGCACTGCTATGAATAGTATGGGAGAAATAACATCACCCTGTCTTACTCCTCTTTTGATTGGTATGTAGGGTCCAGTCGTCTCTAGTTTAATTCTACTGATGCAATTTTGGTATTTCATCGTGTTTCGGCAGATTTTATACGTGTTTTGTCGCAAATTAGGTTGGTGGTAGGACTTGTTCTTAGTCCGCCTGGCTAGCTACCACCATCTTATCTAAGTCTGACGCCATAACAATGATGTTTTCAGCATTATTGTGTTCCGGCAGTTAAAGATAAGATAGTCAGTTCCTCAGTGATTGAGGATTCCGGTAGTAGTGCGCTTCCACCTTCAGCCTTATCACCACTTATCATCAGGTGTGATGAAGGCTAAGTGCTAACCCGTTGTGGATAAAAAAAAAAAAATTAAACGCTGTAAGCGCGAGTTTGTATCGATACAAAGGCATTTGAAACGAACTTTGAACGCGCATTTGTATCGATACACACGCGAGTGAGTGGCGATACCATCGAGCTTATTCTTCGTTCATTATTGTGCGCAAAAGTGGCGCCGATCGATACCTACAATGCGCGCTATACAAACGCGATACAGACTCGATACAAATTCGTAAAACGTAGCGTCTGTATCGATACAAACACAAGGGTCGTGCGTGCGTGTGAGGTTAAAATTCGAGTCGTGTGGTAGGGCCGTTACTCTTTCACTTTTGATAGTAATGAAATATATAGGCGATTATCACACTGCTGCGGTTTCCGCTCCGGTGGACGGAGATGCGGCATGAGTTTGTTATACACTGCGGGTTTTGTATGCATATCAAGATTCTACAGCCATAGTTGTGCGACCGGAGCGATGTGCGGTGCAGTGTGAGAACCGCTATAACACTATATAACACTAGCTGTGTCCTGCAGTTTTACCTGCGTTAATATGAGGAAAAGGAAAAAACTTCTAACTTAAATAAAAACACATTTTTTAATACAGTTGCTCAAAAAGTGGCGTATTGCAGGGACGTATAGCGTTCGGGATGTGGGCTATTACACACTCGAGCTTTTTCTTTACGTTTCCCGAACTCGTGCGTTTTCTTTTCCAACTGTCAATATAAGTCTATTAAAAAGAAAAAACCAACCAAGAAGTTTTTACTAAAAACAGTTCATAGAAGTTTTTATGATTCATGCAAATATTTCTAAAAAGAAGCTACTAATTTGTTTCAATATCAGATTTAAATTAATTTTAATTAAAATTTAAACATTAAATTAATATTAGTATCGGCTAAATTAAATTAATAAATATAAAAAAGTTGGCTGTATGACGTGCACTGCCATAGTCTCTGCTTATAGGAGTGAAAAGAAGATGGACCTTATTTCTTAATTTTCTAAATTAGTTTTTTCTGGTTTTTATTGTGGTACTTAAGTAGTATGGTTGAATTAGTGCAATAATGTGCCTTTAATGGAAAACGATGTACTAAAAGTGATAAATAAGGAAAGGCGCGTCTGTAGGATTCGGATTACTTTTGTTAGGTTAGGTTTCATTTCATTTTTAATCTCATTTTCATTTCATATCAATATAAAAATTCTACTGAAGACTTGGCTGTATGGGCATAGTTCCCTTTGCCTACCCAGAGTGGGTGAAGAAAACAAAAAAAAATCTCAGCTAAAATTCTTTTACGGTTGGCGCCATTTTCCAAAAAAAATCTTGTTTTTATTTTATTATTAAATTGCTTCATTTTTTCGCAACTGTATTAAAAATAGTTGTTCAGTACACGTGCGGAACCGTCATTGCAACTTGTTCCGACTGTCAACCCTCACCTTCGGCTGCGCCTCGGCTCGGGTAGATATTTGTCGGAACTCTTTGCAATGACAGGCTTTCCGCACTCGTAATGAAATATACTATTTTAATACAGTTGCTCAAAAAGTGGCGTATTGCAGGGACGTATAGCGTTCGGGATGTGGGCTATTACACACTCGAACTTTTTCTTTGCCTTTCCCGAACTCGTGCGTTTTCTTTCCCAACTGTCAAAATATTGTCTATTAAAAAGAAAAAACCAACCACGAAGTTTTTACTAAAAAAAATCATAGAAGTTTTTATGATTCATGCAAATATTTCTAAAAAGAAGCTACTAATTTGTTTCAATATCAGATTTAAAAGTAATTTTAATTATACATTAAATTAATATTAGTATCGGCCAAATTAAATTTATGAATATAAAAAATACATAAAATTGGCTGTATGACCACAGATTACTAAATATGGTATGACGTGCACTATTTACCATAGTATCTGCTTATAGGAGTTTGCGCAAGTAAGTGAAAAGAAAATAAGGGACCTTATTTCTTAATTTTCTAAATTAGTTTTTTCTGGTTTTAATTGTGGTAGGTACTTAGTATGGTGGAATTAGTGCAATAATGTGGCTTTAATGGAAAACGATGTGATAAAAGAGAGAAATAAGGAAAGGCGCTCCTGTAGGATTCGGATTGCTTTTGTTAGGTTTCATTTCATTTCATCTCATTTAATTTAATTTTCATTTCATATCAATAAAAAAAATCTACTGAAGCCTTGGCTGTATGATCATAGTTTCCTTTGCCAACCCAGAATGGGTTAACACAAAAAAAAAGTCTCTGCTTATATTCTTTTACGATTGGTTAGTTGAGTTTATTATGTTTTATTATTTTATTAAATTGCTTATTTTTTTCGCAACTGTATTAAAAATAGTTGTTCAGTACACGTGCGGAACCGTCATTGCAACTTGTTCCGACTGTCAACCCTCACCTTCGGCTGCGCCTCGGCTCGGGTAGACATTTGTCGGAACTCTTTGCAATGACAGGCTTTCCGCACTTGTAATGAAATCTACTATTCCCGTTTTTGCAACATTTTTCATTAATGCTCCGCTTCTGTTGGTCGTAATCGTAACATGTATAGCCCAGCGTTTCCCATTTCGTGGGTCGCGCGCGACCCGGCACCGGGCCCCGAAAATAAAATGACGTGTCGCACGCAGTCGCAGCATTGACGTAAAAAAATATGGAGTCTATCTAGATTTGCATGAAAAACCCGCAGCCCGCAGTGTAACACACATCTCCGTCCACCGTAGCGGAAACAGGCGGCGGCACGGCGGCGGCGGCGCCCCGGTGGCAGTGTGTTAACCGTCTATGACTGAAGGAAGACTGAAGAAGCCTGCAGGCGGGGCGTAGGCAAGAAACTTGTATGTTGTTGTGGTAACAGTTCCATGGGCGTAGGCACATTAAATAAAAACTACTACGTACGTAGGTACACGAAGTGACACGACTTTACGCGGCGCACTGCTAATCTAGTAGAAGCCCGTTTCACGAAAAAAGTCCCCCAGACGCGGCACTACTGTCGTACAAGTACAACGGAGTGTTGATATCCTATACAGGTGGCCTACCACAAGCTCTAATAGCAGTTATTTTTAAGTTGAGAGAGTGAGACGCCGCTCTACACGCCGTATAGCGGCGTCTCTGTCTCTCAACTTAAAAATAACTGCTATTAGAGCTTGTGGTAGGCCACCAGTACAGTCCTAGGTATGTCGTTCCACTTTACGCCGCGGGACTTCTTTCGTGAACGGACTCTTCTATCTTGCATCAATTAATTTTTTATTTTATATTTTATTAAAAATAATTTTCATAAAAAATTTTGAAATAAATAATTTTATTTCAATTTTGATTAAGTAACTCATCTTTATTAATAAAAATAGGATCAACTCCATTTCATTGGGCCTCAGACTCATTTATTATTTCTAAAGTCTGGAATACACATGCTACGTACGTAGTAGCACACAAGCAGGCTAGTTTCGAGTGTGGATGCTACTTACTTATTAGCAGACAATGAGCGATTTTTAACCGACTTCTAAATCAAAAAGGAGGAGGTTCTCTATTCGTCTGAATGTATGTTTTTTCCCTATTTTTTTTTTTTTTTTGTGTATGTCCACCGATTACTCAAAGACGGCTGACCCGATTGAAATGGTTCAAACGTTATTACATCAGGTTGGTTTCCAAGTTGATCCCATTTTTTGAAATTTTGAAATCCGTTCAGTAGTTTTCAGGAAATCTTGAAAATACTGTCGTTTTCGTTACCACTTAATGTGAATTTAATACGTATCTTTAGGCATAACTCCTTTGTTTATAAACCGACTAGCGGCCGCCCGCGGTTTCACCCGCGTGGTTCCCGTTCCCGTGGGAATATCGGGATAAAAAGTACATATAAACCTTCCTCTTGAATCACTCTATCTATTAAAAAAAAACGCATCAAAATCCGTTGCGTAGTTTCAAAGATTTAAGCATACAAAGGGACATAGGGACAGAGAAAGCGACTTTGTTTTATACTATGTAGTGATTTAGATGATTCTTGTTTTGTTAAAAAGGGAATACCTCAAGGTATTTTAACCGACTTCGAAAAAGGAGGTTTTCAGTTTGATTTGGTGAGGAATTAGTTCTTACTTTTTTGATGTGGTTTTTTTGAAGGCGGTTTTATTTTTTTATAAAAATAATTTTCTGAGAGGCCATTTAAAAAAGAAAAAGCTTCCTAAAGCCTAAAGCTTTCCATGACCAATACATCGTACATTGACACTTTTGAACTAACAAGTTTAAAAAGATTCTTTCAAAAGTGTCAATGTACGTTGTATTTGTCATAGTCGCCGACCATGGTCGGCCATCCTGTACTGGGGGCTTTAAGCTTCACTAGATGGCGTTGAACGAAGTATGTAGGTACATGTCTATGGTATATTTTGGTATGAATCATTAGGGCGACTTTCATCACTGTTATTTAGGGTTACTTTCACCACTGATATTTAAACGTGATTAACGCTAAACGTGTTTAAACATAGTTCTGTCTCTGTCAAATTCAAACAGATAACAGACATAGAACGATGTTTTAAACACGTTTAGCGTTAATCATGTTTAAATATCAGTGGTGAAAGTCGCCCTTAAATGTGATTAACGCTAAACGTGTTTAATACATAGTTCTGTCTCTGTCATCTGTTTGAATGTGACAGGGACAGAAATACGTTTTAAACACGTTTAGCGTTAATCGCGTTTAAATATCATTGGTGAAATCGGGTCAAATAAATAACATCTGTCTGACGTTCCGTTTTATGTAACAAAAGTCGCGTCAAAGTAAAATTTATAACGTTCCGTTCCTTCTAACTGCACAGGTGGGACAGCGCCATAGTGAGCGAGCTTTCAGAAAATCGCCCATTAGAATGTGTATACGAAAAGAGCATTAAATTATAATAAACGAAAACACTCGGAGAGCATTGTTATAAAAGAGCGTACTAAAGTGTGTGTCAGATAACTATGCGTGTGACTGGCGCGTTTTTGGCGCTAGTTACAGTGCAATTTTTTGTTCTTATGTTATAGAAAAGATTTGTATTCGATTTTTACCGCGCGCAGACTTATCTGACGAGCACTCTACCTAGCTTAGCAAACGAGCATGCTCTTTTAGTAGCATGTGTACTCCAGGCTTAAAGCAATAATATTTAAAAATGAATTAGTCTCAAAATGCAAGTTTCAAAGACGTAAGTTAATATTTAAAAAATCTTAACCAGTCTGTCGTATGACATTGACATTTGATCAAACAGCTGTCAGCTGAATTTGACAGATACGTGTTTGCTTGCAGTTTGCGCAGTTTTTTAGTTTTTCAGTGCGAATTTACGTGAAAATTTGATAAATTTTAGTAAAGCGTTTGAAATTAATAGTTTGCTGATTTGCAATGATACTCTCTAAGGCTACAATTTCGTTGTTGTGTATATTATTACTAATATCCATATTTATGGCCAATTTGTTGAACATCATCGCCACTGATCACAATTTTTATCTAGAAAATAAGAAAGAAGGGATGAATCACACTAAATATCTAAGTAATAAATACGGGCAGATAACTGATACAACTAAGAACATAGTTTGGTTCTTACAAGTAAGTGTTTTTTATTTCTGGTTATGGATAGGTTCCCTACTAATTTTCGAACAAAGGAATAATAAAAATCATTTATTCGATTTAAATGACAATGACACGTCAATTAATGTATTTATAACGAAGTTTTCTTTGTTGTTTCATTGATTATTATCATATAAACAACTTTTTCTCTAGCAGCTGTTTCTTTGTTGATAAGAGATAAGTATGTAGGTACGCACACTGATATCAAGTTGAATGAAACAAACTCTTGTAACCTTACCAAAAATTATTTAAAATAAAAATATTTCAGTGTTATGAATTTAATTTTTGAAACACACATTTTAATTTTAGTGAAAATTCTAGGGTCTCAGTAAAATATTTTTAAACTCCCTTGCAGATATCTGACATTCATATCAGCATTTTTCGGGACCCTGGGAGAATAACGCAATTTCAACAATTTTGTGACAGCACCGTTAAAAAAATCAAACCTCTTTTGGTTCTGGCAACAGGCGACCTTACTGATGCTAAGGCCAAAGATAACTTGGGTAGCTCCCAAGTTAAAAAAGAATGGATATACTACCATAATATAATAGAGGAATCAGGTGTTACAGAAGAAACTGTTTGGCTAGATATTAGGGGAAACCATGGTAATTTTTTTTGTTTATTAAAACAATATTATCTGTTACAATATTCATACCACCTCTGGTAATAAATCAGTATTTTCCTATCCTACTAATATTATAAATGTGAAAGTTTACATGTTTGGATGTTTGTTACTCAATCACGCCAAAATAGCTGAACGGATTTGGCTGAAATTTTGAACACAGATACTTTGTAGCCTGGAAAAGAACATAGGCTACTTTTTATCCCGGAAAAATATCACATTCCCTGGGGTAACATTGTGTGGTTCACACGGGTGAAGCCACGGGCGAAAGCTAGTTCATATATGTCTGTTTATGAGAAACAATGTTCAGATAATGACAAATGTTCAGACATTTATGAATTTCAATTTACAGATAATTTTAACATCAAGACTGTCAGCTCACAAGAAAATTATTTTCGTAATTTTTCTGTCCAAGGCTCAACTCATGTAAAATCTTATGTGCATTTTGAAAAGCATAATGGTGTGAATGTAGCTTTTTTGGGTATTGATGCGTGCCCTGAACCTGGCCTAAGAAGACCATTTAATTTTATTGGCATATTAGATGTGCAAGAACAACAATATATACAGAAATTAAAAGTTGAAGCTGAACGTGAAGCTGATCATATTATATGGTTTGGTCATTACCCAACATCTTGTATTTTACCCATAAAGAAAGATGGTCATAAATTAGACCTGCGGCAACTTATTGGTAGCAGTAGAGCTTCCCAAGTATATGTTTGTGGACATCTCCACTCCATGGGTGGCCTAGTACCAAGAATGTATACCAAGCAGCAGAAAGGCTATCTCGAACTTGAGCTAGGAGACTGGAAAGACAATAGAATGTTTAGATTAGCTGCAATTGACCATGGAATTTTTTCTTTTGTGGATCAAAAACATAATACATGGCCTCTTGTTTTGGTTACCAATCCAAAACATTCAAGATATGCTATGTCAGGGCGAGAACCTCTCCAGCTCATTCCAGACTCAACTTATATAAGGATACTTGCTTTTAGTGATGTTGAAATTGATACAGTCGAGATCTCATTTGATAAAACTAGTTGGATGAAATGTAGAGCCACTGAAGGACCTCTATATGTGTGTAAGTGGTTGCCGAATTTATTTAGTTCTGGAGTCCACAATCTGTATGTAACAGTCAGCGATGAACAGGGAAAGACAGCATATGTAGACCATCCTTTTTCATTAGATGGGACTCTGATTACCTTTGAAGTCACACCAAGAATATTATTGATGCTTGATGCTGGTGCTGTAGTAAGTATAAAAACAAATTTTAACATTTTATACCACCATCTTAATTTTAACATTAAATAAATTTTTAACAAGCTATAGCCAAGTCCTTGATGCTCAGTAAAATTGGATGTGGTTTAAAAATGATTCTGTTTGTCTATGTTTTAGTATGACTGATTAACATAATATATTCTGTTTTGTTTTAGTTTCAGAGTATATTTGCTACATTGCTGATATTGAATGTAATGCCACTAGTATTTTTGAGGCTTCACAAACGCCCTCCAAGGTATCGAAGAAAACTAGGGAGTCATGTTCTTCGGAATGTATGGCTACTCAGTAAAATTGACAGAATATTCTATCCGATTGTATTATACGCCCTTTACACGCCATTCGGTCCTTGGGCAATTGGAGAACTTATAGATGGATATGTCGGAGCCATTTTTGCTTGGGGCATAATTATAAAGGGTGTATTTCTACCTGAACCATTTACTTATATGTATGGAAGTGTTCAGTTAATGTTTGTGCAGATACCACTGATATTTGTATTGGCCTATTGTTTACACACTCGCCTGTTTTGTCCCAATGTCAGAGGCGTAATGAGACTGATAAAAAATTTGCCGTTTATATTCTTACTCTCTATTCAGTTCCTACTGGCATACTTCTTTTGGTTAGAGTATGGAACAATGGCATTTCTACTTGGTCCACTCAGAACATGGAGTGTACTTTTGAGTATATTATTGTGGTATAAAGTATGGACTCTACCACCTGATTACTGCAGGTATTTAATTTATTTTCATTGATATATTTTACTTAGCAGCATCTGGGACAGGACTACATAATAAGTTAATTATTATTTGTTGCAGAAAACTGTCAAACTTATTTGACTTGCCGTCTTAATGGACAAGAAATAAATAAAAGGACTATACGACCTTTATGAAGATTATTTATTTGGAAGTGTAAATATTAGCTTTGTTACACAAACACGACTTCTATACGATGTTTGCATAGAAGTAACATCGCATACGAAGTGCACTGCGTTAATATGTGGCTCTGCAAGTATTAACTACACTTTTGTAGTTAATTTTAGTAAGTATTATGTTAACTGCACCAAAGATATTTTACATCGATCTTAAACTAAATTAATGACGTATGTGTGACTATTGAATATTGTTGCTTATGAAAAGACGAGCTTTATGTAAGTTCCACAATATAACCAAATTTAAATTTATTTAACAGTACAAAACAAACTGATTTCTGCGAAAAAAGAAGATAGACTTATGAGAGTGGAAGAAATCGAATTCAAGCAATTGTTTGCTTTGTGATTCGTGATAGTGATAAAGTAAATTGTGGTTATGTATTTATTATTTTTAAAGTTAATAAATTATTATGATCACTTCATAGTTAATTTTTTAATCTTAGCACCGTACAATGATTAGGGAGCTTTTCAATTTGGAATTAATTTTACGAATGAAACACAAATCGATATTATTTTAATCGAATTTAAAAAGACACCAACTAATACCTATATTGATTGCGCTAGTAAATATATACACCATCACACTGTTCCAATACCAAAGTAATAATATGATAAATTTTCGCAAAAATTACAACTTTAGGAAAGATGACATTTATTTTTGAGAGTTTAAATTAAAAATAATTTATTTTTCGCGTTAGTGGTTCTCCCACCAGATTCGTGACGTGACCCACCGCGATGACCCTCCATTGGGTCCACGAGTAATTTAAGGTGTGCTTGTGGTCCCACCGTTTAGCTCTTGACCATAAATACATTAAGTATGTTATTAACTGCTAATAATTTGAATGAGCTCCTAATATAATATTTACACTTGAAAATGTGATAATAAATATTTAATCTTATTCACTTACCTAATGGCCTGGCCACTTGAAAAGATGGTTAAATAGCTAGCCTAACAGGCAGGCAAACCGTATGACTGGAATAGGGCTTCTTGATCGTGCTCCCACCCGTGGGAATATCGGGATAAAATATACCCTTTGTTACTCAAAAAAATGTAGCTTACTAGTAGTGAAATAATTTAAAAATCGGTCCAGTAGTTTTTAAGTTTACAAACATACAAATAAAATAAACTAATATTTCCTATACTAATATTTCATATTATAAAGATATAACGTAAGTATAGATATAAATTATACATATACATAATATAAATATAATAGAACGTTCAGAACTCTAAAATTAGGTAGGTAATAAAAACTTTGTACAGTCAGCGTCAAATTGATATAAGCGTGTAGAGTAGTCAAAATCATCTGAAAAACATAAAACCAATTTGATCTACGCAGTTCGAATCATCATTTGTTGTAAGCACGCAAGGTGTTCAAAATATCTTAGCACTCATTGTTTCATATTTATATGAGCAGTCAGAGTGTTCAAAATTATCTAAGCAAACAAAGCTCTCAAAGTTATCTATGCATTATGGTACTGTACATTATGCACTGATATTAAAATACTTTTTATAGTTATCTGTGCATTATGGTGCTGTACATTACGCACATGGGTCATCGCGGTGGGTCCACGAGTCCGGAGCGGTGGTTTAATTAGCTCTGTGTAAAACGAGACATTAATATAAGAATCCACCAATAACGTATTAAAACGAATATTTAATGTTGTAATGTTGTTGCTTAACTCATCGAATCTTCTACTTATCCTTGAGAGGTGTTGTAGATATGGGAGATAAGTACATACACAACCACATGGTATGGTAGTACTAAAGGGCCGACATGAGCCAACTAGCGCCGCCAATCGATTTTATTTCATTTCTTCTAAATATCCCAATTTCTACAAAAAGGAATCTCAAGGATTTGTGAATAAGTTCTAATATTTATAAAATAACTTTAAGTAAGTACATAATTATAAAATGCCTTCCATAGTTTTAGAATGCGTTTGAATCAAAAGCGGACCCTTTTAGCAAAATCCTGCTTTAAAACTGTTTGAAAGCTTTTTAAACTGTGTAAAATTGATAGGCGGCGCTAGTGGGCTCAAGTCAGCCCCTTATGTGAAAATCCTATAAGGATGTGAACAAAATGTGTAAGTAGTTTCATTTAGGACGACTGCAATTTTTCTGTATTTTATAAATTGTGTCAGTATAAACTGCAATCACATTTTTTTATTTTCATAAAAATATTTTTCATTCGAGTAGTTTTAAATGCATTTTTTTTATTAGTATTAGTTGGGTTCATATTCCTAACGCTGCTGCCCACACACTTGTCTAGCGCAATGTGTTGACGCGCGGTACGACGCGTATCGGTTTCATACATTTAGTATGGTTAGAAACACACTTACGCAGTGTGGCGCGACTCTCTGTCTCTCTCGTGTCCATACTAAGTGAATGAAACAGACATTCTGGCGTCGCGCCACACCACAGAAGTGTGTTTCCGACTTTACACTCTAGCTCGAAACCCACACACTCTCATTTACTTCTTTTAAATTCTGAAATTATTTTGACGACGGCGACGTAACAGCTACATACATTATTTGTGTTTAATCCCAATCCCAATAACTGTGTTGGTGAAGTTGGTGTTAAAATACTTTTTTGTTGATGTCGTAAACATAGTATTCATTAAACTAAGCCCGGTCTTACATTACAATACTTACAGCTAGACGACTACTGGTATATACGCCGCCCCGGTCGCAGAGACGAGTCGCCGAGTCCGTAACTCCCAAACAATTGTATTTATGATTCACACTACTACACTACTCTACCAGTGTTTTAATATATTGAAATAAAACCACTTTTTTACGGATTTAGTCACTCGTATTTTGAATTGTGTTTTTAAGAGATTATTAGTTTTTTCCGAGGTTTCGGCACCTTTCCAGGAGGGCGTGGTCACGGAATCTACCCACAGTTTTTGTTAATTTAATGCCGCACCAATGAGTCACACCAATGATTTTTGTTATCAGCATATCTAAAAAATATGTAACTCGAGAAAAAACAATCTGTTTTTATTTTTTTCCTATCTTCAAAAATGACTGAGATATTAAACGTTAAAGTACGGCCTCCGAGGAAAATTTGGGTGAACCAATGGCATTAACGTGTGACGTCACGTCGCACTTCCGTATACCAACATAGAATCCTTTGGCTATATAGTTGCCTTAGAACCTGCCTAACCTTAGAACGAAGAAAATGTACTGTAACTAGCGTCAAAAACGCACGAGTTGCGCGAAGATTGCGCACAGACGAACTCTATGTAGGTACAGTTAGACGGAAATCGCCCGCAACAGCCGCAAACGGAGATGTCAGTGCGACATGACGTCATCACAATAGCGCGCAAGGAAAGCAAATTTTCAAAAGCTGGTGAAACTTTACAACGCTGTATCTTTGGAAATCCTGGCCAGATTTCGATGAAACAAAAACTATTAGTACTTGCACGAGTACGCGCATTAAATGCAGTAATTTTTATAGACATATTTTGATGTGTTGGTGTGACTCATTGTCTTTGTTTTTAATTTTTCATTCGGAAACGGGATAGGTACAGTTGATTGTTACTACCTATTTTAATTTAATTAACTATGGCAAGAAAATTTCAAAATTACCTCATTTACTATGTGTGTCTTCGTCATTAAATCCGTAAAAAAGTGGTTTTATTTCAATGAACAGTTTGCGCAGAAATCTAAGATGTGAGTAGGTATCATTCATATATTATATGTCACACAATACGAATGACTTGGTCTGCGCGGCTGGAGTGGGTTAGTTAAATCGTGTGTAAGTTTTGTAAAGTAAGACCGGGCTAAGAGATAAGAACACATGATACGTGTGATGTGATGTGACTCGATATGTCAGGGGAAGGCGAAATTGATAAACATTACGATTGTCAATTTGAATGCATCCTGTACCCGGTCCAGCCTCGTGCCGGTAGCACAGCTCTGCACTCCGCGAATCGGCGGATCAGCACGCGACAAAGACTGGATCTATCTACGCGTTCGAACGTCGTTCGCGTTTCAAAAGATTCGCGGTGGAAGTGTGCTACCGGCATCAGTTCGCATCGGGACACGTATATTTTTAGAAAAACTTACGCCAAGCAGCATAGTAAACAATATTTCTTGACTAGTTTATCTGGAAATCGCATTCTTGTAAGGCATTTCGAGTGACACGTGCTTCGTTTCAATTCTAGTGGAGAAGGCTTTATAAATACATGTTCCTCATCAAATATTTTAGCTGTAATTAAAAATATTATAACGATTTATCTAAATAATTGCTGCAAAGATGCTATTTGTGTCAGGAAGTATTTAGTATTCACCTATACTCACACATATTAGGTAGGTATTTGATGTTTCTATGTCTTTGACTAAATGTGATATCCCAGTGATTTAATTAGAATTGCCTAGTCTAGATGGTATGTTTTAATTTTTACCTTTTTAGTAAAATGTGTTACAGTTAGTAAAGTTTCTATTATCGTTTATTTTATTAGTTTTAGATGTGTAATTATATACCTAGTAAAATTAGTGAACATGCTTTATTTTATCATGAATCATTGTAATAATATACAGAGTTAATGCTATTTTACAATTTATTTTTATTGAATTTGCTTTGTCATTTTACAATTTGTAATGTCACTGTACAGAAATAATAAAGTATTTTATCATGCAATGTCAGATAGTGTTTTCATATGCACCATCGCCGTCCCATACTACACTCGGTTCCAAAAATAACGGGTCAGCCACAAAAATTAAAATATCTCCAGAACTGTAAAAGTTAGATCAATGAAATAAAAAACAGAATAAAGAGTTTTTAGTTGCGCTTCTAATAACATATTATTTAAACTGGTTGATGAAAAAAACTTCATTACAAAAACAAAATAATAAAAAAATGACTATTTTCAAAATCAAAAATTTTGCTTAATGCTACATGGATGCTTTCCATTTATATTCTGTCACAAAAAAACTTTCGTGAACGTCTTCCACGTGCATAATTATTATTCTGTGAGGTGAAGCATGGCAGTCACGCTAGAGGAATGTACCAGAATCCTAACTTTTTTGGAACTTGGGCGGAGCCAGCGTGAAACACCCAGAAACATTGGCGTATCTTTGTCGACTGTTCAGTGGGTAGTCCAGCGGTACCAAGAGACCGGATCACACCTTAGGAGACCATGAAATGGCAGACCAAGATGCACAACGGCCAGGGAAGACAGACTATTGGTGACTACAATGCTTCGAAATCGTTTTCAAACTGCTGTTGGTCTAAAAACTCACTTTATTCGCTTTGGAGGTGGCAATTTAAGCGCTCAAACAATAAGAAGACGTCTTGCTGAAGCAAATTTGAAACCATTGAGGCCTGCAAATGGCCCCAAACTGGAACGGGGACATCGAATTGCAAGACAGAGATAAGTGCGCGAGCATCTAAACTGGGCACTAGACGATTGGTCTCTGTAGTATTATGTATTCATGCTTTATAAGCATGATAGTGGGCAGTTGGTGTACAGAAGAACAGGGGAGCGCTACCATCAAGTGTGTGTGGGGGAACAAGTGGCGTACGGCGGAGGCTCCGTACAAGTTTGGGCTGGGATTTCTGCCGAGGCCCGCACTGAGCTGGTACTCATTTAAAATGGAACTCTAAATGCAGAGAGGTACGTGGAAG
The DNA here is from genome assembly GCA_949710035.1 of Crambus lathoniellus. NCBI lineage: Eukaryota > Metazoa > Arthropoda > Insecta > Lepidoptera > Crambidae > Crambus > Crambus lathoniellus. The sequence continues at coordinate 21,155,992 of OX453306.1, forward strand.
AGATCCTCAATGAACATGTAGGACCTTTCATGGCAAGGATGGACCGGCATGGCATATTAATGCATGATAATGCGCGTCCCCATACCGCCAGAATTGTACATGACTACCTTGAAGAGGTCGGTATCGAACTCATGCAGTGGCCAGCGCGAAGCCCGGACTTAAACCCCATCGAGCACGCCTGGGACGAGCTCCTGAGATGCGTGAAAGGTCGAAACCCCCCTCCAATCACGCTTCCCGAGCTCAAACAAGCTCTGGTGGAGGAATGGGAAGGTATTCCTCAGCACCGGCTCCGAAATTTGGTGTACAGCATGCCCAATCGCCTGGAAGCTGTCAGAAGAGCTCGTGGAGACAATACAAAGTATTAAATGAAGAAAGTGATGAAAAACAGCAAAAAAACAATCATAGAAAAAATGAATCTTAAGAAAAAATATGACTTACTTTAGTTTTTTTTTAATTTAGAGATTAATATTGTAGGTGCACCTAAGTTTTATTTTATTTTTTATCTGTATAATTAAATTCTCAACTGAACCGTCTTCGTTTCAATAGGATGGCATACGTAGTTCGGGAGATATTCGGGTTTATGTGACTGACCCGTTATTTTTGGAACCGAGTGTAGTTTACAAGTACTTAGATAAAACTTTCATTGTTGAAAGTTTACTTAGGAGTCAAAATGTTATGGTGGTCACACGCGTCTGTTAGAAAATATTTACAAACATCAGACATCAGTTACCTTAAATTTAACTTAAATAATTGTTATTTTCTAGTTTCGCAATGAAATTTGAATTATTGAAAATGAAATAAGTATACTTCGAAGTAAGTATACGACAAAAACCGCACAAGTGCGAGTCGGACTCGCCCCTCCGTAAGTATGTAAGTATAAGCCGCGCAGATAAAGAAACAATATGGAAATGGCGGTCGTCTGGTCATGCTATCTCGCTCACACATACCGTCATGCTGCATGTAGACCACGTGGGTGGGTCATGCTATCGCGCTTACACTTAATGCTTGGCCGCCATTTACAGATTGTTTCTTTAACTGCGCGAGTTATACTTACTTATATTATAAATACGGAATCGAGTCTCGCATTTGTTTCCGAGCTTTTTCTGAAATTCAGCTTCCAAAACCTTAAATCTTACTAATGTTAAATATCTACTAACTGTAATTATTCCAGATTTTACGCTTCACAGACTTTGGAGATAAGGAGGGCGGATCGGTATTTTTTTGAAATTATTCATTATACTTAAGTAAATAAAAAATTATGCGTCGTAAAAAATAAATAAAATATGTTTTGGAACGTGCATAACTGCATATCAAGCCCTTTTATATGATACCCCACTTGAAATGGTGGCTTCAAACTATTTTTAAGGTTCCGTACCAAAATCGTAAAAAGAACCCTTATGGTGCGACTCACTCTGTCTGTCTGTCTGTAACAGCTGGATATCTCGAGAACTACTAATGCTATCAACTTGAAATTTGGAACAGTTTTAGATGACGTTTGCCCAACTATCTGACTTTCTCAATCAACTTTGGTCAAATAATCTTTAATAATAATAAAGAATGCGTTTGTCATCGTGAATGTGGCATGGTAGCCGGTACAAATAAATTCATCATTGTAGGTACCTAAAGCGCGAGCCAGATAAGTCTGCGCGCGGTTGAAATCCAATACTAACCTTTTACCTTAACCTAATGCTGGAGCTTCACCTGCGTGACGCCTAACGGCGTTAATAACGGCGTTAATAACGGCATGCGCGTCTTAGCGCGCTAATTGTATCGAATTAGTGCGCTAAGACCCGGCTACTCTTGCGTATTATATTAAATAGCGCGCTTATTTAATGGCATTAGACGCAGGTGAAACTCGGACATTAGAACAAAAAATATAATGAAACTAGTGCCAAAAATGCCCCAGTCGCGCGCTGAATTATCTGACAAGCGCTCTAATAGACAGCTTCAATACTAAGTGAAAGTTATTTTTGCAGCTACAATGCTCACTACTGAAGCAATACAAAAGCCCGGCAGGCTTATTACCGATATTAAAGTGACAGTCGCAATCGCGGCAATTAACAATTAATCGCTCCCAAAACACATTCGTTTTCGGAACGTACCTACCTTACCTACTTAGATCGCTACGATAGCACCACAAGCTAGCTATTTTTTAACTAAAATTGCATGAAAGCGCTTCAAATTGTACCGACCGATTGTAAATTTCGTAGGTATTACGAAACGACATTTGACAGCAACTGCGATTTAGCTTAGCATAAATAGGTAAATAAGTAATTTTGCTTCGGAAATTGATCAAAGCGATTTGTGTCCGTAAAATTCCGAATCCGCATCCTTTTAATTTTTGTCATCGTTTCCCTACCTTGAAACTGGCAAAATGCGCAAACCGCGCGATGCCATAACAAAAAAAAACGATTTAGCAACTGCAACTAGTAGCAGACGCGTTAGCTACTTGTTGCTGGTTTTTTATAATAAGCCTGCCGGTCACGATATTGGCGTCCAGCGGAGCGGCAGGCGGCGCGTCCAGCGGCAGCGGCTCAATGCCACTTTTGTCACGCGCCGCGCCGCTCGCCGCTCGCGCCGCCCGCCGCTCCGCAACTCCGCAAGTCGCCCAACGGGTGGTCCTTCTCAAACAACTTCCATTCATTTGTTTTCTCAGCAGTCGCGGACGCTGGTTGCCGCCCGTTCCGCTGGTCGCAAATGTCTTGGCCAAGTGGAAAAAGCCGTACTTAACACTATTTATTCCGGTAAAAAGACGTACAAAAGAAGACGCAAATTCTTACATAATTATACCTATCCAAGGTGACCATTGACGATCAATCTGGCGTCAGTTAAATTTGTGACCTTGGATTGATGACAAAAATCAAATTTTCTGGATAATAAGTAGTGATCCATTTTCAATCTGACGCCCTGACGCTGAGCGACTTGCGGAGCAATCAACACCTTCCTTGCACGACCAATCAGGGGGCCAAGCCTGCTAACGATAATTCATAATCGTGTCTCAATCGTGTTTCAATTGTAGTTCAACTGTAGTGCTTTTTAACACACTAGTTACAAGAATTATGACAATATGATGTGATGTAAATGTAGTGTATGGTGTGACCATCAGTAGGATGGTGAAAAAAGTAGGCACACATTTCTTGTAACTAGTGTGTAAAAAAGCACTACAATTGAACTACAATTGAAACACGATTGAGACACGATTATGACTTAACGTTAGCAGAATTGGCCCCCTGTTATCAATCTTAACCAAGGTCGCGGACTCGACTATCGCCAGATTGAGCGTCTAATGGTCACCTAACCTTATGCTACTAAGTCATGGCTTCTTTAAACTATTTTCGTAAACAAATATACAAATACTAGCTATGAGTAATTTCAATCAGATCCTGTTGTTTTAAAACATTGTGACCGAACTGAACTATCACCTACAAGCCATATGAACTCTGTACATTAAAATGCAAATGAGAGAAATCTGTAATAGTACAATCCATATAACCAAAGCACTGATATCACCTTTAAAGTTTCTCGCAAGTCCCAAGTGTTCGAGATACTTGTCGGGTTTTGTGAAAATACAAATAACACTTTTGCAAGGTAGTCGCTCCCTTCCAAATCCATACACTGTTTCGAGGAAAGCGTCGAACGCATATCTGAAGTATGAGATGGCAGCAAATGGCCGGAGGTAGACAGGCATCTCTTGGTATGGTATGAAGAATTCGGAGAACATTAGCATCGGGATGTTGGCTGCGGGAATCACGAACAAACCCAGCTAAAAAAAAGAAAAAAAAAGTTATAGTTATTATTTAACAGGCAGGCAGTTGATAAAACTGGTGGCTTGTATCCAGTTAAAGTTGGAAAATATTTTGATTCCATGACGCCCCTTGGGTGGAAGACATAATTATGCTTTAAGTGTGCAATTACGAGTATTTGCACAGATTTTTAGACAAGAGTGTCTACAGAGCAGGCTTTTGGGGCAAGCACGGAAATGATAGCTTGAACGCGTGACGCAATCAAAAAACGTCTGGGCGCTTGACCGCTTTCCATCTATTGGTCCTAGAGATCTTTTTTACTGTAGACATTGAAAGACTGTAGAATTCCATATGTTAATTTTATTTGGAGCAAAAATATGGGAGCATGCTTCCGATACGTTTTCAGTTTTGTCTCGAGAAAGAATTTTTTTCTCTCTTCTCTGTAACCTTTGCACAAAAAGATCTGTAGAAAAATTCCTTACCTTGACGTCACAAGCCGCACCCACGACCAACCCGAAGGTCTGTGCCAGTATGATGAGAAGGATACATATCAGCCAGGCGCAACCCATCCGGTGGACGTCCAGGGGTTGCGAGGTCAGGTACCACGCCGGGAACATGAATATCGTTGCGCATAATATCTGTAAAATATATGACAACGGATTCCGTGATTATTCAGTTCAAATTGAAACTAACGTGTCTGCAATAGGCTGCTAGGTACTTGGAAAACTATTATTAATTAATTGATTTTAAACCTATAGGTAAGTCAGGAGAAACGTGATGATTGGAAGGAGATCGGGCGGTTATTTATGGCCTCTGGTCCAAATGTCGTCCAGATTTCTTACGTAGGTACCGATAAGGAGTAATTTTTATTATGGCAGCAAAATAAAATATCCCAGATGAAAAGAAAAATAACGTTTAAGTATTTTTTCCAAAAAATAAGGAAAGAGCCCATTTACATTGTCCTGGTGCCTAGTCCATCCTAGAAACCATACACTACCGACATTAGAGGGGCGCAGTAAGCCAGAGACGATGCGTGCTGTACACTAGTTAGGTAGGTACGTATTATGTAATAATTTATTGTTTTTATGACTGAAAAAGATTTAAGATATTTTTGGGAAGGCAAAATAGTGGTTAAATTAAGAACTTAAATGCTCCCACTGTTCCCAAACGTGTTGTGTTTCTACGGTCGATAATTTCGTCGACTTTACTACCTATTGTTTACACCACGTTAGTGTGTTCAGCTATTGCAAGTTTTCACAACAGGAATCCAAGGAAAATGCAGAAAGTTAAATCCTGAGAAGTGGGTTCTTACCTATTAAATTAGGTAAGTACACTAAGGAAATCCAGCATTACCGTGTTGGTAAGCGCAAATGTACCTACCACTCCCCTCAGTATAAAAAGAAAAGGCAAAAAATAGTTACTAAGGTAAGTTCTTACTGACCTGGCTGGCTTGACACTTGACTCTAACAAAATTTTGCACTTTAAAGCTTAATAATTCACAAATCGATGCCTCAATCAAAAAACTGTCTTTACAAACCTACAATATTTTAGAAATTGCTATCCAACGACATCCCACACTATGAGGTAGGCAAGAAAAATAAATTACATCCCTAATCACGTGTAGAAGAGGTAAGATAAAAAAAATTTTTTTTTTCAAAAATTTTACTTTACCACTTTCTTGGCGTGATAAATACGTATATTCATGCCAAATTACAGCTTTCTAGTACTAAGAGTCTATGCGCTAGACTGGGGTCAGACGGACGGACGGACGGACATGGCGAAACTATAAGGGTTCCTTGTTGACTACGGAACCCTAAAAAGGTGGTTCACCGAATTTGTCCCTGAGTGGTTGTACGAATTTGTTCATCTGCATTTTTACCTATCTTTTCTTTCGATAAAAAATATTTAGAGAAGAGTTGTTACCTGAATTGGTAGATCAACAATAATTTTGGACGCGCAGTATGTTGGCAGCGTGTACCATTTATTCAAATGTTCCTGCAGGACTACTGAAGCTTCCACCGGAACTGAAAGATTTTTTTTAAACTATTAGTCATGTTGCATAAAAACATAAGTGAAGCTAGTCAAGCTATAAAGGGTCCCTATAATTCAACACTACATGGAATTTGATTATTTCGGCCTTTTGAATCGAACTTTTTAACTTATCTAGTGCCCAAATATCTGCTTTATGTAGGTATAAGTACCTATTTTATTATAAAAAAGCAAATAAGTATAATACGCACGCTATATTTTAATACTTACAAGTATGAATAGGCGGCATAGCGTTGGAGAAGAATATGAAGAGTAAAAAGAAGAACAGGCAGCCCGTGTTGGACATGAAGCGGCCCGCGTCTGCGCCTGCTCCGTTGTACAGAGCCCCGAGGAGCAGAGCCACCAACAAATGTGCTGCTAGGCGGATCTGTAAATATTAACATTACAACTTGAAACAATTAAAAAATAAGTAGGTACTTACCTATTTAATAACTTTTAAGTTGTAACTAAGTCGGTCTATGAAAGTTTCGTCCTCTTAGTATTTATGTGCCATAGTAGATATTGTGTAAAAAATGCCCTTCGATCAACAATAACTACATACTATTGTTGATCGAAGTATCCGCCTAATAAAAATAATTTTAACCTCGCATGACAAAAAAATATCAGTATCATCAGAGACTAGGTACCTACATAGAGAATCTCTAGTAGGAAAATAATTGGATATGATTTCGAAAAGGGAATCCTTCGGTTCCTATTTCCTACCAGTGACTATATTTTTTTAAATCTTGTATTTATACCTGTGTTAAATGGACGTCTCTAAGTGCCCCCAACCAGCATCGCCAAAGGAGCGCCCCGAGCTGCTGCCATATGCTAGCCAGGTAGTCGTCAGTCTGTGGCTGGCGGATTTTGAGGAGGGCTTCTTTTTCTACTGGCAATCCTGAGATCAACCATTCTCGAATTAGAAACTTATCGTCCACGTGAAAGGTTTTACCAATTCAAACTTTTTTCTCTACATAATTCATTCCAAAAAGAGTCCCCATAAGACTAAAAGGCTTAATTTTGCACATTCTTAAGTTCAAATTCCTTAATTCTTTACTCTTAATAAAGACCTTCTCTTCTAAAAGAACTGTAGAATATAAAGAGAAAATACTGTCCCTCCCTTGGTACAGCTTCAAAATTATCTGAGCGTTCAAAACCTCCAAAAATAACTGACCATTTGACAAATATTACTTTTAGCACAATATTTTACGGTGTAAGTACTTTCATTTGTTGTCATTTGTTCTCAATCAAAAAATGAAAATGCACCTTTACTTCTTGAGATAAGGTTGATTTTTGTCAAATGTTCAGATATTTTTGGAGGTTTTAGACTTTTAGATTATTTTGAAGCTGACTGTACAGAGAATAGGGATTGCAATTGCTGGATCCAGAATTCAGCAATCCAGCTGGATCCAACGCTTTTTTTTCTTGCTAGATCCAGCATACCGTGCTGGATCCAGCGGCGCGGATCCGCAAACGTATCAAATTCGAAGTTAGTGTTAATTTATGTCTTTAGCCCTTTACTGCATGAGAAGCCATAATGGCGTACGAATTTAAATATTTTATTTCTTCCTTCCAATAATTCATAAAAAGTAAAACTTACGTTTATTTACACCGTATAATTGTCGGTGAATTGGTAACATTTTTAGTTGTCGATTGGACGTCATCTGTGATTATAATATTACTTTAATATAGGCGTGCGTGGAGAATTACTGAGATAGAAGAAATTGAGGTTTCAACAGGCTATCAAAAGTGAAAATAGGTGAGAAAATACAGCATAAAAATATTTTTTGTTTTATTCAAAGCCAACTCTTTGCCTACTAATTTTATTTTTTCTAACTTTAGTGGTTTTCTTTACTTTTGATACCGTTTTCTGAGGAAGCCAGAAATGGCTTCCTATGCATTTGCAGTAAAAATTTTTAAATCCAGAAATGGCTTTTTATGTATACACAAGTACTTATTTTTTCTAATCTATAAAAAATTCTATATCTTATTAAGATCTCTTCAATGGTAAAAGCGATTTATCATGATTGACATGTCTGTAGTTAATGCTTGATTAATAAGGCGATATAACAATGACGATTACATGCCATTGTACGATTTCAAGCTGGCTGTGTCAGAACACTACCTAAGATCTGGAAAAAATGTATCCAGTAAACGTGGTCATCTAAGTAAAGCTGGCACATTATTCAAGAGACACCTACGTTGAGCGTGTAGGTAAGCCAACAAGCCTAATTGTTTCTCCAGGTTCATTTCCTCAAAAACCAGAAAACGACCAGCAAGGATTCTAAAACTTCCTTTGAAGCGCCTAAGATGTCAAAATAACTGCATTTATCGTTCGTACATCAATGTGAAAAGTGCATCGTTTATTTATGTCTTAATGAGAAAAGAAACTGTTTCACAGGACTTCACACGTAGCGACCGCTGTGCATGGGAAACCATAAGTGACACTGGCATGTAACGTCCATTGCTTACAAAGCCATTTATGGCTGCTATTCATATTTTCAAAATTACCTGTAATATTTTTTTTCTCTTTACTTCTATTTTTTAGTGTGTTCAAATACATAATATTTTTGATGGTCAATATTTTTATTTCCATCCTTTTCATTATTCATGCAGTAGAGGGTTAGACTAGCCGCCTAAACAGCGCGGAGCCCGTGAATTTTATAAAAGAACAAGAACTTGAGATTGAAGAGATAGAAAAAAAATTATAAACAAAAAAATGCTTCTTAAACAGATTACGAAAAATTTTTATAAACAAGAAATAACTGTTCATGAGACCGAAAGAGTCTCTATAGAATCTTTGGTTTATGACTATTTGATGACCTTAAAACCGACCAGCGTAGAAGCCGAAAGGGCCTTTTCAGAAGTTGGCTATAATGCAGTTCTGTGCGAAGTAGGATAAGTGATAAAACTATAAATAAAATATGTTTTTTAAGGTCTCACATCCAAAAGACTCAAAGAAAAAAAAATAAAGATTAAGTGTTGGTAATCGACACAAATGTTATAGAATACAGGCTGTTTTGTAGTTATAGTATTAGCTAGCTCTAGCTAAAGAGAGACAAGATTGATTGCGACTGATTATACGTCCCTATTTCATTATTATATACCGAAGATTATTATTATTTAGAAATTCCAAGGCATTCTTTGATAAAGTATTCGTTTTTTTTTCTTACTTTAAAAAACCATAATATAACTGAAATTGTAATTTTAAGTCCATTATTTTGATCTCAATAACAAAGAATTAAGAAACCAATCCATGTATACCTTTACCTAGTGGTAACTCTCATTTATCAAATGAGTTAGGACGTTTGTGCACTACACTGAATTTTACCGATCCGGCGGTCCGTCTTTTTACGGACCGGCATGGCATGAAAAACACGGATGATTGGCTTGTGCACTTGTCCGGTTTTTTACTGGCCGGGGCAGCGCAGTGATCTCTTTGAAACTACACTCTACGGACGCGTTTTAAACGAGAGGAATAATGAGTTCCTTGGAACGTCGGCAATTACTTGCTTTATTGCTTTATGTACGAAGACGTAGAAGACAGAAAGAATTTTGGGTTCATCCTCTTATCAGTGAAAGGTACCTGACAGGACAGGGTCATTTACCGAAATCACAATTAATTAAGGCAGGATGAAAAATTATTTTTTAACTACTATCGAATGTCTACAGCTAGCTATATAACAAAAAAAAGTTTCATCAAAATCCGCTTAGTAGTTTTTGCGTAAAACACGGACAACAGACAGACAGACAGACAAACAAAAATTTCAAAAACCATATTTTTGGTGCTAGATATATTACGTGTTATTGGTGAGAAATAATATTAATAATAATAAGTAAATAACTTCTTACATTCACACCAATTATCTAAGCCCATTTTAATTTCATTAAGAAACTGTATCATGGAAAACTTGATAATGGATAAATATATACTTACTTAAATACTTTTTGTTTGTAAATACATACATATTATACATAGTTATAACACCCAGACCAAGACAAATAGACATGTTCATGCACACAAATATTTGTCTTGTTCGGGAATCGAACCCGAGACCACTGGCGCAGAAGGTGGGTAGCCTTCTCCTGCGCCAAATCGGTCGTCAATCGAGAAAGGCGCTTGAATTTATTTTGGCGTGCGTTAATTTATTTGCGATAACTCCTAAGATATTCATTTAAATTATATGGAGTAAAATAATGTGCATGAAATGCTTAAAGCAACTAACGTATTTAGATTGATAAGGGTTAATACTGTATCCGTTTAAATAGCTTTCCAAATTACCGCATTGTTCGTAACCATATTTTAAGAGATAATATTGCTATAATATGCTATCGTTAAAATATAGACATATGCTATCGCGGACTTTTTTGTAGATCTATAGAAGAGGAATATCCCAACATGCATTATTTTTTTAAACCTCGAAAGGATTAGGCAGTGTTTTTGCAGAAAGCTCCCGGGCGGCTTGCCGTTTGCCGGCACTTTCGACAATTATCGTTATATTTCTACCAATTTACACAAAACTTTCATAAGTTATATACTAAAACCTTCCTGAAGAACCACGCTACCTATTAGTGAAAACCGCATGAAAATCTGTTTCGTAGTTTTAAATATTTAAGCATATATAGGGACAGACAGACGGGAAGCGACTTTGTTTTATACTATGTAGTGATATATAATTAAGATACAACCATCCGTTTTTTTCCGGACGGTAAAAATCAGTGTAGTGCACAAGCGCACATATATTTTTCATTGCCGTCATCTCGGAACGGAAAAAAACGGTCCGGAATGGGGAAAAGTAAAATGACGGACGGTAAAATTCAGTGTGGTGCACAAGCGCCCATATGTTTTTCATTGCTGCCATATCGGTCCGGAAAAAACCGGATCGCCGGATCGGTAAAATTCAGTGTAGTGCACAAACGCCCTAAGGGTTTTTATTTTAGTAGTTTGTAGTAAAAAGCTTTAAATGAATAAATAAACAAAAAACTCATTAAAACCACGTATTTATTTTGGTTCCATATTATGCTGGATTCGCGCTGGATCCAGCTGGATTCGGGCCAATCTTGCAAAAATCCAGCTGGATTGAAAATGCTGCTGGATTGCAATCCCTAACAGAGAAAGATTAATCTTTCAACTTCAAGTCCAAATCTACTAGAAAAAATTGCATTTTGAATGTACAAAATTAATTCAAAAATTATAGCTGAGTTAATACAAAGTTTTGTTTAAAAATGTAATGAAATATTGACCAGCTTAGGTAGGTACCTTTGAAATTGACTTCGTGTACGTCATTTCTTGCCACATTCTTCATTTCGTAAGCGTAATTTTTTGCTTCGGATTCTAAGAGCGCCAAATTCCCAGCATGTTCACCACTTGCAATTTCTAGAACTGAAAATCAAATTACTTTATCAAACGCAGCCAGGACAATGAAGATTAACCCTAACTGAAAAAAATGACACTTCCATGAAATTATCGGTAAGTGTATAAGGTAGATCATAGATAGCTTATGGGAACTCAAAATCCTACTAATATTATAAATGTGAAAGTTTAGATGTTTGGATGTTTGGATGTTTGGATGTTTGGATGTTTGTTACTCAATCACGCCAAAACGGCTGAACGGATTTGGCTGAAATTTGGGACACAGATACTTTGTAGCCTGGAGAGGAACATAGGCTACTTTTTATCCCGGAAAAACATCAGATTCCCGCGGGATAACGTCGTGTAGTCCACGCGGGCGAAGCCGCGGGCGGAAAGCTAGTTATTTCATAATACTTTCTGCATGTGATAATTGCTGCACCAATCTCGATATTCTATACATGAATGAACGGAACACCCAGTGCGTTCGACTCCCACGCAACGCAACTGGTGTTAAGCATATTAACTCAGCACAATTACTATATCCGGCCCTGTTTTAAGTAGTAGTACCTAGTAGAAGATATTGAGAGCAGATGAATTTTGCTGTAGCCAGCGTGATGGGGATATCAGCCTCAGTGTAGAGCATCCTTCTATTGGCTAGAAGCAGGATCACGTCAGCACTAGTAAACAGCTGTCACTATGATGAAGTTCGGCAAAAAAGTAGGCACAAAGTAAATCAGCATACTCACTATAATCAGCCATGTTGTAGTACTGAGGGCACACGAACCCCGCTCTAGACAACGTATCGGGGATATCAGCAAGAGCCCCAGAGTAGAGCGTTCTTCCATTGGCTAGAAGCAGGATGTCGTCAGCACTGGCGAACAGCTGTGAGGATGGCTGGTGGATGACGCATGCCACCGTCCTGCCACTGCGGGCCACTGTGAGCAACGCACGCGCTACTGACATCGATGATACGGAGTCAAGGCCACTGGTGAGAAAATATTGCCACTTTTTACTCTTCTTCCCATATAGTTAGGAATTAGTATCTCCAAAAGACACTTTGGCATATAAACATGCATTATGTTAAAGTAAACTAATTTGAAATAAAAAGAACATAAAACAATTGGTAGATAATTAGTTTGTAAGTTAGCAGTAAAAACTTCAAAATTTATATCATATTTCTGATAATCGACAAATTATTCTTCTTCTGCTTCTTCATCGACAAATCGATAGTGTTCCCAAGGTGACTTTCAGCTATTTTAAAAGATCTGAGACCAAACAAAATACTTCTTTTCTATTCTTTTTGTGTATTTACCTGGTCGGCTCATCTAGGAGCATCACATTCGGGTCCACAAGCAACTCGCAGGCTATGGTAAGCCTCTTCCTTTCCCCGCCTGACATATGTCCAGCCCTTGTACTTAGGACATCGAATATGCCCAGCTGCTTCGATATATTCGCGATCTGTAACAAAACTGTTTTACTGTTAACAGTTACACGATGTCTCATAATCATAATCTTCAGCCATACGACGCCCACTACTGGGAATAGGCCTTCCCCAAGGATCTCCACAGCGATCGGTCCTGCTCCTGCGCTGCTCGCATCCAGCGGTTTCCCGCGACCTTGACTAGATCGTCGGTTCACCTTGTAGGGGGCCTGCCCACGGAACGTTTTCCGGTACGCGGTCGCCATTCGAGAACCTGTCCGCCCCAAAGGCCATCGGTTCTCCGCCACTTCAGCTGAGCAATCGTTCGAGCGATACCTATGTCGGTTGGTTTACTTCTCCTGCGGATCACATAATTTTTGATTCGATCGCGCAGGGAATTACCTACCAAGCATCGCTCTCTCCATTGCTCGCTGGGTGACCTTGAGCCTTCTTAAGAGACCCATAATAAAAGACCCGTCTCACTTCCATATTATGTCATAACTGGCAACACACACTGGTCAAAGATTTTAGTTTTGAGAAATTGAGGAATTTTGGACACAAATATCTGCCGAAGTTTCCCGAACGCTGCGCGCTTCCCATCCGAGCTGGGTCCGACGAGATATCTCTTGATTCGAGATTCGAGTGAACCGAATTAAGTAGGTACAATTACGTCTAGTAATCGATAAATTTATAAATTCGATAAATTCAAATAAAAACATTTATTTTGCAAATGACTCGTAGTATCTCAGAGCATAGAGATAACTCTATATTTAAGAAAAAGAACTTTAACCTTATATGACGTTAAAGTACTTTTTGTACGTTGACATTAGTAACGGCAAGTTTATTGCGCCTGTTCTTCTTGTCAGTTAAAAAAGTCTTGAATGGAAAATGTTGATTCATAAGTAGGTACATTACTTACCTATTTATTATGTCCAAGTGAAAAATGAATGTATAAGCAATAACTTCCGGAAAAACAATTTTTACATAAATAAGACATAATGTGTATAATCAGTTGTAAGCCGAGGGCATATGGCCATCCTTTAACATAACCTTGCAACTACCAAAATTATAAGAAGAACGGCACAAGTTCGTAAACAAAAATTTATTAGGTATGCACAGGAACATATTATATTATAATTTTGAGTCGCAAAAGTGTACAACATCGCTGATGCATGTGTAATATATATTTATTAGCATTGAAGTACGAGTACTCACTCATTGTAATTCAATGGGGTATTGTTTGGTGATCAATACTAATGAAAACTTGTTGGTACACATAAAACTTGAGAAGTTATAATCATAGCAAGTTATGTTAAAACGTTGTTGAGACGTAGGTAACGTAACCAATGGCGTTTGGATATCTATTTATAGACAGTGGTTTGAATAAATTATTGTTAAAGGTTTAGATTTTTAAGGCATTCCCATTAAAAAACATAATTAGACCAACCAACTTTCGTTCTATGTTTCTACCACGTTATATCTGTTTCTAGTCTTTATGTACTGGAAGTTAGTTTAGTTAGCTAAAGCTACGTTTAATCTTTTGCTTAGGTCACTATTTAAGTTAGTTTTGTTTGATACAGTTAGATATAGCTCCTAAAACTGTCACTTAAGCGAAATATAATAATTATCTAAATTCGTCATAATACTAGGTAGGACCTTGACACACTTAATTCCCAAGCTTTTTCTTCATATAAAAGGCTTTTAATAGATACATACAAAGCGACTTTTGCCTGCTTCTGTTCTGTTGTTTCAAAAGGAACAACAGAATTGGTACCTACTTATTTATAAACGTGATGTGAATTTACAACTGATGTAAATTTGTTGTTGTCTCTGACTTCTTCTCAGCGAATAAAAGTGAGAGAATCAGTTTTAAAGTAGGTGTAATTTTGCTTCACATATAATGGGGTAAATGTTTTATTGACATTAAACTCAAGACAGGCAACATTGTTAGAATATCAACTTATTAAAAAGTTTCTGAAGTTACTTACGGATATTTGAAGTGTTCGATCACAGAACATGGAAAGATTTTTTTCTCTTTGTGTTCGATATTGAATTTTCAACCTAGAACCATATATTTTTGGGAAACCTAAGATCAATATATAGCTACGCGGAGTGTTTATGCGGAAACCATAATTTGTGGCATTAATCACATTAAAAAAACTACCTTCTCTCAATGTGCGAGTTTTAATAGATGTTGTTAAACAAGCAAAGACTATACCAGTTGTCCTCTATCCTTCGGTTCCAAGTTAGGCAGCTTTAGCATGGCGGCGAACTGCAAGGTCTCCAGCGCCGTCAGTGTGTCGATCAGGGTGGCATTCTGGCTGACCAGCACGGCGCTCCTGCCGGCACCGAACATAGCGCCTTTCACGCCACATCGCCTGAAAAACTGAACACGTGTCTATTTATCCATCATCATCATAACAGATGCACACCTACTGCTGATCATACGCATACATAGTCCTTCCCGAGGATCAATCTGTCCTCGCTGCCCGCATTCAGTGGCTTCGACGGGTTTGCTTAGAGGGTCTATCCACCAAAGGCTTCGGTCATTGGTACGGAGTGTAAGTTTGTCAATGTGCAAATGTTACTATCGCGTTCGCGTTAAGACTTATTTTCTAGATCTTAACTCTTTCGACATAAGGTACAAATTTATCTGACAAAATTTAACTCACGATAATATGCGTATTTACCAACTCAGCACTTTGTTCTTCAAAATAGTTATTTGTCTGTTATTACCAGAAATATCATATTAAATAACCGTTTCTACATTTCGATGAGGAATTTCGGTACAATTGATTGGACTAGGGTTGCCTTGTGTCACGAAAATGAATCTGGGGGTGAAATAGGAGATATAAGTTTGTATGGGACACTGGGATAACTACCGCGTATTTAAATCGCATTTAAAACTTGAAACAAATTGGCACAGGTAGGTACAAATGTTCATATTCATATTCATTTATTTAACAAATGTTATAACTTTAGAACAGGTTTAATATTAAATCACGACGTTAAACGGTTCCAGCAACATTAGCTATTATATTAGCTATATCTCGTATCGTACCTTCATGATGGAGTAATAAATTACGTAATTTTACCTATAACTCTCATTGCCACACATATTATAAAACCATTAAGGATAAATGATGAACACAGATGAACATTATGTTATAGGTCCATTTGTTGAGTCGAACAAGGCTAGTGTATTGGTACTAAGGTTTGCAATAATTTGAACAAGAACATGACAATGGTAAATTACAATAAGTTTTTATTAAAAAAAAACATTTTATAACAAGATTTTTTGCTGACTGTATACTTTAATATTGTATTGTCATCTGAACCAAACCTGTAGGTATACTTAAGTACAAAATTTTAGGTCCATCGGACACTGCGCAGTGGGTCCAATTAAGCTTGCAAAATTTGTCCCCCACTAACTAACTAACATATAAAATGAGCATGTTTGCAAACCAAAGATGATTGGTAGGTATCAAATATTTATAAGGATATAAATATAGATATTGGACACCAATCACCATTACATATATTGTTCCAATACCAAACTATAGTAGCTTGAGCACTAGTAATATGGAAATTGGAAACAACGACGGGTATTTACCAGATACCTACACCCAGACCCGAGAAAATATTGAAAAGTTAGTTTACAATAATTACCCGACCGGGAATCGAACCCGAGACCTCTAAAGATAGCGGCACCTTGAAAACCAGTTCGTATATCACTCGGCTACGGAGATCGTCGAATAAATGGGTTCCTTCTATTTTAGCAGTAATAGGAGACAAGTTTTTTGAAAATTGGAATTGTGAATGCTTATTATCAATTTTACTAGGCGTTGTCCGGTAGGCCGCCCTCCGAGATATCGGCTAGACAGATGAAGTCAAAGGCCTGAAGCATCTCAAAATTGCTGAGTGGTCGGAACTGGCGCAAGACCAAGTGGCGTACTAGGAAATGCAAGGCTGCCTGTCCATTGACGCGGAGATAGGCAGCAGCTAACACCGGAGGTCAAGATCCACTTCGCGTCGCTGAGCCTATGCAAAGTTGACTTACTTTCTTCCGGCTAGTATCTTCATAAGGGTGGTCTTGCCAGCTCCCGACGGACCAAGAATGTAAGTGAGCCGACCCGGCCTGATCGCTCCACAAGCTTCATTCAGGATGACGTAGTCGTTTTTGCTCGGATCCCGCTTTTTCCATTTCCAAGGAACCCCTGAAATAAACATTTAAATCAATGCTAATATTACACTGTTCAACCAAAACAATTTTTTGTTGTTTTTGTTAAAACCCGCCCGACTTCAAAGTACTTACGTTATTTGGTGAGGAATTATTTCTTACTTTTTTAATGTGGTTTTTTTGAAGGCGGTTTTATTTTTTTATAAAAATAATTTTTATTTCACTCTTTTTAGTGCATCGTGCAGGCAATTTACGTGTTTTCTGGTAAATAGATATGTGATCAAACTGAAAACCTCCTTTTTTGAAGTCGGTTAAAATACCTTGAGGTATCCCCTTTTTAACAAAACAAGAATCATCTAAATCGGTTTATAAACAAAGGAGTTATGCCTAAAGATACGTATTAAATTCACATAAAGTGGTAACGAAAACAACAGTATTTTCAAGATTTCCTGAAAACTACTGAACCGATTTCAAAATTTCAAAAAATGGGACCAACTTGGAAACCAACCTGATGTAATACCGTTTGAACCATTTCAATCGGTTCAGCCGTCTTCGAGTAATCGGTGGACATACACCAAAAAAAAACAAAAAAAAAACATACATACAGACGAATAGAGAACCTCCTCCTTTTTTATTTAGAAGTCGGTTAATGATTCACTTTGGTAGACAGGCGCAGAAATACAGGCGTACATTGACATTGAATGATTCACTTTAACGTTTACATTGTTCAATTTGTTTGCTTCATCCAAATTGAAAGGCAAAAGTGAACTATGTATTTCCGCGATAAGTCTAACTGGTTGCCTGACTAGCTTCGACCGCATAGAATATTCTTTCCATTTCAGTATCTATAAATTTACAAGTATTGTTGCAATAAATAAAAGGTTGCCCATTATTAAAACCTGCCTCCATATTAATATAATTTTTTTCAGTGATTCAGGCGAGTGATCGGTTGCAGGCATTTAAAATATTAGTACTATGCATTACTAATTTTTCTGTGCTAGACGATTTGGTCTGAGGCTAGACGTAATTATAACTTATGTACATTAATTATGGTCCAATGTTGAATAAACAAAACAAAAGTAAGATATAAAGAATTGTTTACAAAAATATTGTTTTGTAAAGTCTTTTACTTCAGATAATTGTTATTATTTATACCTAAATGCTGTATTTTATCTTTGGCAATGTATGTTTGACCCATAAACTTATTTATACAAGGGGTAATAGACGGACAATGGTGCGAGTGAGAAACCAGTCCTTACGGCAGAAGCTATGTGCGAGAAAGAGTTGGAAGAAAATGACAGCAGAACCCGATTTGAATTATTTAGCGTCTGTTATCATCTTGATGAAAAGCGTCCACTCGATTATTTTGTGATTTTTATCGCGATCGCGTCGATTTGGCTCTTATAACTATATAAATCAATAATGGTGTAGTGTTCTGTGTTGAATTGTAATGTTACTTACGACAATAAACCAAATAAACACTAATTTCACAGGAAAATAGGATTGTACAATTACCATTTTCATAGTTCATATTTTAGTTGAATATATTCCCAAATACACTAAGTGACACATTAATAACATACTATTTTCCGCCTATTTTCTAAATAAAGGCAGATTTTTGAACATTATGTGTTAGATAAAAAGATATTATATCCGTGAACTTGAGAAAATATGACGTAGAGATTGATCAAAAATTATCGATATCGATACTCATGTCGATAGTTTCCAATATAACTTTGTTTGTCTTTGTAAACACTGATAGTTTTATCAGTGCTGATTTTAACCGACACCTTTTAAAAAGTAAATTATACTTACTTCAGTACCAATTTAACTATATTTTCAGGTTTCCTGTAAATCTAGTGATTAAGTTAAACTAGATAAAATTAATAAATTGAATAGGCTGGGAGCTTCGCCAAAACTCTGTGATGTGCAGCAAATATTTCAAGCAAAACGGCAAAGAAACCTTGAGAAATTATTTAAATAAAATTGTTTTCTTCAGAGGACAATAATTAATGGTACCTAAATGTTAAATGGGTTTGGGAAAGGTATTTTTATTTATTTATTTTTTAAATATATACATTTTAACTTAAAATATGTCATTACTTTTTTTTCCGTAGCCCTTCAAAATACCTTACAATGAATTTTTAAACATTCGTAAAAATGACCACCAAGTTATTTAAATTTTACATTTTTGCATGCACAATGCAGTTTTTATTATTGAAAATGAAGTATTTAGAAAAAATCGACCCGTCTCACAACCAGCTCCAATGGGACTCGAACCCACGACCTTTCGCTATCCGGGCGACTGCTCTAACTACTGAGCTACGGAGTCGTTGATCGTTGTCGTCGTCGTCGTCGTCGTTAACGACTCCGTAGCTCAGTCTTTAGAGCAGCCGCCCGGATAGCGAAAGGTCGTGGGTTCGAGTCCCATCCCATCGGAGCTGGTTGTGATGTGAGACGGGTCGATTTTTTCTAAATACTTCATTTTAAATTATTCACGTGCTATTGTTTTCGTGACAGCCACAATGCGCCGGAAGCCGCGGGCGTGACGTCATACAGCTCAATTCTCTCGCTAGTCTTATACAATATTGTGTTATTCAAGAAAATTATCAACATGTCTTCACAAAGTACGGTATTTAAATACTGTATTGTGCCTCTGTGTACAATACTCTGTGTGCCAATACTTCGATCAAAACGCAGAATAAAATCTTTATTTGTAAAAAATCTAAAAATTTGGTGCAATGCGATGAAAAGAGACTCCAAAAACTCCAGAACTAGTTTTGTTAAAAAACAACTATAAAACAAGATTTCAATTCAATGTCTGATCTGAACTGAACCAGTGCAGCTCTGCGAGTAGGTAAGTATGACCGGCCGGTGCGGTATACGGGCGGTCGGGAGGAATGACGTCGAACGTGGTAAAAGCCGATCGCTAGCGAACAACCAAGGCAATAATAGTGTTTTAAGCAAATTAATTTTTACAATAACTTTGTAAATTTATCGTATTGAAGTAAAATAAAAACTATTGGTTTTCGAATAACGGCTTCTATACTGGTATAGGATAAAAATGAACTTTATTTTTATTTTTCCCATGTCCATTGAAGTATACTTCATATAAGTACTTATTTTATTATAATTATTAAATCTTGTTTGTGTTTTATTTACATTATTGTTATCGATAACCTAAAATGGACTTGAGGGCAGCTCTAAAACTCACACACACTTTTACAAATTACACACACTAGCTCATGTCATTTTCGGTTTCACAACCAAGCGAACTCTGTTCGTCTATTACTAGAGTATAATAAGTTTATGGTTTGACCCAATATTCGCTTAAGGAAGAATAAATTACTTATATATTTCAATGCCGCGACATGATGCGATGTTAAAGAAAAAAAAAAACAAATTGTTAGATACTCGGATCAAACCCGGGAAAATGAGACACAATAGATTTTCCATTGTTGTGTGGCCTCATTCGGCTGGGTCGGCGTCGAAACGTTAAATACAATAAGACTATAGTTTATTACTTTTAATAAAGTACCTACTTATAAAAAAAGTGCATGTAGGTAGAGCTTTCTGTTATCATCATCATCATCACTGCTCTTATTTCAATGACACCTTAGCCTATTCTATTTTTGGCGTCCTTCTCCTCCACACTACTCTTACCAGCCTATTTAAATGAATTTAGTATTTTAGTTAATAAAATGTAATGCAATTGGCCGAGTGGTGGGCTGGAGGTCCAAAAATTGGAATGCGGTAACTAAACTTTTTTAAAGTTTTGGGCGTATTACCATACCACATTTATTAGCAGTATGAATTATGTGTTCCATTTATTGTTTTAACATATAGGTATATAATACATAATAGGACATCTGAAAACAAAAGATAAGAGCAACGGATAAAACGAGATAGTGCAGTCACTCTAAACAATAATTCTTATTAACATTTCATTAATTATAATTTATTACGTATGTACTTATTTTACTTTAATTTTGTAAGTAGGTATTTTATACGGGGAAATGGGGCCCCATGATTGACATGGGGTCTAATAATCATTAAAATTCATTCATTCATAAAACGATTCATTGCCATCGTTATAGATTATAGACATTGTGTATTTGATGTCTTTGAGTTGGAACTAAGATTTACTATCTAGCTACCCTTCTAGTGTGAGAAGAACTTCCTAGGTTAAGTGTCTACTACCTATTCATTCAATACGCGCGACCCGTTACGTTCTCTCTTAGTAGAGTTTAAAATCTGTCAGAAAGTCGCGGAGACCTAGGAGCACGAATAACTTGGAAGTTTCTTTAGAATTTTTTTTCAATGTAAGTAATTTAATTTAATATAAAATAAATTAGTTGGGGTGTATGGGCTTTTCGGTTCTTGCATTAACACGTTGTACATATTATATATTTATATAATACATTCTTCACAATTTTAGATATTATTTTTGTCTTTTAAAGGTCCTACTTAAGACTACTAAGCATAAGCGCTCAAAAGTGAAAAACATCTTAAAGTGGCAACAAAGGGGGCTTCTACCCTACGTAATATAAAATCATTCGAATGTAAATTTTGTAAGAATTACTTATTTCTGACTAAAATTATTTTTATTTCTTATGGGTCTGGATGGGATTTAAAGTATTTAATGTTTTGAAGTAGATAGCAAAAAAAAATTTAACACGTGATAAAAAGTATCCTATATCTTGGCCTTTGTACAGAATTTCATAAAGATCAGTTACTTAATTGGTTTTTGCGTGATACCGTCACAAACAAACAGACAAACCGACAAAAAATTTAAAAGTTATTTTTACATTCTATTGCTTATTTCTAGTAAGTTTTGGTATATTTTTTTGGCAAGAATCTTCAATGTACAGACACGGAAAGTCAAGGATTTCATTATAATGTATCATGGGCGTACCCAGCATTTACTTCAGGGTGGGTTAGGAATGTGCGGTGTTCCACAGGGATCGGTCTTGGCACCGCTCCTGTGGAACATCGGTGAGCGTATTCTGCTACGCTGACGATACGCTCGTCACTGCCCGGGGTGAATCATTTGAGGAGGTCAGGAGTCTGGCAAACGTGGGGTCCTCCCTTATTGTTGAGCGGAGCGCGCTGCTCGGCCTCGGTGTCGCGCTAGATAAGACCGAGGCGGTGGTCTTTTACGGGCCGCTTATAGGGCCCCTCCGGTGGGAGCTGCACTAATGGTGGACGGCGTTAGAGTTTCACTGCGCCCGTCGATTAAATACTTGGGGCTGGTTCTAGACGGGCGGTAGAATTTTGTGGCCCACTTCAAAGAACTGGTCCCAAAGGTGGCGAAGGCAGCGAGTGCACTCGCGAAAGTTTTGCCGAACCTCGGTGGTCCTGGGGGCAGGTGCCGCAGGCTTTACGCGTGCGTTTTAAGGAGCATGGCCCTCTATGGGGCGCCAGTGTGGGCCGACAAACTAAACGACGCAAACCGTCGTCTTCTATTCGACGGCCCCAGAGGGCCATTGCTACCCGGATAGTCCGGGGGTACAGGACTACGTCTCAAGCGGCGGCCTGCGTTTTGGCGGGTACCCCTCCCTGGGAGCTACACGCTCGGGTCCTCATGGAGCTGTACCTTGAGCATCGAGCGGGGTAGGGTGACCCCCGAGGAGTTGTTCGCGGCCCGGCGCATAGCCGACGGGTGGCTGATGGACATATGGGAGGGGAGGCTGGAGGGGGAAACAGTTGGGAGGCGGACGATCAATGCCGTCCGCCCTGTCCTCCGAGAGTGGTGTCATCGCCGGCATGGTTCGCTGACCTTCAGGCTGAAGCAGGTGTTTTCCGGGCATGGGTGCTTTGGAAAATATCTGTGTCGGATAAGAAGGGAAGCGACCACACGGTGCCATGATTGCGGCGCTGGGGTGGACAGTGCGGAGCACACCTTACAAGTGTGCACTGCCTGGCCATCCCAGCGTCGCGATCTGCGCACTGTGGTAGGGACGGACCTCTCGCTATCAAGCGTGGCTCGTGCCATGCTTGATAGTGACAGGTCCTGGCAGGCGGCAATCTCCTTCTGCGAGGATCTCATCTCGCAGAAGGAGGCGTCGGAGCGGATCCGCGAGCAGGACGCTCATGCGGACCGTCTTCGACGAAGGCGACCGGGGCGGTCAGCCCACCCGGAGTTGGTAACCTTATGGGGAGATTGAGAGGAGGCTCTCTCCTCCTGCCCCGCCTCCTGTCGAGCTTTCGAGCTCGTCAGGGGGCGGGGCAGGGGTTAGAACCACCCAGCCCTGACGCGAAGCCTATTAGGCTTGGCGGTAGGGCTGGGCGCGTTGCGAGAGACAGACCTTGTCTGACTGAGTCCAAAATGCCGTTAGCGGTATACAAAAAGACTGTATTTGCCCTCACTATAAAAAAAAGGTGGGTTAGGGAACTCTACAAATAATAGGAACTTAAAAATGGGACCAACCATGGAATCGCGAAAAAAAACCAGCTGTTCCATACATTTCAGTCGACTCGATGTTGTACTTTTGTATCAAACAGCTGATTTTTTTTTCGCGATTCCATGGTTGGCCCCATAGTGAAAGTTGTTCATATTGATGGGCACTAACAACCCCTAAAATATTTATGCTAATTAAAATTTAGCCGTGTAGAAGATAGATAGAGTAGGTCAACAATTGGTTTGAATATTGTTTCCAAAGCCATATTATTTGTATTTTTTAAGTCTTTTATCATTTCTACCTTTCTTTTTACAGCTGCTGCGGATTTCACAAGTTGTTCTTTGAGGGTTCTTTCCATTTTTGGACTCCACTCGTGTTGAATTTTCATATAAAACTGGATGGTAAGTAAAATAATAACCACTTATGAAGCCTAGTCGTCTAGGTAGGTAGTACCTACTTTGAATGTATCAAACGCTATTCTGTAACATCCTTTGTTTCGTTCACAACCTTTATTGATAACATAACTATAAGTTTACTCTAAACAGTTGAACTCATTTCACGGAAATGATGCCATATCATATCAGACCCTACATGTTCATCATAGACGTGTATTATAAGATTAGAATTGCCTCTTATGAGTTGAGTATATAAGGTAAGTGTAGGTTTGAATAATATATAAGTTTTTGGTAAAAATTTCATTTCCGTGACAAGCTTTTTTGCTGACTGTACTTTAATATTGTATTGTCATCTAAACAAAACCTATATACCTAATTGCAGCTCCATCGGATACTGGGAAGTGGGTCAAATTAGGCTTGCAAGATTTGTCCCCCACTAACTAACAAACTAACTAACTAACCATGTAACATGGCAAGTTAATAAAAAGCTTTTAAAAAGCTTGTAAAAAGCAAGACGGTCCATAGCAAAATAGTCCCATATGCTATTCTGGTTTTCTTAAGCAACATCATCGAATTCGATGATTGAGTCCGGCGAGTATGCTTGTTGTACGATATTATATCTTCAACCATATCAAATACTTGCTCTAAAAAAAGGTATTTAGGCTGATCTATTGATTTTGACTATACACAAAGATTGCGAAATTGAGGTATATTCTGATGTAATAACAACAAACTTATGACTAAGTTAGTCTGTCTTTCCGCAACTTGATGGACCTCAAACAACACTGCGTATCATCATCATCATCATGTCAGCCGAACGACGCCCACTGCTGGGCATAGGCCTCCCCCAAGGATCTCCACAACGATCGGTCCTGCGCTGCCCGCATCCAGCGGCTTCCCGCGACCTTGACCAGATCGTCGGTCCACCTTGTAGGGGGCCTGCCCACGGAACGTCGTCCGGTACGCGGTCGCCGTATAATACACTGCGTATAGTATTCGGCAATAAATTTCCATGATATGACGTCTAGCTTCATCTGATGATACATGGACAGATACAATTTAATGCAAGTGATTTTTTTTGTTTATAAAACTTCATGTACGTATTTTGTACTTGACTATTGTGGTTTATGAGTTTCAACAAAATTATGATAACACATTCGTGTCAACAGTTTTAACCGTTCAATATTGCTAAAGTTAGTCCTTAATATTTCAATAAGTTTAACTTACTGAATACCAAACGCATTGTCAACTGCGCTGTAGGTACTCCCATTGGTGTTATTGAGATTTTTTTTATCCACAACGGGGTAGCACTTAGCCTTCATCACACCTGATGATAAGTGGTGATAAGGCTGACGGTGGAAGCGCACTACTCCCGGAATCCTCAATCACTGAAGATCTGGCTATCTTATCTCTAACTGCCGGAACACAATAATATTGTCAAAACATCATTGTTATGGCGTCAGACTTAGATAAGATGGTGGTAGC
This sequence comes from Crambus lathoniellus, assembly GCA_949710035.1. Lineage (NCBI taxonomy): Eukaryota > Metazoa > Arthropoda > Insecta > Lepidoptera > Crambidae > Crambus > Crambus lathoniellus. Next base: position 21,180,997 of record OX453306.1, read on the forward strand.
TAGCCAGGCGGACTAAGAACAAGTCCTACCACCAACCAACACTGGGAATCGAACCCGGGACCTCTGGGTCTGACATCGGTGGTATGAACCACTAGACCACAGAGGCGGTTCTAAATGAACCAGTTAGGTTGCGTCTGCAACTGAGGTAATTTAGTTTATAACATTTTATCGATGTACGGTCGCCAGCACGTCGGGTTACTACAAAATGTCAAAATTTATTGATTGAAACTGAACTCTTTCTGTTGGAGATAAGGTTGAATTTTATTTAAAGAAATTTTACAGTTTGTAGTAACTTGACGTGCTGGCGACTGTACTTCACAAGCATGATATTTTGTATTCTAAGATCGCCTGGAAAGAGCTCAAGCGAATGCTGGAGGGATTGAACGGTGAGTTATGCCAAATATCTTACTACCTACTGCCCCTGTCCTTGATAAAACACAAATAAACAGTTAATAATTAGCTGATATATTAATGTCATCTCTTCATATTCCAGTGTAACGTAGGTACTTATACCTAAGTTTTACACTATCTTTATATATTTTTTTGCGACATTTTTAATGCACGTTTTGTGTCTACCTACTGCATTTAATACTGTTTCAAAGCGCCGCCAATCCATAAATTCTACCAAAGCATAATCAAAATTCGTAAAAAAACTATCTCGGCGTGAGACAAATAATGGAAAATTATATACACTTGAAACTAATAGTTGTTATTTAAGGATGTTTGGTAAGCAGCTCGAAGGCCAAATGACCGAAAGCCAATAACATACCATTAGCTTGTTGATCCTTCCAACTTCCAAGTGAAAAGACCGTTAAATGCATTGATTTATATGCTAAAGGTGTCTCGTCCTTACCGGTCGTTCACTCCGTCAATGCAAAGATTTCAATAATAATCAAATTAATCGCACATGACGTTCGGTGGTGTAGTGCCAATCAGGTGCGTTTAGAGATACGCGGAATATTTATCAAATACTAAGCTATACACCTACACTGATTATATGCTTTGTCGAGAACACATGCTTGTTATTACATTTTAAAATAAACAGGTCCTTATTGAATCTTAACAAAGTTTCCAGAACTAGGACTACACTAAGACTTTTCACGTTTAAATTAAGATGACTATGTTTTTAAATTTATTTCTTTTAACAAGACAAAATTTAGTAAAATTGTACCTATCTAATCGACAAGACATAATATTATACAGACAGATATTAGACACTTAACATTTGACATAATAATTATGTCAAATGATAAGTGTAATAATATCTTTACAAATTCACATCTCATTCAAATTAATTAAATTCGCAAATAAGTTTATCATATTTTATTAAAAAGGAAGTTCCGCAAATAGTTCTGCAAATAAGATTTATTATGTCAAAATAGATTGTACCGTATTGTTTAGCCATCCTGCAGGAAATCCCCATGAAGGCGATAGGTGCATTACTTCTTTTCCCATTGATTTGTCCGATTTCGAGATCCATGTTTATGTTATTTTCGCGAAAATACTATATGAGCGATCATAAGAGTGCGCGTTGATCGCTGCGCAGGCGGCGCACAACTGGCGGGATGGGCTATGTGCAAGATACACGACTCTATTAACAAATGAAATTACACATTACCAACTCCCAAACGTACCCAATACTGATAAATTAATCAGTAACTTGTTACAAAGTTTTAAGTGGGCTAAGTACGAGTAGGTACTTATTAGGACTATTAAATTAGTGCTTACACAAATTACATCAGGAACGAAGGAAAATACATAAGTTTCCCCCGTTAACTCTCTAAATTAAAATTTCCTCGCCTTAACAATGGTTTGGCTACAAATAATTTAAAAAGCAATGAAATTTTTCTATAGTCATTATGGTAATTTCTTTAATAAGAAATAAAATATTTCATTCAGGCAGTCTCATGTCTGGTAACTTATCAGTTCATACAACAATTAAAAAAAAACGGCCAAGTGCGAGTCGGACTCGCTCATGAAGGGTTCCGTACCCACTTAACGTACCGATTACGTACACTACGTACACCTAGCAAAAATACCACTGTCATTTTTTGCCAGAAAAAATAACTTTGTTTTTTATAGTATTCGTATGAATGACAAAGTTATATTTGCAGTTTTCGAAAATGAGTTATATCTCAAAAACTTGTAAAGCCTACTTAGCTGTGATATGTACTACTATCGTGAATTTTTTCACGTTTCCAAATACAACCATTTGGCTGGCAGGGGGGGGGGGGGGGGGGACGGACACATGACTCTTACAAAATTTTGCACTTTAAAGCTTAATAATTCAGAAACGGATGCCTCAATCAATAAACTGTCTTTACGAACCCACAATATTTTTGAAATTGCTATCCAACGACACCCCACACTATGGGGAGACCAGAAAAAAAAATACATACGTAGGTACCCACGTCACGTGTATGGGAGATAACAAAAAAATTTTGTTTTCAAAATTTTACTTTACCACTTTGTTGGCGTGATAAATATGTATATTCATGCCAATTTACAGCTTTCTAGTACTAAGACTCTATGAGCTAGACTGGGGACAGACAGACGGATAGACGGACATAGTGAAACTATAACCCCCTTATTCCAAAACGTGGACTAAAATAGTCCTGGTTTAAAACAGGTACTAAACTGGTGCTGTCACTTTCATTCCCCAAATGAAAGACAGAATTAGCATCAGTTTTAAGCCAGGTCCTGGCCCTTTAGTCCACGATTTGGAATAAGGGGGTAATGGTTCCTTGTTGACTACGGAACCCTAAAAAGGGATGATTCTAATATTAATTGTATAAGAAACAGCAACAGCCGAATTTGCGCCTCAAATCTAATTAAGAAGTTTTGTAACACCATTTCCTTGTATTATAAACTAGCTGACCCAGCGCGACTTCGTTCCCGTGGCCCTACCCCCTACTCCACCCTACCCTACCCGTACTCTACCCCTACCCTGCCCCTACCCTACCCCTACCCTACCCTACCCTACCCCTACCCTACCCCTACCCTACCCTACCCCTACGCTACCCCTACTCTACCCCCTACCCAACCCTACCCTACCCCTACCCCTACCTTACCCTACCCCTACTCTACCCCTATATCCTTCCTTGGACTTCCACGAACATTTCAAGACCAAAATTAGCCAAATCGGTCCAGCCGTTCACGCGTGATGTCGTGACCAAGGGAAATAGGGATTCATTTTTATATATATAGATGAATAGAAATATTTGCACATTAAGGCCCGATATCACCAATGATATTTAAACGCGATTAACGCTAAACGTGTTTAAAACGTATTTCTGACTCTGTCACATTCAAACAGCTGACAGGGACAGAACTATGTTTTAAACACGTTTAGCGTTAATCACGTTTAAATATCAGTGGTGAAAGTCACCCTTACAGACCCAAAGTTTGATGCGCGCCTATTAGCAGATTAAACAGCGTTTAATTTTTAGGACGTGGACGTATGTAGAGCATGCGATTATAATACTAACTATATTGTAATTAGCGGGCAAAGGGCGTAGTATTTGCTAGACATTTCAGATAAGCAAATAGGTAGTTGGTAAGCAACTATCCTACTATATATATATAATATTATAAATGTCAAAGTTTAGATGTTTGGATGTTTAGATGTTTGGATGTTTGTTACTCAATCACGGCAAAACGGCTGAACGGATTTGGCTGAAATTTGGGACACAGATACTTTGTAGCCTGGAGAGGAACATAGGCTACTTTTTATCCCGAAAAAATATGACATTCCCGCGGGATAACGTCGTGTAGTTCACGCGGGCGAAGCCGCGGGCGGAAAACTAGTGCTAAATAATTGATGATCATGATCAACTAATGTGTACATTTCCTGGTCAATAAATAATTAAACTACAACATTCTAACTTATGTGGTATGATTTAATCTGCGTACAACAATAATAAATAAATACTATGTACAAGTAACAAACAAATTATTCTATAAAGTATAAGCGTTTTTATAATGTACTAGCTTTCCGCCTGCGGCTTCGCCCGCGTGTATTACACGACGTTATCCCTAGAGAATGTGATATTTTTTCGGGATAAAAAGTAGCCTATGACCCTCTCCAGCCCCATATTTCAGCCAAATTGTGATTCAGTAACAAACATCCAAACATCTAAACATCCAAACATCTAAACATCCAAAAATCTAAACATCCAAACATCTAAACTTTCACATTTATAATATTATTTGGATTTACAAATAGGTAAGTTTATTAAGTTTCCAATCAAGTTCATTCACTTATCAGTTTATAAAAAAAACCGGTCAAGAGCGAGTCGGACTCGCGCATTGAGGGTTCCCTACCATCATAAATCCTTACTTATATTATAAATGCGTCTCTGTCTGTCTGTGTGTTACACAATCACACCTAAACTACTGAACCGATTTGAATGAATTTTGGTACAGAGATAGTCTAGACCCTGAGAAAGGACATAGGCTACTTTTTATTCCTGAAAAATATCACGTTTCCGCGGGATAACGTCGTGTAGTACACGCGGGCGAAGCCGCGGGCGGAAGGCTAGTTTTAAATAAATATACCTAACGTGAAAATGTTTTCATAGGCTAGATTCGTCAGAGTATTTGCGGTGTAGAATATTGCAGTTTTAGGTCAACCAGGTCTTGACCGATAGTGGAACTAATATAATTTTTGTCGATGATTTCTGAAAAAGTTTACTATTTAGAGACATCGTTTTATTTTTCCTGTAATCCTTACATAAACTTCTATTACATAAAATAATTACAGATTTTTCTCTATGCAAACTTCGAAGATAAGGGGGGGGGGGGGGGATGGTATTTTTGCAAAATAGTTGGGCAAACCTCATCTGAAACGGTTCCAAATTTCAAGTTGATAGCATTAGTAGTTCTCGAGATGACCATTTGTGACAGACAGACAAAGTCTCACCACAAGGGTTCCTTTTTACCATTTCGGTTCGGAACCCTAAAAAGATGCCTAATCGTACAGTGAAACCAAAACATAGGTAATGTCATCACCAGCAATGCTGATGCTGATTATATGTGGTTTTTATGATTATATTTCTTTTTAATTTGTACCACATCTTATTACAAAAATAAATTATTTTCGTGTCCAAACCGACTTAGGTAATGTTGATTGAACGATCAAAAACAAAAAAAAAACTTTGAAAGCAACGGATTAAGATAATGTTAATCGTCTTTTTGTACATTATTTAATTTTTGTTATATATTTTGAGTGTATTTATAAATATGCTATATCACAAGTTTGGCAAATAAATAATTACTAGGTATGTGTTAATGACGATAAGGTATATTAGTGTATGCTAATTTTAAAGTACTATATGTAAAATAATCATATAAGTACCATTGGTAAGCCTTGGTAAACAAAGCCTCTAATGTGCTACTCAAATATCGGTGATAATGTAGTACCTATACATAAAAAATACTCTATGATCATAACTTGACAATTGCATGGTTTGGGCTGGATAATCTTTTGTATTATTAAGTTAAACCATATTTGTATGTAAGTATGTTGTCCGTGCTGTTAAAGGTTCTGTCAGAATAACAGCGCTTCTGGGTCATTCTAACCATCTACGAATGACCCAGAATAAATAATAATAAATAAATAAATAATAATTTATTGATAACCAAGGAAAAATACATGTTTTGATAACTACATAAGTTATTACTATAACCATAAACATAACTTAGAGCTTATTGTATTAAACCTTAATAAAAACAAGACAATTGTAAACATCTGCACCCGAACTAGAAAACCTGTATCTCAGGTGCAGTGCTCTTTCTCTCACTATAATCAAAAGAAGGTTTAACTAGAAAGTTAAAAATATAAGTAAACTAAACTAACAAAAATATGCCAGAATCATTTTAGTGCCTTAAAATTAAAATTAATTTTATTTAGTGAACCTCTCACGGTGAGTAAAATGAATGTGAGTGAGTGTGTGTAGAGAGGGTGAGTATATTGTTGAGTCATAAATTAAATAAATGGAATTTATCAATAGAATTATATATAAGTTAAAAAGGTACCAGCATAACAATTGTTTTTCCATTATTTATGTACTTATTTTCAAAATTAATTCAGTTTCGTCATAACTAAACGATTCCAACCAGTCACAAACACAATGTTTGAGTTGATAAAAGTTTAAATTGTATATATTGTTAATTTTGTTGATTTTATTATATATAAAAGGACCAAGAAAGTTGAAGAAATTTTGAGCAAAGGAATGTTTAGCGAAAAATGTTGGGCACACATTATAATTTCTACGTTTGGAGGTTACTAAATTTTTGTCATATTTTAGACGGGAGTGTTGCTTGAGAGTTAGCTGAAGTATAAAAATTTGTCTGACTGTTAGGACTTTGCAATCCCTGTATAGAAGTGCAGTAGGGTAAAGAATTGGACGAAACATACAAATCTTCAAAACATACCGTTGCGCTATTTCCAGGGTTAAAATCGTCGACTTAGCAACACCACCCCAGACAATTATAGCATAGCTTATAATAGATTGGCAAAGTGAGAGATACACTTGTTTAAGAAGAGTAGTATCAGCAACGAATCTGAGGTTCTTAAAGACATATACAAGTTTACGTACTCTCTTTGCTAAGGCTGCTATATGTTCCCTGAAGGACAGTGAAAAATCGAGCAGAAGTCCAAGGTACTTAACGCTACTGGAACTCTGAAGAGTTGGACATGCACATGATTGAGAACCGTAGTTATCACAGCAATGCGCCTTTATGTAATATCCTGGGGAAGGTAGACTTGTACTTCTCATAGCAAAGGTGATGTATGTAGTTTTTTCGGCGTTCAAAGTCAATACATTACGCCTGAGCCAAGAAGACTTTGTGCTGAGACAGGGCCCTTTGGCTTCACACTTTGTACTTCATTTGTGTATAATTTCTATCACTGTTTATGTAATCTGTAATTTCTATTACTGTTGTAGGTACCTACTACGTTGTGTGGAACCAATAAGTGCTTTTTCTTTCTTCTTTTCTCTCTAAGAAAAACATTGTAAATCTACCGGAAAAAAACAGAAACTTTAAGCGTATTTTGTTAATGAAAATTGCTGTTGAAATTGGTTTTCACTTTATGGTTTAAGTTCTGCTAAATAGTTACCTAAACGACGATTTAAATATTTTCATCAGTCAATTAGTAAATTGCACTTGTATGAAACTGGGGCAGGTTGAACACTAAATGAAAGTATTTTCAAATTTATATAAAGTTAAACAACTTTCTTTAAGTTTGCAGACTGGTGGTTTCGTAAAAAAGTACTTTTTTTTCAAACCTCGAACACACATTTTTAAACCTTAGAAACTTTTAAATAACTTAACTCACCAAAAGTACCTTGAGGAATGGAGTAAGATATATCGTTGAACACAACCAGCTTTCCATCTTCGAAGCTCAAATCGTCTTTCCCAGTTTCGATGTCCATTATCACAGAATGAGAACAACAACGCAACGAGACCGGAAAGGGGGTCTTAAGATCGTAATACACAGGATTGGAAAATTGTCTTAACTCGCGACTGCGTCTGAGTCGGGTGAATGCGCGCGCGTATAAGTTGATACTCGCAATCCGACTGAGCGAGACGCTCTGTCCCTTGTGTACTTTCACTTGCGTGTACTTTTGAAGAATGTGGCCGTATTGGTTAAGTTGTAGAGTACCCTTATTTGTTAGAGAAGGTAATGCTGATAATATTTTGTTACAAAACAAGTACTTATTTTACAAGTTGTTCTTTTTGGGGCTGTTCATCATATTCTTCGTTTTTTGTTTTGTGCCAAAAGTTGTTATTTTGATTAGACTCTCCTCGAGACTCGAAAGTTTTGTCCTAGGGCTATGGGACCCTTCAAAGCAATTTATCGATACATTACTGTCAACATACATTGCATTTTGACAGATAAGCATCGATAAATCTCCTATCTTATCACACTTCGGTGTATAAACTAGCGATTTAATTCAATGAGCCAATTTACTAACTTGTGTCTTTGTGTGTCAGCAGTTTGATGCAGTTTAGATGCAACATGCAACTAATTTAAACTACTTACTAATCTTCAGTAAACCAAACTCTATAACATGTAAAGGAAATAAAACTGATAGAAATGCTATAAGTGTTCCGCGGTTTCACCGTCGACGTTAATAAAAGTAATGTAATTTACAAATGACTTTTCCTTTTTATCATGAGTGTACACATTTTAAAAATGACTTTTTGCTAAATAGATGTTCTGCTATACAGACCATTTGATCGTTGGACGTTTTGCTAAATGGTCATTCTGCTAATTAGACTTACTGCTCATCAGACGTTTCGCGCTGTTGGACATTTAGCTACTTAGACCTTCTGATCAGGAGGGACCATTTCGAGGGAATATTGGAATAAAACTAGGAAATATCAGAAAATTCCGTGTCATTGTCTAATTCTTATCCCTTAATTTTTAATTAGTACAAATATTTCAGTGAATGATAGTGTCCAACTAGTGTAGTGAATACAAACAACTTTTACTATGGAGCCAGCCACGAAATGGTGAAATCAAAAATATCAGATTTTCCATAAAAAATTTCGATACTAACTTGACAAAAATGTATGGACACATTAATTCCCTGTAATATTTGTTTAAAAAAAATTAATTGTGTATAGACCATATTACTGTTACCGTTACATTTTTCGATGTATTCATAAAAACAAACTTATAAACTTTCTTAATTATACATGTTATTAGACATCGTCATCCTCTCCGTATCCCAATTCGTTTGGGTCCGGGGCGGTACGGTACGTCCTTCTTCTCCACTCCACTCTATTACCCGTCATCTCGCCATTCACTCCATTCTCATTCATATCATTACGCACACAATATATATATCTTTAAAGCGGTCTTCCTCCTTCTCCAATCAATCCACATTCGTGTCCATCACCTTTCTCGTCACATGCCAAACGGTTTCCATTAAACTTTTCTGTCACTGTTGCCACTTCCAAACTTCCTCTCACATATTCATTTCTAATTTACGTCTTATGTCTGACGCCATAACAACGATGTTTTCAGCATTGTTGTGTTCCGGCAGTTAGAATAAGATAGCCAGTTCCTCAGTTACGTAGGAGTCCGGGTTTAGTCCGCTTCCACCTTCAGCATTGTCACCACTTAACATCAGGTGGGATGAGGAAGTGCTACCCTGTTGTGGATAAAAAAAAAAGTTGTCCCTTCGCGACACTTTCACAAATCCATTTCAGCATTCTCACCTGAGCCACATGCAATTATAAGTACATATTATTAGTAACATGTTGAAATTATTAGCAAACGTCAGCTCTATAAATTACAGAGCCTATGCACATTTTAGATAAGTACTTTGTTTAATTTAATCAAGTCTTAGTCACCCTATTAAGATAAACGTGAGATTATTTAAATATAATCTTGTAGAAAAGAAATGTTTTGATAAGAGGCAACGTATGCTTAATTAATTTCACAGATATTGTTGCTGTGCAGTTTATAATAAGATTAGCGAAACGCATCCCAAAAATTTTCAAAAATGATCCTTTCCTTTACTAGTGCACCATTTTGTCAAATTATAAAGACAAGTTATTATAATAGAAAAAAAACAACTAGTCTCAGAAGTAGCTCGTAAATTATAATGGTTATTTGAGATATAAAAGATTCTCCGCAGCTAAGAGTTAGATTAATGTGATCTTTGGTCCTCCTGTAAGTATCTTTCAAGTTAAATAAGTAAATCTCGTTATGTGTTAAAAATGTGAAAACTGGTACTAACTGGTATAAGTCTTGATGTAGCTACAGTCACAAGCAATAATATGTATACAACATAGAAATTTGACATATTGAAGCGTTCCAAAAGAAAACGATCAGTGTCACAGAAGTCATTCAATATAATATGACATAGTCCTATGTTGTATATGTTGCAGCCAAATGGTTGAATCCGCCATTCAATTGAACGCCTAGGCCGATATTTTTTTCCGTAAGCTATTTTATATTCCTATAAGTTGACGGAGTCAAATAAAAAAAAAAACACGAAATTTAAGACGATCGCTTCGCTGAAATGTCTAACCTATCATACCACAGAATAATATCTATCACGTGTTCTACAGGACTTCCGAGGGGTACATGCTGCCATACTTAACCATCCGGCGGATTCAACCATCCGCCTGCGACATATACATATTATTGCTCGTGACCGTACCTACATATTCATAAACTTAAAAACACATTTATTTTATATAAAATCGTATCTATAACTTAAGCATAAGGTTCAATGTGCTAAGGTTGGTGTGCTTTGATTTGTTCAATACGAACTGGTTCCTAAATGGGCGTCGGTTATTATTGGGTAATTTATTATGTAATTTATTCATAACAAAAAGTAAAAAATTCCGAGTTTATTTTGGTTGTTGGTCAGTTGTAAGTACTCGTAACTTGTAGATGTTGTTTTGTTTGACAGAGTTAATCCGTGGTTATACTATAGGTTCGCGTAAGTGTATATATTCTTTGCTATAGGTAAAATAGAAAACACACAGCCTTCGATCAACAATAACACCTAGGTCTAGATAGGTACATAGTTGGAGTGACAAACACTGCTGAGAAAATATGCGCTCACTTTATACTGTCATAAGTATTTTCTGTCTGTATTTATAAGTAGTACTTGATTAACCTTTTTTGTCAGCTATAAAAAGTTTTGATTTAGTTCGTGAGCCTTCATCTATTACTATTGTTGATCGAAGCACACAGCACAGTGTCCAAGACTAAAATTAAATACTTAGTTCTTCTTGTTACACTACAACCAAACTATAGTCTTTTAAGGGAATCGAAACCGTGACGCAGAAGAGTTAACTTTACATGTTAGCAGTAAAGAGCCTTTATCTATACTATCTATACTAATATTATAAAGAGGAAAGATTTGTATTTTTGTATGTAACGAATAAACTAAAAAGTACTGGACCGATTTCGAAAATTCTTTCACCGTTAGAAAGCTACAGTCTTCCCGAGTGACATAGGCTATATTTTATCCCAATATTCCCACGGGAACGGGTACCACGCGGGTAAAACCGCGAGGATCCGCTAGTACTTAAATATGATTGAGTTAGTTACGTAAACCTCCGTTTCCCTAACTGACTTATGTAAATTTATTATAAGTAGCCACTTATAGCAGCTGCGAAGTAGGCGCTGTGACCATGAAGTAGGTACTAAGGTTTGTAAATAAGAAGAGGTCATAACCCCTACGACCTATGGTATGGTACCTACCTATAGACCACCGCACGTTATTGCAATATTAAAGTAAGGTTGATTAAAAGACGGAGCTATACACTGCGTATAGCGCCATCTCTGTCACAATATTACTTTAACCTTGCTCTTTCATAATAAGGCTCACCTACTTATTTCATTACAAGCTTTTTATTAACTTGCCATGTAGTTACTTTGTTAGTTAGTGAGTGGGGGACAAATCTTGCAAGCTTAATCTGACCCACTTTCCAGTGTCCGATGGAGCTGAAATTTTGTATACAGGTTTGGTTTAGATGACAATACAATATTTAAGTACAGTCAGCAAAAAAGCTTGCCATAAAAATGATTTTTTTACTAAAAACTTATTTTCAAATGCGTTGATGTCTTTTATATGGCTACATCGTTCATAAATTTCCTAGCTACCTTTCGATTACACTAAAGGTGCAGTTTATTGAAAATTAAGTATTAGAAAAAATCGACTCGTCTCACAACAAGCTCCGATGCTCTTGTGGCATTCGAGACCAGACTTGAGCATTCGCCCGGACAGTGAAAGGTCGTGGGTTTGAGTCCCATCGGAGCTAAATGTGAGACGGGTGATTTTTTCTAGTACTTCATTTTCAATTATATAAATTGCATTGTGAAGTAAGAATAATTTGACAGGTGCAGTTTAATTAATTAATAAGCTCTAAATTTTTTTTTTATTTAAAGAATATTCTGCCAGGAATAGAAATAAAACTAAAGACGAAATTTTTACAACTTTTTATTTTTGTTTAATATAAAAACTGTTACGGTTTTGGGGTATTATTTAAAACAATACGACTCATGGCAAGAACCCAACTAGGTCAACAGTTTTACTATCACATTTCTATAATGCATAGCTTTGGTGAGAGCTGAGTTTAATGAGACCTAATTAAAATGACACCAATATCTATTACGTCCTATTGAATAAAAATATTGCATAGTCATCATACGGTTTGTTAATTTAATCATAATGTATTTCAATTTAACAAGAAGCCCTTTGACGTAAGCAAGTTGAGCGTTTGCATTTGAAGGCCATAAAGTAAATACTTTGTGAGTCGGATCACAATATAAAAATATGGAATGCCTTTACATACAAATCGATGTAAAGTCGAACCAATTGAATAACGAACCGTTTTGCTTACAATTTGCTTAAAAGCGTCAAAACTATAAAGGTGAGTGTCAAATTCAACAAGTTTTCATTTCGGACTTATTGAATATTAATCTCTATTAGAAAATTGCCTTGGTGGGTTACGGTTTAATTGGTTCGACTGTACATGTGCAGTTAACAGCAATGTGACAAATTTCCTTAACAGTTTCTGAGCCTAACTTGTTACATTTTAAGGTTAAAAATTGTTTGATAAAATAATATGTCAATATGAAATTCTGAAATATTTTGACTCCATCTGTTTGTCATTTTTGACAACTAAGCAAAGGTTTGTTCACGTCAGAATGTCACATTCGACAACTTGATGCTTTGATGTCATAAAAATCTCTTTCAAGGTCATGCACAGGGAGTGACAAAGTACACAAGCTATTGACTATCTAAATAATACAAACACATAAACGTACCTATTTATGTACTTATTTTTAATGGCAGACACAATGGCACTCGTAATAGTATATGCTTTATAGAGATATTCTTCATAATAAATAATATAATGGGATCTATATTTCGATTAAAATCAAATACCCTGACCAATATGTCTACTTAAATACCTATATGGTTTATTTATTATATAATAACAGTATACATATAATAATTCGAAAATAAATTGTACCTAAATATATCAATCAGGGTATTTGGGAGACGTATAAAAAAGTTACACTCTACATTTTTATACAATGCATATTATTACGTATCACATAAACGTAACTTGTTCTCAACTTCACTGCTATGTAATCCATTACAATATTTACAGAATGATTTTGCACATAAAATAAATTATATAAATGATAAAATATATCTTGGGGCCTTACCGCGAGTTGTAAAACGATGTTAGTAATATTGTAGTGAGATACGCAGTGCATAGCTCCCTCTTGTAATCAACATTACTTCAATATTGCGATAACAGCTAATGGTAGGCCCCTGTACCTACTTAAAACTAACTTCCAATGACGGACATAATAATCGTCTGTTTTTTCATGGAAATGTTTTATTCTTTAGAATACGTTTAAAAACTTTCTTTACTTAGCTCTCTTATATCTTTATCATATTCTACCTTATTTTATATAAAAAAACGTATTTTATTAATCACTGCTCTGTTCAAGTCCATTTCAAAAGTTAACAATTTATTAAAATAAATAATACCTTTAATTAGTCCGTAAAATGTATAGCTTTGTCTGAAAAATCATTTTGATAAACACAATAGGTATTTATTATAAAAGTCTGACCAGAAAAATAAAATACCTCGCCATGTTGCGGAAAAAAGTGACGAACTAATTTTTTCTTTAAAATGTGGCATTTGTAGCAATGAAGAGGCGAAAGAAAACTCAAGCCAGGTTTTTTATTTTTCTGGTCAGGCTTTAGCTGCCGAACAAATTTCTAACGCGTTGTATACAAACTAAAACTAAAATACAAACTAAAATAGTTATTTCGTATAGCATAAGATAGTTACGAAATAATTATTTTACCAATATTTCTATTTTCGAGAGGTCATTTATATATTACATAAAATAAAAAAATAGTCGTCATGCCTATTGTAAACAGCAATTTGAGAAACAATGTTATACATGATTGGACTGCTTAAAAGTATTTTTAATTTTTATTGGTTTTCAAGTATGAAACATCCATCCTCCATCTTAGCTTTGCTGATAACTTAATATTAGCTTTTTTCTTCAATAATAGCTACAATAATATTAAAACAAATTGGTCTACATCACAGTTTAAGTACACAGTACTCATTCATTTAGCGGCGAAGTTTGCGTTAACACCACTTCTATCCTACCTATACCTAAACGACCTCTCTACTTCGTATATAAAACCTTGTCTTTTATTTTGTATAATCGCTATCTATTTATAATTATAATAACTATTTGGTTTGATAAAACGCATTTATAAGAACATTAATTAAAAATGTCAGTAAAACATTTTCAAGTCTTAAGTTTCTTTGTGTTAAAGCCAAATTTGGACAAATCAAAGTAGGGCAGGCAGGAGACCCCTTTTATGGCCACTTTAAGGATTTTTTCACCTTTAAGCACTAAGTACTAAATGGTATTAGGTATTTAAGACACAAATTGTATCTTAATCATAGAGAATGTATCTTTAAAGGTAGATTTTTCAAATTTAAAAAAGTTTTTTTGTTTTTTGTATATAACACAGAATGTGTGAGAGGTGCCAAATACTTACCCGGTTTTGGCCACTTCTTGATAGTCAAACTTTTGTAAGTCTAGCGTAAAATCAAAACCAAACCCAGGTTAAATCGATACATTCTAATGTGCTAGAAACCAATCAATTGCAAAACAACAATTTAATTGTAAAGAACATACAAAAAAAAACCAGAAAATAGCGTTTTCTCGAAAAAGGCGTTTTACATAAGGAATTCTAACGATTGTTATTAATACCTTAAAATAACTTAAGTATTTTAATTTAATTGCCTTTGGCAAAAATGGCAAAAAATATTTAGAAAATGTTTGAGTAAAAAGTGGCCAAACCCGGTACAGTGGCCAAAACCGGGGCTTCTGCCCTACCTATCCAAAAATATGGAATGTTATTATAAAGTTTTGTTACAATACAGTGTGTAAATTCTTTGATAAAAGTTCTCGAATCGTTATTAAACTAGTTGTTTTCTACGTCTCATTTTATTGCCGTTGCATTATAAATTAATTGAATGACAAACTTTAATATTTGTTAAGGATCCTATCGCATGATATCCTTAGTATTCACTCAAGAAATTTTCATATACTGAATGAATCAGAACTTCTAATAAAATTACATTTATTAACATTAAGTCTTTTTTGGTACCTTTAATTAAGTAAAGACAAATGAAAGGAGATGGCCAAAAAAAAACCCAGAATCGCCAGAAACGTCATATGTGCCGTTTTTATAGGCATAATATGTACATCAAAAATATACAAAAATTTACTGCAAAATCGACGCGGTTTACTAGATATTTATGATTAATGAAAAAAAATATTTAATAATTTTTAGGTTCTGAAAAATCTATTGTAGCCGTGTATGAACTCTTTGGGGTCCGTAAATATAAAAAAAATATTGTTATTATTTTTAATTTTAATTTAATTTAATTTATTTAGGTAAGACACACCAACAGTGGACACATTGAGAAACATACCAATAAAAAAAAACAACCTTAAAAGTATCTGATGTGAACACTAATAATAGGCGTGTACATCATTCACAAACAGCCAAAATAGTGCATGTAGGTACATCATTTGCAACTATAAGTTACAATATAACTAGCACATGACTTACAACAATTCCAACTCAGAAAATTAAATAAATAAATAAATAAAAAAAAACAACCAACAAAGAATCAAAACACAAAACACAATATTGAATTAAAATAAAAAGTATTGAATTAAAATATAAAGTATTGAATTAAAATTAAAAGTATTGAATTAAAATTAAAAGTATTGAATTAAAATTAAAAGTATTGAATTAAAAAAAATTAAGAACGATAATTAAATAAATTATTTGGATGGCAAAAATGATTTCAGTATTTTTGTCCTAAACTTTGATAGCGAGTCATGAAAAATGTCAAGCCCAATTTCACCATTAACAAGATTATAATCTCCGCACATTCTATTTATCGGAGAACTGAGCCCAAGGTTGGTCCTACAGTGTGGTATATAAAATACCTTTCTGACAGGTTGGCGAGGAAGAGTACGTGGAACCAAAAGAGCAAGTCGGCATTGAATTTCATCACAAGTAAGACCCTGATTAATTAGTTTATGAAGAAAAACAAGGCCGTGCAACTTACGACGATCTCGCAAAGAAGTGATCTTAAAGAAATCTAAACGTTGTTCATAGCTGCATCGGTGCGATATACCCGTCGAAAAGAATGCCAAATGTCTTGAGAAAGCCCGCAGTAAACATTCTATACGCTGTGAATGCTTACTGTAAAACGGATTCCACACAATACAACCGTATTCAAGATGACTCCTAACTAGAGCATTGAATAAAAGAATTTTTGTGGATATCCGTTTAAAACTTTTAGTGTTGCGTTTTAGAAAACCCAGCATGCGTGCCGCTCTAGTAACTACCGCGTCAATGTGTGGTCTGAAGGACAACTCACTGTCCATTATAATACCAAGGTCTTTCATGATTCCAACCTTCTGCAATGGGGCCCCACCGATATTGTAGGAAGTGTTAAGTGGTTTTTTTTTCTTGGAAAATTTCATTTGGTAACATTTATTGACATTGAGCTGCATTAGATTTCGTTTACACCATTCCTCCACCCTCGTCAAATCTTCCTGAATCAATACTGCATCGACTGATGAACGCAAACTCCTATACAGCTTTAAGTCGTCCGCAAACAACAAGCAATTGCAATGCTTTATTTTGGACACAATATCATTGATAAAAATCGTGAACAATACAGGACTAAGATGGGATCCCTGAGGTACACCAGATGTAGCATAAAACGATTTTGAAATGTACCCATGAACAGATACAAACTGAGGTCTTTTAGCTAAGTATGACCGAAACCAGTCTAGTAGGGACCCCAGAATACCAAAGTGCTTCAACTTATTTACCAGAATAGAATGACTGACTTTATCGAATGCACTGGCAAAGTCTGAATAGATGGTATCCACTTCATCTCCTTTATCGAGTATAAAGTATTTTGTCGTATTCTATAGAAAAATAATATAATGTATAATTAAAAATCGTGATCAAACTCAAAACTCAAAAAAATATTTAGGTACTACTGGTTTTAACACACCACGAACAATAATGACTAACAATATTGTTTTGACCCAATTTACTGGCTGATTATGTTGAGCACCAATTAAACGCGCAAAGAAATATTTAATTTGTAAAAATGGAGGCAACTCTACGTGACGTAGCTGATTTCCCACGGATGACTTATTTATGACCAACTGCTGATTTTTGCGATTGGGACGTACCACGTTAAACTGGCAAAATCTTATTGCTTTGAACATGTAAGAGAAACCGGCGTATACTCTATTGAAGTGTATAGACACCCTGAATTAGTAAGATTAAATAACGACGAGGAAGAAGATGACACACTTATACCACATGAGTACTATCAGAGAGACGACTGTCATACAGCGTATATATGTCATGTCATTCCACTGGCTGAGCTGTCATAAACCGGTTTTTTCCAGTCAGGCCGTGTTCGTGACACGCCAGTGACAAGCAGCCAGTGGAAACGCACACATGCGCAGCATGCTTGTAGTAGTGTAATCAATGCGCACCGTAATAGTGTCCATACACGTTCCGATCCGACAGCCGATTTGGTCTGCTCCCAGACCAAATCTGCGCTACATACGTTCCGATTTGGTCTGTTCCGACTAAATCTGCGCTACACACGTTCCGATTTGGTCTGGGAGCAGACCAAATCGGCGGTCGGATAGGAACGTGTGTAGATGCTATAATATGAAGTAAAGTCTCTGTTATACGTAGTATTTTTTTTTCCTCAGTGCTTATACGGTGCCGAATTAAGTCTAGACATGTAATGGCGAAAACTTATTACTGCCACTTATTATACAATGGCCCATGTATCAAGGAGTACTGTTGTAGCTGCATTCATGGTCGCCGAACGTTAGGCAGTTGTGCGCATATCATTAGCATTGTGTATTTTCTTGCTTGGGCAAGACATGAAGGGGATTTGCACCAGCCTGCAGGCTTTTTAGACGCTGTATGTTTAGATATTGAACACAATAAAATAAAAATATAAAACATCTTATCTTGTTTTGTTTACAAATGATAGTTACACGCACACACTCGCACACCTTACACACACACACATATATATACACACACTCATACATATATATACCCACACGCACACACAAAACATGTATTAAAGTGATAGTCATAAAATAAAAGTCAAGAAAATCTATGTAAGTTATACAGTATAATAACTTCTATACTACATGGTTTAGGAAGCTGATTTTTCGAAAACGTAATAGATTTATTATAGTGAACCTATTTTTATACATTTCGTTGCTGGCGAATCTGGGTATTTTGTCTATGAACTTTTGGCCATGTCCTTTGCTAATTACCATTTGTTCTTTAGTCTAATCTTAAGAATAACAAATGAACAGAGAGTGACAATTAAGCCTATACCGAATAAAGCACCGACGACCAATGAATAGTTCTCTTGCGTCATTTCTACGTCTTTTATGAAGGTTTTGGGATGTGAGTAGTGGCAGTATAGGACTGAGCAAGGCATTTTGGGTCTGTCCATGCCAAAGATGGCGAAGACGAGGCCGACGAGACCGTGCTTGAGGAATGACAAGTGGAACATCCAGCGGAAGAACGATGGCGCATCACTGTACCGCAGGAAGAAACCAGAGAAGATCGTGAATGGCATGATGAATAGAGGGCCGAATATGACGCCGTTCTGGAATGTAAAATATTTAACATATTAGTCAAATTAGTTGTAGGACTAAAGCAATAAATAAATCGCAAAATCATTCTTGGCTGCGAATAGCCACCATTCCACACAATTACCCATTCTCCTTTCGAGTAGTACATACCCGTAGTGTAAGTTTGTCAATGAGCAAACACTACTTTCGCGATCGAGTTTAATTATGACAAAGATCTAGAATAGAATTCTTAACGTGAAAGCGATAGTAACGTAATATTGACAAGCTTACAATAGGGTACTGACATAAGCAAACGGCAGTGTGTAGTAAAATAAGTTTAGAACTTTCTCGAATACCTTATCCATAATTTAGTTTTTAATGATAGCTAAAAAAAAGAGAGAAATAGCTTTTAAGAGGCGGTACTTTGACTATAATCAACTAAATACTTTAAGTTATTTATCCCCTTACTGTTCCTGGCTCGCTTCCTCGTCGTACATTACAGTACATTTTTACATTTAAAATGGAACCATTCAGGAGTCCAATGCAGAGAGCGATGTAATACTAGTACTAAGGTGGAGCAGAATGTGGTTAATCGTATCAGCATGAGACAATTTCGTCAAGAATAATAGGCGATGGTCCCATAGCAAAAGTTACATCCATTTCAATATCTATAAAAAAACTAAAAAAATCAATTTCTCCTTACCTTCACATTAAAAATGGATCCATTCAAGAGACCAATGCAGAGAGCGACGTACGACACTAAAACTAAAGTCGAGCAGAACGTGGTGAACCGTATCAACTCGGGAGGCAATCCTGTCAAGAAGTATACGATGATCGCGTAGCAGAGCGTGCAAACCGTCTGCGTGGGCAATGTGGATGCCAGCGTCGAGGTGTAGTAGGCACCGGTTGTGTACCATCGGTTGAAGTGCTCGCGTCTTACTACTGGGATTTGTTGAGGAACTGAAAGAAGAACATTTGGTTTGAGCACAAAATTAATGAAATACAAGAGAGAAGGGGGAGGGGGGGGTAATAACATACAAAACAAGTGGCTAAAGCTGGCTAAACTAAAAGTAGCTGGCGTGGCACATTTTCTTACAGATGTTGAATATAAAACATACATACCGGTCAAAATCATAACCTTCCTTTTTTTTTTGCTTTGCCGTAGTCGGGTAAAAATACTGCGGGGCTGCGTCATATAAAAAAAAACAAAGTTTCATACTCACAATGGATGGAAGAGTAACTGAAGGCACTGAACATGAGGAAAATGAACCTGAAGTACCTACAGCATGTTGTAGCTGTTCCGAACGTGGTGGCTCGCGTCCTCGCCGATGTTGCTGAACAGGAAGCCGATTAACAGGCCCATAGAGCAGTGGATACCCGTGAAAATGAGCGTGAACGCGAGACAACACCATATAAAAAAGGTATCATACTCACAATGAATGGAAGAAGAGCTGAAGGCAGTGAACATGAGGAAAATGAACCTGAAGTACAGCATGTTGTAGCTGTCTCTAACTTGGCTCGCGTCCTTGCCGATGTTGTAAAACAGGAAGTCGATGAACAGGCTCATAGAGCAGTGGATGCCCGTGAAAATGAGCGTGAATGAGAGGCTGTACCACATAATAAACAAGGTCTCAAACTCACAGTTGATGGAAGAGGATCTTAAGGTAGTGAACATAAGGAAAATGAGCCTATAGTACAGCATGTTGTAGCTATCCCTAACGTGGCTCGCGTCCTCGCCGATGTTGTTGAACAGGAAGTCGATGCACAGGCCCATAGAGCAGTGGATGCCCGTAAAAACGTAAACGCGAGACAACACCATATAAAGAACAAGGTCTCATACTCACAATGGATGGAAGAGGAACTGAAGGCAGTAAACATGAGGAACATGAGGCTGAAGTACAGCATGTTGTAGCTGTCTCTGACGTGACTCGCGTCCTCGCCGATGTTATAGAACAGGAAGCCAATGAACAGGCCCATGGAGCAGTGGATGCCCGTGAACATGAGCGTGAACGCCGGACTGCGCCATATTGACTGAAACGCCAACAATAAGAATAATTAAATATTTGGAACCCTTATCTTAAGTATTTGAACAGGGTATTTTACCGATAGTTTTTATTGATTTAAAATGTTTTTCGAAATTTTAGCAAAACAAAACAAGTTTTTATTTTGAATTATCTTGTATGTTTTCAAAGTTAGTAATATCTAGTTAAAGTTATAAATTAAACTTTTTAATTACACAAGGAGAGAACGGCTATCTTTGTGACATCATCAAGTCAGTAGCGTCATACACTCGCCATAGAAGATTTTTTTAGAAAGAGTCAGCTATAGTCAAAATTAAACAGCATATAATTCGCTTGTTTTAAAGCAGATTTAAATTACTTTTATACATTTGGTATTCATAAATGTTATATTATTTTAACTTCATCATTAAATATCTATATTTCATCAAAAGTGAAATACCCTATTGTTTTATCTACCTACTAATTTATTAACGCGAAATTTGGGATGTTTGTTACTCAATACTCAATCATAACGAAACGCCTAAGCGGATCAGGATGAAATTTGGCACAAAGATATCACACAGTATATTAGAAGTACTTAAGTACCTAGTTTAAAATAGCACATAAATTACTCTTTACCCTTTTTGTAATTTAAGCAAAATTCACATGTTTTATTAAGTTTTTGCGAGTACGTTAGTATACGCAAATCAAACAAAGTTGGATTCTATGCAAATATTCAATGTATTATTTTATATAAACACGTACCAAAAGAGATCTTCGCGTGAGTGTGGCGAACTGTTTCCACACGGGCGTGGAGTAGGTGCTCTTTAATTTTAATAGTATCTTATTGGTCGGATCCTCTTTGGGAGCCGGCAAGGTAGTCAGGTACACTTCTTCACTTCTTAAATTATTTTTTACTGAAACACAGAGTTATAGGTCGTTATTCTATCTATGAAAAATTAATCCTCAATTTAGAAGTAATTAACTGCTTTTTAACTTGACATTATAAAATACCTATACGAAACTTTAGTGCTCTATTGTATTGCTGAAGTTGAAGTATACAGAACATACCTCATAAATCAAGAGTTTTCCCAACAAACAAATAAATTCTGCTGACTTGAAAAACTTGTACTCAATAAAAAAAGCTAATCTTAAACCGAGCTAAATGTTTTGAATATTATGTAAATCATAGTACGATGAAAATAATTCATATTTATATCTATAACGACGACATTATAAATAGATAAACAGGTGTTCAATTGATAGGTAGATGCGAAATTAAGATAAATAAGTACTTACCTAGAAAATTATCATCAGTCTCATGAGAAATATGATTGCTCCAATCATCGCACTTGCCATTTTGTGAATGTCTTACTAATAAATCCACATTTTCACTACATATCTCTATAACTGAAACAAAGGAATTGATTATTTTAATACTAGCTTTACCGTTATTGTGTAGATAAAATGTATATATTGCATGTTTAAAAAAAAACCTGAGTCCTTTGTTACTTGTGAGTTGTTTTATGACTTTGACTGAATTAAGTTGAACCTTAACGAAATCTTTCCACATCAGCGGAACAAATTTTTCAACACACTTGCTCATAAAGTGAGCCTTATTATATCGATCTTAGGGCCATAAACCGAACTATAACCCACGCGTGCATAATAATATTACAGTACTAGTTGCGTAATAGAATTATCCCTACAAAGTTAAGTAAGTACCTAACTGTAAATTATATGCGAGTAAACAGAGAGTTTTCAATTTAACCGGGTAATACAGTATCCCTACAAAGTTAAGTTAGTACCTAACTGCAAGTTATATGCGAGTCAACAGAGCATTTTCAATTTCAGCGGGTAATAGATA
The DNA here is from genome assembly GCA_949710035.1 of Crambus lathoniellus. Classification (NCBI taxonomy): domain Eukaryota; kingdom Metazoa; phylum Arthropoda; class Insecta; order Lepidoptera; family Crambidae; genus Crambus; species Crambus lathoniellus. The sequence continues at coordinate 21,203,612 of OX453306.1, forward strand.
CAGTTCTTTTTTTGTAACAACAAGGAGGTTTTATACGGCTGAAAATCCATTTACGTTTTTAGAATAAATAAATGTGTCCCTAATTAAGACAAAAAACATAATTAAGTATATTATTATCAAATTATTTATAATTCACAATAATTTGTTATAAAACATTTGCATTTTATCACTATTATTATACTTAATTATTTTGAAGTAGGCTGTATGGCTGTATGTAATCAATCACCTCACATTTGGCGCGTGCAAAAAAAAAACTTGCGCGCTTTTTCCCTTAGTTAATATTAGGTTAGGAGTTTTTGGCGCCATCTTGGCGGGTTAGGTTAAGTGGATATTTTAATTAATCGCAATTTGTTTCATAGTGGACTTTGTGACTCAAGATAGGTGTAGTTTTGTGCCCCAAGTGTTTACGCAACTGGACGATGTGTGGAATGATTAAAATATGCGCTATCTCGGTAACGTGATGCCGAGTGTTTTATTGTAGTGGTGACTACCTCAGCAAGAATTACCGAGAAGACCGACTCGACATACTTGACGCCAAATACTCCAAGAAGCATTAGAATGTAACACACCTACATTCTAATGAAAACATAAGAAACTATAATAACATACATAATACTCAAGAATTGGCAGTATGGCTTGATGTCTTCGCCTGTCCAAAAAGGACGAACTTTTTTACAATACAATAATATTAGGTTAATACAATATGTATGTTACGTATCGGTGCAACATATGAATTGCTGACCGGAGTTTACCTTATTACTGGGCCACATGGAAATAACCCTGCACGAGGCGCCGACGCAGCACAACGTGACGCCGCCGCCGCCGCCGCCCCGCGCCGCCCGTCGCCGGCTCAAGATACACATATTCACGCCACTTTTGTTTCCCACATCGATCATTAGTCACGCCATTTAATTGTAATTTTTATTGTAATAAAATTTTAAGAATAAACTTTGATTTTTTTTGGAACCTTCGGCTGCCGCTTTTATAATTGGCGCAGTCGGTAGGATCGCTGTAAAGTAGAGTCAGTGAATCGATCACGTCCTAACGGCGGTCCCGAATCTACGGAAGCTGCAGTCCGGAGGAGATACAGAAAATCGATCGGCAGAGAAATCAAAGATGTATATGTGAGTACCTAGATCTTACTAGAGTTGCTCTCCTTTTTATTCCTAGTGTTCTTATAATTTTCCAAGATTTTCCACCCACGGCAATCTCGGTCACGTAGTGTAAGTAATTCAAGTAGGTTAGCAATTTTAGATTCGAACAGAGATTTAAGTTTAGAATCAATCATGGGAGGACCAGGTATCGGAATAGATGAAGCTAAGTCAGAGGCTAGTTTTTCTACTAGAATTAACGACTCTTACGTCGACCAAATTTATAGGGTGCTTAGAATCGTTCCCGATTTCGACGGAAATTCGGCAGTGCTAACGCGATTTATTAATTTGTGCGACACTATCGTGTCGCAGTACGTGAAAGTTGAGCCCGGTCACGATCTCGGCAACCTAGCCGTAATAAACGGAATTTTAAATAAAATAACAGGTCCCGCGGCCCGCACCATAAACTCCAATGGAGCCCCGGGAAATTGGTCAGGGATACGTCAGACGCTTATTAATAATTTTGCAGACCAGCGCGATGAGGCCTCGCTTTACAACGACTTGTCGCTTCTTACACAAGGTTCGTCCACACCTGGGGAATTTTATGAACAATGCCAAAATTTATTTAGTGTAATAATGACATACGTAAATTTACACGACGAAGTTTCAACTACAATTGAGGCAAAACGCACCTTGTATAAAAAGTTAACCCTTAGATCTTACCTGCGTGGTCTACGCGACCCCCTTGGTGCTCGAATAAGATGTATGCGACCTGAAACCATCGAGGACGCCCTTGAGTACGTCAACGATGAGATGAATACCTTGTACTTACAGCAGCGCAATGATCATCTTCCCGAGAAAAAGTTGCAGTCTACGTCTTCATTCAATAACCAACCAAAATTCTCTTACAGCTTACCACCCGCAATGCCTTATGCACAACCCCCTCGAACATTCGGTTTTAACCCCCCAAAGCCTTTTAATATGCCCGGTCCGTCAAGGCCATTTAATAATCCCGCTGGACCCTCTCGACCATTTAACACACAACCACCACAGAGGCCAATGCCGAGTTGGAGACCCCAACCGCCTCATTTTGGTGGCCCGTCGCGTACTCAACAAATGTTCGCTGCTCACCCGCCGAACTATAGACCTCAAAGTAATGTGTTTAGATTACCACCCCGAAATCCAGGTTTCACTTATAATAATTCAAACGCCGTACCTACACCCATGAGCGGCGTCAGTCATTACGTCAGTAAGCCGTTCACCCCGCGAGCACCCCATGATTGGACCAAACACGGGAATCCGCCCCCGTCTAATTATTTTAAAACGCGAGAGCTACATTTTAACGAGTTATACGACCAGACCGAACAGTACCAACCTTATCACGACTATTACGACTGTTACCAATACGAACCTGACTATTATGACCAATCCGAGTTTACTGATAACCCTTACTATTCTTGCTATCCCGAAACTCAACCCCCGGTTGACGAGACTGGCGACGTTAACGCTACAGATAATAATAACGAGGATTTTCAGATCATGACAAAGTCAGAAAAACCAAAATAGAAATTAACTTACATACGCAACGTCAACTACCCTATATTCAAATAGCAAATCCACCCCTTAAGTTTCTTATCGACACAGGCGCTAATCAGTCCTTTATAAGCCCGTTAGCCGTAGAAAAGTATTATCCTCACATACCGTGCAATTACGATCCATTTGAAGTAACTAATATTCATGCCACAACGCGAAATGACTACTCTATAACATTACCTTGTTTTACAGAACTAAACGAAAGAGATGATATTACCTTATTCATTTATAAATTTCACGATTATTTTGACGGGCTAATTGGCTACGATTTATTAGAAAAATTGGAATCTAGTATTGATTTAAAAAATAAAGTGCTAACTACAAGGCAGTCTAAGATCCCGTTACTTATGTATGACTCTCGGAATTGTAATTTATATGAGGAGATAATACCCGCGAACTCATCTAAGATAATACGAGTACCAGTAAACTTCAAAGATGGCGATGCGTATATCCCGGAGCAAACTATTTCTAATTGCTTTATAAATTATTGTGTAACAACTGTTACTAATAATCGCTGTTTCGTAGAAGTCAGTAATCCCACTAGACACGACATAATTTTTTCTATGGATAGACCCGTTAGTGCGGAAGTATTTAATATCGATTGCACGCGCACCGATCAACCATCCGATCGCGTGTCTGAAGTTTTATCCCGCCTTCGTACAGACCATTTGAATCCTGAAGAACGTGCTAACTTAGAAAACTTGTGTGCTCGTTATGCAGATGTCTTTTACATAGAAGGTGAACCCTTGACCTTTACCAATAAAATTAAACACAGTATACGTACCACTGATGAGATTCCTGTTTATACTAAATCTTATCGCTACCCCTTCATTCATAGGCAGGAGGTACAGGATCAAATAACTAAAATGCTAGATCAAGGTATAATTCAACCTTCACAATCAGCCTGGAGCTCACCTATCTGGGTTGTTCCAAAGAAAGCTGATGCGTCAGGAAAAACCAAATGGCGCATAGTTATAGACTTTAGAAAAATTAATGAAAAAACTATCGATGATAAATACCCGATTCCGAATATATCAGATGTCCTCGACAAACTTGGCAACTGTCACTACTTTACCACCTTAGATCTTGCCAGTGGCTTTTACCAAGTCGAGATGAACCCCGACGATGTACAGAAGACAGCATTTAACGTGGAACATGGGCACTTTGAATTTTTAAGGATGCCCATGGGACTTAAAAATTCACCGTCCACATTTCAACGCGTTATGGACAATGTCCTAAGAGATCTGCAAAACGTAGTATGCTTGGTTTATCTTGATGATATAATAGTTTTTAGCGTTTCATTACAAGAGCACATGGTGAATTTAGAAAAGGTATTTAATAGACTCAGAGAATCGAACTTCAAAATTCAAATGGACAAAAGCGAATTTTTAAAATTAGAGACCGCTTACCTTGGTCACATAATCAGCAAAGACGGAATAAAACCAAACCCTGACAAGATCGCGGCTATCCAGAAATTTCCCTTACCAAAATCAGCAACAGAAATAAAACGATTTTTAGGACTACTAGGCTACTATAGGAAGTTTATCCCTGACTTCGCCAAGATAACGAAACCTATGACTCAATGCTTAAAGAAAGGTTCAAAGATAACACCTAACGACACTAACTACGTAAACTGTTTCGAGACATGTAAAAAACTATTGACTAATGACCCGATCTTACAGTATCCTGATTTTGACAAGGACTTTGTACTTACCACAGACGCTTCGAACTTTGCAATTGGTGCTGTGCTCTCCCAGGGTACCATAGGCAGTGATAAGCCAATTGCTTACGCGTCACGTACCTTAAACTCTAGTGAAATTAACTACAGTACAATAGAAAAAGAACTTTTGGCAATAGTATGGGCTACGAAATACTTTCGACCCTACTTATTCGGTAGAAAATTCAAGGTAGTTACAGATCACAAACCGTTACAATGGGTTATGAGTTTAAAAGAGCCAAATTCTAGACTAACACGTTGGAGACTAAAATTAAGCGAGTATAATTTCACTACAGTTTATAAGCAGGGCAAGCTTAACACCAACGCCGATGCTTTATCTCGCATTGAGATAAATAACGAAGACACCAGTTCCATTTTGGTCAATCCTTCTGAAAGACCACCATCATTGGGATCCAGTACAGCATCAGCCCACACCAGTGCTGAAAACCCTATACTTGAGATTCCCATCTCAGACGATCCCCTAAACAAATTTAACAGACAGATATGTTTTATTGTAGTAGGAGACATTAAAAAACGACCGACAGTAACTAAACCTTTCGAGACACATACTAGAACCACTATTCAATTAACTGAGTCTAACCTTGAGGAAGATGTTGTCAATGCTGTAAAAGAATATGTGAACCCGAAAGTCCAGACTGGCTTGATAATCCATCCCCCATTAGCTATGTACAAAATAATCCCTATAATTCAAAGTAAATTTAAAAATTCCGCTATGAAACTAATCTTAACCAAAGTAGAGTTAGAAAATATAAAAGAATACTTACGTCAACAAGAAATCATACAAAAATATCACGAAGGTAAAACAAACCATCGTGGTATTAATGAATGTTTGTTGGCCTTATCATCCAAATTTTATTGGCCAAAGATGAAAGAGCATATAACAAAGTATATAAATGAATGTAATATTTGCGGTAGAGCTAAATACGATCGTCATCCCATTAAGCAGAGATTTTGTATAGTGCCCCCTCCTAGTAAACCATTTGAAACACTTCATCTCGACCTTTTCACAGTTCAAAGTGAAAAGTACCTGTCTCTAGTTGATGCTTTCTCCAAATACGCTCAAGCGTATTATCTAAGAGATGGCACAGCGTTAAGCGTAGTTCAATCATTACTTCAATTTTGTACTCACCATGGTGTTCCCATAACAATAGTTACAGATCAAGGCCCTGAATTCTCAAACCAGCTGTTTTCCGAGTTCACGAGGCTGCATAAAATTCAGCATCATAAAATTCTTGCTCATACTCCCAATGACAATGGTATAGTAGAAAGGTTTCATTCAACCATCCTGGAGCACCTAAGAATCCTTAAACTTGAAAAGAAGAATGAACCAATTATTAATTTAATGCCTTACGCAATACTCGCATACAACAGCTCCATTCACAGCTTCACCAAGTGTAGACCCATAGATTTGATAACAGGACATTTTGACCCACGCGACCCGTTAGACGTTGACTTAACTGAACACCTCCTACAACAATACACATTAGAACATAAAAAACGAATGACAAACGTGTACGACTTAATAAACGAAACAGCCTTACATAACAGGACGGAACTAACTGAAAATAGGAACAAAGACCGTGAACCTGAAAAAGAATATCTCCCTAACCAACAAGTTTTTATTAGAAATCCCCTAGCTAACCGACAGAAACTAGCACCCCGTTATACTCAGGACACTGTACTTGCTGACCTCCCAATCCACATATTTACTAAAAAGAAACGTGGCCCCGTCGCTAAGTCACGCCTGAAAAGAAGCCCTAACGACCCGACATTGTTACAGGATACTTCTATTACCGATCCTGCTTCAACTGACCAGAGGACAAGAAATAACGATTGACTCCTTAGACGATGGACCAGGAATCCTCCCTTTCAGACTAGGACCCACGAAGATTGTAGCTCATTATCACTCCTTTCTAAACCATATCGACCTTAATAATATCTCTTCACAAATTAATTTAGTTAAACTACAATTAAATGAACTAAAGCCGCAACTAAGTAATAAAACACTATCTTTGTACGATCCACATGTCGAGCATTTACGTTCTAAATTAGATAAAATTTCTGAGCAGTTATTAAGTTTTAAGCCAAATCGTAATAAGAGAGGTCTCATCGACGGTCTCGGATCCGTAATTAAATCAATTTCCGGTAATCTCGATTATACGGATGCTATTAAGTACACTAATGCAATTAAAGTTCTGCAAAATAACGAACAGAAATTAGAATCTGAAATAAATAACCATATAACGCTTAATAAAAATTGGATTTTCCATAGTTCAAAGGCAATAAATATTTTAGTGCAAAACCAAGAAAAAATCAACCAGGTTCTTAAAGTTATAATGGACAGTGATAGTAGCAAAGATAACGATCTTATTAAATATGCCCATCTGGCGCAGCATCTTATTATCTTAGGAGATAATGTTGAAGACTTATCTCAGGAGTTATATAAGTTAGAAAATACGTTAGCTTTTATTCGTACATCAGGTACGCCACATTCTATATTAAGTATTAGCGAGGTAAGGAATATATTAAGTAAACTAATGACTTTATATCCTAAAGATGAGGTCATTGACGTAGAATATAGAGATTTCTATGACATAGTTAAGTTAGGCTATTTTTACGTAGATAATCAGATAACTATAGTTATTAAAGTGCCGATTGCCTACCCATCCAATTTTTCCCTTTATAAATTAGCCATTATCCCAAATAAGAATAATAAAGTCCTAATACCATCCTTACCCTACATAGCAACTTCTGGGACAGATTATATGTACATGGAGGCTGAATGCCCGAAGGTAAATTCATGGTTTCTCTGCGAAGCGCAATCCCAGTATAGAATCCAGAATGATCCCGACTGTATCCAGCATCTTATCAGCAAACAGCAACTACACGAATCCTGTAAGCCAACCTCAATATTACTAAAGAAAGAAGCGCTCGAACAACTAGACGATCGACACTACACACTATGCTTTCCCAAGCCAACCAAAGTCAAGATTACCTGCAGTCAAGAACTATACAAAACTCTCCAGGGAAGTTACTTAGCTGTCATTCCGTTTAACTGTTATCTTAAAACGCCGGAATTTACTGTAGCTAACACTAACGAGCGAATCGAAGGACATCCCGTGAAGATCATGGAAATGCCTCAGTATGATGAGTCGAGGCACCAAGAAAATCCACACTTCATCTTAAACACCGTCGACTTGAAAAATCTCCACACCATCAATACGAAGATCTCCGCGCAGGCTCCGATTCATCTGGAACAAGTAACCGACCTATCGCTATATCATACTACGATCCCAATCTACGTCATACTACTACTGAGCGTCGTAGCACTGATCGCTGTCGTAGCAGTCCGACGACTACGAACCCGTAGTGCTAGATCCAGCAACAGCCCCGAAGGAAGTAAGAACAAGGTTCCCGATGCGATTTATGCATTACCGAATCCGAAGATCATGGACCAGCGAGAAATAAGAGTAGATCCCAGTCAAATCTCAGCGACCATCTCAACCAAAGGTTTTCAATAGTCACTGAAGTACGGGGGGAGGTGTTACGTATCGGTGCAACATATGAATTGCTGACCGGAGTTTACCTTATTACTGGGCCACATGGAAATAACCCTGCACGAGGCGCCGACGCAGCACAACGTGACGCCGCCGCCGCCGCCGCCCCGCGCCGCCCGTCGCCGGCTCAAGATACACATATTCACGCCACTTTTGTTTCCCACATCGATCATTAGTCACGCCATTTAATTGTAATTTTTATTGTAATAAAATTTTAAGAATAAACTTTGATTTTTTTTGGAACCTTCGGCTGCCGCTTTTATAATTTGTATGCAATAAATGTTTGTTTTTCCTCGCAAGTGTGTTGAAAAAGTGCGTATGAAACTCGTGAGCAACTTACTCACTAGACACTCGGCTGATTTACGCCCTCGCCTGCGGCTCGGGCTGCAACCCACAGCCTCGTGTATAATGAGCAACCTAAGCTCACTTGTATCATAATATACTATTGTTATAGAAATGTGATGATGTGATAGGTACTTAATTAATAAAAACTTTTCAACCAATTTCAAGAGTTAGTAAAATTGTGCATAATTGTTTTCCTTTTTTGAACATTGTATTAAATAAAAAATGAACAAGTACTTAAGATAGTAAGTAAATAAATATTTGACATTTGTTAATGAATACTTTGTGTCTTCTATAGTTTGAGTGCAAAAGAACTTAGGTGTGACGTGCCTGAACATTTCTTATCTCTTCAAAGAACCTACACTATTAGAAGATTTCTGGGACTTCTACAATAAATTCTTTATCAAAGTGTTTAATCGGGTCAAACATACACCGCTCGTTTTATTGATAGGCTTTTTATATATAACGACAGATAAATCGAGTATTTCTGGTTTGCATAGAAGATTTCCACAACAACATTTAGTTGTGTGTGGCTCTATTTAAAATATTCACTATCCAATAATGAATATATCCAATGATGAATAGGAAATCAATTACTGGAAAATGAAAGATAGAAAAATGTTATTTGTAAGCAAAAACAAGTATGAAATAACATAAAATACAGAATAGATTTAAATTAAAGATCAGCATTGTATAAAATATTAATAGATATTAGTTAAAATATGCATATTTTCCTGTCAATCATCAGAAAGTTTTTTCATATTTGTGCGTATTGTTCTGAATATAATCTTCATTGAAAATATGTCAAGTTTGATACTTAATATTTTTAGTGACTTCATTTAAATTTAGTCTTTGTATCCATTAGGGCTATGAATTTTTATAGTTTAACAGATACGACCTCGTGTCCACTTAAATAAGTGCGTAGGAGAAATTTGAAATCATTGAATATCTAGCCCATTCTCATGCATGGGTGTTAGCGGATGCGTGACATTAGTTAGATTACTTGCGTGAAATAAGATGAAATTATGAGTCACAATACAAATCTATGGGAGATACGCCTCGGCGACTCACGATCGCCACTGGCGTAGGATACGTCTTTAAGTTTTGTGATGTAAGAAGAGCTTACTGCGGGAGGTCGCGGACTTAGAGGATACCTACTGGTATCGAAATATAAACGTATGGTATATACCAACGCCTCGTACGTTCTGATTAGTTAATCAGTTTTTCTTAGATTTTTCGCGTTGGCACCAGTCCAAGTCCAAGTTTTTATAGATTGTGTAGTCTATTATGGAGTTTTGAATTAGCAGTATTAGTGTGGTATTAGGGCGATTATTATTAATATTGTAGGTATCATTATACATTTTTATGAATAAAAATGTCATCTATACTATAATATTATAAAGAGGAAAGATTTGTATTTTTGTATGTAACGAATATACTCAAAAAGTACTGGACCGATTTAGAAAATTCTTTCACCGTTAGAAAGCTACAGTCGTCCTGAGTGACATAGGCTATATTTTATCCCGATATTCCCACGGGAACGGGTACCGCGACGAATAAACTCAAAAAGTACTGGACCGATTTAGAAAATTCTTTCACCGTTAGAAAGCTACAATCTTCCCGAGTGACATAGGCTATATTTTATCCAGATATTCCCACGGAAACGGGTACCACGATGAATAAACTCAAAAAGTACTGGACCGATTTAGAAAATTCTTTCACCGTTAGAAAGCTACAGTCTTCCCGAGTAACATAGGCTATATTTTATCCCGATATTCCCACGGGAACGGGTACCACGATGAATAAACTCAAAAAGTACTGGACCGATTTAGAAAATTCTTTCACCGTTAGAAAGCTACAGTCTTCCCGAGTGACATAGGCTATATTTTATCCCGATATTCCGACGGGAACGGGTACCACGCGGATGAAACCGCGGGCGGCCGCTAGTTATATGATAATATTGTGTGATAATACCGTGAGATAATCATTTAATGAAAAGTTATAGGTAAATTAACCTTAAAACCTTTTAAATTATGGCACTTAGGATGGTTATTTAAACATACAACTTCCGCATTTAGCATTTAAAAGTTAATATTGTTTATTATCTGGAATGTGAAGTTTAAGTTCATATCTTTCTTTCTTTTTTCACGTAATTCTTTTTCTCTTTAATTACATTAGTTTGTTTTTCGACGAAATGTAACTGATTTGAAAATCTGTTTGTTTTTGGTTTGGGAACTTCTGCTTGCTTTAACTTGCTGCCTTCAAGTTTTACTAAATGTAATTTTTTGCCCTAAGTATTTGATTCACAAATACTAACATAACAACATAACAACAACAAAAACTAGCAGAAAGAAATAAACTATCAATATTCTTACTGAAATGAACAGGGTTATTTATGGGTGAAAATGGTACAATGGTCACATGTGGTTTATCAGCTCGGATTCTGTATAAGCGCAGTTAGTAGCCACATGTGAGCAACAAGGATTGCTTGCTCATGAAAGTTACCAATACTCACGGAAGTCTATAGAGTTATGGTAAGATGGGTACATAGCGCAGATATGGCCACAGCCTAGAACATGGCTTCTTTCAACCCTGCCAGCTAGAAGACGACAAAGAAAGCCAAGCGTCTTGCACATATAAGAACCCAATACTCACGGAAGTCTACAGGGTTATGATACGGTGGGCACATGAGGTTCATCTGCTGTAGATACGGCAGCAGTCCTGGCACAGATCCGGTGTATGCGCAGCTGCCAGCCACCACCACGTACAGCTTATCCACCATTTGCAGCAGCGCGGCCGATGGCTGGTGCATCGACACCACCACTGTCCGACCCTGACGGGCTAGCAGGTGGAAGAGGAAGACGAGCTGCTTGCACATCGAACTGTCTAGGCCACTGAAAAGAGATTTGAAAAAGTTAAAGTCAGTACTTTTGCAAACAAAAAACAGACAGAAGCTTCAAGTCCTTTTCAATGAACGATGAAGCCTAAGAAATAATCACAAAGACTGACCTAGACATAATATGAATTTGTCTAATTAAAACTTCGATCATCAATTACCACTAGATAACGCCTCACGTACTAAAACAACGAAAATATGGCACCAAATGTCATTTCTTTGAACGCAGAAGAAAGTTACGAATGTTTCGATCTTACGCAAAAATAGCAGGAATCGCTAAAAAATAAGAGCGCACCTTTGCAGTGCGCTCTTATTAGTTCAGCCGTTTTAGATACTCCAACCGGTTATCTAGTGGTATTGTTTCATTTCATTTATTAGAACACAACACAGATTTCAATCAAATTGCATACAAACATGAGTACAATGTACTGATCTAAATCATAATTTCAAATTATAAGTTCCTAGTAGCTTATAAAAAATATTGACAAACTACCCATAAAGCTAGAGGTTACTACTTATATTATCTGGTTACATCAATAACAATTTAAAAAAGAAAAGATATAAAAATTACAATTGATATATACAAAAAATAATTAAAATATTATGTGTTACGATAAAAAATTATCACATTTTCCATAAATACCATATGTTCTAATTAAAAGGTTTTTACAAGTAAGTAGTAAAAGTAGCTCTATCTTACTTATTCTTCTCAAAACAAATAAGGTTTATCTTTTATGCGTGTCATTTATAACAACAGCAATATGTGATTTAATAGAATTAATGCGTCAGTTGTAAACTATAGCATCTTGCAAAATAATCGTCTAAATATATGTGACAATGACGTAAATTAATAAGAATAAACAATAACAGCTTGTTAATCGATTTTACAAATATGGGGTGGTGCAATTATTATGAAAACAATTATTTACTGTAAAGCGCATACCGAGTTATAAAGATATCTAATAAACTTGACATTTCCTCATTCCAACGAAATGACCGAGATGTTGTGAATTTTATAAGCCCTTAGGTATACCTAGTGCAAGCCACACTGAGAGGGAAGACAACAAAAATTATGAGTTCGTTTCTGGTAAAGCGAATTATTTTCTGGAACATTCTTGTTACGAAATAACCAATCTGTTTAGTTATTAATTCGGTATCGTTATGGATAATAATATGCAAATTGATATCCAGTGTATGTTTTGATAAGAAATGTGTCAAAATATCATCACAAAGACACGATCATTACCTTCACACTAGCAGAAGCCCAAAACTAGTAAAGGCAAAATTGTGTAAATCTAGCAACCCACTATCCAATACGCAGCTAGGACGTCACTGTAAAAGTTACCTTTTCGTAAATTTGATGTTTCTATGTTCCGGAAAATGAACCTGCCGCTAGGTAATCGAATGGGATTATCTACTGACTAGAAACTAAAATGCCTACTTTGAACCAGAATTCTATAGGTTCTTGTGTCACCTATTTGGACTTAAAACCTTTTTCGAACTCTTTATAAACTCAACCGCATGTCTTTAGAGACGTTTTTCTATTTTTGCGCGTTATTATCGGATCGTGTTCGATGGTGTGCACTTCTGGAGGCCAGATTTTCTACCAGTGGACGTTAATAAACCGATGATGGCAATGTTCTATTTCATACCTGGTGGGTTCATCGAGGAACATGACGCTAGGGTCGCTGACGAGCTCGAGGCCGATGGCTAGCCGCTTCCTCTGCCCCCCCGACAGGTTGCACGCCGCCGTGTTCTCATGTCTGCTGAGACCGAGAGACGTTATTATTTCTTGTACCTGAGAAGAAGAACGTCGCTTCAATAGTCAGAATCATATTATCTATACTAATCTATACTAATATTATAAAGAGGAAAGATTTGTATTTTTGTATGTAAGGAATAAACTCAAAAAGTACTGGACCGATTTAGAAAATTCTTTCACCGTTAGAAAGCTACAGTCTTCCCGAGTAACATAGGCTATATTTTATCCCGATATTCCCACGGGAACGGGTAGTGCTTAATAAAGAGCATGGCTTTTCAATTTTTTTTTATTTGACGCCATTGGTTTGTGACTTGTGACCCTCCCCCTGGTTAAAATCTTTTATAAAAAAAAACAAATGAGGAGAGTTGATTGTTTAGCATTTTCAAAAAGGGGCCAAGTTTAGGAATAGCTACTGTTATCTCTTTCTCTAAATTAATTTTAGGCTCGTACTTTGTCACTGCAAGTATAGAAAACCTTATAACAAGTACGATGTTGCAAATGTTAGTTTAATAGAACTCTAGTGCTAACTGCAGTGCCGATGACAGTATATTCGTAAGAAACTGGGCTCTAAGACTGTCACATAATGTACCTAGATAGCCTCGCTATCATCTTGGAGTACGCCGCTACGCACAGTTTAGGAAGCTCTTGTATAGAGTAAGTAACATAAATTCATCATCATCGGTTATTTTAGCCCCCGCGACTGGGCATAGGCTCCATCTACCACAATGGTGATTGGTAGGTGTTCACGCTTGTAAATGCAACCGAGACCGACAGCAACACGGAGAAATTCGACATAGTGTAGTAATAGGGTTGTAATAGGGGTTTAATATTTTGGTCACTTATTCCGTGACGTAGCTTCAATGTGGCTGAGAATAATTATACATGAGGATTCGTAATACAATGTAAGATCATCAAATGTCAAAAATAATGTAGTAGGTAGGTATGTACCTATTTTAAGTATTTGTTTAGGTAGTTTTTTTGTGTTAATTAAGCAGAACTAACTTCGGAGGTGTAATAAAACCTAAAATCTTGATTTATTTTCTCTTTGAGGAAATTTATAAAATCTATCCTTTCAAGACCCTTGTTGGTATTTCGTATAATATTAATTTGCTACATGTCTTTGCAAGTTGACTTCAATTTAAACTGATAACGAACTAAAACACATCTAAACAATAAAAGCAGACAACAAAGAACAAAAGAAACTCGTAATATCGGCAATAATTTTTTTAGGGTTCCGTTGCCGATTGGCAAAAAACGGAACCCTTATAGATTCGTCAAGTCTGTCTGTCCGTCCGTCCGTCCGTATGTCACAGCCACTTTATTCCAAAACTATTAAGATTACACACTTAAAACTTGGTAGGAAGATTGTATTCTATAAACCGCTATACGATTTTATAACAAAAATAATAAAAGTCTTTGAAAATTACATAAAGGTTTCTGAGATCATTTTTTCTCAAAGTCAATCTTTTGAAAGATAGATCCTTCCAAAATGGTAAAATCACAGCCATCTCTATCGTCTTCTACAAGCCATGCGCATAAAGTTGGCAACGTAGTTTTAAGTGAACCGATTTGACACCGTTTGCACCGTTTGACAGGTAAACAGCGAGTAAACCTCGAGTACTGAATCCTATGGAGATGGCATATCTTCTATACAGCTATACAAATAAATAAAATTGGAGTGTCTGTTTGTAACATTAAATAACCGCTTTTTACTACGTGCATATGATTAAATATACGGTACATATACCAAAATGACATGTTTTACAATTTTTGTCTGTCTGTCTGTTTGTTCCGGTTAATCTCTGAAACGGCTGGACCGATTTTGACGGACCGATTAATACGACAATTAGAAGTAGTTTAAAATTGAATTCCAAGATTTTCTTACATTGTGACTTAGTTACACCTCACTTTTTCGTAGGTATGCCACCTCCATAGGATTTAGTACTCAGAGGAGTAAACCGGTTCACAGCAATGTTGCCGTTCCGTATCATAGCATGGCTTGTAGAAGACGATAGAGACGGCTGTGGTAAAATGTGTGTCTCCCTACCCCCTCTAACTTTTGAAATAAAAGAGTGAAAAATCTAGAAAAATAATGGTGTAGATCTTAATAAAAACCTTCAACGAAAATTAGTCTGAACGAGATATAGTACCTAAGCACTTTTTGAGATATAACATATTATTTAAAGTGAAGTATTAGAAAAAAACAACCCGGCTCTCGACTAGCTCCGATGGGACAAAAACCCACGATCTTGCACTGTCCGGGCGACTGCTCTTACCACTGAGCTACGGAGTCCCATCGGCGCTAGTTGAGACGGGTAATTTTTTTCTAATAATTAACTTTCAATAATAAAAATTGCATTGTGAATGCAAAAAAGTTGAAGTATTATAACACATTTTCAAAAACCGCAAATGTAACTTTGTCATTCATAGAAACAATAAGAAAAACGAAGTCGTATTTTGCTGACGAAAACTTATAGTGGAATTTTGGCTAGGTACCTATAAGCAATCGGTATGTTAAGTGGGTATCGAGCCCTTCATGGGCGAGTCCAACTCGCACTTGGGCGATTTTTTAATTTGCAGGAATCGGCGCAGTAGCACAGTGTAAAAAAAATACTACTACGTGGCAGTAGTGCGTAATATAAGAATAATGCCACTGGAATAGATAACAGAGTGACGACTGCCATTAAACTTTGCTCGTAACAGAATAGTGGTCAAACGGGCATGACTGGTCGTACCGAATGACCTCAAAATTAGTACTGTGAGTACACGCCGGCCGTTAAGTAGGTTGTTGCTAACACGGAATTAGTCATTTGTGCATATAAACATTGTGGTTTGTTGTTGTTTAATTTGTGTTGTTGTTTTTCATACTCTCTTTTACTTAATGGCATCATTGGTAATGGTTACTAATATGTTCCGCACCATTTTTGCAAGAGCAAAGTTTCGAAAGTTTTGAATAAGAATTTAGCTTTCGTACTTATATACATTTTATTGATTTTGTGGAATACACATTTGGCAATAATTAATTACGCCAAGTCAGCCTTCTCAGTAAATGATGCAGATTTTGATAAAGCGTACACTACACAGTCATTTTGACAACCAAAAGGCCGTTTGTTAATTTGATTGATACCGATTGATTTGAATCAGGTACACGAAAGATATGATCTCAGATAGGTACTTGATGTCTATCTTTACTGTTCTCAGAGAGTTACTTTGGTAATATTTATGAGTATAGTATCTTAATTTTGAATTTAAATATGACATTGGTCATAGTATAGACTTCTATTTAAGTTATTTATTTGATTGAGATAATAGTTCACAAATCCCGGTAAAGATGATCTTTAATATGTCAACCAAAACTAAAAAAACTAAAGCCAATATTTTAAAACTAGGAAGTTAATAAGTCCAGTTGTTAAATGCGGCATTAATTTATTCAACTTAGAAACGTACATGTTTATTATTGTTAAAATTATCTCGAGTAAACAGTGTGTTGTATTGTATAACGAGTTCGAGTCCTTTGTTCGGTGATTCACGTTTATATTTCGGAGTACCTATGTAACTGTTTTAAAGCAATGTTCCTGTAAGCATCAGCAGAGTAAGTTAATACATCCTTGCAAATTATTGGGTATCAAGATTGATGCCTCTTGCAGCTTGCTTCGTCACGACTAGGTACTATCTTGTTCTTAGAATTTTTCTTCTAGCTAGACTAATGATAACAAGAGGCACGGTTTGTAAGTTTGTGTTGTTAACTCTGAAACTACTGAACCGATTTTGTTTTTGTTTACTTTTATGAGAGAGTTACTGTTATGAGAGAGATAAGTTAAGTTTTATTCCGATATTCCATAGGTAAGGGATATAATACTAGCCTTACGCCCGCAGCTACACGTTATCCCGCGGGAAAGTGATATTTTCCGGAATAAAAAGTAGTCTTTGTCACTCTCCAGCTCTTAAGCTAACCTATTCCCAAAAATAACTTTGATCCATTGCTCCGTTTTGTCGTGAAAAACGGACAAAGAAACAAACTTTCACATTTATATATTTTATACTCTCAGTTAAGTTTCTGATGTTTGTTATTAAATACGAAGAGAGGACACTTGTAACCCTTTGACATGTGATGTTGAGATGTTTGATACAATGAATAGGTGAATATTAAAATTGTACTAGAAATATAAATTTAGGGCCAAGTTCTGGTAACACAAAAATCAAGGAAACGGGGTTACGGTCAAAACTGTTCAAATATAAAATTTAGGTGGCTCAAGAGGTAATTAGGGTCTGCTTTGTTTTGTTAAATCTGTTAAGGAAGTTGCCTTAACCGGGTCGTCAGCAGTTCAGCATCATCTAAAACTTGGTAAGTAGGTATAAGTATTATTAACTATGCTGAGAAGGCTCGATTCAACCATATGTTTTGTGCGGAAATAGTAAAATTTGATCACATTTTTTTGCCTATTTTCTGACTATTGATTTCAGAGGATTTCAAAATTGTTATTTAGTCTTTAAAAAAACTTAAGGATAGAAAAGAATCAAAACGAAACGTCTTTTTGTAGTGAGGAACCTAGTACCTACCTACCTAAATACTGAAAATGACAGATGTTTGTATAGCGGGTTTGTTGATAGCTAGCAGCGTTCCTTCCACTCGACACCACCAGAATTATACCACCGGTGGTGGTGTCGTTTAAAATCACTATTCCATTCGACACTACCGACAAATTATCATAGGTTAAGTATTTTCTTTATTCTTACTACCTATGTTCATATGTTTACAACTAACTGTAGTAGGTACTTGATTGTTGATAAGTTTGAAATTGTCTTCTTTATTTATGGCGGTATCACAGACTAGGTACTTTTTAGTGGTTACTACGTAAGCTTCCTATTCAAGACTATCACTAAGAGGGGTGTGTAATATATGATATAGTGATGTAACGAATGTTAGCGAATGCGGTTGCGAATATCGGCCGCTGATATTCGCGAATGCGAATACGAATGCGAATGATTCACACAAGGTTCAAAACGTATTAAAAGAAAGGCTCAAAGCTCTCAATAAACTGTCACAGCCGCCTTACAAAATGTACAAAGCTGAACACCTTTTCATCACTCGAATTCTACTCAAGACGAGAAGAATATAGAATAGGCACGTCTTAAGATTAAACAAGATTGTCTTTCTAGATGGAACAGCAACTATATCTATTACAGCGTCTTTGGAAGTCCAGGAGTCTCAATGAATTTACGAATCCACAAAAAAACCCCAACCGACTTCTGAAAAGTGGATATCTTGCGTTCATATTCGCAAAATATTCGCACAGTGTTTGCAAATACGAATGCGAATGCGAATATCAAGAAATAAGCGAATATTCGCGGATGCGAATGCGAATGCGAATATTCGTTACATCACTAATATGATATAACAACATTTCGTATCATACTCACAAAATATAACAACACATTACATAAAATCATTTCATATAACGTTCATTTTCTATAATCAACGAATAACTATTTCTGGCGCTTCGCTGGCCGCTGCCGCGGCTCGCTCGCTTCACTCGCTCGGCTCGCGCTTTGTTATGTTCACAGTTCTAACCTAACCTAACCTATCATCAATTGTTTTGTCACCGTTGTGGCTTTTTATGGCGAGCCCCCCTTTCGAGGGGACTGTACCCCCCGTGCCCCCTGCTCCTTTGCCTACCCTATATATTTAATTGACTAATTGATGATTATATAAAACAAAGTTATATCAAATGAAAATATTACATATATTATGATGATTATATGAAACAAAATTATACCAAATGACCGATAAATCAAATGTGTTTTATATAAAATATTTTTATATAAATGAGCGTTATGTTAAGTGATATTATATAAAATGATGATTATATGAAATAAACATTATGTTAAATGAAATTAGTTGAAATGTTGTTATGACAAACGTTTATTATGTCATATGAACGTTATTGAAATGAAATTATACCAAACTAGCGGCCGCCCGCGGTTTCACCCGCGTGGTTCCCGTTCCCGTGGGAATATCGGGATAAAAAGTACATATAAACCTTCCTCTTGAATCACTCTATCTATTAAAAAAAAACGCATCAAAATCCGTTGCGTAGTTTCAAAGATTTAAGCATACAAAGGGACATAGGGACAGAGAAAGCGACTTTGTTTTATACTATGTAGTGATGAAATTACGCACCCCACTAGGAGTGTGTCGTATGGAAAAGTGATTCCAAAAGACACCACCAGTGGTATAGTTCTGGTGGTGTCGAGTGGAAGGAACAGGCGCGCTTAAGAGCATGTCCTACCGCCAACCAAACGCCAAACCAAAGTGTAGCATGATTTTCAAAAAGCATAGAGAAATCCACTGACCCTTCGCCTCTTCTGTTCTCTGCTGACGTGGTTGCCAAGCTTCAACTGCGCGGCGATGTTCAGCGACTCCCTGATGGTAAGGGCATCCTGAACCATGTCATCTTGCAGGATATAGCAACTTCTTCTTCGAAAACTCTTTTCGTTTCTTACTCGTCCATTCACGTGTAAACTGCCAGTTGTGGGTTTTCTGTAAAAATAAAGAATTGTTCATTAGGAATTTATGAATGACTGATACTTACTCGTAGATACAAGAAATAGCGGTAGATAAGAAGTGATAAATATCAAAACGGTATTTTTTTAACTATCGACTGTTATGCGTGATTATGATTATAGTAGGTAATAATATCTCTAACTAGCGCCTGTCTACGACTACGCTCGCGTGAAGAGTTGTGGTTTTAATATTTTCCATTAATTATAGTTAATTTTTCGGCATACTTTTCGTTTCTGTCGACTCTGGGTCTTTTTGTCCATCTCCTTTCAGCTTCTTTCCAGCGCCCAGTGGTTTCGGCTGTGCGTTGTCTGTCAGTCAGTCAATTTTATTAATGTTAATTGATGAGCATGAACCCATAAAAAGAATCATAATAAAACGACCATTGCATTAATTCACTTCACTTACTTGTATCTCTCCTTTCTGTCTCCTCAGTTTTATTTCATTAGAAATTGTAAAATACGAAAAACACTTACTTAGCTTACTTCCGCAAAAAAAGTAGGTAAGATAGTTTTTTTGCGGAAGTAATCTACATATTTTTCGTTTTTCACAATGATTAGGGACTTCCGCCAAGTGACGCCTGATTCAATCAAATACTTATTACGAATTATCCCGACGTGATAAATAAACATAAAAAATGCACCTGTGTAATTATATCTACTGGCGCCGCAAGCGTATATAAAATTTAAAACAAGTTAAACGAATAATGAAGCATTATTTTTCATATAAGGTTGAGAAAATGTAGTGTTTTTCATCATTAAGATGCCTAGCGCGCCGCTTCAAAGGAAACGTTTATGGCTACTAATGAATACTTCCTCATGTTCTAGATTTTGTTAGCAGCTAGTCATCGCGTTCACACTGAACAGTTATAGCAATAAGAATCTATGACGTACAGAGCAATGGATTGAAAAGTAAAACTGGCACAGCACAAGAAAAAATAACATAAACGAAAACTCACAATGTTGTTTCATTAAACCAATTTTTTTTATTGTACCAATCGAACGATGTATGTTAATTAATCTTGTTTCCATTAACAGTGGCATATGTTTAGTAAAATAAACTTGAGAAAACCAGAATGTGACTGGTATTGGTGTAGCATGGGTCGTATTAATATTAATTTTAACTGGTAAGTTTGTTTGCGAGTGTATCTTCGATGGTTCTAACAACAATGCACGAGTTTTGGTCTAAATTTAATTAGTTAACAAACTGACTTACGATTTCGAGTGATTATGTTATTTATAATTTTGTTTCAGTCAGGGTGTGTGTCTGGATCTTTAAGAGAATTCCTCCCGTAAGGTTTTAAAGTATTGAGAGAGATTGAGGGTGAATAATCGCTACTGATAATAAATCAAATTGTAGATATCTAGGCACGAGTTGGTACTTATTGAATAAATAATGTATATGTAATAAAAACCGAATTCAGCATTTCCATGTGGATTATCTTCATTAAACTGATAAGACGATTGTATTATCTGGCTTATAATAGCCTTGATTCTACATGAGGACATATTCTTAACATTGTTGCGCTAAAAGAGAGCGTTATCATATCGGCAATGATTTTTATTAATTTATTTATTTACTAGAAATCTCAAATGGTGGTGTACTTATCTCGTATCTATTTTGATGGTGTTTAGTTTTTTTTTCTAAATGTCTATGAAATAGTCTTACACAACTTACAATCACACCAAATTGTCTAAGCCCATGGTTATAAAAAAATTTGGTTATGGAAAGTTGATGTACTATTCGACTTGACTTATTCTGTCACTTGATAACGGATAAATATATGGGTACTTACATACTTATATCTTTATAATATTATATAATTATAAATAAAGTTTTAAGTTTTTGTTTGAATGTTTATTTGTAATTATCCATTACAATTTAAAACAATTCTTTCACCATTAGTATGCTACATTCTTCCTGAGTGACATATGCTATATTTTATCACGATGTTCCTGCGGGAACGGGTATCACGCGGGTATAACCGCGTGGACCTCCTAAAACAGCAGACCAAGACAAATAAACACGTTCATGCACACAAACATTTGTCTTGTCCGCGAATCTCCAAAAAATTATTTGTTCCATTGTCATCTCGACTCTAGTTTGTACTTATGATTTGGGTTAAAATTGTACAGAGTAATACATAGCTTTTCCTGACCATGTTCGAAATTTAATGATAATTGTATTAGCAAACCTTTTACTCTTTTATTGCTAATTGCGCTCTATTTCATGTGAATCATATTGGTAAACCTCAGACTAGTACTTTGATTAACGTTTACTGTACATGTTGTACCAGTGAATAGTGATGCCAAGATACTATATAGATACCGACTTATTACCGAAGCATTTTTGAAGTATGGTTGCTTTATAATTTAATAAAGCTAACTAGATTGACTACAATTTGAGCTTAACCCGAGTACTCTTGATCCATTGGTTGCAGAGATACAGGTAGGTACTCAAAGGTTTACGGTCTCAAAACAAATAAACGTAAACACAGAGTAGGTAATCACAGCGTTTTAATGTTAACATAAAAAAACCAACTTAAACAAATCTAAACTATAAAATAATACTAACTTACACGATCAAGCAAGAACAGTTTAGACTTTTGCCCTTTTGGAAGGACCAGGGTCAAAGAATATATGCCAGGGTGCCTACCATCAACTTTAAGACAGCGATTCAAAATTAGCGCGATGCAGAATAGGTTCCTAAAATGAATTGCTTTCTTTCGTACTATGACCATCTAAAAACTGGATCGCAAATGATCATGAATCAAGTTTTCTGGAGGTGGAGGCGGGTTGGCATATGGTATTGGGTCGTCCAAATTCTCGTCCTCCTCATCCAGTACGATAGGGATGGCGTTGTTGCTATTTCGACCGTGGCAAAAGGAACATAGGATAGAGCACGTCTTGATCCCGGCCTTTCTGCAAGTGCACGACCCTAAGCATATTGCAATGGTGGGTTGCAAATGCAAAATAGCAATTGCTCCATTTTAAGCAGGGTCTTTTTAAACTGAAACAAGTGACAGAATTTCACAGTTTTCCGTATACTGCGGGAGAATTGCCCATCTTTGACTTGCTGTATCTTCGCAACCAATAGACAATAGCGTGCTCAGGTTTTACTCAAATTGTAGCAAATTTAGTAATCTTTATTAAAGTGCCAAACAAAAATACTTAAAAAAACGCTTCCTTAGAGTAGTTTTTTCGAAAAATCTGAAACAAGGGGCAGTTTTTCGAGCACCATGGGGGTAGCACAGGGTTTTCAGGGTTGCAAACTTGGGTGTAAACTATACTCTCAAGGGACCTAACAACATATAAAAAATCATAGTTACATGCGCGTTTGCGGTGTTTGTCCTTTTTGTGTCGATATTGACTGGACTAGTATTGAAGATGGTTCAAAGTATATTTTATAAAAAAATCACTTTACGACTATGGGGGGCGGACGTTTCAGACAGACATGCCTATTCAAATTCCTTATTTCTTAAACTTCCTATTACGTAAACTGTCAAATAAATGTTTGGGTTTTGCATTGATAAAAAATATTCAATATTAAGTTATGTTAAATAACAAAATTCTTAAAGCTAGCGACCGCGCGCGAATTTGTTTGCTCACAATTAGCATTGCATAAGTTATCTCAATGTTGACCAAGTTACCCAAAAATTTATACATTTTCTTTTCAACTGTTTTTGATGTTTTAGTTTTAGCATTAAAAACGAACAGAAACACACACATTTGATGTTATCCTTTTCGAATATACCTTTGTATAAACCTAGACACAGAAATGCCTTGTTAATTTTGAGAACAAAGCTACAGAAAATATTGTACCATTTAGATTTTAGGCTTAGAATTTAGCTTTTTATTTAGACTATTTTTAGGCATTTGCAATGCAATTCTGTTAGTATAGGAAAAGTTGTGATGGTAAATGCCATGCCATGCCATTTCCGTACCCCGGTTCAAAGCTATCTACTTGCAGGGCTGCTGGTACTATTACAATTTTTCCTATACTTACAGTATCTATTGTACAAACCAAATTCTTCTACAATTAAACAGGAAACCATTCAAACGAAAACCAACTCTTTATCTTATACGCCTACAGCGCATCTCGACGCGTGATAGTTTTGATAATCCGCGACGTAAGTAAGTAATTAATATTTAGCATTAATATTTAGTCGTCGACATTCTTGGCGTGAGTTTGTCGTCAGGCGCCGTATCACCAGCTGATTGGAGCAGCTTATGCCAACGCCTGATAAGGAGAATGATATTTGGTGTCGCTCCGGATAAGTATAACGCACAATCATTTAAGACAAGCTCAGAACCCAGCGCAAAAGAGATTAGGACTCCCACACAAAACTGCGTATCCGCATCGCATTGAAAAAATCTGCGATTCGCCATGCTAATAGAAACCTTATTGCCTGTGAAATACTTGACACGCATCGCAGATTCTTCCGATGCGATGCGAATTCGCAGTTTTGTGTGGTTGCCAGACGTCCCGATTTTGGCGGGATGTCCTGATTTTTAGACCAAAATTGAATGTCCTTTGCGGGACAGGCTTAGTCCCGATTTTCGGGGATCACTGAACAGAGTTCTTCAATTATATTAAATAAAAAAATGAAACTTTAAAAGAAGTGAAATCTTCAAAGAAATATAATCATTAAAATAAGTTTGCTATGGCTATCTATCGTCAACACCATTGTAAACTTGTTTCAAACTCAGGTAAAAGCATAAGTAGTAAAAAACTACTAACTATTTACGTTATTTTCAATGTCCCGCTTTCGACGAAAGAATCCCGCTTTTTTACTCAAAACTTTTCTGAATCCCGCTTTGCCCGAAAAAAAATCTGGCAACTCTGGTGGGAGCCATTACAAGGAGCATGTCACGCATTTTGTTCTTCATGAACTTCGATCAACAATACCTCTAGATAATCGGTTGGAATGACAAAAACGGCCGAGCGAATAAGAGCGCTCTTATTTATTATCGCTTCCTTATTTATGACTTAAGATCGAAATATAGGAAATCTTTTTCTCCGTTTAAAAAAGTCAGTCGGTGCCATATTTCCTCTATTCCTGGTTGCCACCACCACAGAATATATAAGGTCCTTCTTAAATAGTACACATAATTTTAAGGGGTCAATGTACTCATGCATACACACAACTTTTTACAATACGGTATTTTACTGATTTTTTTTTATTTCTTTAAAATGTTTTTCGAAATATTAGCTACACAAAACAAGTTTTCATTTTGAATTATCTTGAATATTTTCAAAGATATAGGACTTCAAACTTTATAATTAGACAAGGACAGGACGCTATCTTAGTGACGTCAGTGGGTTAGTAGCGTCATAGTCACGCCATAGAAGATTTCGTTTTAGAAAGAGACAGCTATAGTCAAAATCAAACAGACTATAATTCTTTTATTATAAAACAGATTCAAATTATTTTTTCACATTTGGTATTCTTAATTGCAATATTTTTTAACGTCATCATTAAATATCTACATTTCAACAACAGTAAAATAGCCTATTGTACCAACATTGAAATCGCGAAAAAAAATCAGCTGTTCCATACATTTTGATCTATTCGATTTAAAGTTTTCTATGGAACAGTTGATTTTTTTTTGGCGTTTTCAATATTGGTGCCATAGTAAAAGTTGTTTGTATGCGTGAGTACATTGACCCCTTAAAATTATGTGCACTATTTAAGAAGGACCTTATATAATAGTACTAAGGTCCACCATCTCGATCGCCACCACTGGTGGCAATACGGATTTTATTTCCTGATTGCTGCCTAGTGGTAGCAATCGTTTTCGCTGGGCAGTTAGTATTATTTGTGCCATATTTTTTTCTTTTATTACACCTACTGCTATTATAAATAACTCTTAAAAAGAATTAAAAATGGTGTAGATAAAATATTTTTGTTCGTCTTATATCTAAAAGAAAAAGTCATTTAATACGTGGTGAGGCATCAAATTGAAATAAATATTAAACAGTCTACGTCTTTTAAAGCTGTATCTTCATAAAATGAATTCATGAAATGGTATGTGAATCAGGTAAGTACTTAAGTAAACTTAATAATTTTGAGAAGTACTTTTTTCCTAGATTAACTTAATGTATAATGTCACAATAATAATAATAATAATAAAACACTTTATTGCACACAATAGATAAAACAAATTACAAAGAAACATTACAAAAACACAGAAAGGATACAACAAGGCGGCCTTATTGCTAAATAACCATTTCTTTCAGGCAACCTTGGGCGAAAGATAAGTAAGGTTTAAGACAGTTTTGATTTAACAGACACATTTAATTAATTTATTAAAAGTGTATTATTTTACAACTACTTATGTACTTACTTATCATTTTAAACTTACAATGTTGCATCTGAGATATAATCCATCAAAGATATAATTTATTGATAAAAGCAATTTATTGTTTTTAAGTTTCACCAAAAAAATATTTAGGTAGTACTTAATAAAGTTACTTACAACTTATTATGCCGCTTGACTTTTTAACTCCAATTAAACTTACTATTATTTACCATACCTACATACGATTTCCATTTCGTAGTACTACGCAGCAAGAGGTAGGTATAGGTACTTAAGGCGAGGATTCCCGACCGAAATAGGCACGCTAACGCTTGCTCGGCCGCGCTCGATACAATTCGCGCGGACCCAAAGGCAGCCGGCAGTGAACTGTAAACTCGCGAGCGCCCCGCGAATCGAAAATCACTTAAAATTCAATTTAAAAAAAAAATATGACGGCTGGAATCCCTCGGCTATTCAAAGACAATTATTTTCATATGTTTTTCATTAACTAAAACCAAGTATACTGCAAGTAATATGATATTTGAATTATTATTAGACGGATGTTTGGGATTTTATTTGTCACAGTAAAATATCACCAATCGAAAAAACACGGCCGGAAGCACTAGATAAATAACTGTAAAATAACATATATTTTTACCAAATTTTAAGTACTTGTGATTTGCGAGTAATCCATAATTTAAAATGCCCTATTTGGGGGAATCGGCGCCTTAAATACTCTTATTACGGTAGGCTTGAGAGATAATTTTGTGATCATAAAAATAACAAAATGCAAAAACTTCAAATAATTAACTTAATTCGTAGGTTATAATAAATTATCCGTCAGAAGAACCACTACTATCCTAATATTGAAAAAAATATCGGTATAGCGACTACTCGTACATAGTCACACGTGCACATTTTGTCAAGTGGAGCAATTCAATCATTTCACACACAGAACATAGAAATAAAAAAGAGAAAAATCTTGTTCGGTGATTTTCGATTATTTAAATGACGTACTTAACTTCTTCCATTAGTTCTGTGTAGTTCTTGGCATTATACAATTAAATTATCAGTTCAATTAGTTCTTTTTGAACTTTGAATGTGGTGTCAGAGAAGATAACGATTAGGTAAGTACACCACAGCTGTGTTGAGTGTAAGTGAAGCATAGTTTTGATGAAGTTGCTATACGTGTTGTGTTTGTGTAGCGTCATATGCAAAACAATGTGACCCGATGTTCATTATCACAATAACTTACGTTTGACCACCGATGAACTGGGTCGTAATATTTGCAATAATGTCCGTATATTACTGTTTAGTCTTAATTAGGGCGGTTGACAGGATTTTCTCGGCTTTGTTTTAGATTGGGGAAGTCTCGCGTTTGTGAGACAGCGCTAATTTGAGCAGCAAAAACTAAATCGTCAAGAAATATTTATCAATACCTACATAAAAATATCTACTTTTCTTTCGTAACACTGGAGTATTGACTGCAGGTTCATAATAATAATAACTTAAGTTTAACAACCGATGAACTGAGTCGTAATGTTTGCGATGTCCGTATATTCTACTGTTTGTTCTGACCAATTCGTGAAATGACTATACATAGTCGACAATTCACCGATTCTCGAAATATACTATTCTCTAAACGACCAATTCGACAAATGACCGATTCTACTTGGTCATTACCAATTCGCGAAATGACTTCTTTTTTACAAGCTTTTATTTAACTTGCAGTGTATGTATGCATGTATGTCCGTTCGTCAAATCTTGCGAGCTAAATTTGACCCACTTACCAATGTCCGATTGAGCTGAAATTTGGAATTCACCTTTAGTTCCGATGACAATGCAATTAAATATATAATCAGTATAGTTATCAATTCAGAATTCTTGCAAATTTTCAAGCACTATATTCTTGTTTTGTTGTGATGGTTACTTGACACTTTGTCAATGTAGGTATGTACCATAAAGTTATAATCAGCGAGCATTCAGCGAGCGCAATCTTCATAGAGTGCGTGTCAGATAACTCTGCGACTGGGGCGTTTATGGCGCTAGTTACAGTACATTATTTTGTTCTAAGCTTATGGAAAATATTAGTATTCGATTTTGACCCCGCGCAGACTTATCTGGCGCACTCTCTAAATTCAACTAGTAATAGAACACACGTCCCAACCCGACAGCCGATTTGAATTGGTTATTTGAGAAAGAACATGAGTCCATGTCACATAATTGCTATGGAGACAAAAAAACAGTCTGTTTGAAAAGTATGCTATAATATACTATTTACATAAATTTGAGATTATCAATGGAATATTTTATAACGAGGGACTAAACGAAGCCATTATATACCAGAGGTGGTTTGGCTCCCGAGCGTGCGAGGGAGTCAATGAAACCGAGGGTATATTAAGTTGGCGTTTAGTCTCGAGGTGCAAACTGTACTTTTCACTTCGAGTGCGAGAAAACTAGTCAATTTAGTACAAAAACATTTAACAAATTCTGACATTTTCGCGGTCAGTAGTAGTAGTAGTAAAAATATTCGCCCTTTTGTAGGACAGGCCAAGACATTTAGCCATACTGCCAATTATTGAGTATTATTTAATTATTATAGTTTCTTATGTTTTCATAAGAATGTAGGTGTGTTACATTCCAGTGCTCCTTGGAGTTTTTGGCTTCAAGTGTGTCAAGCCAACCTTCTCGATAATTCTTGCTGAGGTTAGTCACTACACCACTATAATAAAACACTCGGCATCACTTTACCGAGATAGCGCCTATTTTAATCATTCTACGTATCGTTCAGTTGCGTAGACACTTGGGGCACAAAAACCACACCTATCTTGAGTCACAAAATCCACTATGAAACAAATTGCGATTAATTAAAATATCCACTCAACCTAACCCGCCAAAATGGCGCCTAAAACCCGCAGTAAGT
This sequence comes from Crambus lathoniellus, assembly GCA_949710035.1. Classification (NCBI taxonomy): domain Eukaryota; kingdom Metazoa; phylum Arthropoda; class Insecta; order Lepidoptera; family Crambidae; genus Crambus; species Crambus lathoniellus. The sequence continues at coordinate 21,232,375 of OX453306.1, forward strand.
TTTTTCCGTTAAACCAGTCATAAATTGACAATTTAAAACACATGGCGCCACCTTCCTTGCGGAAAAACCATGAAACAAAAAACATCTTAACATTTTCGCAATGAAGATGGTCCACACTTCACAATTAATAGTATATTCACTGGCTGTTTGAGTTTATCTAATGTCACATGAAGGAAATTAAAAAAGTAATTACATTTTACTCCCTTGGGACTAAAGTGGTTATTTAGTCCCGCTTCGTAGGGCTATATTTGCGTACTTTTAGAGCATGAGAAGTGAAAATTATTATTATTTATATTAAAACATTAATTTAAAGTCCCTGGACTTAGGCTTTTTCTCAATTACTTAAAAAAAAAATGGCATTTAATTAAAAATGAAGTTTCCCTGTCAGTTACAGGCTACTCAAAATGGTTTTGAAGAATTTTTCGTCATTCTTTTATGACAGGTACCGTTCAATTTTTTTCAAATCCAAGACCTTTTTTTGTTAATAGGTCTTTTTCTTTACGAGCCCGTTGCATTGCATTGGCAAATCCAGGTGATTTCTGTGGGTATTTGATAAGAAAAAGTGATGTGATACAAGACCTTGTTCAGTGATGTGATACAAAGCCTTGGCCAAGACCAGATTTGGTGTAGCTTTTTGATTTTTTGATTTGATTTAATTTTGATTTGGTACGAACGTGTGTAGCACGGATTATATTTGCTTTACAGCAAAGTTCGTCCGCACCAAATCGGCGGTTAGGTCTGGTCTGGACGTGTGTAGCGGCTATAAGAACGAACGAACTATAAAAAAAAGGAAAAAACGCGAAGTTGCAATATTCAGACCCTATGTATGTGTCACTTTGCACATAAATAGTTCACTAAAGTCAACGACAGATGGCTCCAAGTTAATACAACCATAGTCTACCTACAGAAAAGAAAAAACCTTTTTTTCTTTATGTACTATGTTTATCAACTTTGATAGAAACTTAAATGTGTCTTGTTCTTTAGTATTTATTTTTGAAATACGTACTAAAATTTACAACTGAAAATCAGCGTTTGCTTGCGTTGCAAGACAAGTAATATGACGCTGAGCTGCGACCATTGAGTACTGCTGCGGCACGGCACACACACATTTTTATTTTGAACTTTTTGTCTTATTGGGTCTAATTTGTGTTTTCTATTCTTGTTCGTAATACAGTGCTTCCTTCTCTTATACCTATGTGAATATGCCTTGTATTTAATGAATATGTGTGTCTGTAGTAAGAATCTACAATCTCTATTTGGTGGTAAAATATATTTGTGTGTTTGCAGACTTGATGCAGTTGAAGAGCTAGACTGTAATAAATTAACTGGCAAACGACCATGCAATAATTATGCATTAAATGAAATGAAGCAACTTAGAAACACGTCCAATAATAACTAAAAATACAAAAATAAATTATATTAAAAAAACCTTTTATTTAAAATCAAGCTTTTATTCAAATGTCCTAAAAAGAATAAAATAAACTTTATATCAAGTCAAATCCAACAAATTTATTAGGTACATTAAACAATTTATTTGTTTTAAAAGCTTGTCGCGAGATTTTATTGTTACTGGGCTTGCACTAAACACAAATGCTTTAACTTATATTTGACATATGAAATTAAATAAAGCGACAAGCTTTTAAAACAAATAAATTGTTTAATGTAATAAATTTGTTGGATTTGACTTGATATAAAGTTTATTTTATTCTTTTTAGGACATTTGAATAAAAGCTTGATTTTAAATAAAAGGTTTTTTTAATATAATTTTTATTGTATAAAAAGTAAAAACAGTATTATTGTTAGGAAATTTAAAATAAAATGCAATGTAAGGAATAACGAATCATTTATTTTAAACAGTATTCACTATAACCACAGATATACCTATATTATAGAATGGCGTAAATATCTTATGTACAACATTTTAACATTGATGCAAAAAAAATTTTATAAAAATAAAATGTTACGTAGTTTGAGGTTAGAATCGTGTTAGTGCTAAAATATTGTGTATTTTTGAAAACACTTATTATATATATTATGTTATGGACCAAGTGATTCCTAATAGAGCATTTTGATAATGCCCGGGCAAGTTATTTAAATTTTTACTTTGTTGCATTCACAATGCAATTTTTATTATTGAAAAATGAAAAATGAAGTATTTTGAAAAAATCGACCCGTCTCACAACCAGCTCCGATGGGACTTGAACCCACGACCTTTCGCTATCCGGGTGACTGGTCTAACCACTGACTCCGTAGCTCAGGTCGGGGTCAGGGTAGATTTTTTCAAAATACTTCATTTTTCATTTTTCAATGCCCGGGCAGTTTAAAAAATTCTCTATATGAAAAGGGAGTCTGAAAAACAATTTAATTAAATCGCCCGGGCATTATTACATGTTTGGTTTACATGAAGCAGCCGCGCGAGCCGAGCGAGCGAAGCGAGCTTGCCGAGGCAGCGGCCGGCGAAGCGCCAGAGCCGACTAGGAATTGGGCTTGTAATGCTCCTAATTTGATAAATAAGCAAGTTCAAATTATAATTTATTACTTTGCGCCAATCAGCTTGTCATTATTTATAGTGTCATAATGAAAAGTGCCCCCATTTATCCACTTGGTCCATAACATATAAGTATTATTAGAACTCAACGACCTTCTTCGAGCTATTTGCGGTTTTTTGTTCGAATTAAGTATGTACTTGATCTTTACGCGTAGGGCAGGCTGAAGGTGGCATGCGCTTCTCTAATGCATTTGCAGTGCATTCTTAGTACGATGCACATTTAATTAAATAGATTATGTAAACTAGGTATTAGTGACTAGCAATTCACTTACGACGGGTGCAATGTAAATGTAAGTACTAGGACAGTAGGAAATTGTATGAATATCGACACAGTCTGCTCGCGTATGTTCGCGTCGCGATCGTTCGAAAGTCCTCGAGGATGTTCTTTCATGAGTTGTTTCATATGTGCCCGTTGCGCATTTTTGCTCTCAATGTGAATTGCGGCAAGAGGAAACTTGAGCTAGCGCGAGGAGTTTTTCGTTCTGTCTGAACTGCACCTTATGCATATTATCAACTTTTCTCTTGATTCACTCTGTCGATTTATGAAGACCGCATTGAAATCCGTTGCGTAGTTTGAATTACCTAAGCGTATGGACAGCGGGAAGCGACATTTTTTATACTTACTATGTAATGTAGAGATAGATTACACCGATAAACTATTACAATAAAGCTACTTTTATCCGAGAGAACTGATAAAAATGCCATAGTGTTGGTTCGTCGCGTTCTGGGGAATAACCTAAACATGATTTAAATTATAAAACTTACAGTTAGAATAATTATTACCGACTTACTTTAAGTACCTACTAATAATTACAGTAGAAAGTAAGAACACATAAAGCATTAAAAATATAAGTTATTGATACGTATATAACCATGAAATAAATCTTAAACTAAAAATGTATTATTATATCGTAAGCATCATATTTATAAGTATAGTCACAAAGTAACTACGCGGGCGGTCGGTATAGTGTTGTAGGTTGTATTGTAGGTAAGTACTTAGTCATAGTAAATATACTTTTTTACTATGACTTAGTTGACAAATCAAAAAACATAGGTACATACTTAACGGAAAGAAAGACGCAAATATTAGTTCCTCTCAAGATAACGAAATTACTAATCCATGTGAATGCACCGATTAAATAGTTAAGTGCGCAGTTTAAATGATAAACGTTGTTTGTTAAGAAAAAAATGCAAAGACGCATTTGTTACGCATAAAATGATGGTGAACGCAACATTGATTCGCTTACGAAATAATTTAACTGACAATCGGCTATTGACACAAGTAGAATTCATTAATAGCAGCTGTTTTAATTATGATTATGTCTGACACAACCCATTGACTTTTACGATTCAAATACATTTTTTGTAGTTTAATAAAATACTTTTATGTAGTTTAATAATTTTTTTTATCCACAACGGGTAGCACTTAGCCTTCATCACACCTGATGTTAAGTGATGATAAGGCTGAAGGTGGAAGCGCACTACTCACGGAATCCTCAATCACTGAGGAACTGGCTATCTTATCTCTAACTGCCGGAACACAATTTGCTGAAAACATCATATGTTATGGCGTCAGATTTAGATAGGATGGTGGTAGCTAGCCAGGCGGACTAAGAACAAGTCCTACAAACAACCAAACGTACGTACGTAAAATATGTACCCCCAGTGGGAATCGAACCCGGGACCTCTTGGTCTGAAATCGGTGGTGGAACCACTAGACCACAGAGGCGGTTAATAAATATTAGGTAGGTACTCATAATTGTTATAAGTTATATTCCACTTTACCAATTCCTTTTAGGAAACGTAAAAATGACATTATACTCAAACATATATCAAGACCTTAAGTGATATTATATTGTTTATATTGTATTGGGATTCCCAGATTTGTTTGCTGCTTGACTACCCAAATCAAGCAGAACACTTATCTAATTAATTACAACTAATAAATAACTTACTGGGATTTTAATTTTCCAAGAGTGAGTGTTTATGAAAGAAAAACCATTTACCTACTATTAATAAGTTTGATTTACTGTCCAATAAATTAAGTGGTAAGTGGATGATTGTATTTTAATAATAAATTATTTATCATCATCATCATCAAACCCTAAACTACATACAATAAATAAATTCATAGTTACTATTATAAATAATTTATGATTTAAATACAACCATCCGTTTTTTCCGGACGGAAAAATATCGTGCAGTACACAAGCGCACTTAAAGGCTGCTGTACACGGGTAGAGTAAACGGTAGAGTAGAGCGGTAGGAGTAACTTGCCAGCGGTGCTAGCTACTCTACTCTACCAAATTTCAGTAAGTACCTACTCTACGTATGGCACACTGAAAGTTCTGCGCTCCTGGCCGCTCATCTATGTTTTATTTTCGAATGTTATATTATTTAAGACTAAGGAAACTCAATGATGGATGGCGAGAAATCGCGTGTCATTTGTTTTTAACCGACTTTAAAAAAAGGAGAAGGTTCTCAAGTCGACTGTATTTTTATTTAATGTAGGTATGTTGTACCATAACTTCGCCAGTTGTTAACCGATTTTAATAACTATTTTTTTATCTGAAAGAAAATAGTTTATGTGTGGTCCCATGAAAAATTTAAAGTAGTTGGTTCAGTAGTTTTTTCACAATACTGAAAAAACACATAGTTTTCGACAGGTAATTCCTGCTTTACACGCCAATATCTTCGCGAACTATTGACCAATTCCAATGATTCTTTTTGTATTCGAAAGAGTAAGCTCCTGAGGTGGTCACATTGTTACCAAGTTAGGGTCTGATGGTGGAATCCAGGGGAAATCGAGGAAAACCCGCAAATGTTATAGGTAGTTTACGAGTTTTATAGATTTTTTTAAGTATTTGTGCATCTGGTAGTCATCATCTCATGATGATGAGCTGGTGATGGAAGGTACAACTCCTCAATGGCTAGGAGTTAGAGGATAATTCTTTAAATATCGTTGATAGGTAATGATGGCTTGGCACCGACTCGATCAGATCAGTAAGTTTCAAGATTGATTAGATAAAGTCCCGCCCTTTCGTCCTTTGAATGGAATGATTCAATTTATTTTTTTATTTTTACGTGTTTTTGGGATGTGAGTTTTTGTTTAACACAAGTTGCGAAAAGATTTGAGGGCGATGGTTATTTGCATGACTTTAAAAGTTCACTGTCTCCGCAAGACTGCACTGCTCGTCTTCAAAATGCTTTTGGAAGGGAAGCACCTCATTTGAGCACTGTAAGGCGTTGGTACGAAGAATTTAACCATGACTGTGTTTCTCTCCATGAAGAAATTCGTGTAGGTCGGTCGGTTCGGCCGGAAGAGGCCGTGATAGCTTTCAACCAGCAGCGCGTGAAAAACATGCCCGCAGCCTTCTAGACCATTGGGGTCCTTATGTTTTCAAAAATGGTTTGACCGAATTAAAAAGTGTTTAAAGTGTAATGGAGCATACTTCAAAAAGCAGTTAATATAATAATTTATATGTGAATTGTTTTAATAATGAATTACGCAAAACTTTCAGTTTACCCCTAGTACTCAACCAATGATGTCTACATTAGTATAGTTAGTAGGATAGTTAGTTAGTACTCTACCACTCTACTCTACCGTTTACTCTACCCGTGTAGCCTTTAGGATCAGTCGACCGTATTTAAAGAGTTTATTGGGTGAGGTACAATTTGACAAAATTTAAGTTTTGCCATGGCCCACCAAATTATTGAAGAATCCAAATTATTACTAAATAGAGATACTGCTAATAATACCTAATTATACATATTAACACGTGCAAAGTCAATGTCAAAGTAATCATTATTAAAATAATCTTTAAAGTTGAGTACCTACCACCCTGAGCTCTTCGTACCATCCATTCAATGTCATACATGTCAAGAAGAAATATGAAAAATTGTAATAATAACATTAGATATTAATATGTGAGTAGGTACTTTGTCATTGTTTTAACGTCAACTTGTCCCTGAGTTTAAAAATACTAATAAGTTGGTTATCTTGTAACTCATCTTATAGTTAAAACATATTATGCAATTAATTCTAAAATAGTACTTTCACTGACAGTACCCACTTATCCCATAACTCTATTTGAAAATTACTTTCAAAAGATAAAGCACTCAAGGAAAGTCCAATTACCTACATTTGTTTGTGCATGTTGAGATGTGTTTTATCTCTATTTTGATATATTTTGACGTAGCAATTTACGTAGGTATGATTATTATGTTCTAACGATGCAATGATGCACAAACTCGTGCCACAAAGTGATAAATAAGTAGTGCTACAGACTTGTGGTGTTATAGACATTATAGGTCTTTATCTATGAAATTGCCGTTTGTTTCTCATATGTTCATTGATCTCTAATTTTTTAATAATTTTTTTTTGTTTTTTGTTCAAAAAACAAAAAATTTTTTTTTTTCTAAAATTTATTTATGTTATTTCAAAACTTCAATTTTTTATATACCTATTAATTATAGAAAAAACAGAGAAAGCGAAGCCCCCCGCCACCTTTCTTTTATTTTTCTAGATAGTTTTAGTTGTCTTTATTGCTTTTATTATAGAGGGGGATGAAAAGCAAAGTGTATTTACTTTCCTTATATTTGAAATGAAAAGTAGAGTGTATTACTCGGCCGCAAAATTATTTTCATCTCGGGCGACGTATATTGAATCCCTCGCTGCGTTCAGGATTCTACTTTAGAATCCTTCACTGCGCTCTGGATTCAAAATAGCGCCCTCGCCGTAAATATGTTATTTTGCTCCCTTGTAATACAATCTACTATATCGTTCTCATATTTCGTTAATTGATTTCGGACTATAACGATTGATTTCGAAATTTAAGGGCTTAAGAACGATTTTTTTGTAGTATGAGCGATTTAGGGAATTGGATGAATAGTGTTAAGTCGCTTATAGAAAAAAAAGGATGATAGTGTATTGTATGTTCTCCTTCAAACAACAATTATCTCGATATCAAATTAACAAATCAGTTCAAGTAGCGGCGTGATCAAATAATAAACTTAATTTTTGTTAACTGAAACATTAGAATACTTATTATTACCGGTTATTACCGGTTTTGGCCACTGGCCCGGTTTGGCTACTTTTTGCTCTAAAGTTTTCTAAATAACCTTTCGTCATCCTTGCCTATGGTAATTAAAATAAGATATTTTAAGGTAATAATAACAATCGTTATAGCATTCCTTATGTCATACATTTTTTTTCAATTAACGCCATTTTTTGTTTTAAAAACTTTTAGTATGAAAATAACAAATTTTTTAAGGATAAAATTTATAATAAACCTTTTTTTTTATTAAATTATTGTTTCGCCATTGATTAGTTTCTAGCACACAAGAATATAACTATTTATTTGACCTGGGTTTGGTTTCGATTTTTTGGTATACTTATAAAGGTTTGGATATCAATAAATGGCCAAAACCAGAGCACTTGGCACCTTTCAGACATTTTGTTTTATGTACAAGAACGTTTTTACCACACTTTTATTAGCTTCACCTGTAACTAACTAACTAAGTCACAATGTAAGAAAATCTTGGAATTCAATTTTATCCTACTTCTAATGGTCGTATTGATTTGAAACTTTGCAAGTCTACATAAATCCGATGACAATACAATAATTTGCTACCATCGAGCTAATCTGATGATGGAGTCAAGAGGTGGGCAATAGAACTCTTTAATTGCTGCTAGGAAACCCATCGAGTTTAGGCTCATTCGTTTTGTTCTGATGAGACATATTCGCTACACTTGGTGGTGAGGGTCTGATGGGATGAAGCCAGTGACACTCCTTAATGACCACTAGGAAACCTTTTGAGTTTGGGCTCATTTGTTTCGTTATGATGAGACCTATTCGTTACACTTGGTAGTGAGGGTCTGATGATGGAGCAGGGAGAAAGCCAGTGGCTCTTCTTAATGACCACTAGGAAACCCCTCGAGTTTGGGCTCATTCGTTTCGTTCTGATGAGACCCATTCGCTACACTTGGTGGTGAGGGTCTGATGATGGAGCAGGGAGTAAGTCAGTGGCACTCCTTAATGACCACCAATAAACCCTTCGAGTTTGGGCTCATTCGTTTCGTTCTGATGAGACCCACTCGTTACACTTGGTGGTGAGGGGTCTGATGATGGAGCAGGGAGGAAGTAAGAGACACTTCTTAATGACCACTAGGAAACCCCTAGAGTTTGGGCTCATTTGTTTTGTTCTGATGAGACCTATTCGCTACACTTGGTGGTGATGGTCTGATAATGGAGCAGGGAGTAAGTCAGTGGCACTCCTTAATGACCACCAAGAAACCCTTCGAGTTTGGGCTCATTCGTTTCGTTCTGATGAGACCCACTCGCTACACATGGTGGTGAGAGTCTGATGATGGGGCAGGGAGTAAGTCAGTGGCACTCCTTAATGACCACTAAGAAACCCTTCGAGTTTGGGCTCATTTGTTTCGTTCGTTTAATGTTTAAGGGGTGGGCAGACACATGAATGGACTGTAAAATCCATTACCATCCATCCATGGCTTGCCATTTATTAAACTAAAAAGTAAAAAATAAATATGTACTTAGTTTAAAATACTACTAAAACCCACTTTTATAGGAACAGACTAAAAAGTACAAAATAACCGTCTATTCAGTAACTGAAATTAAAAAGCGTGGTGCTCTCTTTGCAAAGCATGCACTTCAAGTACTTAATATTGACAACGCGCACCTCGCTTTTTAATTTTAATTACTGAATAGATGGTTATTTTGTTATTTTTAGTCTGTTCCTATAAAAGTGGGTTTTATTAGTTTTTTAAACTACATATTTATTTATATTAAATTTGAAAGATGTAAGTACCTTCAAAGGCAGATATCATCATCATCATTTCAGCCGTACGACGCCCACTGCTGGGCATAGGCCTCCCCCAAGGATCTCCACAACGATCGGTCCTGCGCTGCCCGCATCCAGCGGCTTCCCGCGACCTTGACCAGATCGTCGGTCCACCTTGTAGGGGGCCTGCCCACGGAACGTCGTCCGGTTCGCGGTCGCCATTCGAGAACCTTTCCGCCCCAACGGCCATCGGTTCTCCGCGCTATGTGTCCCGCCCACTGCCACTTCAACTGAGCAATCCTTCAGCAAAGGCAGATAAATTCTCTATAATTCAAGAAATATTTTTGTCTGGAACAACTAAGACCATCGACCACTAAATGCTTCAAAGCGATAAACTCCTTAAAGTGGCCACAAAAGGGTTTCCTGCTCTACATAATAAATTAAATATGCTGAGAATATTATTCACAGCGTAACTTAAATAGGTGCAGTCTCTACAAGACATACCTATTTTATTTTACTTAAGTAACTTGACAAGTTTAAGGTGTAACTGAGAGAAAATCACATTATTCATTTACACAAATCCAAATAATTTGACGAATCATAGACAAAAAATCAGCACAAAAAAGAAAACTTTCGTAAGTACTAAATATTGCAACTGCGCAGTTTTTTTGTCTTTGGTTTTGGTCAAGTCATATGCCGAAACCTATACATATATTCACTTGCATAATTACTTTATTTTCTAGAAATTTCTTCAAAAAATTCAGGAAATTATTGAATTATAAAAGAATTAGAGCGTAGGATCCTTGTATCGGTCAATGCTGCAACGAACGTACCAAATTCAAGGTTTTCGTATACAAAACAAGTTGCTATTTAAGTATTGCTAATTCAAGAAATAGGAACTCACCTACTGAATTAATAAACAATTATGAAAATACACACTTTCGAGCATCATCCAACTCTCTTCATACTATCTCACTAATATAATAATTGCAAGATTTGACATTGATGAAATTAACGATTAACGCTGGCTATACATACATATACAGCGCGTAAGAAGTATTGGATAAATTCGACGCTTCTTCGTAACGACTCTGTAGCTCAGAGGTTAGAGCAGTCGCCCGGATAGCGAAAGGTCGTGGGTTCGAGTCCCATCGGAGGTGGTTGTGAGACGGGTCGATTTTTTCTAAAATACTTTATTTTCCATTTTTCAATTACTTTATTTAAAATTTTTTAAGATTAGATTTTTTCGTTTGTTCGTCTATATATAAGATGTTTTGAAACAAACTGCAAAACGAGCAGGGGGTAGTCAGGTTAAGTGTTTAGAACGTAAATAAAATAGAAAAAGAATCCTAAAGTTATTATTTTTTTATTAAATTTAACAAAAAATTCTAATATTATTTATGGATATCAATTCAATAATTAACTTAATACCGAACGTAAAAACAAAATTACTTATTTAACCACGAGACAGGTAAACGATAATCCGGAAGCTATTGGGCGCATACAATAGCGCGGTAGGAGTATCGCTATAGCGGCTGGCCGATCAGCTGTTGGACCGCCGGGGTTTTGATGACCGCGGCGCCCAGCCCGCGTGCGCTCTGAAATTACTTGTTTTCATCGTAAAATGAAATAATTTTATTAAAACGTTTGGTATTGTACATATTGAATTGATATCAAAAAATAATATTAGAATTTTTTGTAAAATTAAACAATATAAAAAAAAATTGGGATATTTTTTTCTATTTTTTTATGTTCTACTCACTTGACCTGAACACCTCCTGCTCTATTTGCAGTTTGTTTTACACCATTTTATATATAAAATTCAAAGTCCTGACTGACTGACTGACTGACTGACTGAGATATCAACGCAGAGCCCAAACCGCTGACCCTAGAAACTTGAAATTTTGCACATAGATACCTTATACAGTGTAGGCATCCACTAAGAAAGGATTTTTGGAAATTCCACCCCTAAGGGGATAAAATAGGGGATCAATGTTTGTATGAACGTCCGTCAGTTTTGAAGTTAGGATCTTCTAATTTTGTATTTAGGCTTACAATTGAAAATAATATTTATTTGTGTCAACGTTTTTTACAGTTCCACCAACGAAGGGGGATGAAATGTTGTATCTGGAAAGTCCTTCATTAAATTTATTTTTTAAGGTCTATGGTTGGAAAGTAAAACAAAAAAAGCAAACACATATTTTATATTTTTTCGAAAATAAACCGCTTAGAAGTTAAATGGGATAAATAAACCTAAAAATCGATATGGATATTGAGGTTTTATGGGATGACGATTGCAAAAATGACATTTATTTTGATATTTAACACGCTCAACATGATTCAACCCCTAAAAAAACGAATTTAAAAAACTAAAAAACCCGTCTGCGGTGCAAAAAACTAAAAAGAAAAAACAAGCAAAAAAAGATCGATTGTGGATTTAATATGTTCTTAGTTCTTACTAGTAAATTGTATGCAGGGTTATATATATTAGGTACTTAATACAAATTTTAAGTAAGAGAATTCTCGGAAGCAGGCGGGATCCATTTGCGTATAAAATTTATAAAAATATCATGGATCCCGCCTGCTTCCGAGAATTCTCTTATATAAAATTTGTATTAAGTACCTAATATATATAACCCTGCATACAATTTACTAGTAAGAACTAAGAACATATTCAATCCACAATCGATCTTTTTTTGCTTGTTTTTTCTTTTTAGTTTTTTGCACCGCAGACGGGTTTTTTTAGTTTTTTAAATTCGTTTTTTTTTATTTTAAGCTTTTTAGTTAAATGTTCTATGTACATGAGCAAGACCTCGCAGACGTGTCAATTCTTGTAGGGAGTTTTGGTCGTTTCGTTAACTTTACGAAAAACCAAAATTCTAAACAACTCCTATTATTATCGCCTCCTAATAAATAAACCAAAGAAAATAAAACTTCTAAACCAAAATTCTAAACAACTCCTATCCTATTATATTATAATAAACCAAAGAAAATTAAAACTTCTTGACTAACTTAACTTAACTATCAATGATTGAAAACGATTTCGTTAAAATTCGACGAACATTTTTTTTTTAAATTAGAATTAATTAAATATTACGTACTATGCGATTAATATAAGAATAGGATAGGGACACCGCCATGTTGTGACGTCAAGCTGTCAAAGTGCTGTCAAACTAACTTCACTTCACTTCAGTATGGTGTGCAAAAAAAGATATTTATCGTGAATCAGGGGGCTGATCATGTCATTAGCTTACGATAAATAATGATGTTCGTGCAAACCAAAACATATGAATAATTTTCAGATAAATACAAATCATTAACTTGATTCTTTCGGAAAGTATAGGACTCATGAAAGTATGCTTTTGCGAAAATGATCAGGTAATTTGAATCTCAATCAAATTAAAATTTTGTGATATTTAACTGAAAACATTTTTTCATACATTGTTCTGCGGGGTACTTTAATATATTGCTTCAATAACACAAAAAAAAATTTGATGCAATTTACTGGTTTAAGTATTTAAATAAAACAGGAATTCAAGTTATGAAAATAATTTAATAATCAACTTTACAATAAAGTTAGTAAATTGGGGGTCTAGTGAAAAATTGTATTGGTCTATCATGGTAAAAGAATTGGCCAGCTAGATTCTGCACGTTGATTGAAGTTAGATTCGGCATTTAGGGTGCGCCGGGTATTGGTATAACGGGGAACGATTCAATTAAGCCACTCGGGGAGGCGCTTTTCGTGAATCCGCCAATTGTAAATCAAAACACATTTGCTTGCTAATGCTATTCCACCTCTTCTATTCCACTCATTTGAGAATCATCGTCCCGCTGGTCTGAGCTGCTACTGCAACTGCTACTGCTACAAAGACATTGAAGACTTTTCCTTCTGACATTGCAAAGTACTGTAGAAATATGTTCTAGTATTTTATCAAAGCTTTGAGCAAATACTCAAATACCAGTGCTACACATGTGTCCAAACATTTGTTCAAATGTTTGTGCTATGTCTGGCGCCGCGCGCCGGCATAACGAAGGGCATGAGTAGTAAAATTGTGTACGAAGAAAAAGGGAAGTTGGTGGACTTAAAAAATAAAAAACTTCGTTTTGAAAGTGGCAATACCCAAACCACCTTCTGCTAAAATAAATAATAATATATTTTCATTTTGTTGTGCACTTTCTTGCGAACTGTACCTTCCTTTTCAGAGTGAAGTTATTCAACAACCCGTCCTATTCTTAAAACAATCGCATAGTACGTCATATACCTAAAACAGATATTTTATTTTATCATCGCAATTCGTATCTATCATCTATCATCTCATCTATCATCTATCATTATAAATAATATTCAAGTTATACACTCACTTAACAGTATTTTATGTTTGCCAAACGTTAGCACGTTTTAATCGACTATCAGCGCCATCTAGCTGTTACCAAAGAAAACAATATCTAAATAAAATTCAAGAATGAATGTTGATAAGCGCAAAACTCGAGAACGGTTAGGCCAATTCGGCTATTTTTTTTTTCATATGGTTTATAAAGCACGCGGGAAGGTTTTTATGAAGAAACTGCGTAGAAAAATAGTAAAACAACACTTTTTATTTTTCCCATACAAACAATTAGCACTTATTAGTCGAAATTAGTTCAAAACATATTACTTATTTATATTTTCGTCATCGTCTTTGTAACCTCCTCATTTTGATACCCCACTCGATGGGATTAAAAAATATTTTTTTTACAATGCACAGAATATATCGCCTAAAAGCCGCCATTTTGTTTTTTTGTTAATTTTGATGTCCCATTGTCACTCGGCCCGTTAAGACGAATCTGACGACGTATCATTTATTAAAATCGGTTCATCCGTTTAGACGTTACGAGGGAACATAGAAACGGACACACATACATACAGGTCAAATACATAACCCTTTTTTGGCTTCGCCGCAGACGGGTAAAAAGTGGAAATAGGGGTGAAATTTTGAATGAAAAATCAGGGGGTAAATTGGCATTTCAACTTGAAACTTTGTAGGTGTACTTCTAAAAACAAAAAGGCAATCCATTTCGTAATTTTCCGAAAATCAATCCCAGGGGGTAAATAGGGTAACTAAATAAACCTAAATCATCTTAAGTAGGTACCTACAAGTTCTTGGTAGGTAACTAACAAGTTCTTGGTACCTAAGCTACTCAGAACTAACTTTTTGATTGTGAAGCAGACACTTATTTTTTACTAGCTTCCGCCCGCGACACGTATTTACGTGATTAGGCGGGTCCTCGCAAAGCGAGCAGCCTCGTGCGAGGCCCGCAGCAAGTGGCAAACGTTCTGCCTCGCGCGAGGCATCGCGCTTGGTGAGGCGCCTAATCACGTAAATACGGCTGATCGGATTTTGATGAAATTAAAACATAGAATACTTTTATCCTGGTTATTGGTCCCCTAAGGATTTTTTCGAAAGTTCACGCGGACGAAGTCGTGGGCGGAAGCTAGTAGTGGATAAACTCAAAAACTACTGGACCTATTTTGAAAATTCTTTCATCAGCAAGCAAGCTTTGCAATATAATGATGTCGTATATAGGTACTGGCGACTAACGTTACTGAATATTTAATTTAACCCTAAGGTATTCAATATGCCGACATCGACCTACTTTACGTTTTCCTTTAAATCATTGCTGATCCTAGATAACAATGTGTGTTACTAGTCTACATTATAAAGTCACGTTCACAGAGGTCGAGTTAATGAGGAATACTTAATTAGTTTCTTTTTTATGGTCGTGGTCAATTGTATATTACAAATTTCTGAAGAAAATTAGTAATGTCACCGACTGGGATGAAAAAATTACCATAATGTTAGCCTGAGAAGTGTCACTATACCTCATCATCATCATCATTGTCATGTCAGCCGAACGACACCCACTGCTGGGCATAGGCCTCCCCCAAGGATCTCCACAACGATCGGTCCTGCGCTGCCCGCATTCAGCGGCTTCCCGCGACCTTGACTAGATCGTCAGTCCACCTTGTAGGGGGCTTGCCCACGGAACGTCGTCCTGTACGCGGTCGCCATTCGAGAACCTTTCCGCCCCAACGGCCATCGGTTCTCCACGCTATGTGTGCCACTTCCACTTGCAATCACGACGCAATCCTTTGAACGATGTCGGTTGTTTTAGTTCTCTTACTGATCCCATCATTTCTGATTCGATCGAGCAGGGAAATACCAAACATAGCTCTCTCCATTACTCGCTGGGTGACTTTGAGCCTTCTTATGAGACCCATAGTAAAAGACCACGTCTGACTTCCATAGGTCATTTCTGGCAACACACACTGGTCAAAGACTTTCGCCTTGAGACGGACATTGAGGTATTTCGGACGCCAATACATATATTCGGACCTTCGCGAACGCTGCCCATCCGAGCTGGGCTCGACGATAGATCTCTTTCTCGAAGTTGGACTTACTTAACTGAACCGTCTGTCCTAGGTATACATAGTGGTAAGCAACTTCAAGTGTATAGTTTCCAACATTAACTGCAGCGGGTGCAACATGGGCATTGGATAAGATCTACGTATTATCCGTGTTCATCGTAAGACACACTCTTTAAAAACATTCCTAAAATCTTCGAGCATTGTGTTCATGTCTTCCAAGGTCTCAGCCATAAGAACTACATTTTCGGCAAACGGTAGGTGTGTTAGATACTCGCCATTGAAGTTGATGCCGCATCCTTTCCAATCCATAAGCTTAAAAACGTCCTCCAACGCAGCTGTGAATAGTTTTGAAGAGATGACATCTCCTTGTCTCACACCTTGCTGTAGTTGGATAGGATTAGAGCTCTGGTTCTGTAATCGGACAGACATGGTGGCGTTTTGGTATAAGCACTTCGATGTACATGTAGTCTATTTGGCACCTCTGGAGAGGCTGCAGAAGACTGTATACCTCAGAAGTTATTTCTTTCTATTCAGTAGGTTTTTGTAAGAAGCGGATACAAGCTGAATCCAGTCTGGTACAGTGGCGGATTTAGACATTTGACGGTTGCAGTAAAGAGCTTACGAGCTTTATTATGGACTAGCTGTTGCCCGCGACTTCGTACGCGCGGTGTAGTGACTTTTGTGTTAGTTTAGTTTATGTGTGTTTGTTGCTCAGATTTCATAACGCTCTTCTTGAAGTCCTATTCTCTACTAAAAGGGTCTAAAGAATATCGAATATGCAGGCTAGGGAATGAACATGGTATGTTGTTATCATATGCTGCATGAACATAGTTGAGCCCTCATTCAAAGATCTGTCCGTCTGTCAAGAAACTTTTTCTCAAGTATGCGTGGGAGGTATCAATCTAAAATGTATGTCAAATTAAATACTGAAGTCTGCAATCCCTTAGAGGCGACAAAAAAAACAAACTTCTCTTCTCTTCTTCATAACTCAAAAGGGTCACTTGGATCTCGATTTTCTTTTAAATCCCATTTAGCTACTTGTTGTTACCGATCCCGATTTAAATTTAAACCGCTATCTAGGTCGGTTTAGGCTGTCAAATCTCGATTTACAGTAAGTTGTGATAACTTATCTATATTTTCATATGGTTTTTATACGCAAAAATGCATGTATCACACATAACAGTGTATAATGATAACGATTATTTTGAACAGCCGTTCTTCGTTCTTCGACGTTGCTTGCTAGCGGGCAATAGATCTATTCTACGCGAGGTTCATAAGACTGAACCACACCAAAAGATCCATCTTGGATTGGCCAACCACGACCTAAGATTGGGGATCATTGATCGTGAATCTAATTTGTTCTCTTGGTGCTCTTGGATCGCACGAGGCACGTCCACTCCGACCACTACTATGGAGCTCCAGTGGTGAAGCGCACTCTTGCCGCGCGCGATTAGAGCGCGTATTATCGTTTTGCGCATATGCGCGCTTTCACGATTCTAACAGAAGTTCTTACTTAGTAATGCATAATATCAGGCCAATCATATTTTTACTATAAAATGTAAAAGAGATTGTGTGTATGTGAAAGTGGATTTGTTTGTTTGTCCGTTTTTCACGTCAAAATTGGTGCAACGGATCGACGTGACTTTTGGAATGGGAATAGTTTGGCAACTGAAAAGTGACATACTTAGGCAGCCATTAGACAGTCAATCTGGATCAATGATCAATGATCAATGATCGCGATGCAGATTGACTGTGTACGAAGGTGATTGACGGCTCGCGATCTTGATCGCAAAATATCTACAAAGTAAATCTCGATCGCGATCAAGATCACGATCAGTGATCGCGATCTGGATGTAATGGCTGCCTTTGGCTACTTTTTATCCCTGAAAAATATCACATTCCCGTGGGATAACGTCGTCGTTTAGTCCGAGCGGGCGAAGTCGCGGGCGGAAGGCTAGTATTTTGATATGGAGACATTTCTTCTTTAAGTAACAGGTATAAAATGTAATGATATACCATTTAATTATTTAATTTTAATCAATCATCACTTATGTAAGCTTTCCTAGTAAATAAATGAATAAATAAGTTAGATAGAAAACTATTTTTAATATTCCTTTATTTTATTGGATGGTACCTACGGCTGAAGGCCTAAGTAGCCAGAGCCGGTTAAATGACATAAAAAATGGTAGGTATAGTGCGCCAATCTTTTCTGTTCCGGTGATTATCTTAGGAACTAAAACAGTTTTCATACGACAGTCCATTTTGACAGCTAATTTCGTATTGCAAGTGGCTCCTCTGTCACGACTGTCACCGGAACAGAAAAGCTTGTGGCACTGTAGGTGTAGGTAACTACGTACTGGCCACTTAGCGTTTGAGCAAAATTTTCAAAACTACATTGGTGACATTTTGTCTACATTGCGACAAACTTATTTCACACAGTGGTTATTTTTTGGTACTAAATATACTGTTGACTGCCGGCAGTCCATTTTGACAGTTAATTTTGTATTGCTAGTGGCTCCTCCAGGACCACTGTCACTGGTTCAGATATATTTGTGGCACTATACTTACTGTAGCGACATCTAGCGTCGAGTGGAAATGCGAAATATAAATTTTACATCAATAGGGTAAGAACTTTAGTTTTGGCCACTGCCCCGAGTGCTTACTTAGCTTTAAACATTTCGTTAATAACTTTTGCTTGATAATATACTTTTTATCTATGACTTTTAAGTCATAATAACAATAGTAATAATTCTTTATGACATAGGAATATTATTCAATAAACGCTTTTCAGTTTACATCGAATTAGATGTTTCTTTTATTTTATCTAAGTTAGTTAAGTATTGATTTCTCGATGTATCTTTTAAAATTTGATTTACAAAAAACACATCAATCGGCACCCTTCGCACATTTTAAGTTTAAAAAATAGGTTTTTAATTGACTAAAATAAAACTAAATTTCGTAAGTATATGAATACTTAGTTATATGTTTTTACTATGTATGTCCACGAATTTCTCGAAATCTAAAGGCATATCGAGATGATTCTATTTGATTTAAATTAGGTGTATTCTAACTTTGGGAACAGTCTAAGATTCATCAAAATCGGTTTAGTAGTTTTCGTGGGTATGTTATTGTACAATATACACTAAAACTTAGGAAATAAATAGTAATTTAAAAAAATAAACTGGCTGGCACCGACCTCAAAAAGGTACCTTAATTATAATATAAATTATATTTTTCCTTTTCAGTTGACAAATACTTTTTGGAGTCGGTTAAATTTTTTAAGTAGTTTTTTTGTATTGTAAATTTAAAAATTTAAAGAAAAGTATAAGATACATTCTTGACAATTTTAGATACCTACTAGACTAAGACCATAGGCGAAAGAAGTGAAAAAAAATTAAAGTGGCAACAGCGGGGGCTTTCACCCTACTTAATATAGATAATCATTCATGTACTTTTGTGAAAGGTATATCGTAATCTTACTGACTTCCCGCGCCATCTATTGCTTAGTAGTTATGATGCAAAAGAAGTGAAAAACATCTTAAAGTGGCAACAGAGGGGGCTTTCACCCTAATTAATATCATTCGAATGTTCTTTTGTGAGAGGTATATCGTAATCTTACTGACTTCCTGCGCCATCTATTGCTTAGTAGATATAATGACGTAAATAACATGTAATTATTTTTATGATTTTATATGAGCCTGCCCCCCTAGCATGACCAACAAAATTCGATATGATATGATAAGTTATCCGGTTTAACTGTCAAAAGACTATGGGTTTTGACGTTTGAATTTCGATAAGTCGCTCTATCATGCGATACATATCACGTTTTGGGTGGTCATGCTAGGCTTACAGGATGGGTTTTAATTTATATTATGTTTTGAAGCAGGTAAAAAAAATAACATGATTCATTATTAATTGAGACAGCGATTAAATATAACGTATTTTCATAATCATGTGGCGCCATCTATTTTAGTAAGAATCAGTTTTTGTATTTTCCCGTAGGAATAATTAAATTTCCCGCAATAAAAGGTACCCTATATGTTGACCCGGGTTATAAGCTATTACTACACAAAATTTGGTACAAATCCGTCCAGTAGTTTTTGCGTGAAAAGCGAACATACAAACAGACAAACAGACAAACAGACAAACAGACAAACAGACAAACAGACAAACAGACAAAAATTTTAAATTCTATCGTTTTGGGGTCTATATCCTGTACACATCACATAGCAGTATTTTTTTTTTTTAATATTTCATGTACAGACTTTTTGTCCGTTTCTGTTTTATTATATGTATAGATTAAGCTCTCATCATACACGAGGTACTTACGTGACGTGACCTTAACAATTATGCGCAAAATTTGCCGCCTCCCAAAAATATGCCGAAATATGCTATAACCAACTCAGCCTACTGGTAAACCCGCCACTACCACTACTGGGTGCCTACCATCAACTCTTATTGCGGTTTTGTTAAGGACCTAAACTGATCTGCTTCGCTTATTCGTACCACGACAGCTTAATATCAATGACAGCGATTCAGTGATCATTCATTGACATTTCACAGCCGCTATTGTAAGCTGTCATAGACTCTTATTTGACTTATAACTCGGCCAAGCTAACATGACACCTGCAGGTTATACCCGTCCCTCTCACTCTCCGGGCATGACAGAATCGAGTGAAAGAGACGGGTAGAAGAAATAAGGACACCAATCGTTCGGTCATTCACATTTAGCAATTCATTTGCGATCCAGTTTTTAGAAGGTCATAGTACGAAAGAAAGCAATTCATTTTAGGAACCTATTCTGCATCGCGCTATTTTTGAATCGCTGTCTTAAAGTTGATGGTAGGCACCCTGGTCTGGTAAGTTTACAAATAGAGTGCTCGTCAGATAAGTCTGCGCGCGGTAAAAATCGAATACTCTTCTATTTATCTTTTCTATAACATTAGAACAAAAAAATGCACTGTAACTAGCGCCAAAAACGCGCCAAGCACGTGTAGAGCTATCTGACACACACTCTACGTAGCATCGGGTTTTCACACTAAACGTACTGTCCACGCACGCACTGTCCATTGCCACTTCAGTTTGATAACCATCATTTTCTAACCATGGTAACCTTACTTCGCCTCGCATTGATTAGATTACGCAAAAAAACGTTAAGTACGATTACATCGTTATTTGTAAATAAATGGACATAACTCTTTCAAAATTTGGCATTAAATATTATAAATAGAGAAAAACTCTCAACAATGTTTTCCACGGATCGAGGAAGTTGAAACATCCGTAAAATGTAAATTGAAATATGATGTGACCCACAATAACCTGGTAAATTGTTATCGCTGTTATCAGTGGTCGCGTTATCGGCTATCTACACTTATGGCGAGGCCGTATTATTTAATATCTCCCACCAGATCTGACTCACCGAGTCCATGGCTTCTAGTGAGGATAACATTAGTGTTTTGTTTTGAACAGTTATAGCTTTCAATATGGTATTTCACTATTGTTGTAATGTAAATATTTAATGATGAAGTTAAAAAATATTTAATATTTAAGAATATGTACCAATTGTGATAAAATAAATTGATTATGTTTTATGACGAATGAATTATAAACTGTGTAATTTCGACTATAGCTGTCTCTTTCTAAAACGACATCTTCAATGGTGAGACAAAAGGGCTTATTACAAATTGGCTAAATTCAGCATCTTTTTAAGCATACATTGCTTGTTTTGATTGCATCACTTGCTATAAATGAGCTCAAAGAAAGCAATGTATGCTTAATCAGATGCTGAATTTAGCCAAGTGTAATAAGCCCTTAAGGCGCTTCTGACGTGGTGACATCATAAAAGCAATTTGTTCTCTCCTTGTCTAATTAGAAAGTTTGATAATATATAACTAACTAATCTATAACTTTAAAAATATTCAAGATAATTGAAAATAGATAAGTAGGTACTTGTTTAGTATTGCTAATATATCGCAAAACAATAAAAAAAAAACAACGGGCTGCACTCCGGGAGTGCCGGCAGAAGTGAAAAGGGCTCCCCAGACTTTTTCACAAAAAAGGAATTTCACAAAAAAATTAAAAAAACACGGACTGGATGTGAACCGAGGTTTTCTGGCTTCAATGCGGCTCTGAGCTATTACAACTTTGGAAACAATGGCGAAATTTGCCTTCGTATTCTAATGACATTGTAACAGCTTACATACTGAAAAAAGAGTAAAAAAATGGACGTTGCTATGACAACGAGAAGAAAAATAATCAAATCGTGAAAGGGGAAATTCGCATGGACTGCTTGTGCATTTCGCAGAAAAATGATGTCCCGCCAACATACTTACTACTTTTAATTTTCAGCGTAATTTTCAACTTTTGTTGTGTGGTAAAAAAAACATTAACTTATGCTCAGATAATAAATCGAACAGGTGGGATTTTGTGTTTAATCAGTTTTGTTTGATGTTAATAATTGGGGGTTAAAGTTCATTTGGAGTATAATAAAATATCATGAAGAATTATTAAACGCAACCCTTGTACTTAGTAGATATTTCAGAAATCCTATGGTTTTTTTTTTTTATTTATTCAAAAAGTCTTTACAGAGAATGACAATCTATTGTCATAATAATAACATAAGTAATAAGAATTCCTTTGTATATTTTCTATTGCCCCATTATATTAAAATTTATTAGCTAGCTATGCAGTAGAACTCAGATTTCTAATCGTTATCGATCATACTTGAAATGAATTAATTAAGTACCTTGCCAATTATCTATAACTTTATTGTAATGTCCATGGCATTTAATTAAGCTGAAGTTTATTTGAACAAGGTAACCGCTGGAATTACCTATCTCATTGCGACGAATTATAAAATAATGCATTAGGAGTCATGTGACAAATAGGTATGTATCTTTTTAACGATTTGTATAGGGTTCTACCTGACCCTGTTCGCATCCGTTCGAAAACGGATTTTCTATGTCTTGTATCTATTTGTCTATTTTGAAGTAAGTAATTGATAGTGACAATGAATGAATTTCGAGCTCTGAAACATTATAGAAAATTTAGGAATATGCTTGAGACTAAATACCTAGTACAAAATGCATAAAGATACTCTTGGTTTCAAATGGAGATTTAATAGTGAAAATTGCCTCGCTCTTTGCGATTAACTCGAGCAAGTTGACAATTCCGGTCCTTATCCATTGGAATGACCGAATAAAAGAGATGCAGTTAGTGATGCGTGCAGGAAGGATGTCCCAATTAGAAAGGAATTGTCGTACGATTACAGATCCAGTGATTACCTATGATGACTGACTCCTTAAATTCCCAAGAATGTGACATCCTTTCATTCCAGTTCTTTTATCCTACAGATAAAGTATGGCGTCGAAAGGTCTATTCATTTTAAGGTATTACTGGTATTACCGAAACTGAATATTATAATAATCTATACTAACATTATGAATGTGAAAGTGTGTTTGTTTGTCAGTGTGTCACGTCAAAACGGATCGACGTGGTTTTTGGAATAAGGATAGCTTGGGAGCCGGAGATCCCCCTATTGCCCCCTATTGCGAGTTGGCTATGGCACTCGAGTGCCATATAGCAAATTTTTATCGCGTAAAAATATCACAATACCGCGGGATTGTATGGAAAACAGACATGGAAAATCGACGTGCTAACAAAAGTGACATTATTTATCCCAATTAATTCCATGACCGCTTCCAAAGAGTCACTGACGTTTTAGCCGGTGGATTACTTTTAATAGGTGACATTTGTCGCAGGCAATGTTTAAAACTTTTTTGTTGAATCTTTATTAGATGAATAGGTATACTTGCAATTACAGGTGATCTGTGGGTGATACGAAGTTCACCGGATCCACGGTATTTTATAAAGCAAATGATCTTGAGACCAGAGAACAGACACACACAGGGAATTCCTAGAGGTACGTTCAACATACCACCAGGTATATACCGTAAGGCTCAACGCCAGTTTTAGTATACTGCACTAAAGACCTTTTGCAACAGACTGCCATCTGGTAAATCCACCAATAGTGTCACAGATCGGCAGCTTAACCAAATGAAACACAAATAATATTTTTAAGACAAAAGGTCATTTGGGTTGACCAGCAGCTACCTGGGATCTAAAACTTTCAAAAGTACGAAAGGAGCATTGTCGTCTCTTTAGAATGGGCGTTAAATGGGATAAAACAACAACAGATGGGTAATGATAGTGAGTGCCCAAAGCAATAAAATTTTATACAAAAAATAATGCCACCTTTTGTAAAATCCCAGACAGCGCATGTTATTGAATCTTCGTTGGTAGAAAAAACAAATGGGGCGGGGCTAAGAATGGGCAGCTCTTCTTGTCCATGCAAGCGATTAAGTTTTATAAGTGTATATCTGGTGGTTTTGTTCATTGTACCTAGCTAAAATTATTTTTACTTGAGATACAAAGGCAAACGATATTTTTAGTAATTATGTAAGTTTACTTTATCTAACTATGACGTCAATAAGTGATTTTGCAAATTTATGAGAATAATGAACGTCTTTGACATTGACCTTACTTACTGACATTGTCATAGTTTTCTATGAGGAAGGCATCCACGACAAAAAAGATCGGAATGATTTCAAGAAATTATTCTCCATCGTTACGGTATGTATGTTCTTCACTGTAAGTTTGTTTTTTTTTTATTTTTTTTAATGAAATTCTGTAATTCGCTATCTAAATCTGCCTGGAAGCAGATCGATACATTTGTTTTTTTAAACCTTATAAAATTAATACTTTACTTTAGCAATAGACTAGCAGGTGTGAAGTTATCTAAGTTTAATTGTTCAAAGGTGAAATGTGAGTTGGACTTTACGCGACAATGCAGCCTCTGCTGTTGTCTTTATGTTGATAAGCCCACGCGCCACTACAGATAGCGGTATCTGTTACAAACCGCAGCGAACTATGTTTTGTTATACTTAGGCGTTTCACTTCTATAATTTATGATACAAAAAGGGTGATAAGTTTGTTTCTTTGTTTTTTTTTTTTTTTTTTTTTTTTTTTGACGACCGATTTGGCGCAGGGGTAAACTACCTGCCTTCTGCGCCAGAGGTCTCGGGTTCGATTCCCGAACAAGACAAATATTTGTGTGCATAAACACGTCTATTTGTCTTGGTCTGGGTGTTTTCTATGTATATTAAGTATGTATTTACAAACAAAAAGGATTTAAGTATATATTTATCCGTTATCAAGTTCACGTAGACACAGTTTCTTAAGAAATTAACTATGGGCTTAGATAATTGGTGTGATTGTATGAAAATATTAATTTATTTATTTTTATTTATTTGAACGTGATGATCTCTTAGATACTTGTAATTATGAATGAAAAAAGGTAGACATAGGAAAATGTGATAGTAAAAAACGACGTATCACATTTTTCCTATAGGTAAGTAGGTATTTACAGAATTGCATTGTGAATGCATAAAAATAATTTAAAATCTCAAAAAGCAAACAGTTTGTCGCAAATATAACACAAATAAATTGGTCTTAATAATCTGGTTTAAATATGACAGCTACTAGTTCTGACTATCTTTTATCTTTCGTTTTTCCGGAAGTTACTTATATCGTCATTTCCTCGATCGTGTCTCCGACTTCCTTTGTTGTTCAATGTTACAATTGACTCACTTGAGCTCATTTCATTCAATCATTGCGCCTTCTCGTTTTCTTTGAAGAGTTAACTTGTTCACTTTTTAATGATATAAAGGGAAACTAATTCGAACGTTTGCGAATCATATTTGACTTTTAAGATATCAGTTGCAGCTACTTATAAGATTATGGTTTATTTTTATTGTTACCTATGTGATTAGAAAAGTTTCGGTTAATCTATCATCCATTCATGATGTTAGAGTGAGTCACTGCATGCTAAATAAAGATAGGTAGTATTGTGTTTATAACATGAACTTCCTGTCCATTAAATTATTTTTTAAGTGGTCTTAATCATTTGTGCACGTTTACTGTTTTTCAATTTAGATTTTTATTACTTTGATGCGCTTGAGCGCTTTTCCTAATCATGTAATTTTAGTAGGCATTTTAAACTATTTTACCACACTTTTATTAGCTTCACTTGTAACTAAGTCACAATGTAAGAAAATCTTGGAATTCCATTTTAACCAACTTCTAATTGTCGTATTGATTTGAAACTTTGCAAGTCTATATGAATCCGATGACAATACAATAATTTGCTACCATCGAGCTGATCTGATGATAGAGTCAAGAGGTAGGCAATAGAACTCTTTAATTACTGCTAGGAAACCCCTCCCCCTTATTACAAAACGTGGACTAAAATAGTCCTGGTTTAAAACTGGTACTAAACTGGTGCTGTCACTTTCATTTTCCAAATGAAAGACAGAATTAGCATGAATTTTAAACCAGGTCTAACTTTTAGTCCACGTTTTGTAATAAGGGGGCTCGAGTTTAGGCTCATTCGTTTTGTTCTGATGAGACCCATTTGCTACACTTGGTGGTGAGGATCTGATGATGGAGCTGGGATGAAGCCAGTGGCACTCCTTAATGACCACTAGGAAACCTTTTGAGTTTGGGCTCATTTGTTTCGTTCTGATGAGACCTATTCGCTACACTTGGTGGTGAGGGTCTGATGATGGAGCAGGGAGGAAGTCAGTGACACTTCTTAATGACCACTAGGAAGTGGGTACCTTAATCAAGTAGGTACCTTAATATTGACAACGCGCACCTCGCTTTTAAATTTCAGTTACTGAATATCTATTCAGTAACTGAAATTTAAAACCATCTGGTTATTTTGTACTTTTTAGTCTGTTCCTTAAAGTGGGTTTTATTAGTTTTTTAAACTAAAGTTCAGCATCATTACCATCATGTCAGCCGAACGACGCCCACTGCTGGGCATAGGCCTCCCCCAAGGATTTCAACAACGATCGGTCCTGCGATGCCCGCATCCAGCGGCTTCCCGCGACCTTGACCAGATCATCGGTCCACCTTGTAGGGGGCCTGCCCACGGAACGTCGTCCGGTACGCGGTCGCTATTCGAGAACTTTTCCGCCCCAACGGCCATCGGTTCTCCGCGCTATGTGTCCCGCCCGCCCACTGCCACTTCAATGATGCAATCCTTCGAGCGATGTCGGTTTTTTTAGTTCTCCTGCGGACCTCATCATTTCTGATTCGATCGAGCAGGGAAATACCAAGCATCGCTCTCTCCATTTCTCGCTGGGTCACTTTGAGCCTTCTTGACCCATAGTAAAAGACTACGTATCACTTCCATAGGTCATTACTGGCAACACACACTGGTCAAAGACTTTCGTCTTGAGACATTGAGGTATTTCGGACGCAGTAACGCTCTCTTAGTCTAATTAGAAAGTTTGATGCTATATATCGCTGAAAATATGCAAGATAGTAGCGATGGGCGTTGAATCAACGAACGGTCTAAATAGACGGTTTACGTTCAATCGACGCTTCGACGGTCTATAGTTCATTCGTGAACTAGTTGAATTCATAGACGACTAATCTGATAGTCCACAGCGTTCTTATCTACTGACAACGCGACGGACGACGACCGACGACGCGAAACGTAGCGTTCGTTGAGTATCGTCGGACAAAGCAATTTGGACCTAAAGTATAATATGGCGTAGGAGTTGATATTTGTAGTTTTTTTTTAGACTTGTTAGAGTGAAAAGTAAAGAACATTCTGATATTGTGCAAAAGAGTACGTCGATGGACTGGCTAAACGATGCAGTGCAGGATGAACTTATTTTGTAACTGCAGTTCATTCGACTGTCAAATAATGCGTAAAACTAGACTAACTAAAGACACCGTCGAAGCATCGCGCCCGTAGACTAGACCAGATTTAGACGTTTAAGTCGACCAGTTTAAGTCGATTGAATTGAACGCCTTCCATTACCGCGTCGACTAGTCGACGAATTCAACTAGTTGATCGACTAGTCGATGGACGGTAATGGACGGTCTAGTTTCGTTAACGAAAAATACGTCGACGACCCATCTCTACAAGATAGGTATTTGAAAAGAAATGCCTATGTCGCAATTTCCAATCTAGGTCAAACGATAACATTTCTTTGTTTTTCCTATAAGTTGCGAATTTATTTAGCTTTAAGTATAATTTATTATAAAAAACCAGTGTATCGTGTGGGTTATTGCAGTTACATAAATAGGTCAAGAACTCGGTTATCATAAATGATAAAAGGACAAATTAACTTCTTAATTTATATAAGAAGTTTAAAAATATCAATGTTTAATTGGCATTAAGAATAAAACACTTAATTTATATTTACATAATTAGTAATCTGAAAGAGGCAATTATCAAAATTTTAATTGCTAAAGGTGGGTAGTGGTCAGTAGACACGTAACGTAGCAGTATTTTGGTTTATTTGTGTAAGTAATTATGATTTTGGAAGTCTACGAATGTAAGCATTTCAATTTAATCGTTAATAGGGCAGAGATAAAAAATATTGAAAAAGCAGGTTTTCAGTTAATATTTATACGTTTATTAGGATTCTTTTTAACAATATTTATGAACAGTTAGTTGGTTCCCAGTACTAATAAAAGTTTTAAGGGTCTTTAGGATAAAAAAAAATATAACTATTTAATTTAAGAAAGTGTACAAAGATAAACTTTTGCACTATGGTGAAAAAGCTGAGGAGGTAAGCAATTGCCCTTTGCCCTATTAAAGGTTTAACAGAGAAATGACTGAATAAAATAGGTAAGTAATTAGTTAAAAAACATGATTAATTCTTAGGTACACATAATTACTTATTTAATTATTATTAATTAATTCAGTAAAACACTTCTTCGAGTTGTGCATGCGTAAGTACGTCCACCATATTATTATCTAACCGCGCACACGTGCCACATGCTTATGTGTGTATGAAAACTACAGTAAAAATGCCACCACCGACCTCTTTCCTGTAGTTTTCATACATTTTATTAGTATAGTGTGTATGAAAACTACAGGTGACTTCGGTGGCCAGTGTGCGGCCAGGCTTAGTGCGTTTATTTAAAGACAGAGTTGCGCAAAGTGGAGTTAAGTTTTTATACATTTGACACAACAGGCGTTGTTAGTTCTGTAAACTGTTGTACAGTGGCACAATCTTTTCTGTTCTGGTGACAGCGGCGATATGTACGTTTTTCTTTTTTTTGTAGAAATTTACCGGCCCTGACTTCTAAGACCTTCAGCCGCCAGCAGCGCTATGGTTGGACCAAGGAATTTATAAGTACTACGTACATCAACTTGACAGCAGAATGACATTAAAAAAAACATGATAGTTTCATATTTTGGCCACCGGAACAGAAAAGTTTGTGGCACGTGTATGTAGGTAATAGAAACGCAGCCTTACAGCCAAATACAGATTTTTGTCTTTTCATTAGGAAGTGATTGATTGACTCACGTGTATCCAGCCAGGATGTCCATGAGCGAGCTCTTGCCGGCCCCAGACTGGCCCATGATGACCGTCAGCTCGCCGGCGTTCAGCGACCCAGACACGTCTTTCAGGATCGTCTTGCGTCCTGCGCCAAACCACTTCATTTATAGGTATGCTTCATAGGCTTTAGCTTTGATTTTTTACTAATTTAAACAAGCAAATTGTTTGGGCAGGTGATCCTGATATAACGGCCTTGGAATGGCTCGGAAAGTTGGAAGTTAGTGCCGGTAAATCCTACGGTTGCCCTGGAGATTGTAAAATAAAAAAAACCGGCCAAGTGCGAGTGGGACTGGCGCACGAAGTGTTCCGTACCATCCTACTAATATTATAAATGTGAAAGTTTGGATGTTTGGATGTTTGGATGTTTGGATGTTTGTTACTCAATGACGCCAAAACGGCTGAACGGATTTGGCTAAAATTTGGAACACAGATGCTTTGTAGCCTGGAGAGGAACATAGGCTACTTTTTATCCCAGAAAAATAACAAATTCCCGCGGGATAACGTCGTGTAGTCCACGCGGGCGAAGCCGCGGGCGGAAAGCTAGTTATCTATAAAACATTAGACACTATTTATAACGTACATTACTAATCTATACAAAATTAGACACTATATAAGAACGAGAAAAAAATGACAAAAAAAAAATACTTTTGTTGTATGGGAGTGCCGTAAATAGGGCGGTGCCACCAGTGCCTAGGCACAGGGCGTAGACTCTGGGGGTGCAAGAATTAAGGCGATACTCGAAAAAATTATGCTGAAGCGAGATAGCAATGAGAAAACGACGCCCGCGGGAGTGCGACCGATTTTGCAGATTACGCAAAAAAAACACAAAATCACTTCGTATTAAACTATAGCGATTTTTTTAAAATGCTTCTACACGATCCTAAATATTATTGGTGTCCACTAGTTAACCCAATTTCCAATAGTATACAGGATATTTTTTTCATCTGTGCACAATGTTTGTGTGACCTATGTTTCTAGGAGAAAGTTTTTCACTTACCGATTCTGAGTAGATCCTAAAAATTTTTGCACTGATAAAAATATTATCCCATTTATGAATAATCTTGAGTTTTCCTATTTTTTATACTTAGGTCTTTTCGAAAAGAAAAAGTGTCGAGGCAAAATCATAAAATCGTGTTTCTGAAACTATACGAATCTAGATAATGGTATTAAGAAATATAGATATATAACCTATTACTAGATTTGTAACAACTCTAACCGTTATTTTAACTTTTAGTTTTTTGCATTCACAATGCAATTTTTATTATTGAAAAATGGAAAATGAAGTACCTATTTAGAAAAGTATTTGGTTGTGAGACGGGTCGATTTTTTCTAAATACTTCATTTTCCATTTTTCAACTCTAACCGTCCTATAGTTTTATATCAAAAAGTCCATACTTTTTCCGAGTAGCGCCTTAAATGGCCAGACCGCAGGCAAGACTATTATTTTTTCGGTTTGCTCCTGATAAGTTCCCGCTGCGCCCCTAGTGCTCGATTCCAACACATACGTACCTACATGCCAGTATCATCAAAAACGTCTATTAAATTCTGACGGCTCGTATGTTTGTTTGCCCACATCAGTTCTTTAAATAAGTTTTTAGTAAAAATTTCATTTTTATGACAAGATTTTTGCTGACTGTACTTAAATATTGTATTGTCATCTAAACCAAACCTGTGTACAAAATTTCAGCTCCATCGGACACTGGAAAGTGGGTCAAATTAAGCTTGCAAGATTTGTCCCCCACTAACTAACAAACTAACTAACAAACATGGCAAGTTAATAAAAAGCTTGTAAGAAATAGATTTTTCTTCCAAAATATTAGATAAATGGTCCGCCAACACCAAGTTCCTAGAGCTTTATTTTATTACCAATGAAATAAAGTAGGCCTACACTATTGCTCTAGGGTACCAAGAAACATGGGCGCAGCAGTTATAGCAGCTCGCACAGGGCGCAGAAAAGGCTATTTACGGCAGTGGGGAGCCCCCTTAAATATTTATTTTATTCTGTTTTTAGTATTTATTGTTAAAGCGGCAACATAAATACATCATCTGTGAAAATTTCAACAGTTTAGCTATGACGGTTCATGAGATACAGCCTGGTGACAGACAGACAGACAGACGGACAGCGAAGTCTTAGTATAGGGTCCCGTTTTTACCTTTTGGGTATATGTAAAATAATCATTCCTAACAAAATGTTAACCGTCTCTGTGGTCTAGTGGTTCCCACCACGGGTTCGAATCCCAGTGGGGGTACATTATTGTATTATGTTGGAGGTAGAATTTGTTCTTAGTCCGCCTGGCTAGCTACCATGCACCATTTTTATCTAACTCTGACGCCATAGCAACGATGTTTTCAGCATTGTTGTGTTCCGGCAGTTAGAACTGATAAGAAAGCCAGTTCCTTAGTGATTGAGGATTACGGGTGTAGTGCGCTTCCACCTTCAGCCTTATCACCACTAAACATCAGGTGTGATGAAGGCTAAGTGCTACCCCGTTGTATATAGAAAAATTGTAACAATCTCTAACATTTTGTTCAATACATTATTGTAAGAAACTGTTTGCATCAGCATTGTGGGAACACCATAAAGTATTATGGTGTCAGTGCCAAAACTTGCATTGCTACTACCTATCCGCAATCGCTATGACTATAATTTATTACTGGCTTCCCGCGGTTTTGGTTACGTAGTTCCCGTTTCCGTGGGAATATCGGGATACAATATAGCTTAAGTTACTCGGGAATAATGCAGCTTCCTACTGGTGAAAGAATTTTAAAACCAGTTTAATAATTTTTAAGTTTAGCCATTAAAAACAAACAAAAATCAGATGTGTAATGTTAATAATAATAGCTCTTTACCTATGAAATTTGCCGTTTTTTCTCACATGTTCATTGATCTCTAGTTTTTTAATTATTATCAATATATCAAAATTAATAGTCAGTTTGGAAAATAGAGTATGTCGTTATGTTAAACATCTAAAAAAAGAATAACTAAACACCTGTCTAAAATTTTGATAAATGCTTCAATCAAAGTAGTCCCTCTTTGTCGTCAATTTGACTGCTCCGAACAGATTCCTTTTATAATCTAGGGCAGTTTTTTTAGATTAGATTATAGGCAATAGTTAGATTAATGTTGTCTGATCATATCTCTAAAGTTTCGTTGAATTCTGAGTTTACATGTCCAAGAAATCCCCAAATATCTTGGTATGATAATTCCAACTTCTTACAATTTTTCCATAGAAAACGGCAATTTCATAGGTAAAGACCTAATGTTAGTAAAGTTTTAATAATATTAGTATAGATTATACTTCTAAGTTCAAAATCAGTTGTAGGCGGAAAAAAATGATCATGTATTGGCCGATATGGCATTGTTTTTGTTATCACAGCTGTATTATCTTTAAGATAATTGTTTCAACACTAAGTAGTTACTTTTGTTCATGGTAAATAAATCTTTCTAGGTAAAAATTATGTGGTTGTTGTAAAGTTATATAATTTAGATACTTAATTTAAAGTTCGATTAAATTGTCGGATTTATTATTAAAGCAGTTGTGTACGAGAGTAATTATGTACACTCATCTGTTATTTAATAAAAAAAGATGGTTGCCTAAGTTGAAAAAAAAAGTTTTATCAAAAGAAAGTGCCCGAAACACACTGGCCCAGCGCATTTTTTCTTAAAACAAAGGGAAACATGAAGTGATTTAACACTGCATGAATGGAATCATCGAAATCGATGGCTAAGTTTGGTTTAAATCGATTGTTAAGATATAAACAGGAAGTAGGCGTTGTTAATATTCGTATATAAGTTGTTTAATCGAACTACAAACATATCAATTTAAAGCTTAGTACATTCCCATCCAACCATAATAGGTTGCCTGATTAAAAAGCGTGTTTAATCCATGGTTGGTCTTTTTTGAAGCAACTTAATATGGTTAGATTGGGAATAATTTAATAACTTATAGGGTACATAAGGGGTAACAACGCTAACTTACTAGTTTATACCTGGCAAATTCACACTTAGCCATCGATTTCGATGATTCCCTCTAGGCAATGTTTAATAACTCATGTTTACCTATTAGTCCAGTCAATATCGACACAAAAAACGACAAACATCGCAAACTCGCATGTAACTACGAATTTTTTATATGTTGTTAGGTCCCTTAAGCAAAGTTTACACCCAAGTTTGCAACCCTGAAAACCCTGTGCTAACCCCACGGTGCTCGAAATTTTGGCACTTGTTTCAGTTTTTTCGAAAAAACTACCCTAAGGAAGCGTTTTTTCAAGTATATTTGTTCTACACTTTTATAAAGATAACTAAATTTGCTATAATTGATCGAAACTTGAGCATACAACGTCCATTGGTTGCGAAGATACAGCAAGTCAAAGATTGGCAATTCTTCCGCAGTTCTCGGAAAACTGTAAAATTCTGTCACTTGTTTCAGTTTTTTTAAAGTTACATTTACATTAGTTACAGTTACATTATTCAGTACGATGTTTTTATTATTTAGCGGAAACCGATTTTTTACTATTTTTGTTATTTTTGAGGAGACTATGAAACCTAGACGTGCGTCTACTTTCGCATCAAATTGAACCTAAATTAATTTTCTACAAATTCTTGCCTCATACTTTTCTCTAAGACTATAAGTTTAGCCAGTACGTGTCTTTGAATATGAAAAAACAAAATTATCATTTAAAAAAATGCCTACCTTTGAACAGCTTTATCTCTGCAACCAATGGACCTAGAGTGCTGGGGTTAAGTTCAAATTGTAGTAAATTTAGTTGGCTTTATTAAATTATAAAACAACTATACTTGAAAACGCTTCCTTAGTGTAGTTTGAACAAAAAAAAACTGAAACAAGTGCCAAAATTTTGCAGTTTTTCGAGCACCGTGGGGTTAGCACAGGGTTTTCAGGGTCGCAAACTTGTGTAAACTTCTCGGGACCTAAAAACATATAAAAAATTCGTAGTTACATGCGAGTTTGCGATGTTTGATATCGATATTGACTGGGCTATATATAAGTACTTTAAACTAATGAAACATTTCGTTTGCGCCGGACCTGGGTTTTTTTCTTCTTTTTTAATACACAACGGGGTAGCACTTAGCCTTCATCGCACCTGATGTTAAGTGAAGATGAGGCTGAAGGTGGAAGCGCACTACTTCCGGAATCCTCAACCAATAAGGAACTGGCTATCTTATCTCTAACTGTCGGAACGCAACAATGCTGGAAAGATTGTTGTTATGGCGTCAAACTTAGATAAGATGGTGGTAGCTAGCCAGGCGGACTAAGAAGAAGTCCTACCACCAACCAAACCGAATACAATATAAACCCGGGACCTCTGGGTCTATTATCGGTGGTCTGTACCACAAGACCACTTATTGAACATTCTTCTTTGATTCAAGATTTTAAAATTTAACATCATAGGCACAGGATTTCAGACAGCCAGGCAAACCATGTGCCATGTATCAATCTAGCCTAGACATTATCTAGCATATTATATAGGTTTGAATTAAATAATTACATTTGAATTAAATAACAGATGAGGGTAAAAATTCCTTCTTCGTATCTTAGGGTGTTATTCCACTTATCAAACATGTTTGTCCAAAATTACATTTGATCAAGAAATCTGACGACTTCATGAATGGTTTCATAGAAAAAGTCGTCCAATTTCTTTGATCAAATGTACATTGGACAAAGATATTTGATAAGTGGAATACCACCCTTAGACCATAAGGTTGCGCACTGTGAAGATAATTATTTTCTCGGCCGTTTCTGACACTCCAATCAATTATCTAGTTGTATTGTTGATCGAATTATGCGCATTATTATTTTAACGTCTGTCTGTAACTTAATTATTTCATGCAAACAAAAACAAAATTATCGGATTACAACGCATTTGGTAGCTTCGTTCGGAGATTGAGTAGGTATTGTAAAAATCCATGTAAAATTTGATTTGGTTTCCTTCATTTTCTATTTTCCAATATTTCTTAACTGAGGTATTTTAAGGACTATATATTTTCTTTTTCTAATAGAAGGAACACAGTTAATTTATTATAAAGTTATTAAGGCGATGAATCCCGACCGAAATAGGCACGCTAACGCTTGCTCGGCCGCGCGCGATACACTTCACGCAGACGCAGCGGCAGCCGGCAGTGAACTGTGAACTCGCGAGCGCCCCGCGAATCGAAAATCACTTAAAATTCGATTAAAAATTAAATAATAAAAATTTTACACTTATGGCGGCCGGAATCCTTCGGCTAATCAAAGACAATTATTTTCGTATATTTTTCATTAACTAAAACCAAGTATACTGCAAGTAATACGATATTTGGATTACGATTAGACGTATGTTTGGGATTTTATTTGACACAGTAAAATATCACCAATCGAAAAAAAACGGCCGGAAGCACTAGATAAATAACTGTAAAATAATATATATTTTTTCCAAGTTTTAAGTACTTGTGATTTGCGAGTAATCCATAATTTAAAATACCCTATTTTGGGGAATGCCCGCCTTAAGTAATTTGGTATTTTAGTGGTGGTCAGCTGGTCCGTGAAATGACCATAACAACTAAGACTTCCTTAACCGCCTTAGTCGCAGGACGAACGCGCTAATCCACTGGATTATCACGTCTTTTAATATCCATTTCATAAATTTTACGATCATGAAATTTGTGAACATGAAAGTTACTGACGAGTGTGATCTTGTAGTCTTCAATGATTATCTTTAATAACGATTTTCCGGATGCCAAATATCTATTCATATTCATACACGGTAGGTAATTAGTGATTTACATAATAGGTCTTTACATATGAAATTGCCGTCTTTTTGTCACATGTTTATTGGTCTCTAATTTTTTTATCAATATATCAAAATTAATAGTCAGTTTCGAAAATAGAGTATGTCGTCATGTTAAACATCTAAGAAAAGAATAATTAAACACGCGTCTAAAATTTTTATAACTGCTTCAAAGTACCGCTCCTTGGTTGTCGTCAATTTGACAGCTTTGAACAGATATTTTTTTATTCTAAGACAGTTTATTAAATGAGATTAATAGGCAAGAGTTAGATTAATTTTGACTGATCATATCTCGAAAGTTTCGTTGAATTCCGAGTTCACATGTCCAAGAAATCCCCAAATATCTTTGTATGCTAATTCCAACTTCCTACAATTTCCCCATAGAAAACGGCAATTTCATAGGTAAAGACCTATTATTTAAATTGGTAACAATGAAAAAAATAACATTCACTTCAATAAAATTATTAACGTTACTTTATAATATTGAAAACACTAAATTAACTGGCAGTGAATACTTTTAGTATTAAGTCCGCCTTGCATATTACATTATGTATTTTGTACAAAAGTTTAATAAATAAAAACAAAATAAAAAAAAATAATAACTAAGCCTAAAACTCTTACATAAAATATAACTAAATAATATATATCTTTATTATTTCTCTAGTAACTTCATTTGCGTGTGTCATTTGTACAAGTTGTTCTCTATTTTTACCCGACTGCAACAGAAGGAGGGTAATGTTTTTCGAGAGTAATGTATGTTTGTAGATTTCTATGTTCCCTGCTACAGCGTAAATGGTTTGAAGGATTTTAACGTATGAGGTATCGTTAGATTCGTCTTGATAGCGCAGCAAGTGACACTGGCTACTCGAGGGGTTGCCTAGTGGTCATTAGGTTAGGAGTGCCACTGGCTTCCTCCTTGCTCCATCATCAGACCCTCACACCAATTGTAGCAAATAGGTCTTATCAAAACGAAACGAATGAGCCCAAAATCGAAGGGTTTCCTAGTAGTCATTAAGAAGTGCCACTGGCTTCCTCTCTGCTCCATCATCAGACCCTCACCATCAAGTGTAGCGAATAGGTCTCATCAGAAAGAAACAAATGAGCCCAAACTCGAGGGGTTTCCTAGCAGCCATTGAAGAGTTCTATTGCCCACCTCTTGACTCCATCATCAGATCAGCTCGATGGTAGCAAATTCTTGAATTGTCATCGGATTTCTATAGACTTAAGATTCAAATCAATACAACAATTAGAAGTAGGTTAAAATTGAATTCCAAGATTTTCTTACATTGTGACTTAGTTACAGGTTAAGCTATTAAAAGCGTGTTTAAAAAACAAAATGACGAATTTTCGACTGCATAATTATAGCAATAACAAAAAAAAAAAACCAATCCCATCGAGCAGAATACGAAAATAAGGGGTTTTAAATAGCGATTTCAAAAATATATTTAACTTGCAGTTTTGCAGAACTCTTCACATTCAGCAGGCATCTACCTACATAATAAAAAAGAAAAGTACTTACCTACTTGCAATTTTTTATTACTTAAATTAGTAAGTTCTTTAAGAAGTATTATGATAATGAACTAAAAAGTCTAAAATAAAAACATAATTATTAAAAAAAAAACAAAAACCCGACCGCAATAAATTAACCTCTAAAAAGGGGAAAACAAGCTCTTTAATTTTTCATTGCAGTCAGGAGCCACTTAAATTGTAAAGTGTTTCCTAACACCAAACCTTATTAAGTACAACCCTTTCACCCTGGCTGCAATGAGAAATTGTAGAGCTTGTTTTTCCCTTTTAGTGGTAATTTTTATGCAGTCGGGTATTATAAAAAAATAGATATTAACGAAAGTAAGGTGATAATAATTATATTATATTAGACGTTTATTTCCATTCTTATAGACTGGTTTAATAGTAGCTAATTTTAATTTATCAGGAAAGATACCTTCGTCGTACGATTGTCTATACTTCTATACTAATATTATAAAGAGTTAAGATTTGATTGTTTGTTTGTTTGTTTGCATCGAATAGGCTCCAAAACTACTGGACTGATTGAGAAAATTCTTTAACTATTAGAAAGCTTCATTCTTTCCGAGTGGCATAGGCTATAATTAATAAAAATGCAATTGGTTTTTTAAACTCATCAAAATAACACAGAATTATTACTTTTAAGTGATAACTAGCGGCCGCCCGCGTGGTTCTCGTTCCCGTGGGAATATCGGGATAAAAAGTAGCCTAAGTTACTCCTTATTACATTATTTACCTGCCAGTGAAGGACCCGTGAAAATCGGTTCAGTCGTTTCAGAGATTAGCCGGAACAAACAGACAAAAATTGTAAAACATGTTATTTTGGTAGGTATATGTACCGTATATTTAATCATACGCATGTAGTATAAAGCGGTTATTTTAATATTACAAACAGACACTCCAATTTTATTTATTTGTATAGATGTATAGATATAGCCTTTTCAACGTCAGATTCAGTAACTTTCGGAATTCGGTGTTCAGTCAGCACATCATTGTCAGCAAAGGTTTATGTAAATCCAATTGCGATATTTTTGATAGATAAAACAAGAACTAAATCGTTAACATTTAGGAACAAAATAAAAATATGATTATCTATTTTCTTAACAATAATCATTGAAAAATAATGAAAAGACGCACAACACAAGCCGTCAATCCTACCTTTCAAGTTAAATAATTATGACATTAGGAGTTTATTTTTGGCGATAGATTGAAAAGGCTACCTATTTAGAAATTCACTTACGCTAGTGTCATATTTACAGTATCGTATACCTAGTTTATCATATATTTGCTGAATTTCAGTGTTGATGTAGAAAGGAGGACTGTATTTGAGATAAGCATGTTGTACTATAGCATAAGTACCTACTAATATTATAAATGTAAAAATGTGTTTGTTTGTTTGTCCTTCTTTCACGTCAAAACGGAACAACGGATCGACGTGATTTTTGGTACCTATTGGGATAGTTTGAGGCCTGCTTCCTGATTCACAAACCCTCGGAAATGGAATGGGATTCGAATTTTATGCTTTGTCTTTGTTTATTCTATAGTTAGCGACAGAGACAGTGCACACCTTCCGCTGATTTGTAAATCAGGGGGCAGGAGAGTTAAAAAGGCTAAGTACTTTTTATTCCGGATAAAACATCACATTCGAAGCCGCGGGCGGAAGGCTAGTGACGAATAAATGTCAGAACCTTGGCAATGAGGAAACACAAAAAACAGCAATCTTCGCAAGTGTTCTTGTGGAAGTTGTAATGAATTCACAACTAAACATAAAAAAAAAAAATTCTAGAATAATTCTACGGAAGTTCTGTATTTTCATTTATAGTCTTTGACCATATAATGCAGTTCCATATAAATACATGCCCACTTTAGTTCTACTTCTAACAGTATTACCTAGTGAACTCTTGTAAATGATTGGAAATAGAACTGTTTAGGTTTTCTTAGACAATTAAAATTTAA
This sequence comes from Crambus lathoniellus, assembly GCA_949710035.1. Taxonomy (NCBI): domain Eukaryota; kingdom Metazoa; phylum Arthropoda; class Insecta; order Lepidoptera; family Crambidae; genus Crambus; species Crambus lathoniellus. Next base: position 21,271,826 of record OX453306.1, read on the forward strand.
TGATACGCTAGATTAACAAATTAATAATGATCACAGAAATGATTAAGAAAAGAAAAATTAGTGGTTCTTTCAACTAACAAAGTTAGATAGATATACATTAATTTTCTATCAATCGACTACAAAATACGAATCATAAGTACCTACCTACTAATGTGCTCATTACTAGCTGATGGTATCAAACATGTGCAAAAATAATATCAATTATAATATTAAGCAATAAAATAATAAAATTTCAAACTTTTTAGGCGTATAATACCCTGTTATCATAAATAACTGTTACAACGTGTAGAACATTATCTAATTGTTATCACTACATAGTATAAAACAAAGTCGCTTTCTCTGTCCCTATGTCCCTTTGTATGCTTAAATCTTTGAAACTACGCAACGGATTTTGATGCGTTTTTTTTTAATAGATAGAGTGATTCAAGAGGAAGGTTTATATGTACTTTTTATCCCGATATTCCCACGGGAACGGGAACCACGCGGGTGAAACCGCGGGCGGCCGCTAGTACTAGATAAACGTCGTATAAAAACCTACTAAACTGAAAAAACTAATTTACTAATAACATTTAGAATACTTAAGCAGCGATTGTTATCTTTGTTGTTATTTGAAGGCACAGTTGAGTTGAAGGCTACCAAATGTGAAGAAATGAATTGTTCAGTCACCCCGTATTATTGTACTGTAACCATTACGGAAAGATTAAGGAAAACTTATTTTATAAAGAAAGAGTAACATCCTAAAAGTAAACAAACAACAGTCAGCTCGCTCACCCCCAGTCAAGATTCCATGCCGCACACTGTACTTTATATTTTCGAAAGCGATGTTCAGCGAGTCTTCCACCAAGGAGGTGGAAGTGGTCTCCTGGGACTCTGAGTTGTCGCTGCTCATCTTGTCAACCACTGGCACTTAAAACACGAAAACTGAACTCGTAACTTCCATTGCGCGGTTTGAACACAAAGGAGCTTGTAAACAAAGAACGGGTAACACCGCCCGCTGCGTTTGGCCCGCGCGATGACACACCGCACACTAGCTTGTGGCTGCGCAAGAGGTGTTACCCTGATAATCGATCGTTCTCCCCACTCTACATAACCAGCTGTCCAGTGGCTGATGAGCCGTTATCTCTGACAGACTAAGAGTTCGTATACGATACTGGGGGGCTACCGCGTAACTTTATGGAACTACTGGTCAATTTTATAAAAAAAAAACAGCCATCAGTTCCCTGTTTAGTGGTCTAATATAACTATAACTAGCTTGCAAGTTCATATCCATAAAGTTAAGTAGCACCCCACCCCTGCAGAACCCAAATCCATTAGAAAAAAATATTTATTTATTTTATTTATTTATTTACACTTTATTGTACACACAGATAATACAGATAGACAAAAAAAAAATATACAAAGGAGACATACAATTGGCGGCCTTATCGCTAAAAGCGATTTCTTCCAGACAACCTAGGGATGGACAGGATAAGAAAACAAAGTATGATGGGATAGTTAAAGGTGTACAAAGTGTTAAGTAAAAAAACAATAAACTTACTACTTACATCTAAATAAATTAATATATACCTACATATTTACACATTAATACGTCATACTTAATAACTTATAAACATTATACATATTTACATATAAATACATACTCAACAACCAATAAAATAAGCAATAAACTTACATGAACCTACATCACTACATAGTATAAAACAAAGTCGCTTTCTCTTTCCCTATGTCCCTTTGTATGCTTAAATCTTTGAAACTACGCAACGGATTTTGATGCGGTTTTTTTTAATAGATAGAGTGATTCAAGAGGAAGGTTTATATGTACTTTTTATCCCGATATTCGCACGGGAACGGGAACCACGCGGGTGAAACCGCGGGCGGCCGCTAGTAATAACCTATAATATACCTAGATAAGATAGTTTGTTACTGGCTTAGTTCAGCAACATAAGGAGAGATAATGCTCTTTGACCTCTTTTTTGAATAAGCGGATAGTCTGTGCGGCCCTAATTGACACCGGTAATGCATTCCAGAGGTAGGCAGCTTGCACCGAAAAAGATTTTTCGAAGAACCTGGTTGAATGCATAGGTGTTTCCAGTCGCAAGTTTTCTGATGATCTCAAGAAACGAGAATGGGAATCTTTGACGAATTTGAAGCGATCTTTAAGATAAGAAGGAGTAAAGGGGTTAAACAGAATATTGTACAATAGGGACAAAATATGCGCATTCCGGCGAAGGCGAATTGGCAACCACCTGAGCTTCTTACGAAATTCAGAAATATGATCGTATTTGCGAAGCCCAAATACAAATCTTATGCAAAAGTTTTGAAGGCGCTCAAGCTTATTTAGTTGCTCTTCTGTAATATCAAGATAGCTGACGTCGGCGTAGTCTAGAATTGGAAGAAGTAAAGTTTGTGCTAGCGCAACCTTAGTGGGAGTTGGTAAAAAGTTACGGAGCCTCCGCAGAGAGCCAGCAGATGCAAAAAGTTTTCGGCTTACCTCCTGAAGCTGCACGCCCCAACTTAAATTGCTATCGAAGTGCACGCCTAAATTTTTAACCTGGTCCCGGGGTGGGAGATCAGTGCCATCGAAGGTGATGGCTGGCACTTGAGTAAAATCAATTTTGGATCTTTGCCGGGTGCTTCCAATTATAATAACTATAAAACTAAAAAATATATATTTTCTTCTTAATTTTCGTAGGTATTATTGTGTGTCTAGAGGTCAGTGGTATTATTTAATAAATTAAACGAAACCAGCCAGTCCAGTTTTGATGTTGTATCAGAAGACTCATTTACGACTGATATCACAGCTGATATAGGTAGGAACAATAGTCTGTGTCTGCGAAGTAAAATGATAACGCAAATTATCGAGACTCATCGTGAGTACCTTCACAAAGTCTAATCTTGACAGTTTTATTTTCAATATGGGTACTTTAAAGTGTTGTGAAAAATAAATATATGTAATGTAGCTTTCTTCTGCAAATGATCGCAAAACTTGCACATTCACCGATTACACTAATCTCCAGGTGTTTCGCCCCAACCCGGGGCATTTCACACGGTCAAATATCTCCACAATGGTTAGGGACTTTCACCAGGTGACGCCTGATTCAATCAAATACTTTAAAGTGTTTCATAACAACAATCAAAACATTATTAAAAAAAAAAACAACAGGCGTATGTGTGAAAGATACGCTACTCGACGTCGGCTTCAGAGTTTTGTTATATTTTTTTGATGTCGTAAGGATGTAGTAAGAGTTTTGTTAGGTTAGAACTTATATGTTTATACAAAGTTTTTGACAAAACCATTGAAAAACTTGGAATGGAAAGTGTATGAGAATCTTAATAAAGAAATTTATTTTTAAAAGTTTATATTTTCAGCAGGGAAGGTTGCGAAAAAAAATGAAAATATATTTTCTAGCCTGTTATAATCAGGATTTCAGCTTTCCTTCTACAGATTTTGATTATTTATTTTTCGCAACTCAAAATATGCTCTCTCTCTATCTCACAGCATTATTTGGAGATTTAGATTATTTAGACTCAAATATGAATTAACTGCTAGAGCCCGAATGTCATATGGCCGATGGCAGATTCGCCGAAGTCATAAGCTCGAATTTCCGGATTGCCGAAATTCCAATACCACCGATGTGCCACAAACTCGACTAGCCATTAGTTCGAGCGTCCGTTGCACCAAAAAGCCATTGCATCGAAGTCCTATCCTTCGAATATCTATTTGGCTGGACGTGCCAGTAAGTTGAAAGCTACTCTGTGATAAAAATATGATAGTAAGACAAACCAGCAGGGTTTATTCAACATTACATTTATTATCATAATATTACTACATTCCTTCTTTCACAATAAAATACGTTTTTACCTCGATGCACGTGTACGTCTTATACTTAGTTACTTTGAGGGTTAAATAGGGTATTTTTCTGGGTCCCATCGGGTCCCATCGGAGCTGGTTGTGAGACGGGTCGATTTTTTCTAAATACTTTATTTTCCATTTTTCTAGGGTATTTTTCTGTTTTTTTTTAATTTATCTAAAATGTGTTTCGAAATATTAGCTAAACAAAACAAGTCTTCGTTTTGAATTACTTGAATATTTTCAAAATTATAATAGGACATCAAACTTTCTAATTAGATTATTAGACGAGAGAACGACTATCTTTGTGACTTCACTAAGTCAGTAGCGTCATGGTCTCGCACTAGATTTCGTTTTAGAAAGAGACGACAGCTATAGTCTAAATTATCAGCTTTTATTTCGCTTGTTATAAAACAGATTTAAAGTAAGTATTCTTTTTCATTTGGTATTCCCAAATGTCTCCTTATCCATCCATCCAGTGCCCCAGCAGTGGGGGTCATGAAATGGCTGATGATAACCATGATTCTAAAATGTTATATTTTAACCTCATTATTAAATATCTACATTTCAACAACAGTGAATTAATACCCTATGGCCATTGCTGAAGTTGATAGAGATTTTGCACACTATTTAATAGGAAAAGCGTGAAAATGACCCTGAAATTTATTCTAACTGTTAACTGTTGATTCTTGACTTGGCTGCAGCGCAGTGTTTACGGTACTTAGCATCGTTTCTATGCTGTTCTACAGAAAATAACCTTGCTAGAGTTATAAGATCTAAAGAAACCACAAACGCAGGTGTTCTTAACGCTTACAGAATTCATCATCATCATCATCATGTCAGCCGAACGACGCCGACTGCTGGGCATAGGCCTCCCCCAAGGATCTCCACAACGATCGGTCCTGCGCTGCCCGCTTCCAGCTTTTACAGAATTACTCAGTTTTAATTGAGAACTTTGCTTTTTATATTTTAAGTGGTGGTAAAACCACCTTTTTACCACACTTTTACAAGCTTTTATTTAACTTGCAGTGTATGTATGTATGCATGTCCGTTCGTCAAATCTTGCGAGCTAAATTTGACCCACTTTCCAATGTCCGATTGAGCTGAAATTTGGAATTTACCTTTAGTTCCGATGACAATGCAATTAAATATATAATCAGTATAGTTATCAATTCAGAATTCTTGCAAATTTTCAAGTACTATATTCTTGTTTTGTTGTGATGGTTACTTGACACGTGCTTGACCAAAGCCATCTTCTATCTCACTCGTTGCACTTGTAACAAGCCATGCTCCTTGGAAAAGCGGCAACGTTGCAGTCGATTACGTCAACGTGTTCTGTTCCGGTGGCCAAAACTGGAACTAACGTGTTTTGTTCATAATGTTATTTTACTGTCAAGTAGCACTGTCCAACCAGCGCTGCTGTCACCGGAACAGAAAAGATTGTTGATCTATACACTTTACTCTTTGTTCTATATAAACAAACAATCGTGTAGTGTTGCCAGGTTAGGCGATAACTCTCAAATTATGTGGAAGTAAAAATCAACGAACACTCAAAAAACAGTATAGAGGTAAATGCTTGGAACACAATCTTTGACTTTGTAACTTTGTTTGGGCTAATAAGGAGGTAAACATAGCAAAAGTCCCCGCCCGTAGCCCTTAATCCGGGGGGGGGGGGGGCGGTTTGAAGGTCGCATTTTTTTTTCAACCCGATTTTAGGACAAACTAGTTTTTCCTAGGCCAAACTAGTTCATCGCGTTGACATTTCAGAGAGCGACTTTGCCTCGGAAGACCTGTAGATGTAGAACATGACACAAAAAAAAATAACCACCATTTTAACCAATCACGTGTTCTACAGGACTTCCGAGGCAAACTCGCTCTCTGAAATGTCAACGCGATGAACTAGTTTGGCCTAGGAAAAACTAGTTTGTCCTGAAATCTGGTTTGGCCGGTAAAATATATACAGTATTTTAAAAAACTTTTAGCCCAAACAAAGTTCCAAAGTCAAAAATTGTGTTCCAAACATTTCCCTCTATATCTCTTCGTTGACTAGGCTTAACTTGATATAATATATTAAAAAAAAATAACTTTCGCCGTAATTCAATTCACATCTTAGATTTCTGCGCGAACTGTTCATTTAAATAAAACACTTTCTCGGATTTTGCACGCATTTATTTAACAACTTGTTTAAATTTGCTTGTTACAAAATAAAAAGAAAAATTATTATTTTTGCACATTTTGGATATTTTTTTTATCTGGATGTGGCAAGTCGGAATACTCTTTGGTCATGTCAAGAAACGTTGCTGTTTGATTTTCTTGATTGCTGTTTGGGTGTTTTAATACAATATCTATTGTATAATTAGTGCATATAAATACGTGATCATTGTTGGAAATTACTTATGAAACCTTGGATCTCGAAAGATTTGGATTCCCGAAGGAGGAACACTGCGTCAGCGATGGATTCGTGCGATACCTCGAGCCGACTGGGAGCTTACAACATCGTGACTGTGATATAGTTAAAATAAAACAACCCTTAGTTATGTACGCGTATTAATTGATTTTAAGGCGCTATAATCAGGAATTCATCTCATCTCATGCATACAAGAAATTAGGATTACATTTTACTCCCTAAGGACTAAAGTGGTTATTTAGTCCCGCTTCGTAGGGCTATATTTGCGTACTTTTAGAGCATGAGAATTGAAAATTAATTATTATTTCTATTAAAACATTAATTTAAAGTCCCTATACTTAGGCTTTTTCTCAATTACTTACTTAAAAAATTTACATTTAATTAAAAGTTTCCCTGTCAGTTACAGGCCACTCGAAATGGTTTTGAAGAATTTTTCGTCATTCTTTTGTGACAGGTACCTACCGTTAAATTTTTTTCAAATCCAAGACCTTTTTTTTGTTTATAGGTCTTTTTCTTTACAAGCCCGTTGCATTGGCAAATCCAGGTGATTTCTGTGGGTATTTGATAAGAAAAAGTGATGTGATACAAGGCCTTGTCCAGTGATGTGATACAAAGCCTTCGCCAAGGCCAGATTTGGTGTAGCTTTTTTGATTTTTTGATTTGATTTGATTTTGATTTGGTACGAACGTGTGTAGCACGGATTACCTATATTTGCTTTACAGCAAAGTTCGTCCGCACCAAATCGGCGGTTAGGTCTGGTCTGGACGTGTGTAGCGGCTATAAGAACTAACGAACGAACTTTAAAAAGAAGCAAAAAACGCGAAGTTGCTTTAATCAGACCCTACTAGGTGTCACTTCACTACATAGTATATCACTACATAGTATAAAACAAAGTCGCTTTCTCTGTCCCTATGTCCCTTTGTATGCTTAAATCTTTGAAACTACGCAACGGATTTTGATGCGTTTTTTTTAATAGATAGAGTGATTCAAGAGGAAGGTTTATATGTACTTTTTATCCCGATATTCCCACGGGAACGGGAACTACGCGGGTGAAACCGCGGGCGGCCGCTAGTTGCACATAAATAGTTCACTAAAGTCAACGACAGATGGCTCCAAGTTAATACAACCATAGTCTACCTACAGAAAAGAAATATCCTTTTTTTCTTTATGTAAGTACTATGTTTATCAACTTTGATAGAAACTTAAATGTGTCTTGTTCTTTAGTATTTATTTTTTAAATACTTACTAAAATTTACAACTGAAAATCAGCGTTTGCTTGCGTTGCAAGACAAGTAATATGACGCTGAGCTGCGACCATTGAGTAGGTACTGCTGCGGCACGGCACACACACATTTTTATTTGGAACTTTTTGTCTTATTGAGTCTAATTTGTGTTTTCTATTCTTGTTCGTAATACAGTGCTACCTTCTCTTATACCTATGTGAATATGCCTTGTATTTAATGAATACTTATGTGTGTGTCTATAGTAAGAATCTACAATCTCTATTTGGTGGTAAAATATATATAAGGTCCTTCCTAAATAGTGCACATAATTTTAAGGGGTCAATGTACTCACGCATACAAAGAGTTATTACTATGGTACCAACATTGGAAACGCGAAAAAAAAAATCAGCTGTTCCATAGAAAACTTTAAATCGAATAGATCAAAATGTATAGAACAGCTGATTTTTTTTCTGAAAAACTGAAACATGTCCAATGACTAAAAATACAAAAATAAATTATATTTAAAAAAACCTTTTATTTAAAATCAAGCTTTTATTCAAATGTCCTAAAAATAATAAAATAAACTGTGTATCAAGTCAAATCCAACAAACTTATTACATTAAACAATTTATATGTTTTAAAAGCTTGTCGCGAGATTTTATTGTTACTGGGCTTGCACTAAACACAAATGCTTTAACTTATATTTGACATATGAAATTAAAGCGACAAGCTTTTAAAACATATAAATTGTTTAATGTAATAAGTTTGTTGGATTTGACTTGATACACAGTTTATTTTATTATTTTTAGGACATTTGAATAAAAGCTTGATTTTAAATAAAAGGTTTTTTTTAATATAGTTTTTATTAGCTTCACTTGTAATTAAGTCACAATGTAAGAAAATCTTGGAATACAATTTTAGCCTACTTCTGATTGTCGTATTGATTTGAAACTTTGCAAGTCTATATGAATCCGATGACAATACAATAATTTGCTACCATCGAGCTGATCTGATGATGGAGTCAAGAGATGGGCAATAAACTTTCAATGGCTGATAGGAAACCCCTCAAGTTTGGGCTCCGTTGTTTCGTTCTGATGAGACTTATTCGCTACACTTGGTGGTGAGGTGTCTGATGATGGAGCAGGGATGAAACCAGTGGCACTTCTTCATGACCACTAAGAAACCCCTCGAGTTTGGGCTCATTTGTTTCGTTCATATGAGACCTATTCGGTACACTTGTTGGTGAGGGTCTGATGATGGAACTGGGAGGAAGCCAGCGGCACTCCTTAATGACCACTAGGAAACCTTTTGAGTTTGGGCTCATTTGTTTCGTTCTGATCAGACTTATTTGCTAAACTACGTGGTGAGGGTCTGATGATGGATCAGGGAGAAAGCCAGTTGCACTCCTTAAGGGCCACTAGGAAACCCTTCGAGTTCTGGCTCATTTGTTTCGTTCTAATGAGACCTATTCGTGACACTTGGTGGTGAGGGTCTGATGATGGAGCAGGGAGGAAGCCAGTGGCACTTCTTCATGACCACTAGGAAACCCCTCGAGTTTGGGCTCATACGTTTCGTTCTGATGAGACCCATTCGCTACACTTGGTGGTGATGGTCAGGTGATGGAGCAGGGAGGAAGCCAGTGACACTCCTTAATGACCACTAGGAAACCCCTCGAGTTTGGGCTCATTTGTTTCGTTCTGATGAGACCTATTCGCTACACTTGGTGGTGATGATCAGACGATGGAGCAGGGTGGAAGCCAGTGACACTCCTTAATGACCACTAGGAAACCCCTCGAGTTTGGGCTGATTTGTTTCGTTCTGATGAGACCTATTCGCTACACTTAGTGGTGAGGGTCTGATGAAGGAGCAGGGAGGGAGTAAGGGTTCGGCTTGCGCATCCGGTAACTAATAGACTCCACTTGAATTTGTAAAACTAAATACATACCTACAATCACGCCTTTGCGTAATAATGTTTACGGGGTGGACACATGAATGGACAGTAAAATCCATTACCATCCATCCATGGCTTGAAATTTATTAAACTAAAAAGTAAAAAAAATATGTACTTAGTTTAAGAAACTAAAAAACACACTTTTATAGGAACAGACTAAAAAGTACAAAATAACCGTCTATTCAGTAACTGAAATTAAAAAGCGTGGTGCGCCCTTTGCACAGCATGCATTTCAAGTACTTAATATTGACAGCGCGCACCACGCTTTTTAATTTCAGTTACTGAATAGACGGTTATTTTGTACTTTTTAGTCTGTTCCTATAAAAGTGTGTTTTTTAGTTTTTTAAACTACATATTTTTTAACGGTTATAGGGCGACGTCAACAACAGATGATTGTGAAACGTGTTATAAAGTAGGTTTTCTTCATAATTTATAACTGTAAACGTTTAGTAAGAAGGTAAGTCATCTTTGTGATGAAGGCTAATAAGCGCTACCGACATCTACCCTGCAGTGGATGACTAAGAGGTTAAGGCTCTCCCACTCAGGCGCGTTATTATCGGTCGTTATTACCGGATTCGTTATTGCGGTAATGCGTCCTGATTCCTTGCACACAACTGTGTTTTTACCGCATCGCGTTACTACTACTACGCTCTAGCTACTGTTTGTGATAAAAAATCTTCGTCTCATGATAAGTCCCGGATAAATCAATTTCCATAGTAGGTATAGATTTTTGTAACACTCGTAACCGTCGGTAAAACCAAAATTCGTCCTTGACGTTTTAACAATATCGCAGCTGTGTGGGGATCGCATGCGTCATTGCGTCAGCGAATTCATTCATTCAATTCAATCAAACTTCATTCAAATCAATTCCATTATTTTGTGTTTTGACCGTGTTGGGAAAAAGTCGTAGGAACTTGCGTTCCGTCTTCAGTCGCCTGCCAACTGTATCAGCGATGTGAGAGTTGTGGTGTGGTGTAAACAACATTGAAATATGGTTTTTAGGAGACAAAGCATAGTAAAATGGGTAACATTTTGAATAAAATAATGAATTGACCACATAGTTGTTGTTTTTTATATAATTGTCTCATGTTCTTTAATAAAAAGGGCAGAAGGGGCTAAGAATCCCCGGGTAAGATCCGACTACCAACAACGACGACTCGACCTGGCAACCTACAACAACACGCACACATTGAGGCTCGACGCGAAGCTCGTAGAGTTGGAAGAGGCATAATAGTAAGCAGGGCCGGATTTAAGAACTTTGGACCCCTAGGCTCAGTATGTGGTGCGGGCCCCCCTTCTATACAATTGACAACATTTCATTTTTTGCAAGGCAGTAAAATTCGAAAACTATTTCGAGGTTCAAACTAATTAAACATGAAACACATTTTTTTAGATTTTTTGGTCGGTAACAATAACATTACATTTTGGGTTTCCTAGTGGTACAAGTAATGAAAAGTATAGCATTTTAAAAACTACAGTTGTATATCACATTTGAGATGAAATTAATCAAGTGTAGCGTTGTTTTATTGCATCTGACTAAATTAAAATAAATAATCCCTTTAAACAAAAATGCTATTATTATCGACACAAAATACTAGCTTACGTGCTACATCTCTACGTAAAACATCATGTCATGGACATATTTTTTTTAATTGAAGGTTAGAAAAAGGCAGGGTTGAGGCTAAGGAATCGCTTATATAATGCCTGATATTTTACTATAGTATTATATTATCTGTGGTACTTACGTACTTTTAGAATATACTATTTTCAATTAATTATTATCTCAATAATTTATGAAAATAAAACGAAAAGAAAAAATACGGGTTCCCTCAAAAACGATAAACTTTCATTATATCCATCAAACAAATACCTTAAAATTTTGAAAAGTTGTCAACTGGGCGAGAAATAAATCATATCTTAAAAAACACAAACAAATATACAGTCGAATCGAGTACAGTTCTTTCATCTTTGGAAGTCGGTAAAAATAACTTAGAAGTTTAGTAGATTATTTATAACAAACTATAATGATATTGGGATTATCATATAACTAGTAAATACCTAATTTCTATGAATCGATTTTCATCAACATTTCATTTCAATGAAGTCGCTGGTCTTCCGTCATGGACGACCGAAGGCAATTTTTCATCAATTTTGGTTTAGAGAATGATCTTTCTGCTGAACTGTTAGTGATCATGAGAAATAGGTACCATCCCTAGTTAATATTATTAATGCGCAACTGTATATATTATGTTTGTTTGTTTGTTTGTTTATCTGTCTGTCTGCCTGTATGTATGTTCCGTTTTCACGTCAAAACGGCTGAAACGCTTTCGATGAAATTTGGAATGTAGATAGTTTGAGACCCTAGAAATGGCAAAGGCTACTTTTTACCGCGGGAATAAGGCTCATTGCCCTGGGAGAAAAACTTTTAGCGCGGACAAAATTTATCCACTCACAAATAGCAAGTTTGGATCTAAGGTCTCTCGGTGTGGGTAAGGCTGCGGACTCTAGTCCTAGTGCTTTAGACCTTAACACTCTGAACAAACACTTCTCTACACCCCCTCTTTCTTTAGATACAGCTTCTAAGTCTACTACTCTCCTATCTCTGACAAATCTTGTCCCTTCAGTCCCTACATCTTTCTTCTTTAGTGAAGTTTCTGAAGAGGACGTTGCGAAGTATATCAAAACCATTTCCACAAAAGCCATTGGTAGTGATGGACTTAGTCTGGAGATGATTCTTCCAGTCTTGGAGGACATTGTGCCAGTCATCACACACATTGTAAATTTCTCGCTGCAACACAATGTTTTTCCTTCATCCTGGAAGAAAGCCCATGTTATACCTTTACCCAAAATTCACAACCCAACATCTCCAACTCAGTACCGTCCTATTTCAATCCTCCCTATCCTCTCCAAAGTCCTGGAATCCATCGTCCACAACCAATTATACTCCTTTCTTTCGTCTAATGCCCTGCTATGTCCTCAGCAATCCGGTTTCCGCCCTTCCCACAGCACAGTTAGTGCGCTGCTGAACATCACGGAGGACATTCGCGGCGCCATGGATAATACCAGGCTCACGGCGATGGTCTTGCTGGATTTCAGTAGTGCATTTAACTGTGTTGACTTCGACCTTCTGCTTGGTACTCTTCGCTCTATTAACGTCTCAGCCCCTGTCATCAATTGGTTTGAATCCTATCTTCTCCATCGCTACCAGTGTGTGATTCACAATGATTCTCATTCAGATTGGTCGCTTATTTCAGCTGGTGTACCTCAAGGCGGGGTTCTCTCTCCCTTACTGTTCTCTATCTTCATAAACAGTATTTCCCATGCTATCTCTTCCCCTTTCCACCTTTATGCTGATGACCTTCAGATTTACAGGCAATTCTCAATTGCTGAGGTTTCGGAAGCTATTAACTCTTTAAACCAGGATTTGGCTTCCATCTACAACTGGGCGACTTCATTTGGTCTAATAGTGAACCCGAGCAAAAGTCAAGCCATGATTGTGGGTAGCAGCCGACTCAGGAGTAAACTAGACCGCGAATCTGTTCCTCCGCTTGTCTTTGATAATGTCTCAATACCTTATACCGATAAAGTAAAGAACCTTGGTGTCATTATAGATGGTAACTTGTCCTGGTCTCCGCAGATCAGTGAGGTCAGTAAACGGATCCATTATGCCTCTCACTCTCTCAGGCGACTCCAGTATTTCCTTCCCTTCAAAACTAAAATTATGCTGGCGCAATCTCTCCTTCTCCCGCTTCTCGACTACGCCGATGTTTGCTATCTGGATGTGACTGAAGAACAGCTGAACAAGTTGGAACGCCTACAAAATCTTGCAATTAGGTTTATATTTGGCCTACGCAAGTATGACCACGTATCCGCTTACCGTTCTCAACTAGAATGGCTCCCCATTCGACTTCGCCGTGATATGCACATCCTTTCCACTCTATTAAAAATCCTCAAAAACCCGAACTCTCCCGAATACCTTGTTTCCCGTTTCCAGTTGCTTCCTCCTCCTTCTCGCTCTAGGCGGCCATGTGTTACTAAGATGCTTGAGCTGCCTAAAAGCAACACCAACTTCCTTCTCAATTCTTTTACTGTAAGAGCTGCTCAGCTCTGGAACAGACTTCCTCTGGACATCCAGGATAGTCGGAATGTCCTGTCTTTTAAAAAGAAACTCAAAGCGCACTTTCTTGCACAATTGTCCCACTGAATCATCTTAAATTGTAATTACGCACCCCTCATATTATATAATATGAGGGGTGTATATGTATTGTATGTATTTAAATATGTATTTTATATTTATTTCAAAATATATGTATAATATATTAGTGTTAGGTATTTATTTATATTTTAAGTGTAAGTATGTCTTGTATTTATTTTTATAGATTGTTCTGCACTTTACTTCCCCTGCTTATTTATCCTATCTCTTACTCGTTCTGGGTTGACTGGAAGAGATCTCTTTTAGAGATAAGTCCACCTTTGCTCACATGTTACAATTATATTTGTGTTCAATGTATTTTTAATGTGCAATAAAGAGTATAATAAAAGCTGGTACGGGATTGGTATTTAAGGTGATAGTTTGAGGTCCTGGGAAGGATTATAATTTAGGATGGAAACAGCTTGAGGCCCTGGGAAGGACATACTTACCTTTCACCGCGGGAATAAATCTCATTCCCATGGGAAAATACTTAAAGCGCGGGCAGAAATAGGTATGTGGGCACCTACTCATACTATTATTAAAATTCACACGGTTTAAATATTTCGTATATATTAAATAAATATATACGAAATATTTAAACCGTGTGAATTTAGTAAAGTAAAACTCAAAAGTAAAAGTTTGAGACCCTGCGAAGGATTATAATAGGCAACTTTTACTTTTTACAACAGGAAAGTATCATATTCCCACGGGAAAATCAGTAGGTATTATTTGTTTGTCCGTCTTTTACGTCAATTCAATGTGATTTTTAGTACGAGGGTAGATTGGGAGCTGGAGAGTGATATAGGCTATTGTTTATCCCGGAAAAATATCACATTCCTTCAGGATAACATCGTGTAGTACACGCGGGCGAAGCCGCGCTTTTTAATCTTTAACATGATATTAAAACAAAAGTTTGTGCATCCATCTTTCTTTGCTCTTAACTTTTTTATTTTTTTTATAGTCTGATTCAAACTGGATTAAACTTTTGAACTGTATAACCTCGTTGCCTAAACTGTCATCTTCATACATCTCTAGTGATTTTCTACTGTCTTGCTGCTAACATTTCTTCGTCACACACGCTCTGTGACGAATTTGTTGAGGAACCCAAAACGTTTACCCAAAATTACGCTGTACTGTATTGCAATGTGATTCTTAATCGATTAGGTTAAAAGGCGAAAGAAGCATGTCTTTGGTTGACTTGTCTTTACTGCCAAGCCAGTGCCAATGCTTTATATTTAAAATATAAATTGATTTTTTTATATTTGGAAATGTGGCGCGGGCCCCCTTGTGGTGCGGGCCCCTAGGCTGCAGCCTATGTAGCCTGTGCTTAAATCCGGCCCTGATAGTAAGTAACATTGGAATATCATTGGATTATCTGAAATCCGAAGAGAGGCGGAGGACTCGATTATCCTGCAATCCGGTAACTTACTTTACCACCGAGAGGGCGCCCAACAGTCTCTAGGTGGTGTCGGGTTCATCGTCCACACGTCCCTTGTTAACAACGTGATAACCATCGGAAGTGTGTCGAGCAGAGTACCATACCTGATACTCAGAATATCGAAATAGTATTCGCTGAACCTCGAAACGCGACGATGTCGAAGTGGAGGCTATGTATGAAGAGATCCCTAAAACCATGCATAACTATAAAACTCACTACACGGGTGTGATGGGGGATTTCAATGAGAAGTTGGGGCAACGTTGCGGTGATGAGTTGAGAGTGGGGTAATTTGGATTTGGGCAACGGAATGAAAGAGGCCAGATGCTGGCAGACTTTATACATATATATATATATATATATATAGTAAATCTTTACGTACTTACGTTTTCTTACTTTACTACCCCATTAGTTCACCTGGTAAATATGTTTTGGCAAAATAGGACTATTTTATTATCATTTTTATGATTATTTTATTCTTTGGACATTTTATTTGTTTAACTACTTTAATTTGTTATTTACTATTACTTTAAGTGACATGCACACTTAGTCTTATGATTTATATGGGTACTGTTTTTATATACACCTCCATCCCTTCGGCTGAACCATCAACTACTTTATCAATACATAATTTTGTACATTCATATAAGATGATTACAACTTTTTTTTAATTTAATTACAATACCAAATCGTATTTACGATTATTATAATAAGTTGCCTACTGCAACATATTTAATTTTAAAGCATAATATTACTTATTTACCTAAATCCTTACGCGTAATTCAGTAACACTTACTTATTTTAGTACTTTAACAAGTACCTACTTACTTAATAGTCTCTAACGAGATTAAAGTCTTATTTTCTAGCCATTTGTTAAGGCTACTAAACTTGTAAATTTTGAAGACACTTTACACAAACATTTACACATAAACATAGTGGTGGATACTGTCCGTATTCCCTACGGTAGGGTAAGTAAGTAAGGGCAATAGAACGTGCATATTTGAAAAAAAAATCAAAAGAAAATTATGTGACCTACAGTTAAAATAAAACTACCCATTCTTAGACAAATAAATGCAGTTTATTAAAAAATATAATACATCATCTAAATAATGCCGCGTTGGCGTCTGCACTTCACTAATCTAGAGCGTGGGTTTGAAAAAAAAATTCTTTAGCAAATTTTCTTGTACTGACTTATTTTTATGTTTGTTTGTATACCCAATACATTTGACCACCATCCAGCTTAGCAGACAGGATGCAGTCTAGGGTGTTGCATGCTTATCCAGGAGGTGCTAATTCACTCTTGCTTTGAAAAAGCCAAGATTATAATGATCAGGGAACACATTTGCAGGTAGCGCATTCCAATCTTTAGCAGCTCGCATTAAAAATGAACTGGCAAAGCGCTTAGTTACAGGTGGTAATGTCTACGATGTATGGATGGTTAGCTAACCTGCGTCTGGTACTCTGATGGTGGAAAGGGGCTGGAGGCACAAGATCGTGCAGTTCCTGTGCGCACGCACACCCCAAAGTGACCCAAAGTGACTGTTTCACTCTTTCAATGTTGTCTATGGTCTGAAATGTTCTAGGACGACTCTTAGCTTTTAGTTTAAGTGTTGAACCAGTCTCTTTCTATGGCTTAATCCAAACTTCATGAAAATTTGCACCTAAAGCTTGAGAAAATTGTGTAGTCCATACTCAAACCAATCAAAAACAACAATTCTCGTAAAACGTGCGTACACAAAATTCGTGTCGTTCCTTGTCGAACTGTGTCATTGCTACTAAAACTGCATTAGTGTAGCTACCCAAACACACTATGTTCCTCCCTCGCACGCCCCCATAACACTGCGAAAAAAGTTGATACAATATGCACGTTCTATTGCGCCACCCTGTACTTTGAATTGAAACCGTCAAATTAAAGAATTGGAGAGTCTGGCTGGAGAGTTCCCCAACTCATGGATCAGAGACACAAAATGAAGCTACAGAACTCAGCGGATGCCCATCGTTATCGGCAGCTCAATAGACAGATATCTAAGTCTCTGACGAGCTACCTTCTTCGCCATTTTAATACCAAGCGTATTAAAGAGGCTATTGAACGGAAGAACGACTCCAAAGTGTTCGCGAGTGATCTGTTTAACGGCCAGAGTCAAATTGACGAGGCTGAAAAACTGAGGAAGGAAGCATCATTTTGTCAGTATCTGAAATACTGAGGGTGATTGAGTTTTTATGGACAGTTATATTCCACGAAAACTCCCGTTGAAAGCAAGGCTAAACACCCTAGAGCCAAACTTACCCGACACTATACAGAAGATGTCTTGGACGTCAGCCTGTATGAGATTAGAATGGCTCTCAAGCAGCTTAGAAACAACAAAGCGAAGCGGGCGATAACGGAATCACAACAGAGCTTCTGAGAGCGGGCGGAAAGCCTATACATAAGGTCCTTTAGAAACTTTTCAACTCAGTCATCCTCGAGGGCAATACGCCAGCATGGACGTTTTTGGTTTATGGATGTTTACTGACGGGATAGAGAAAAAAATGAAGATAAAAATAATAAAAGTCATTTATTTTTAATTATTTACAATAAATAGTATAATTTACTTAACCCTATTTTAGCCACAAAATCAAGGATTAATTGGAATTTTTTATTCTACTAAGTTCTAGTTATTGGATGTTTTGTTTAGAAAAATCAAATATGACAGAATTACAAAATATTTGGTAAATTAAACAAGAATAAATCCATTAAAATAAAGAAAATGAGATTATTACTCGTAATTGTCGATTGACGTGGCACATGAGTTTTAAATGTTAATTTGGTTTTTAATGTGAATAGGAAAAGTGCAAAGATAGAATCACAGAGTAATGTCAAAGAAATGTTTAGAAATGTATGGAAATTATGTCGTTGACAATGGTAATTTATTGAAATGTATTTCAAGAGAACAGGGTTTGCTATCGGACCGGCCAATGCAGGTGAACCATAAATATTTAGTTTCTGTTCCTCGATTGAATATATTAACTAAGTATATTATAAGTTATTGTATTGGCACATCATTTTTACATAAGTCGATAATATCCGCTGCCAAATTTGGCAAATCTATTTAGTTCATTTCATTACAAATATACAGAGAGTGATGTCTTACTAGAGTCAAATATTATTCCCATTTTTTTACTTTTTTCTTTCCAACCACAATAAAATCATAAATTACCCTGATTGTAAGGCAAGTGTGGCAAATATATTATTATTTAAGTACTGTTATCACTCATTTTTACCGCCTACAAATTAAAATAATAATACCTACTTACTGAGGATTAAGGTCTACATTCAATTATCACCAAACCATATCATACAATTAACCTCTGCCTTAAATAATAACCATTCAATAACATCACAAAATTATCGCTAATTTGGAACAAGTAGGTAGGTATATCTTTTACATCTTTATATAATTATCATTACACAATTATGGTTGGTTTCACAACTGTCCGGGACATACGGGCGCCTTCCGAAAGGGAAACAAACGTGAGGCGCTAGAACTAGTGTTGCCAAACTATCGATAACGTTGATAAAAACACTATCTCTAGTATCGATAGTAAACATACTATACTATTGCTAATGAAAAACTATTGATGTTCTGAATCAATCTATAGTATCGATAGTATTGCACTCTTTCAAATGTTTTGCCACGTATTGAGTTATCTATAGTATCGATACTATGATCGATAGTCTTGCTATCATGTGCCTACAGATGGAATATCGATCGGCAACACTAGCTAGAACATCGTTTCACAGCGACGCGGACGGTAACTATGTCGACATTTCCCGTGCTTGCTGTGAGACCAGCCTAATAGTTAAGTAAATTTATACTTGTACATTCGACAACATACTTACATATCAAGTTATACATGTATAGGTAACCAAAAAGAACGTTATTGTGAACGCGATTTGCTTGATATGCTGCTGCGTGTTCGTCAATACTTTACGCCTTCTTTGTACATTTCATACTAGTCTAATATTAACAATGTTATTTAAAACGAACCCAATGGCTAGTTTATCAAAGGGACAAACATTTTAATCGGTCAATATTACGAAAGCTTTCTTTTATGAGATTCCAATATTTGATACGTCGAATGACTTTATGCTAAAGAACGTACTTACTTGATACATTATGATTGACTTTTGCAATTTTAATTCAGATCGGTTTGAATCATTAGGAAAAAAATGCAGCTGTAGTTGTACCAAAATAAATAGTCATTCATGTCAAAATGAGACATTAGACCTGACTCCGCAGGAGGTTATTTTACCAACCAACCCTGAAGTCCCTAACACTGATACTATAGATTATATTAATAGTTTATTGCTGAATAATGAAAATAGCCCACCTACTAAAACTAATGACACTAAAACAATTATGTTCTGCGATGAGATTGGGAAAAATTTAGGCCAATTCATCCAGAAACACTCTGAAGAAAGCATTATTAATTATTGTATGCCTGGCTCAACCTTAAATGAGATAATGAAATTAATAGTCAGAAAATCTTATGATGAAAACACTAATTTGATAGTTTTAATTGGAAATAGAGGTAATATTAATAAAAGCCAATTAATATCATACTGTAACTCATTATGCTCTTTAAATGTAAAAAAAGTTGTTATGTTTACATTTCCTTATAGTCAAGGTTTTTCACAGCTAGAAAATAAAATTAGACATAACTTAAACTTAACCTTAAGCACAATAGCTTATCATAATAGTCAGCAGATGCATTTAATTGACATCAACACATTGTTATACAAATTTAACTTGACTAAAGATAAATATTATCTGCCTAATTATCTTAAGCGACAAATAGCGGTATCGCTATCATTTTATTTTAAACAATTAGCCAACAATTTGGCTAGTATAACCTCTGCTTCTATTGAGCAGTTTAACTTTGATACTTCTAATGTAACTTTGGAATCTGTTCCAAATAATTCGATTCTTTTGAATCCAAATACTGACATGGTTAATTTAAATTACCATTAGAGACAACGGAGGCATACTCTAGCCCAGTATTGACAAGAGGAAGGCCTAAATGTTTAAAAATAGTACACCAGAATATCCAAGGCTTTTCTGCTGGCAAAGACCTAGAAATAAGTTTATTTTTAAATTGTGAAAATATTGATGTGTTATGTGTTACTGAACATTGGTTAAAAGAATATGAATTATTGTTAAATTTGGATAATTATAGTGTTGTAAGTTCATTTAATAGAAAAACTACAATAAGGGGGGGTTCTTTAATAATTTTACCTAATAACACACAATATAAAGAGCGAAAGGATATAGTATCCCTCTCTGTTGAACGAATTTGTGAGATATCATGCGTGGAACTTGAACAAATGATTATAATCTGTGTATATAGCCCCCCTGGAGCAAATTACACAGTCTTTGAGTCCACTATGGAGGATGTTTTGAAAATATGCTGTCGTAAGAATAAAAAAATTGTAGTTTGTGGAGATTTTAATATAGACATCTTAGATATTAAATTAGCACAACTCTCCGGTAAATTCCTTAATCTTTTTAAATCATTTAATTTGCTTCACACTTTTAATGAACCGACGCGAATTACGCCAACATCGGCCACTTGCTTAGATAACATCTTTTCCAACTGTAACTTAATTGAGAAATCGGTAATTAATATTATTAAATCCGACCACAGTGGACAACTAGCTTCTTTTGAGCACTATAATGTTACTCCTAAACGCGAAGTAATTTGCAGGCCAATACCGAAACGTGGTATTAATAAATTTAGAAATAATGTACAAGATAAAGTTCAATGTTTGCCAGCTTCTGCTGACGCTAATAACTCTTATCAATCATTATTTGATATTGTTGAAAAAGAATTTAGTAACAATTTTAAACAAAAAGTTATAAAGTGTAATGATCGTAAGAAGTTCAGTGACTGGGCCACACCTGGTATTTATAATAGTAGAAGAAAGTTATTTGAACTCTATGCACAAAAAACGACCTCCTGTGATCCTAGCTTCATTGAATATGTCAAGAAATATTCAAAAACATTTAGGAAAGTATGTGCTTTGGCAAAATCTAGGTATATTTCAAATAAAATTAAATCATCTGAAAATAAAATAAAAGCTACCTGGAGTATTATAAACCAAGAAACTGGCAAAACAAAAAGCAAAATTAATTCATTTAACTTAAAAATTAGTGATCAGACTTTTGAATCGGATATTGAGGTGGCTAGTGCTTTTGAAGGTTTCTTTGCTCGAATACCGTTAGAAACTACTAGCAGACTTAATTCTTGCCCCAACACCGCTGTCTCTCTTATGGAATCTAGTGTGAACAAGTGCCAGGAAACATTTAGTTTTAGCTATGTTACTACCGAAGATATTATTAAAGCATTCAAAGCAATAAATATTAAGAAAACAGAAGATCTCTGGGGCATATCTACAAGTATCATCAAATCAATAATTGATGTGATAGCTCCATCATTAGCAATAATTTTTAACCAATGTATAAGTGAAGGGGTCTTTCCTAATTTAATGAAGAATAGTAAAATTATTCCTCTGTTTAAAGCTGGTGACAAAAGTGACCCAGCAAATTTTAGACCTATATCCATACTACCAGCAATAAGTAAAATATTTGAGAAATTAATTTATGCTCAACTTTTAGAATATTTTAAATTAAATAGTATACTGCATGAGAAACAGTTTGGTTTTTCAAAAGGTAAAAGTACCACTGATGCTGGGGTTGCATTTCTAAAACATGTACTTGATGCCTGGGAGGACAAGCAGGATGTAATCGCTATTTTTTGTGACCTTTCCAAGGCATTCGATTGTGTTGATCACCAAACACTATTAAGGAAGTTAAAACATTATGGTGTTTCTGAAATGTCAGTAAGCCTTATGCATTCATATCTGTATGGAAGAACTCAGAAGGTAGTTATTAATAAAACTGAGTCTACCGGAGCTCCCATTACTATGGGCGTACCCCAAGGATCAATATTGGGCCCGCTGTTGTTTTTAATATACATAAATGACCTTCCTTACTACGCGAAGAATTTATGTGAGACGGTGCTATTTGCCGATGATACATCTCTAGTCTTTAAAGTAGATAGAGGTGATGACTGTTCTGACGAAGTAAATAGTGCTCTTTCAAAAGTGTCACATTGGTTTAATAGTAATAATTTATCATTAAACTCAAAGAAAACTAAGTGTTTAAAATTTTCGTTACCTAATGTAAGACAAGTTGATTTTCATATTAGACTAGACGGCGATACGGTCGAATTCATTAACAATACAAAATTTCTAGGTATTATATTAGACTCGCGACTACAATGGGATCCTCATATCGAAGCCTTGGCGAGTAGACTCAGTTCGGCTGCATTCGCAGTTAAGAAAATAAGGCTCTTAACCGATATTGAAACGGCTAGAATAGTCTATTTTAGTTATTTTCATAGTGTTATGTCCTACGGCCTTTTGTTGTGGGGCTCAGCCGCTAACATCCAAAGTATATTCGTGCTCCAAAAAAGGGCTATTCGCGCCATTTACAACCTCCGATCGAGAGATTCTTTAAGAGATCTATTTAAAGAAATAAACATTTTAACTGTTGCAGGACATTACATCTATGAAAATATAATTTATGTGAAAAAGTATTATAATACATTTGTAAAGCAGAGCGATATTCATCGCTTTAACACAAGAAATAAAGATAAACTTGTCGTTCCCAAGTTTAGGCTAGAAAAATCCAGAGCCTCATTTCTGGGGAAAAGCATAGCCTTTTTTAATAAAGTTCCACAGCATATAATTGAACTACCATTGCATAAATTTAAATGTTACATTAAAGAGTCGCTGATGAGCAAAGGATACTATAAAGTAGACGATTATTTGAATGACCGCAATGCATGGTCATGATGTAACACATAACATAATCACTGTTTAATATGATGTATTTTTATACTAAGCAATTGTTGTATTAGTAACGATATGTTTTTTTTTTTGTAAATGTCGTTACCTAACTAAGAAACGCTGGCAAGTTTCTTGCGCCCATTCTTCTTGTCAGTTAAAAAAGTCTTGAATGGGTGGTAGGAAAATATTGACGATTCATAAGTACATATTTATTATGTCTAAGTGAATAAAGAATATTTTTATCTTATCTTATCTTATCTTTACATTAATTTAACTTATAATTTAAACCACTTTAAGAAAGAACAGGAACTTAGGGGGTTGAGTAATACGACACTTGCTAATTTACCATACATTTTCAAACATGTTTTGCCTAAAAAAATGTGTGCGCTCTATGTTCTCAGATAGTGAAGTATACAACTTTAGCGTTACTAAAAGTTGAAAGTTGGAAGAATATGTTCAAGATAAGTACCTAAATGATCTTTTCCGCTTTACTCTATGATTCTATTACTATTAATTAACAGACTAAAAAATAACTTCAAGAAACTAGTCAGGGACCTGCCCTGAACTTCATTAATGCCAGAGTCCATTTCATCAAAGAAAATCTCAGGAACAGAGGAAAATTTCTAAGTTTAGGTGCTCTCAATGATTTTTTCTTTGTTATCCTCTCTCAAAATCATGTCAATGTAAGTTATTTTTTTAAAATCTTGAATGCGTCCACTGTGTTCGATATAAAGTCAAATATTTGGTTAACATAGCTATTTCTTGTAGTGGTCTTTTGTTTTCGTCATGTCGTGAAACGATACGTCTAAGGTCAATAATTCTAACCTAACTACTGCTCTTTCATCGAATGGTTCACCAACAACTTATAGCGTAATACGATCTAGTGTCTTAAAATCGGTCTAATCACTGTTCTTGTCAGTCTATTGACAGTTTACTAATATACTCGGTCTTCATCTCTTGTTGAGTCGGTACCAGAGCGCGGCGCACGTGAGCAGGTGCATCAGAACTGTGCTGGACAGCACTAGAGCCATGTTGCCGCCAACATCCACCTCTGCCATGTCCATCTCTATTAGGAACTTCTTGGGTGTGATGTAGTGGCAGTACACTGAAAACAATTCGAAGGGTAAGCAAAGTGACGAAAAATACGAAAAGTGTCTGATTTCATAGGTTCCTTTCATGAAAATTTTACAAATAACATGTTGTCTGAAAGCTACTTGTGGACATTCCAAGCAATTATTTATCCAAGGAAATTATAAAAATTTATGGTAGGTATCAATATAAACTATGAAAAGTTTGGGTATTGGCAATATTATTTTATTGGACAACATACATATTAAAATTAACAATGTCCACATGTTATTTTTTCTTCTAATCATAAGATAGGATTTTTAAGCAACTTACTTTTAGAGCAATGTATCTTGGTCCTGTTGAAGCCATAGACCGAATGAACCGCTACATGGAAACCAGCTCTGAAGTAGGAGATATGGTGCAGCCACCGGAACGGGTAAGGGGTGTCGGACAGCGCCAGGCAGAAGCCAAACACGGAGAACAGGCAAGCTACTACCGGTCCGAGGAACACTGCAATCTGTGAAAGGAAGTGGATCATTTGTAATGTTTGCATATTTGAGTTGAACTCGGAAAGGGATTTTTCTTTCGCCTCGCCGTCAACCAGGCGTCAACCTAACGCAAGCACGTAACCAAACCGGATCAGCGTCGGTACGTCGGCTCGGCTACGGCTAGGCGACGCCACGCTTACGGCTAGGCGACGCCGCGCTTACGGCTCGCCGCACAGTGGTGTCTCTTTCACTCGCACTGACTGTAAGCAGTATATCCGATAGTTTACGGTAACGTAAACAGTTTGCATCAACTCATGGTAGGGCTACTGGTCTCGAGGCGAGGCGATTTCGTTACGATTCCGATTAGTGTGCTTTGCAGTAGGGGGTTTCATACAAAGAATACTGAACTGCTCGAGTTGATACGTTTACGATCCGTTTACGAGTTGATATGTCTGCTAGAAGATATCTCATATGATGGAAACGCAGGTGCTCTGATGTTTAAATCGAGAGAGATAGAGGTAAAAGACAGAGGTACTCGTAGTTTAGATACAAATATCTTTAAGACTATGTCTGAAGATTTAATTAAAATCAGTTTTTCTATCGTGCTGTAGTTCTTTATTGTAGTTTTCTGTTTTAGTTAGTAGGGAGCAAGATTTCTTATGTTAAAGAGTAGGACAATTATCGTACTACCGCGGAATGCACCGGACCTCAAATATACCTGGAATTCTCTTCCTATAATCTTGTAAAAAACTGTACTGTGTTCGGTACTCCGTGCAGAGTGACAATCGCATTGTCAGTAAATTCATCGCGAGTACAAAGCGGTGCATACACTTTCAGTTCAAGATTCAAGATTCAAGATTCAAATTTGTTTATTCAATTTAGATTGTTATTTACAATACTTGTGAACGTCATAGAAGCTACGCCATAGGTTCGCAAACCCTACAGCGGGAGACCTTGGAGAAGAACCGGCAAGAAACTCCAAGGGTTGTTTTTTTCTCCCTGTTTTATTTCATACAGAGTCGTCAAATTGAAAAATGACCTTAAAATGGTATGACTAAGGTCAGTTTCCATCACAATTACACAATGGATTATGATAAATACAGTTAAGTATAGGCGAACTAATGATCATAGTGGTGAACAATTTTCAATTACTTAGGAACTCTACTTAAAGCTTTAATATTAGTTCAGGCGTCTTATAGAGATAAATTGGCACACTGTTGTTGTAGCTTGTTGTCAGATTGCCGTGTTACCTTTGTAGGGGTAGATAGATAGATAAAACGTTTATTGTTGCCACACACATACACACATTCAATTTACCTACAAGAAAGTATACAAAAATATTTACAGATTATATAAACTTACAAGGCAGAATTTAAATAAATCAAAATAATGCCGGTATGGAGATGTGCCTGTATGCAGCAGCAAAAAGGCCTCAGCCATCACCCTATGCGAAGTACGGATGGTTGACGCGTTTACCACCAAATAACCATTACCAGTCAATGTTGAATGAAATATACATACCGCTATAATACATAGTTGCAACTTTTTTGTGTGAGAGGGTAAATAATGAAAACTACTTGTATTATGGTAATTCTAGGTAAATAAATAAACAAACATTCACAGCTGTAATGAGAAAGATACAAATATAAGGAAACAGGGGTCAGAAGAAAAAAATCTTTGAAATGCTTTTGGAGCTCCAAGAGATATGAGCAAAATTTAGCTTTAAATAAATGTTAATACAGATTTTAGAGCTCTAAGCGGAGGTGTTAGATCATTCCAACACTTCGTAGCTTGGAAACGAAAACTACCCCTGAATGCTATAACGTGGTGGTGGTAGTTGACGAGTGGAGTACGTGCGGATCTGATGCCAGCATACTGGTTGTTAGTAGTAGAACCGATGAACCGTAGCCCCAAGCTTCTGCACAGGCAGATGTGGCGATAATGGTGTAGGAGAAGAGTCTCTCTGGTGGGCTTCAAGAGTTGTCAGTCAGCCAATATGACACATAATAAATTATTCAGGTGTTGTGTGTACCGATAGCTTGTCAGATTGCCGTGTTACCTGTGTAGGAGTTAGTAGAACTGATGAAGTAGCCCCAACCTTCAGTTCAGACAGATGTGGCGATAATGGTGTTGGAGAAGAGGGTCTCTCTAGTGGTCTCCAAGAGTTATCTGTCAGCCAGTATGATACATAATAAATTATTCAGGTGTTGTACCGATAACTTGTCAGATTGCCGTGCCGTATTACCTTTGTGTGGAACCGATGAAGAGATATTGTGACACTGGTGTTTAAGAACAGGCTGGCTCTTGTCGGTGCAGTATATAGATAATTTGACACACAGCATTACCTTTGTAGGAGTAGTGGAACCGATGAAGTAGCCCCAGGCTTGCGCACAGAGAGACGTGGCAACGATGGTGGCGAGGAAGAGCGTCGCTCTGGTGGGTTCCAGAGGGTTGTCTGTCAGCCAGTATGACAGGACCACGTATGACACGCATGATATCATCTGCGACAAAGTGAAGTAAGAAAAGGTAAGTATAACTTTTCTTGTATTGTAGATATTGTTTTTATACTACTCGGTCAAGATAACATTACACTCAATTCTGTCATGCGCCTCCGGGCCCCTCCTCTTCAGGAGGGACGGGTATAACCTGCAGGTGTCATGTTATCTTGACCGAGTAGTAAGTCTTAGTGCATGTGGAAATAGAAGTAGGCTCAAAAGTGACTATCAAGAAGGCAACCTTTATCAACCTAAAGAAAGCCCAGAACGCCTAAGAAGCCACTGAGGTAGTGATAATAATTATAAGAATAAATACTGATACAGACATTTCAGATATTTGAAAAGTTGATATTGGGATTGAAATTGACGCGGTGGAGAAAAAAGTGGTTTTCATGAAATTCCATCAAAATATACTACTTGGCTTACCTGGAATGGTAATTCTACTGCAAGAATGGATATAATATACGGCCCCAGTCTGTACCATCGATTGAAATATTCGCCTTTGAGGATGTCCATCTCCAGCGGAACTGTAAATAAAAATCTTCAAAGTTAGTTGAAATAAAAATAATTTGGATTCGTTTAAAGCTATAACGTGCAGAAAAGAACGTCTTAGAAGATTCGCAATCGCGTCAAGGCCTGTTTTTCTTTAGGTATTTTTATCGAAAAGAATCGTCAAATTGAAAAGTCAGTCTGTTTATCATGGGATCACATCAATGCACGTATATTTTTTTATCCACAACGGGGTAGGTATCACTTAGCCTTCATTACACCTGATGTTAAGATCGCGATCCCTTCCACCTTCAGCCTCATGCATAAGGTGGAAGGGGTCGCGATCTTATCTCTATTGCTAGAACACAACAATGCTGAAAACATCGTTGTTATGGCGTTAGACATAGATAAGATGGTGGTAGGCAGCCAGGTGGACTTTGAACAAGCCCTATACCATCAACCAAACCGAATACAATATGTATCCCCATAGAGAATCGAACTCGGGACCTCTGGGTCTGTTACCGGTGATATATACTACTAGACCACAGAGGCGGTCAAAAATTAGGCGGTTAGTGTTCTTAAGCTCTTTGATTTCTTTAACAACATTTTATGGATGATATAATTTACTCACACGATAGGGTAACGGACATCTTTCCAGTGTACACGACCAGCAACATAGACCCATACAGGTAGACGTAGTTGCCGAGAACAGTGCTGGCTTCACTTCCCACTCCCGAGTAAAGGTAGCCGAAGATCAGGGCAATCACCACGTGAGCGGCTACCCGGTACATGAATAATGACTGAAAAGAACGAACAATTAGTTATTGTGACGTCATCCCGTGACCACGGCCCCTACAAGGGCGAAAACTTGAAATTAAAATTGTCTTTCTGCTCCCAAACAAGTCACAGTAACAGGGACCGTACTCCGAAACACAAAATCTGAAAGTTCTTTAGCCTCGCTCCTTTCACTCCATTCTGTAAACACTGGAGAGTAAGAGAGAACAACGAACAACAAGTTTCGGGTTTTGCGTTTCGGAGTAGACCCTCAGGCGCGGATCCTTAGGTTCAATTGCCCTCCCCCCATGACTTACGAGGACCCCCCTGGCTCAGTTCAGGTGGGCGCCCCTGGAGCTAAAACTGCTAAACCACTACAAAAGTGCAAAAATATTTAATCAGAATGTATGGAACAGATGGTTTGTTTTCGCGATTTTAGTTTTGGTCCCATGATAAAAGTTGTTTCTTTTCATGAGTAGGATAATCCATAAAATTATCCGGGATGATAAAAAAAAATCCGTGTAAAAAACAAACAACTGGCGTATCGTCACGGTAGCGGGCGTAATCGAAACCAAAAATTTATAAACGGTAATCTGTAGTAGGTTACTTTTTTGCATGTTTTTCGCACTTGTCTCACTGCAAAAATTGAAATAGCAAAACTCACATAGTTTCTAGTCGTCATCAAATAGTTCCTGTATAACAAGAACCATGTTTGTCTCAGCAGGCCTGATTGTCTGTACATGGTTTTCGAGTGGTTCTGCTGGTGCTTAGTGTTTCCTGAGAGGTTCTTTGGCTTCAACTCGTGCTTTATATCTGCAATAAAAAGGGACATAGAGTTAGATTTTATGCTTTACTATTATATTTGCAGCGAGATTTCACATATAAATCACTAGTGGATGTCCAAGACTTCGTCAGTCTTGAATTCGGTTATATCGCGCTCTGCTTTAAGATTTCTACAAACTTTTGGGATAAAAGTAGCCTATTTCCTTTTCCAAGGTTTAATCTATCTAGGTAGGTATATCCTAAACATCAAACTCGGTATAGTGGTTAAGGCATGAAATGGGAACAGATAAATAAAAATACGGATGCCCTGAGAGTGTGGTTTAGGTACATAGTGCGAGCTGCTGCTTAGTCAGTAGACAGCTACTCGGCTTAATTGTCTACTCATACGCCAGTAGCTCGGCTCGCCTTAACTGTCGACACGACACGTAGTAGCTGCTGCCCAATCTTGCGAGTTGTCGCGATGTCGAGTGAACGTGCTTGTTCTCTATAGTGTTTCATGAATGAAGTATTATTATCAGAAGACCATTATTTCCGCATCCATTTTGAATTCGCAAAACGCTTGTAGGCGTAGCACAAAAAAAAACACAGTTTCCGCTCACAACTGTCCGGCTGACACTGGCAAGCTACTGCCGAACGCGTCCAAACGATGCGAGAGATGACCGAACTGCTGCCATGTGCGAGTTGCGGCCTGGCGAGCATGCGAGTGAAAACAAAAAGTTTTGAAGTAACTCGGATGCGAGCTAATGTCCAACTTGCACGTACGAGTTACTCGTAAGTTACGTTCAAACAGTGCGAGTTACTGCAGTGCAGTTACTCGGCAGGCTACACTCGCACGCTAGCTCGCTGTGTAAACCAGCCATTAGCACAAGTAGGTTTAAAATATCATGAAATGGACGCATGGATGATTCACGCATCAAAACAAAGAAATGATTTCAAATATCATCAATATAATTAAATTTATACCTTCGACCACTATGTTATTGTTGAACGAAGCTTCGACCTCATTGTTTACTGTACCTACACGAATTGTATAAAGTAATATTTGCATTGTTCATAGACCGCAAGTAAACAATGAATTTGTAACGCACGGTCTGACAACTCCTAAGGATGAACCCTGTGGGAGTGATATATGTATCTGTAGAGTAAGTAGTCGAAAAAGTTGTGAGGGATTTCTATAAAAATACAAATAAGTATTTTTTGAAATATTTTCCATGAAATTTTTCATTTCATTTTGAAGATAATTATCATAAGGAACACTGTGTATAAGGACAGGGGAGAGTAGCATGGTTTATGTTATATTTTTGTGGAATAAACTATGATGCTTTGGTTTCATGGTATGGTTCATAATAAACTTTTGTTAAGTGACACCGGCCTCCTAATTCACCAACATTCGGAAGCTTTTCCGAGAGCGAAATGAATGCGTTGTCACTGTCACAGTTGAACACTTCAAAAGACATAGACAAAGCACCCAAGTCTTATCCGATTCCGTTGTGAAGTTGTATAAATATATACAATTAAATAAGAAATTATTTATTCATTTGGATATAATAAATATGTAAGTACTTATGAATCATCAACATTTTCCCACCGCCAAAGAAATTAAAATTGAATTTAAACAAATTAAAATTCGAGACTTTTTTTACTGACATAGGCCTGCACGGGTAGCATGACGAACTCGAGAAAGGTTTTGTCTATATCAAAACGTCAAAAATGACATTTCATCGTAGACAAACCTATTGTTCAGCTGTCAATTTATAGACTTTCGAGGTAGACAAAACTCTTCTCGGGTTTGGCATGCTACGCGTGCAGATTGTGAGTTACGGGGCTGATTCTATACAAAAAATTGTAATAGAAAAAGCTTTCATGCGGGATTCAAACCCGCACCTCTAGGAACCCAGTGCGCAGTGCTCTGTCTAACCCAATAAACTAAATAGTTTAAAAGTCTTAAACCAATTTTAGTAACTCGTGCTCTCGGATTTATACCTACATTCTCATCTGTTAAAAAAGTTTTGAAAAATATTTGGAACCTAATTCAAAAGTCTGTTAGTTTCAAAGTTTGTCAATTTTTTTTAGTTTAACTTTGTTTTTCATGTCTTACCTATGGGACTAGGTAGCGCTGGTATAGTCGGTACGTCCCAGCTGCCATTTGCTGACAGTTCAGGTTTGAAGTTCGTCATAGTCTTGGCTGCCTGGATCAGATCCACCTCGTACTCTCCTGATGCCACCTCCATTACTGCAAATTTAAATATAAAGATCGTTTTAACTATGGCATTTGACAGGAACTCTGCATCTAGAAAAACGCATATTATGATGAAAAATATTATTAGAGCGCATATCTTTTAGATAGTTTGTATGTTTGTTTCGACCATCTCTAAATTGCTTTCGTGTGTGGTGCAAAATCAGATTTAATTTAATATTTTATTCAGTGGAACTATTTTTTAATTGTACTTATCTACAGATTTTTTCAAACATACATTCCACTCTCCATAGATATCTCATATTTAATACACCATTCGTGTTACACATAAGTATATCCTACTAATAATAGGGGTTAAAGAATGAAATTGCCGTTTTTTTCTTTTGTACATATAACTTAACAACTTTTATGATATTAGAGATACATAATTTCTTTAATATTGCGTTACATTAAGACCATATCGAGCAGCTTTTGATAATTTAATAACCACGATATTTGATTATTTACATAAAAATAACTTATCTCGGAAGTTACGACTATTTTTGTTTCCTGAATTTCGTACTTTAATAGTTGTAACTTAGTGAAAATATTTTTTTTGCTCTTAACGAATATGTCATTTAGTAGTTAAAATGTCCATAAATACATGTGTAAAATTTTGTAAAGTTACATAATATTAGTCGTTGAATAAATTACAAAAACGTTGGTACTTATAGGAAAAAAAATTACTAAAATCTCCATACAAAACGGCAATTTGATACTTTAATTTAACCCCTAATATTATAAATGTGAAAGTTTAGATGTTTGGATATTCAGATGTTTGGATGTTTGTATGTTTGTTACTCAATCACGCCAAAACGGCTGAAAGGATTTGGCTGAAGTTTGGGATTTTTTTATCCCGAAAAAATTCACATTCCCGCGGGATCACGTCGTGTAGTCCACGCGGGCGAAGCCGCGAGCGGAAAGCTAGTCTGTAATATTTCTTCGTGTTTCTTTTTGTACAATTGTATTATGTAATATTGTCTTCGACAAACAGTAATTTATCTGTTGAACTAGGAGTAATATAACCGTCTCACTGCTTGTTTCTCACGCTATTTGGTGCACGTGAACTTGTTTATCTTTTATACCAACTTTATTTTCTACTCTATGGGAGAAGTCGATTTTTATTTATCTATAGTTCCATATTAATACGAGAATGAAGAAAGATGGGATGTTTTGTTTGTTTTCTTTTTGTTTGTAATGGATAAACTAAAAAAATCTAAACTAAAAAATCGGCCAAGTGCGAGTCGGACTCGCTCATGAAGGGTTCCGTACCCACTTAACGTACCGATTACGTACACCTAGCAAAAATACCACTGTCATTTTTGCCAGAAAAAAATAACTTTGTTTTTCGTAGTATTCGTTTGAATGACAAAGTAATATTTGCGGTTTTCGAAAATGTGTTATATCTCAAAAACTTGTAAAGCCTACTTGGCTGTGATAGTTTTCCTTTTAACTTCGTCATATGTACTACTATCGTGAATTTTTTCACGTATCCAGAAACAACCATTTGGCTGGTATGACACTTGACTCTAACAAAATTTTGGACTTTAAAGCTTAATAATTCACAAACAGATGCCTCAATCAAAAAACTGTCTGCACGAACCTACAACGTTTTTGAAATTGCTATCCAACGACATCCCACACTATGGAAAAGACAAGAAAAAAAAACTACATACCCACATCAGGTGTAGGGGAGGTAACCTAAAAAAAATTTTTTTTCAAACTTTACTTTACCACTTTGTTGGCGTGGTAAATATGTATATTCATGCCAAATTACAGCTTTCTAGTACTAAGAGTCTATGAGCCAGACTGGGGTCAGACGGACGGACGGACGGACAGACGGACAGACGGACATGGCGAAACTATAACGGTTCCTTGTTGACTACGGAACCCTAAAAATGAAAATTCTTTAACCGTAGGAAGCTACATTGTTCAAATGCTCCTATCAGTATTACGTACCTGCCTATGTAATATTATAGCGCCTGTTAATTTTGATTGTACCAGAATTTTAAAATACTAATTTATATTAGCATCTTCTCAGTATCGGCAGGTCAGTTGTTGTCAAAATGAATGCAACATAAACATAATGAGTGGCCATCGTTCATGTTTACATAAATTAATTAATGATAAAACATTGATGTAAGCTTATTTACATGTATTTACTTACTGGGAAATTTTATTGAAATTAAGTTTATTTTGATTGATAAGTTAAACTAATTAATATGGTTGAATTACGTTTGATTTATATAACATCATTAGATTTACTCATGTAATACAATGTATAAAACACTAGCCTTCCGCCCGCGGCTTCGCTCGCGTGGACTTCACGAGACGGAATTCCGCGGGAATATGATGTTTTTCCGGGATAAAAAGCAGTCTGTCACTCTCCTGCTCCCAAACTATTCCCACACCAAAAATCACATCGATCCGTTGCTCTGTTTTGGCATTAAAGACAGACAAACAAACACATTTTCACAACCTTTTAATATTATAAATGTGAAAGTTTAGATGTTTGGATGTTTGTATGTTTGTTACTTAATCACGCCAAAATGGCTGAACGGATTTGGCTGAAATTTGGGACACAGATACTTTGTAGCCTGGAGAGGAACATACTTTTTATCCCGAAAAAATGACACATTCCCGCGGGATAACGTCATGAAGTCCACGCGAGCGAAGCCGCGGGCGAAAAGCTAGTTATTAATAAATATGGATTCTGCGGTTCTTAATGGAAGTAGGTAGATATTTTTAGGCGAAATGTATGTCAAGCTACAAACTACTAAGATTAGGTTGTAGAAGATTGTACACTTTATGACATTACAGTAACTGATGTAAGTATATGTCTATGCCCTAGGTATACAAATGGTATGATCGAAAATCAATAATTATTAACAATATTATTGATTTTCGAAAAGAAAAAAAATACATTACTCTTGAAATAAAGGTTAATTGTCATTTGATCGACATTTCTTAACTAATATTATACGACCTGTAATTTTTTTTTCATGTCATGTCAGATGATATGCTAACTACGATAATTTATTTTTCAAAAAAAAACCTACTTACCTATGCCTATTTACTTAGAATTTATTATTTGAATGTCAAAGAAGGTCAGTAGATTAACAGCCTTCGCATAAAATGTATTATGGAAATTTTTATCCATTGGTATTACCGTCAAGTTGTTCTTAGAACTTAGAATAAGTATTTATTGTTTTGATTTAATCGTATTTCTCAGTCGCAAGAATTTGATGATGCTTGAACTTAGATTATCCGGGTTCAATTGGCTCTGGCGGATTGCACAACCGACCGTGTCTATTTAATCTAGATATTTTGCTTCGTGATGTAATTAAAAATAAGGTTCACTGCTGGTGTTAAGACTGGCATGCAATTTTGATATGTAGGGTAAAGAAAGGTATATTGATGCTATAAGGAATTTGTTGATATTTTATATAAAGATTGTTTACTAAATACAGAAACGTTTGGAACGTGTCTTTTATCCTATTCGCAATGATTTTAGTAAAATATTAGAAAATAACTAGAATAGGTACTAAAGAAAAAATTGCCGCGGAAAAACTTTTGTGTAAGTACCTAGTAATTTAAAAAAAAACCTCAAAAATAAGAAAAAAATAATTTATTTAATGTTCCGACCACTTGCAAATTATAAAATACTAGCTGACCCGGCAAACGTTGTTTTGCCATGATGAAAATATATAATCGCGAAGAAGTTTTATACACTGCCTGCCACAAATTTCACTTATTAAAAACGTCAGTGATTATAATACTCTTTGACATACCTCTTTGGAAGCGGCTATGGAAGAAATGACAGTTTTGTATAGTACGACAGTTTATCGATTTTGTATACAAAATAATCATTTTTATTTTATAATTTTCCGGAATAAAAAGTAGCCTATGCTATTCTCCAGCTCCCAAACTAACCCCATACCAAAAATAGAGTCGATCCGTTGCTCCGTTTTGACGTGAAAGACGGACAAACAAACAAACAAACACACTTTCACATTTATAATTTTAGTATGGAGTATGGATATGGATTAGTATGGATACTTATTCATAAATAGGAGAAGTCGTATTTTTATATCTTTTTTATTTTATTTTTTTCTATTAAAATAGTTGAAAAAACTCTTATCGAATATTTTACTTACAGAAGTCAGCAGGGTTGTGGTAAGGAGGACATCTTAACCCTGCACTGGCGAGTGCCGGCAGCAGAAGTCTCCTGGGCCCTTTGTACAGAGTCCTGCCTTCGGATAGGCAGTATACGGAGTCTATCTTCTCGAAGAGGAGGGCTGAGGGCTGGTGTATGGTGGCTATAAGGGTCCTGCCTCCGCGAGCGAGGTTGTTCAGCAAGGCGATCAGAGACGCGGACGCTGATGAATCTAGGCCCCTGGAAAATTGTTAGCTATTAAAAAATGGCCAGTTGAGCAACTGCGATTGCGGCAGTAATGCAAATATCGACCGCTGTAGTCAGATATGGGATGGGCTTGTTGCTCTTAATTTTGGATTCGGTTCGGTTCGTTAGTGCTTCGGAAGTTACGATAAACCATTGGTCCCAGCTGCATTTGAAGTCTCTTTGCACGTCGCCACTCCCCCCTGCTAGAGGCTCAAAATTACCTAAAATTGATAGTTTTTCATACACTTCGTCTTCCAGAGTAATCTACCTGTCCCCCCCTAGGGCCATGGGCTAGCAATTTGCCCCCCCCCCCCCTCCTGGGTCATGGCCTGGCGACCCCTTGCCTGGGCTTGCAGTAAGTAGATATATATATAGATAGATAGTGGTCGACGATGTAAAAAAGCGCATTATAATATATATATATATATATACTATATATACTATATATATTTTTTGTATAAAACTTGTCACCAAATTCTAAGAAAAGATTAGTCATATTAGAAAGTCTTGTTTTTCACTACTGCACGCGGTTAACTTTTGTTAAGTTATATTGTTCTACCTCCTCACGAAGTACCTACAAATGCTTATTTAATAATGAAACTATTGAGTAATATAACTTAAAAATCAACCACTCACGTAGTAGGTTCATCAAGGAACAATAGTGAGGGGTCTGAGAGTAGTTCCAGGGCTACAGCCAGCCTCCTCTTCTGTCCTCCCGAGAGGTCCCGGCAGAGCGTCTGGGAAGCGCCACTGAGCCCCAGGAGTGCTAGGATCTCGAACACCTTAATGAAACAGGTCATTTTAAGATTATTTTTACTTTTTTGGCAATCAAATGCAATTTTTATTATTGAAAATTAAGTATCTTTAGAAAAAAATCGACCCGTCTCGACTTTCATTATTTTCAGGTCATTTTTGTTTATATATTTGTTTATATTAATAAAAAATCATCTTTTAAGAACGATTCGATAGATTAGTTTGTAGTCTTTGTAATTTTTTAGAAATTCTTAGAAAAATCTATTGGACAAGTCTGACGTTTTAGGGAGTTTTTGTATGTAAGGCTTATCTTAATTAATTAAATTAATTATCTTTAATAATAGGGTATTTTACTGTTGTTGAAATGTAGATATTTAATGATGACGTAAAAAAATATTGCAATTAAGAATCCCAAATGTGAAAAAATAATTTGAATCTGTTTTATAATAAAAGAATTATAGTCTGTTTGATTTTGACTATAGCTGTCTCTTTCTAAAACGAAATCTTCTATGGCGTGACTATGACGCTACTAACCCACTGACGTCACTAAGATAGCGTCCTGTCCTTGTCTAATTAAAAAGTTTGAAGTCCTATATCTTTGAAAATATTCAAGATAATTCAAAATGAAAACTTGTTTTGTGTAGCTAATATTTCGTAAAACATTTTAAAGAAATAAAAAAAATCAGTAAAATACCGTATTATTCTTATACTTACTGGTTTAGTTGACAATATATTTGCGTATGTCAAATGTTTTTATCGTAACATAGTGCATATTAGGGTTCGGAATCAAAATCACACTTGCACTTTTAGGCCGCCGGATAGTTAATTATGAAAACGAAGTTTGCATAGAGAAAAATGTGAAATTATTTTATGTGATAGAAGTTTAAGTAAGGATTACAGGCAAAATAGGCAGGTAGAATGATGACAATATATAGTAACCTTTTCAAAAATCTTTATTTTTTTATCATCATGTTTGCACGTAAAAGTAGAGTTCTTAATGGTCATCTATCATACCATACGTTACGAAATAAATGTTAAGCTTAGACTAGCTTATGTAATGCCAGATTACGTAAAAACTAAGTTGTGTTGATTACTTACTTAATAGGCGATTGCAAATAAAAGGGTCGCTCGCCATTTTTACTAATACTTTGCCAGTATGCCGCTGCGCTTTCTTCTAAATTCTACTTTTTGCAGACTTGCCCAATATTACTTATATTATTTTAATGAGGTGCATGCATATCGAGAAGAAACTGTCAAAGACTTTGATTGTGTGATTTAAACTTTTAGGTAATTTTCAAAGATAATCATTGTTAACCAAAGATAACTGTCATTTGCCAATTCCGTGGTTTTCCCAAAAAAGCTAAAAATAAAACTGTTTAACCGCAAATAAATACCAGCTAACAAAAGATCGTCGACAGTTAACCACTCAAAGATTTTGCTAATTTACCAAAATAAAGTTTTTATTACCAACAAAAAAGTTAACAAAAGAACATTGACAATTCAACATTCTTTTGTATTCCTAATTGGCTAAAATAAACCTTTGTTTACAGACCATAAAAGATAACAAAAGACGAGAATTTGTCACTGGAAGTAATTTCAAAGCCAAAACGACAAAAAAAGTGGCCAAATGCGAGTCGGACTCGCCCATAAAGGGTTCCGTACTCACTCAACATACCATTACACCTAGCCAAAATACCACTATCATTTGTTTATTTATTAAAAGCAGGCACACTTACAGCAAAACATAATCATATACTGTCATTCTTCACAACCAAAACATTACTTTATTTTTCATAGTATTTGTATGAATGACAACTGTGTATAGTTTTAATAGTTTCGGATTAAAGTGGCTGTGCCCTGATGGACGGACAGACAGACGGACATGACGAATCTATAAGGTTCTTCCAATTTTTTGCCATTCGGCTACGGAACCCTAAAAAAAACACCGCGACTTTGTCATTCATCTCCGGCTCCACGTGGACTATTTATTGGGCAATCGCACCGTGCATTGTCCACTTTCGATACTCACTTTCTCCTTGCGCTCGTGCGACGTGAAGTCGGCAAGTTTGAGCGCGCCGGCGAGACTCATCGCCTCGTATACCGTGAGATGCGCGCGCAGGTCGTCTTGTTGACGGATGTAGCGTGCGCCGCCTCGCCCCGCGGACTTTGAAGCGCATGTGTAAACGCCGTTCACGGCAATCTCGCCTTTCGCGCCTCGGGTTCTGAATCAAGGGAAAATAACGCTGTAACGGCAGTTTTTAACAAAATGTGGTCAATTTCATAGGCTATGTTATACAGCTTCTGCGTATTTCATGCATATTTGCCAACGGAGTTGATGAGAACTGTCGTAGTGCCTATTATTAAAAATAAAACTGGCGATAGTGCAGACATAAGCAACTACAGACCTATCTCATTGGCTACCGTCATCGCCAAGGTTTTTGACGGTATGTTAAATGCACACATTAATAATTATTTTACACCTCACGACAATCAATTCGGTTTCCGTTCAAAACTGTCTACGGAAAATGCTATCCTGTGCATGAAACATGCCGTCAGATACTACACCGATAGGAATACACCAGTGTACGCCAGTTTTCTCGACCTGTCCAAGGCTTTTGACCTGGTTTCCTACGATGTCCTGTGGCACAAACTAAAGCAAGCCAAGTTGCCTCCTGAATTGATCAGCGTTCTAAGGTACTGGTATGGAAATCAGGTCAACTGTGTACGATGGGCGGGCGCTCTGTCGGACCCGTATAGGTTGAGGTGTGGGGTGAGACAGGGGGGTTTGAGTTCACCATCGCTTTTCAACCTGTACGTAAATGACCTGATCGTTGCGCTCAGCAACACCCATGTCGGATGTCATGTGGACGATATCTGTTTTAATAATATCAGTTATGCTGATGACATGGTGTTGCTGAGCGCGTCGGTTGGTGGTCTAAGGGAGCTCATGGGTATCTGCGAAGTTTATGCAAATGCCCATGGCCTGAAATACAATCCCAAAAAAAGCCAGCTCATGGTTTTCAAGGCTGGGTCTAAATGCCCGACGGACGTGCCCCCCGTTAGCTTGGGTGGTGTTAACCTTAGTAAAACAAATAGTGTTAAGTATCTAGGCCATATTGTGACAGACGATTTAAAAGATGATGACGATATTGAACGCGAACGGAGAGCGCTGTCCGTGAGGTCGAACATGATAGCCCGCAGGTTCGCTAGGTGTTCTGTTCCTGTAAAAATAACATTATTTCGTGCCTATTGCACCTCATTTTATACATGCAGCTTGTGGGTTAGACACACACGTCGAGCGCTAGAAACCCTTCGCGTCCAATATAACAACTCGTTTAGGGCGCTGTTGCGGCTGCCTCGCTTCTGTAGCGCGTCGGGGATGTTCGCCGAAGCGCGTGTTGACGGTTTCTTCGCCATCATGCGGAAACGGGCGGCCTCGATGGCGCAGCGGACGCGCGACAGCAGCAACAGCCTCTTGAGTGTGGTTGCACGGTCGGTTGACGGTTGCTTTATGGGGCACTGGCTATCCTTACATGGACCAGTGCCTCATTTCCACAGACGATATTAAATTTTAATTTTTGTAAACCCTACTACTTTTTACTAACATAGGATAAGGTTATTAACACAATGTGAGCCTTTAGTAGCTTGATTAAATGAATTGAATATATATATATATAGGCAATAAGCCCGGCGCTGTTTTACGGCGGCGTAAACATTTGCGCCTATCACGCTTTTAGCACCTCGGATTCTAAACAAAATAAGAATAATACTCAAAACTCAAAATAAATAGTTTTTAAGAAAAAAATACGTTATAATAGAATTGATAATACCATTAATACCTCATATGATACGAGGGAAAAGATGGGTGGCAAACTTTTTCCTTTTTAGGGTTTAACCACTCTAAAAGGTTTTAGAGATCTCATTTAAACTACTTTGTACTGTGCCTATAGTTCTTAGTTGTAATTATTCATAATATTGGCGACTTAAATTTTTACAGTAAGTAATGTATGTCTAACGTGATGAACTTAGTGCCTGTGACCTTGTACCTTTTGGTTGAGCAATAGCAAAAGTGTCAAAATATCACAAAACAAAAGTGTACAAAAACAATGTCAAAAACAGTTCAAGGTACGGTAAGGTCAGGTTTTCAAAACAGTTAGAAAAAATCGGCCAAGTGCGAGTCGGACTCGCTCATGAAGGGTTCCGTACCCACTTAACGTACCGTTTACGTATACCTAGCAAAAATACCACTGTCATTTTTTGCCAGAAGAAAATAACTTTGTTTTTCATAGTATTCGTATGAATGACAGTTTATATTTGCGGTTTTCGAAAATGTGTTATATCTCAAAAACTTGTAAAGCCCACTTGGCTGTCATACTTTTCCTTTTAACTTCGTCATATGTACTACTATCGTGAATTTTGTCACGTATCCAGAAACAACCATTTGGCTGGTAGGGGGGGGGGGGGGGAGGGACACTTGACTCTAACAAAATTTTGCACTTTAAAGCTTAATAACTCAATCAAAAAACTGTCTTCACGAACCCACAACGTTTTTGAAATTGCTATCCAACGACATCCCACACTGTGGGGTAGACAAGACAGTAGTAAAAAAAAACCTGCATACCCACTTCACGTGTAGGGGAGGTAACCTGAAAATTATTTATTTTTAAATTTTTCTTTACCACTTTGTTGGCGTGGTAAATATGTATATTCATGCCAAATTACAGCTTTCTAGTACTAAGAGTCTATGAGCTAGACTGGGGTCAGACGGACGGACGGACAGACGGACAGACGGACATGGCGAAACTATAAGGGTTCCTTGTTGACTACGGAACCCTAAAAATGACAAATATTTCTACTGGTTGAACATAACATAACTTGAACATAATTTTAGAGTTCGGATTCAAAAGCAAATGTCAAATCAGTAAATTTTACTTAAGTGTAGTTGTGTTAATGCTCATTACCATGGCCTTCAGATTTCTCCTTCGAGCTATAAAATGAACTCTATAATATTTACGGTCACGTGATTCACATAGCGTTTGCTTGTTGAAGCAACACGTGATTTTACAGATGATTAACCTCTATGTTAACATAATAATACAATTATACTTACTGCTGCAGTGCCAGTCTTATTTGTTATAAAACATTAATCATGTATATTTAAATGTAAATCATTTGATGATTTACACATTATCGACTTTTATGGGTCAAGTGGTTATACCGGTTTTCATCGTGTCACCATCTCTAAAGTCCATTTTTCTTATAAGGGTCACAGTTATGTAATATGTAACATAATACCTTTAAGCATATAAGTAATTATGTAAGTATAGCAAAAAAAAAAAACCCAGCCCGATAGAAGATTTTTGAACCTTGGTACCCTCACTCTCTTATGGCATTGGACCGGATTTCCAAGGGTTCGGGTTTGTTGAAATTTGTCCTATGTCGATTCAATTTGACAACTGTCTTCAATCCATTGCTTTTTTAATGAGGCAGTTCTTACCGGCATTTATTTGGATAGAGTGATAGATGTGCAATTTATCTTTATTTGTGGTATGTCTAATGTAGAATATCTGACACGTTTTGGGTGTTTAAGTTGCTATCTTTGTTTTTTGAAGTAAAACTTCCTTATAGATTGCCCGAGAAATCGGTCGTCAAAAATTAAACATTGTGTAGCATGTTAACATTCCTTATTAGTAACATGTAATATTTTGGTACAACATCTTAGAGAATTTGTTAACAACAAAATGTTATGCGACATTCTCTATCGTATCGTAATACAATTTCTGCTGTGTGGAAGCAACTTTAGAATCACCATCCTCTGCTTAATCGGGCATCAAAAGAATTAATTAATAAAAATGTTGAAAGGTCTATAATTAACACATTATAGAATATCTGAATATAGCATTAAAACCAAGGCTTGTTGTCAAAGGCCAAAGCTATAATAACTTTAAAGTTGCAGATTACTAGTTGAACTGTTGTTGCATAATATGCAAGGAACTACAGATGCTTGCACTACTATGTACCTATTCACTATTTATGAATTAAGACAACTTTCTACGTTACGTAGACCAAGTATTTCGAGGAAATGCCGCCAGACGTCGTCGTTGTTTCGACTAGCCCAGACAAGTTTCAAGACGGGGTTATTTAATCTGGTAGCTATAAAAAAGGTGCTGCTACTTCTAGAATACTCTGAAAAATCATGTACAGTTACCTATGTAGGTACTTACATGATTAAATTATTTTTAATTTTTTACATTCACCATGCAATTAAGATATGAAAATATTAAAAACTAGCTTATCCTCGCGGTTATACCCGCGTGGTACCCGTGGCCATGTGAATTTCTGGATAAAATTATAGCCTATGTCACTCGGGAAAAATATATCTTTCTAATGGTCAAAGAATTTTCAAAATCGGTCCAGTAGTTTCGGAGCCTATTCGATGCAAACAAACAAACAATCAAATCTTAGTATAGATTAAATATTAGAAAAAATCGACCAGTGTCGAGTCGACGAGGTCGTTTTTTTCCAATACTACATTTTCAATATTTTCAGGTTCATGATTTTCAGAATATTCTATTTGTGTGTGTCGGATTTATGTTTGTCTGTTCTTCTCTTAGCCCCCGACTGCAAAAAGAGGGGTGTTATAAGTTTGACGTTTCTGTGTATCTGTCTGTCTTTGACATCGTTGCTTCTGAACGAATCAACCGATTTGTTTTGTTCAAAAGCTGACGAGATCGAGATGGTTCTTAGCTATTACTTGTGAAGATCTGTTCAGACGTTTTAAGCTCAGCTTAGCTCATCAGCTCTTTTAGTTAGCTGCAGAAGGGATCTGACATCTGAGGGATCTTTGTATATTTAAATAGAATAAAATAAAATTAAAATTAAAAAAATTAAGCAAACACACACAACAAAAGCTATAAAAAGTAAAAAAAAACTCTCTTTGTCGAGGAACCACTAAAAGAGAAGTGCTATAAGGGTATATTATATGTTGGGGTCCCCAGACTGAAAGAGAAATTTTATTTTTTTACTTTTTAGAGTTTTTTTTGTATCGGGGCTTGCTTATTTTTTTTACAGCTTTATTACTTACAGGTAGCCTGCTAAGATGTTGAGCAGTGTCGTCTTCCCTGCACCAGAAGGACCCATTATAGCTGTAAGTTCACCAGGTTTAAAGCTGCCATCTACACCTTTCAGGATATCCCTACGTTCTGAAATAAAATAAAAAACTTTTAAAACATGAAGAAATATCACCAATTACCCAGGAGTCCCCTCTAACCCGGGGTGACAACTGGGATTTTTTCATTCACGAAAATTTCCCAGATTTTCCCTTTAAATTCGTGCCAGAGGTGACAACTGGAACTTTTTCGTAGCAATTGTCACCCGTGACACCGGAGGGGGTGACAATTGAATATGCTCCAGTTGTCCCCTCCAAGCAGTATGGTACACTTTTATTTTATTCATTAGTAGGGCAGGCGTACCGGTTTTGGCCACTTTTTGCTCTAAAAGTTTTCTTAACAACTTTTAGCCATTTCTGATAAAGGCAATTAAAATAAGGTATTTTAAGGTAATAATAACAACCGTTAGAATTCCTTATGTCATAAGATTTTTTTTCAATAAATTCCATTTTCTGTTTGAAAAAATGTTTTGTATGAAAATTTTAAGAAATTTGTTTTGGATGAAATACTTTATAAAACTTTGTTTTTTACAATTAAATTGTTGTTTTGCAATTGACTGGTTTCTAGCGCATTAGAATATATTGATTTTACCTGGGCCCCAAGTCTGCTAATTTACAAATGGTTCAATTGAATCTTAATTGGATCTCAATAGCGGTTTTTGACATTTTTGGTATTCTGCCACTAACTTAAGACCAATGGTATACGACTGAACTGCCACTGAAATGCCATCGGAATATTTGCTAGTCTGCTCTTCAATCGTATTACAATCGTAGCTCGATTGTGGAGTTAATCGGTATTCTACTCTCATTTGACATTTGTTTGACAGGGACTCTCAATGACAATTGGGTTACAGCCACCGTATTTAAATAAAAGTGTTTTATTATAATTGTGTCATGTTTTACATGTGTTTTACTAACAATGCCCTTCATCGCGGACAATTTTAATTCTATTTGATTATCTTAAATGATACAAGAACGTTTATTTTTATGAAAACTATCGGTCATTCATTAATTTAGTCTCTTAGTAGATTTTAGAAGGCAACACCATTAACTATTCAACTGAGACTCCATTACGATTCAATTACGATTCAATTGCGATTCTATTGAGCTGACGTACAAGTTTTTACAGAATACCCAATTTGTTTTAATCGTAATGGAATCGTAATTGAGTCTCAATTGAATATCAATAGAATCTTATTTAATTAAAATTAGCAGACTTGGGGCCCTGGGCTTGGATTTGATTTTTCGCAATACTTACAAAAGTTTAACTATCAGTAAGTGG
The DNA here is from genome assembly GCA_949710035.1 of Crambus lathoniellus. Lineage (NCBI taxonomy): Eukaryota > Metazoa > Arthropoda > Insecta > Lepidoptera > Crambidae > Crambus > Crambus lathoniellus. The sequence goes on from OX453306.1 coordinate 21,316,713, forward strand.
CCAAAGCCGGTACATTTGGCACCTCTCACACATTTTGTATTATATACAAAAAACTATTTAACATTTTAAAAATTGAAAAATTTACCTTTAAAGCTAGATAAATGATCTATAATTTAAGATATAATTTGTGTCTTAAATACTTAAGACCATCTAGTATTTAGTGCTTAAAAGTCAAAAATTCCTTAAAGTGGCTACAAAGGGTACCTCTGCCCAACTTACATTAAAGCGTTTCGAAACAATACTATCTGTGCATCAGAAGTCATTCAATATTGTAATGTGACATAATCCTATGTTGTTAACATTTATTGCTCCTTACTGACTCATCGAAATATTTCAGGGTATGAAAGTGTGCCATCAATACGAACAACTTTTACTATGGAGCTAGCCATGAAATAGCCAAAAATTAATTAGCTGTTCCATAGAAAAGTACCTACAATACCGACTCAACCAAAACATGGAACAGCTGATTTATTCACGATTTCGTGCCTGGTAAAAGTTGTTTGTTCGTATTTATGGACATATTGATAGGTACCCTGAAATATTTCTAGGTAAAATTTAAGAGTATATAGATATCTAACAACCAACCAGGCAAAGGGATAACACAAATATTTAAGAATTCACATAAACATTAGGTTTTTGAAACTATGAAATTATCGTTTTGTAATGCTTAAAAAAACGTAACCAATAATTTTATCAATACTTATAGTTTCGTTTACCTTTATTATCATAATTTAATAATTGATACATGCAATATTTATTTAAGCATTAATTGATGAATTCAAACCATAGAAGTTTTGAGGTTATCTAAGAGAGTGGGAGCAATGAGCGGCAATTCCATAGGTAAATACCTAATATTAATTCTTAGTGGATAAAACCTGGGAAATTCATTTTTGGCATAGTAGGTAGGATTAGTACGAGAGGTACCCTGAAAGTTTTGAGTAACTAACATTCGAAATTAAATTATTTATAAGCAGCCAGGAGCGCAGAACCACAGTTTATACAGGGTGTTAGGGGCACCGTTGCCAAAAATTTAACCATGGCTTCAGACCATCATGCTGAACAACGTACAGCAAGATTTTTTGTCGGAAATGAAAAAAAAATCGACTTTTCATACAAATTTAGTAACTAATCGGGACATTTTGTATGGAGAATCGAAATATTATTTTTGTTTCCTACAAAAATATTGCTGTGCGTTGTTCAGCATGATGGCCTGAAACCATGGTTATAGTTTTTGCAACGGTGCCCCTAACACCCTGTATATAAGCTTAGCATATATATATACTGTGGCAGAACTTTCAGTGTGCCCTATCTGGCTACAGTGTAGCCACATAGTGCACACTGAAAGTTCTGGCTACACAGCGGGCCGTCTACATTAAAAATAATAAATAAATAGATAATTTCTTACAACCACACCAATTATTACCCATTAGTCACTTAGCCCATAGTAAATTTCTTAAGAAACTGAGTCTACGCGAACTTGATAACAGATAAATATATACTTACATAAATTCTTTTTCGTTTGTAAATACATAAGTACTTAATATACATAGGAAATACCCAGACCAAGACAAATATACATGTTTATGCACACAAATATTTGTCTTGTTCGGAAATCGAACCCGAGACTTCTAGCGCAGAAGGCAGTTAGTTTACCCCTGCGCCAAATCGGTCGTCGATAATAAACCGTGTTTGAATTCCAAGTCATATTTCGTAGCGACCGGAAACTTAAAGTTTTAAGTGAAAAAAAGTTAACGTCTAGTCGTAAAAGTCTAACAAGAAAAAATAATTTGAATCACGTACGATCGTTATCTTCATAACCGGTTTAATTATGTAGTGCACATTATAATTAATTTTACGGTTAAAGTTCATATCAAAAAACGTGTTTTACCCGTTTTTCTAATTAATACACCGAGTTTAATGCTACTAAGGAGTTTATTATGACTTTTTAAAATAAGAATTCTGTCCTCAAAAAGGAATCAAAATGTATCAAGATTACCTATACGACCAAAACGAGATTTGAGCTGAAAAATTAAAAATGAAGTACCTACTTACTTAATTAGAAAAAATCGACCCGTCTCACAACCATCCGTCTCATTGTGAATGTGAAAATTTAAATAATAGGGATTTGAGTTTTTAGCGTAAAAAATAGTGTTGCCGTATGTTTGCCGTTAAAAAAAAAAATTTTGGACAACGTGCTGTTTTGAAAACAACCGATTCAATTATTTGTAAATTGTATAATTTGATGTTTTTTATATAATTTATGTATTTTATTATATTGTGAACTTGTGTTGTGATTTGTCCATAAATGTCTTTTATTTCATTTTATTAATTTCATTTACTACACCTGATGCCCATTACGGGTAAACTCTTATAAGGGCATTTCTACGGAGACGACCGATTGACCTACTGGCACGAAAAAAGTACCTTTAAAATTGAATTAGGTACTTGAAAAAAATCACACATATTTATAGGACTCTTGACCTGATGGAGAGCATATCTAGAAGACTGCCAGGTTTTACATATCTCCTCAAAAAAATCAGAAAGTTCAAAAACGGGCAGAATTTCGCTTAAAATGGAGTGTCCGGTTTCCAGAATTTACTCGTTATTGTTTCATAACTTTAAAAAAAATAACTTGCTTATTATAATTCTCACATTCACAGAACAAGGGATACACAATAAAGCCATATAAGTTATTATATTTATTGTACATCCTTGGGTTTTCATACAGTAACGCATCTAAATTTTGTCCGAGGGGTGTGCCTCAATTCGGTGAAATTTACTTTTGCTTACCTATATCACTAACTAAGCGCAGTACGAATGCAAACTACTGATTCTCGCCACCCGGGGGTTGCGCCCGAGCGGTCGAGGTGTGTGGATGGGGGACCTGTCGCTTTGAGGAGCATTTTTCGAAGGTTCGAAATCTTTCGGTGTTTTTGGGGTCCGGTCATTTCTCAAATCGGTGTGCGACATTAATTTTGTTTATGAAATATTTAATGAGAATTGTGGTAAATCAATTGAGTGTTTAGCTGATATCTGCCAGTATGTTTTATTGAAAATGTTGTAATTTATAATATTTTCGAGTAATTTGACGAATTGTAATATTTTCTGAATTCCGTGGATCTCAATTCCATGGAAAATGGGGCATCGAATTGAGAAAACTTACACCAAATTGAGATTTCACATATTATGAATGCAGCTTTAACGGCCATTCGTTAATGATAATAGCAATCAATAGAGCACATCATAGTCGGTTACTTCCCTGGTTACGACTGCTTGAGCTGCCAGTAAAATGCCCATACACTCAGCTTGAAAGACAGTGTTGTATGAACTTAGTGGCAGCGCAATTTGTATGTTTTAGTCTTCTGAGAACATATCTGTCCCCGCTTCATTAGAGGTCTTGGAGGCATTGGTGTATATCAGAAGCGCTCTGTGTTGTGCCTGAGAGCTTTGTAAGTCATCCAGTTGTATTTTGTATTTCTTATCAAGGATGAAGGATGGTTTGACCTTATCACATACCGCCTCCACAAGAAGTATGTCCAACCATTCCTCCAGTTGGCCCTTTATGTGCCTTACCTTTGGAAACCTGGGTGTTTCGGTCTAAGTGCTGCTTTTGCCTCTTGTTGCACGTGAAGATGCAGTGGAGTAAGGTTAAGCATTACCTCCAGCACTGCAATTGGAGCAGTGTTCATGCAGCCAGTGAGAGCACAGCAGGCCTGTCGTAGAAGACTGCAATTCTTTACTCCTACAGTCTGAGCAGCTTTGGGCCACTAGACTATGCTTGAGTACCCATTGTTAGGATGGTGACATCAGCGTAACAGTGGAGAGAGGACGCCTCCCTGGGGGCCTCCTCTTGCCACATGCGTCCTTTAGTTTCCATCACCGGATACCTGTATCAGTCTGCTCACTGCTGCAAAGTATGTTGACAATGCATCTGTTGACACCTCTCCTTACCAGCGCTTTCTCAATGCTGCTGAAGGTAGTCTTATCAACGGCCTCATTAATTTCGAGGAACGCATCAAGGCATATCAGTTTGTTTTTAATCTTACTGACAAGTTCATTGTGTGCCAATTTTATGGATTTGCCAGCACTGTAGGCGTGCTGGTGCTTATGTAAAGGATGTACAGATTGTATTGTATCTCGTAAAAACCTTTCACATACCCTTTCCATGGTCTTCAGCAGGAAGGAGGAAAGGCTAATGGGTTGGAAAGTTTTCAGGTTCGTGTAGTCGGACTTACCAGGTTTTGGTATGAATACTACCCTGACTTCCCTCCAGGGGTGTGGGATGTAGCCATGCGCCAGGCAGGCTTAAAAAAGATGGGTAATGACCGCAACGAGTTGCTGATCCCCCTATTGTAGAAGGGCAGGAAAGATGTTGTCCGTCCCTGTTTACTTAAAAGGAAACTGTTTATTGTGCATCTTACCTTTTCTTTGTTATCACCCTTTTAGCGAAAGACCAGAGGTCATCTGTTGGGTGACTTGTTACGTCCTGCCACTCGATATGCTGTAGAGGCTGGCAGTCTGGGAAGTGAGTTTGTAGGAGAACGGCATTCGTCTCCTCCTGATCCAAAGTCATAGAGCTATCAGGTTTACGCAGGTTGCCCAGTAGGGGGTGCGAAGTCAGACAACGTCCCCGTCGTGCACCCTGGGCAACGTCGTCCGCATTTCCCGCGGCGACGGCTGATAGTCTGACGGGAGGGGAGCCTCGCGGTTCTGTCCGTTTGTGGTTTCGGTGGCTCCGCGCTGGCGTCCCAGACGTACTCTGGCTAGCGGTGGCGCGGATCGGGCTCGGCTGGCGTCCCTGGATATTCCGGGAAGCGGTAGTGCGAGCGTGGGCGGCGGGTCCGTCCGATTGCGGTTGTCGCAATCGACGGACGGGCACTTCTGTGTCAACCGTCGGTCGAACCGTAACCCTTCAGTCATGTTTTGGGGGCCGGTGGGGCTGCCCTTAGTTGGGTGTCCCCGCGAGGAGAAAACCTCTATAAAAAACCCTAATCCTACGCATGCCACGGGCTAGGGGATGGATGGCTGGTGGGAGACCAGTTCCAACGTGGCCAACGGAGCAGAGGATCGGCCGCCCCCCTGCTTCGAGAACCCTAGGCTTACCCGGGTATGGGGCCTCTGCTCGGGTGGACCGATTTTGCCACCTTACTCGTGGGTCTTACAATGAATTGCAATTTAAAAAACAAAAACCTTTTTGACGAAGAGAGGAAGGACAGCGCACAGTGTCCGAGTATAAACAGTGCCGGAAATAATACCAAGGTGTCGGAAACGAATATAAATTCCGACTGTGATGGATCTGACGTCTTCTGTGACGTTGCAGGTAGCATGGAGTCTCTTTTAGAGACGGGTAGCAGTTCTGTCACAACAAGAGCTGCGGCTGCAACGAACGGCAGCAAACAGGGGTCTTTCGTGATAAAACACTCGCATCATACCCCTCCAGACAAGAAAAGAAAGGTGTCGGGAAAAAGCGAACCCAAACCTAAAGCTAAGGGCCCCGCGGCAAAAACCACGGTCGGGCTAGCGCAGGCTAAAAAACGCTTACGAGAACAGAGTAGCTCCAACGAAGAGTGGGTTGACGAGGTTGAGGCGGATGTGGAGGAAGTTACAGAATCTCGGTCGCATTTCCGTCGTTCTTCGACTCAAAGATCGCCATCACCGTCTCCGGCGGAAATGCAAAAGTCGGCACTGGCGGAGCTAGAGACAATTTACAGAGCGGTCGAACGCTCCAAACAAATGCCCAAAACTCAGAAGGGCATCATTAGAGAGGCGTCCAAGAAGATTGGCCAAGCTCTGGGTGGTCTTAGTGTCTCGTCCCTCTCTGAGGAGGTCAGGCGCCTGCGGGCACAAAATGCTAGGCTAGAGGAGCAAATCAGCATATTGAACCAGAAAGTGGTAGCCATTCAATCTGGCTACCAAGACAAGAGCACGGAAGCGGCCAAATTAAAGCGTGCACAAGGTAGGCCTCAACTTGTGGTGGTCGGTAATGAGGACCGACAGAGTGTTCCCGAATTGTCTGAACTGACGGAGGAAATAACAAGATCTGTACTCCAGTCTGTTGGTACCCTCATAAGTGCCAGGCTAGAGGGCCTAGAGGAGAGGCTGCTCCCGGCCCCCGTCCATCGTCCACCCTTAAACGCGGGTAAGAAAAACGCGGCCAAGTCGACAAAGGCAGCAGAGACAGCCAAGCAAGCGGCGAAACCACAGTCCTCGTACGCTGACGCGGTGGCGGGATCCTCACACAAAAGCATGCCACCGCTTTCTCAATCCACGCTCCCCACTCCGGGTGAACAGAACGAGCAGGAGGATTGGTCGGTGGTTGGTAGGAACGGACGGGCGGTCAAGCCCAAGAAGACGAAAGTCCAGCCGCCAAAACAAAACCCGGCATTGGCGCAAAACAAAAAGAAAGGGCCAAAACTGGCACCCCCCCGTTCTGCAGCGGTGGTTCTGGCCATCCCGGACGAGGCGGCGGAGAACGGGATCACATACCCCGACATCATAGCTCGGGCTAGAGGGGCCGTCAACCTGGAAGAGCTGGGCATAGAGCGTCTCCAGGTTAAGGAGACGCAAACTGGCGCCCGAAAAATAGAGATCTCTGGCGCTGAGGGCGCGAAAAAGGCGGATGCCATGGCGGCCATATTAAAGGTGGCGCTGGAGGGTGTCGCGACGGTCTCCAGACCCATGAAGTATGCAGACTTGCGAATCACGGGGCTGGACGAATCCATAAATGGGGAAGATATCCGCGCCGCGCTGGCAAAGAAGGGGGACTGCACGCCGGAGCTCATTAAAGTGGGCCCCATTAGATCCGGCTCGTGGGGGCAGCGCACGGTGCTAGTTAAGTGCCCCGTGACGTCGGCGAAGGCCATAGTGGAGTCTCGCATTTTGGTAGGCTTCAGCAGCGTGCAGGCTAAGGCACTCGAGTCACTGCCGCTTAGATGCTACAAGTGTTTAGCACCGGGGCACATGAGTCGGCTCTGCCCGTCGGAAGTGGACCGATCCGCCATCTGCTACAAGTGTGGCAAAGAGAACCACAAAGCAGTGGATTGCAAGTCGGCACCCAATTGCGCAGTTTGTCTGGCAGCAAAACTGCCAGCTGCGCATATCATGGGGGGGAAACGCTGCCGCCCGCCGGCGATTAAAGGCAAACAGCCCCTGAAACAGAGGGGGACCAATGAAGGGGCCACGGCGGCCATGGAGGTAGCTGAGACAACTCCCGATGTCTAGTCGGACACTCAGCTTCCTCCAGGCGAATCTGAACCACTGCGCTGCCTCGCAAGACCTCCTCATGCAGCAGGCAGTAGAGTTCAACTGCGATTTTGTAGTGGCGTCGGAGCCATATTGCGTCCCTCAGCGCAGCAATTGGGCGCAGGATGAGGACGACCTTGTCGCACTACTGGTCCCTCAAAAGGCTGGCTACTCCCCCCCTCTCTCGGTTTTGGAGAGAGGGCCGGGCTATGTAGCTGCAGCCTGGGGAGAATTTGCCGTTGTAGGCACATACTTCTCCCCAAACCGGCCACTAGTCGAGTTGGAGGCTTGGCTCGTTCTGCTCGGCGGAGCGCTCCGACGGTTGGCGCCGATCCAAGTTATAGTCGCGGGAGACTTCAATGCCAAACATTCGGCCTGGGGCTCCCGCGAAACTAACCCGAAGGGCAATGCCGTGCTCGACTGGGCGATGTAACACGGACTCGCTATTTTGAACCGGGGCACAACTTATACCTGTGTCCGGGGAACGGGAGGATCCAGGCCGGATATCACTTTTGCCTCACCGGCCCTGGCCTCTAGAGTTGAGGGGTGGACGGTACTAACAGCGCCACTCACACTGTCGGACCACCGCTATATCGTTTTCAAACTGAGACCGAGAGAGGGTAGCTCAGCGGTGAGAACGCGTCCGGCCGGCTCCCATTTTCCCAGGTGGTCGGTGACATATATGAGCCTAGATCGGGCGGAGGAGGAGGCGATCGTCCAGGCCTGGTGCGCAGATGCACGGCCCAGAGGACGCACCATCGCTGAAAGAGCTGAGCAGATCTCCCGCTCCCTCACTGCAGTATGCGACGCCGCCATGCCACGGTCGCATGGGCCCCCGACAAAGACCCAGGTCTATTGGTGGTCGGAGGAGATGGACTCCCTCCGGGCTGCCACCCTGAGAGCGAGACGGGCTCTACAGAGATGCCGCAGGCGTCGCAGGGTTCAGCCGGACGAGGAGCAGCATCTCCTGACGGCCTACCGGGTGGCGAAGGACACCTTCAAGGCTTCTATCTACAGGGCGAAATCCCAGGCGTGGGAAGAATTTTTGGGAAGCCTTGATGCAGACCCGTGGGGGCGCCCATTTCGGATGGTCCGGAGTAAGCTCCGCCACCAGGCGCCCCCCATGGACTCCATGGGACCAGAGCTCCTGCGAAGGGTCGTGGATGGCCTCTTTCCCGCTTACCCCTCGCTGGCTACCCCATTAGTCGCTCCACGGAGCCCCCGAGAGCGTGACTCTGGATTTTACGCGGTGACGGAGGCGGAGATGGAGGGCGTTATTGACCGTCTGCGGCAGAAAAAGAAGGCGCCGGGCCCGGATGGCATCCCTGGCCGAATTCTGCCCACGGCCCTTAAACACCTGGGAGAGACGCTGCGGGAGTTGTTTTCCGACTGTTTGGAGTCAGGGGAGTTTCCCGATAGATGGAAGGTCGGGCGCCTATGTCTACTTTTAAAGGAGGGCCGGCCGCTGGACTCTCCGTCAGCCTACCGTCCGGTCGTCCTTCTGGACGAGACCGCTAAGATGTTGGAACGGATCATCGTTGATCGTATTGTCCAGCATCTCGAAACGGTAGGTCCTGACCTGGCGGAGAACCAGTATGGTTTCCGGAGGCAGCGGTCCACAGTGGACGCCCTCCTGGCGCTGAGGGAGTGGTCGGAGCGAGCGGCGGAGCGAGGGGAGGTGGTCATTGCGGTGTCCCTGGACATCCGCAATGCGTTCAACACACTTCCCTTCAGTGCCATCAAGGACGGGCTCCAATACCACGGCCTGCCGCCGTATTTAGTAGCCGTGGTAGAAAGTTACCTTCGGGATAGAAGGGTGATCTACCCTGCCGGCGATGGGGACCTGATTGACCGGGAGATGGTGTGCGGTGTTCCACAGGGTTCGGTCTTGGGACCGCTCCTGTGGAACATCGGATACGACTGGCTCCTCAGAGGCGTTTTACTCCCCCGGATGAGCGTATTCTGCTACGCGGACGATACGCTCGTCACTGCCCGGGGTGAATCCTTTGAGGAGGCTAGGAGGCTGGCGAACGTGGGGTCCTCCCTCATCGTGGAGCGAATTGCATTGCTCGGGCTCAGCGTTGCCCTAGACAAGACCGAGGCAGTGGCCTTTTACGGGCCACGCAGGGCCCCACCGGCAGGAGCCACACTGACAGTCGACGGCGTCAGAGTCCCCCTGCGCCCGTCGATCAAGTACTTGGGGCTAGTTTTGGACGGGAGGTGGAATTTCGAGGCCCATTTTAGGGAGCTAGTCCCAAAGGTGGCGAAGGCGGCGGGTGCGCTCGCTAAAATTCTGCCGAACCTTGGGGGTCCTGGGGACAGGTGCCGCAAACTATACGCGGGTGTGCTTAGGAGCATGGCTCTCTATGGGGCGCCAGTGTGGGCCGACAAACTAAACGCCGCAAGCCGTCGTCTGCTTCGTCGGCCCCAGAGGGCCATTGCTACCCGGATAGTCCGGGGCTATCGGACAATGTCCCACGCGGCGGCCTGCATTCTGGCGGGTACCCCTCCCTGGGAGCTAGACGCTCGGGTCCTCAGGGAGCTGTACCTCGAGCGTCGAGTGCTGCTAGCAGGGGGGGATCGGGTAACCCTCGAGGAGCTGTCCGCGGCCCGGCGCGTAGCCAACGAGTGGCTCATGTACTTATGGGAGGAGAGGCTGGAAGGGGAGACAGCTGGGAGGCGGACGATCGATGCCGTCCGCCCTCTCCTCCGAGAGTGGTGTAATCGCCGACATGGGTCGCTGACCTTCAGGCTGACGCAGGTGTTTTCCGGGCACGGGTGCTTTGGAAAATACCTGTGTCGGATAAGAAGGGAAGCGACCACACGGTGCCATGATTGCGGCGATGGGGTGGACAGCGCGGAGCACACCTTACAGGTGTGCCCTGCCTGGGCATCCCAGCGTCGCGGTCTGCGCGCCGTGGTAGGGACGGACCTCTCGCTATCAAGCGTGGCACGTGCCATGCTTGATAGTGACAGGTCCTGGCAGGCGGCAATCTCCTTCTGCGAGGATGTCATCTCGCAGAAGGAGGCGTCGGATCGGATCCGCGAGCAGGAGGCTCACGCGGACCGTCTTCGACAAAGGCGGCCGGGGCGAAGGTGGCTGCGCTTTGCGCGCCTCATTCCCCTCTAGCGGGGCGGTGCGGTCCGGGCGGGTTAGCTGGCCTAACGTCCGGTTAACTGCCGTCCGGATCGCGCGGTCCCCCCCCAGTTGTCTTGGGAGATGGCCCCGCTTGCTCGGCCATCTCCCGCCGCGCAGGGGCCCGGAAACGGGCCAACCGTCAGGCCGCAGGGGGTGCATACCACCACGGCCCCCCCACAGCCGGTGTGCTTAAAACTGACGGCGGAGAGCAAGTAGTGAGGGGTTTAGTTGGTAGTGGTGCCTGCTCTCGACCACCCCATCTGGTCAGCCCACCTGGAGTGGGTAACCTTATGGGGAGATTGAGAGGAGGCTCTCTCCTCCTGCCCCGCCTCCTGTCGAGCTTTCGATCTCGTCAGGGGGCGGGGCAGGGGTTAGAACCACCCAGCCCTGACGCGAAACCTATTAGGCTTGGCGGGAGGGCTGGGCGCGGCGAGAGACAGGCCTTGTCTGACTGAGTCCAACATGCCGTTAGTGGTATACGAAAAGACCGTATTTGCCCTCACTATAAAAAAAAAAAAAAAAAAAAAAAAAAAAAAAAAAAAAAAAAAAAGGTTGCCCAGTAGGCCAGGACCCTGATTCGATATTACCTTAATTACCCGGTTTGCTTGTTTTGTATAGTTTATCCGTTTATGGTATTTATTATTATGATCATTCAAATCCATTGTTTCTGTATTAGGTACATCAATTCTAAATTCGATGGGCAATTTTGAAATTCGGTGGTTTATTTTCTCAATTCGGTGCATTCTCAATTAGGTGCTTAACTTTTCTCATAAACCACTTCTCAATATTTAGTCCCATTGTTATTTTTAGATTCAGGATGGAATAAACTTAATTTTTTATTATTTAAACTACTTAAAAAACCAAATATTAAATCAAGCACCGAATTGAGAAAAAAAGAACCCTTTCGTAGAAATGCTCATAAACTGTACCAACCCTATTTACCGCGGTTTTACCTTTGACGTCATCACAACGTTGAATCCAGGAAAATAATACACAAAACCAATCTTTTAATTTCATTGACTCCCAATACGTGACTAAGGTCATGTACCAGTTTAAAAAAATAACGACATCGTCGTCGTCAGCTACAGGTTCAGAATGATCAACGCATTCGATTGATATACATACATGCAAATCTCAAATGACGTCAAGAATATCGCACGGTTCTAGCAAACTAAATAGTGATATTCGCGTATTGCATATTAAAAGAGATATTTGCATTAATGTTATGTAATTCTGAGTCGGTCGGTTCATCATTTTTATTGTCTGGGCTGTTGTCTGTACTAAAATGAATAGGAGGAAGTAAACTATAACTTATATCACGGATAATAATACTATTTTTATTATTTAAAATGTGAGGAGCTTAAGTCTGCTGGTTGCGTTTCCATATTTTAAAGATTTAGGTTGCTAGATAGGTATATAAGCTATCGTATCTCATTAATTAAAAACCTTGTAATAGTAACTATTATGAATAGGTATACTAGTTTTAAATGCTACCTTGAAATAGGGTTTGAAACTTTGTATGGAAATCTAAAAAACAGGTTAAAACTACGAATGAAGACTCAACGCGACCAAAGAAGTAGGCCTTAGAAAGTTACTTTTAGGTCTTACTAGGATTCTAATTGGAATCGTTAACGGTAGGTATAATAAAAACAAATGACATTCTTATTTATCTAAAACATACCTATGTCAATAAGTAGGTAGGTATGTTAGATTCGTATTCGTACAATCGATGATTGATTAGGAATCCGAAAGCAATTGTTATGTAGCTAGTGTGTACTTAAACTCTAATTATAGTTGCAAATTAATTCGTGCCGTCGGAACTTGGCCAGGAAAAGGGTTCGATTTAACCACTAGTTGTTAGTAGATATACTATGTTGCAATAGTGAAACGCTGTACTACGATGCAAGTAATTATGCTTGCAATCGCAGCTTGCCTAAATGCAAAGGAATGACTTTGTATGCATTGTTAGTACTGGCGACATAGCTTAGCATCAATGTCAAACTCGGATATGACAATTTTTTACTAGAAAATAAACAGCTACCCTCCAAATTGCGCAAACAGAACTCGAAGTCGTCGGAAGTCGGAAGTCGAAACTTTAGGATTTCTGGTATACTGGTTTTCAAATTGAGGTATCGGGAGTTTTTTACGCTGTAGGCCAGCATTGTTTCATCAATCAATTTGTTGGATAATAAAATAAATATTATGAAACACAGGAAATGTTTAAATGTAAATTGATAATAGATACTTGCGTATAGGTAAATAAGTAGCTTAATATAGGTATGCCAAGATGCATTGAATCTATGCCAATTGGCATAAAATCAATTGCAAGCATACGTTATTCCAATTTTAATGTTGCACACTAAATATAGGAAGTGAATGAATGTTTTTAAATGAGCATTCATTTTGATGAAACGCACTTATATTATAACTAAAATGAAAATAATTTGTGTTTTGAATAAAATCACTAAAACATTGGGCAGATCTGACACATGTGGCTTTACTAAGTAGGTTACGAATACCTATATAAAAATAAATATCGTAACTTATGTCACTTGTCAAATAAAACACTGTGTATTTGTAATATATTTTGGTTATATTCACGCAACCCCCGAGGTTCGCATTTCTAGTACCAGCGCTTGTGCATATAATGCCGTAGCGCTCTTTTGGGTTTTATTTTACACTAGCTTTCCGCCCGCGGCTTCGGCCGCGAGTACTACACGACGTTATCCTGAGGGAATGTGATATTTTCCGGGATAAACAGTATCCCTATGACACTCTCCAGCTCCCAATCTTACCCATGTATAAAAAATGACATTGATCCGTTTCTCTGTTATGACGTGAAAGACAGACAAACAAATAATAAGTACCTACTGACAGATATAAAATTTTATACAATGTTTATAGTAAGTTATTTAAATTTTTACTTTTTTTGCATTCACAATGCAATTTTTATTATTGAAAAATGGAAAATGAAGTATTTTAGATAAAATCGATAGTCCCATCGGAGCTGGGTGCCTACCATCAACTTTAAGACAGCAATTCAAAAATAGCGCGATGCAGAATAGGTTCCTAAAATGAATTGCTTTCTTTCGTACTCTGACCTTCTAAAAACTGGATCGCAAATGAATTGCTAAATGTGAATGACCGAACGATTTGTGTCCTTTTTTCTTCTACCCGTCTCTTTCACTCGATTCTGTCATGCCCGGAGAGTGAAAGGGACGGGTATAACCTGCAGGTGTCATGTTAACTTTGCCGAGTTATAAGTCACATAAGAGTTGATGACAGCTCAGCGGCTGTGAAATGTCATTGAATGATCACTGAATCGCTGTCATTGATATTAAGCTGTCGTGGTACGAATAAGCGAAGCAGATCAGTTTAGGTTCCTAAAAAAACCGCAATAAGAGTTGATGGTAGGCACCCTGGTTGTGAGACGGGTAGATTTTTTCTAAAATACTTACTTCATTTTCCATTTTTCAATGTTTAAGGGGGGTCATGTGGTTCGCGTCCGTGGGAGTCACCTAACCATTACCCCACACGTACCTCCCGGGTGGTGCTAAAGGAACTACAACGCCGAGTCTCAGGCGGCGGTAAATAACCTGACACTGAAGACCTAACAAGTCCGACTAGAGGTTGGTAGGAAATGATCAACTCCACCCGCAACCAAGTAAACGGTCGGGGGTCTTGGCTTCATCGCCCGGATCGCGAGAAAGGAAATCTCTATAAAAAATACCCTAATCCTACGGTGGGAGACGCGCCTATGGCATGAATGGCTAGTAGGTAACTAGTCTCCAGCGCCAACCGCGGCGGACCCGGCAAACGTCGCGTGTATTTGCCTTCTTGAAGGAATAGGCGTCACCCTTCTTGTGACCGTTTATAATATAAACGGTCACAAGAAGGGTGACGCCTATCGATATAAACTTTATATCGACCTATACTCGTGGGAATCTCATGGACCATAATAAAAACACTAATTTACAAAAACCAAACCTAATCCAACAAACATTTCATCCATCTATGTTTGAGAGAACAAGAAGCAACTCAGTAGGGGAAACCTAAGGAAAGCCAACAGTCTGTTGAAAAACAAATAACACCTTGTGATCCAAATAGCACAGATTCAGTGGAATGGCAGAAGGATAAAATCCCCGCTAGAATATCCACTCAATGGTTCCTTGCCTCCCAGAGGCAAGTATTTTTACCCACCCCAATGGTTCCTAGCCTCCTGGAGGCAAGCTGACAGCTAATTAAAATACTTTAATTAATTATGTCAAATCACTCTCTGTTCCTTTCCAACTTATACCAATCTTAATCTAGACACCTTATTTTAATCGTAGAACAAGAAATTAGTCCAATTTAATAAAAATTTGGCGGATTATATTCGATTGAAGTTCGCCGACTTGCTTGCCTCCAGGAGGCAAGGAACCATTGCGTGATTTAGGCAATGTTAGCTAAGTATGGAAAAATAAAATATAAAAATATAATTAAATATATTGAACTAAATATGTTGTAATACATTAATATATACTTGTTATGCCCTCAATACCCATAAAAAGTATATATTTAAAATTTATCTACTTACAAAAAAGAAGTCGATACGAAATCGATCCATACTTTTGTAGCCCGTAAGGGTGATTCTTTACTTACATTTTTATATCTTTAATTAAACAATATTTTTCTAAAAGAGAGTTATCTTTTTTTACTTATATCTAATAACAACATTGTAAACTATTATTTAAACACAAAATGGTCTGTAATAATTGTTTATTTATACGTATTTATTGCATGTTTTAAAAAGAAATCGGTAAAACATTTCCTTTTCTGCAACTTCAACTCGCTGTTTCTAATTAAATCGTAATAAAAATCCATCTACAAATCATACAATCTTATTGCAAATGTAACTAGCATTATAAATCAATAATTAGTTTTTATTAAATCCTTCTAGTTTTTGAGTAAGACTTAATTTAAAGCCGAGCGAGCGAAGCGGAGCGGAGCGGAGTTGTGCTGAGGAACCATTGCCCCGTAAGCATATTTAAGCGTGCGTAACCATTGAGTGGATAAAGAAACGCAAAGAGACAAGTCCTATACAAAATGATTCAAATAAAAAGATAAAAAAACACCTCGGCTTTTCAAATATCAACACAAAACAGCTTTGAAATTCTAAATGAAGTATCGACGAAGGAACCTGAAACAGCGGTTAAAGAATACATTCCAAAACCAGAACCTATATTTGTGACAGGTGTTCTCAACAGAGCATCATTAAAAGAAAAACTAAATAACCTCGTAAAATCTGATACATTTACCATGACTACCCTAAGATCCGGACATACAATCAAAATAATGCCGAAAGATATTCAAACATACAAAATTATTACAGAAAACTTCATAGCAAACAACATTTCACACTATACATATCAGTTAAAAAGTGAACGAGCGTACAGGGTAGTCCTGCGTGGACTGCATGCTTCGGAAAATATCACGGAAATATCAAAAGAAATAGAAAGCGCTGGACATCAAGTGAGACAAGTAGTAAATATACGGCATCGAGCTACAAAAGAACCGCTGCCTATGTTCTATGTCTACCTAGAACCAAAGCAGAATAACAAAGACATATTTAATGTTAAACATTTGAACCAAACGAAAATTTCATTTGAAGCCCCTTATAAAAAGAAAGAAATTCTTCAATGTAAAAGATGCCAAAGATTTGGACATTCAAAAACGACGTCAAGAATTTGAAGCTTTTCTTCGAACTGAAATGATCGATATAGCATTAATATCCGAAACCAGGTTTACCTCAAAGACTCATATCACATTTAATAACTACACAATCTACACGACCAATCATCCCTCTGGAAACAGCCATGGCGGCTCCGCAGTGGTTATTAAAAGTAATATCAAGCATTACCCCACAGAGGAATACTGCACTCACAAGATCCAAGCTACTTCTATTGCACTGGTGGATGACAAACATAAAACAATAATATCTGCTGTCTACTGTCCTCCTAAACATAAAATGGCACCCCAAGACTTTACCAACTATTTTTCTACACTTGGTTCAAGATTCATCAGTGCCGGTGGTTGGAGCTGTAAACATCTTCACTGGGGCTCCAGATTAACCAACACGAGAGGGAGACAACTCTTTCGAGCAACAGAAGACATGAGATTGGAATGCTTGTCTGGTGGAGAGCCTACCTGGCCTACCGATAAAAATAAAATCCCTGATCTGCTCGACTTTTACATAACAAAAAATGTTGACAGTAATTACGTAACCGTTGGATCATGCATCGACCTCACTTCGGATCACACTCCAGTCATCTTAAATACGGTAACCTTAGTAGAACCTCCTTTAAGATTATACTCCAAAACCACAAACTGGGAAACTTACAGAAAGATTATAACAACCGAAACAAACCTAAAAACTAAAATTAGCACAACAGAAGAGTTGGAAGATGCGGTGGAAAAAAAAAGGAAAGGGGAAACCATAAAAAAATAACTCGTATCCGAAAGAGATCAAGGAAAAGATACAGACGAGGCGGAGACTTAGAAAAATATGGCAAAATACAAGATATCCTAGCGACAAAACAAAATTCAACAAATTCTCACAGGAACTTAAAGACCTTACAAACAAGTACGAAAATGACAATATCCAACACACGCTTGCAAATCTCGGTCCAACGATGGAAACAAACTACTCGCTGTGGAAAATCACCAAAAATCTTAAGCGTCCTAAAACTCACATACCTCCAATCAACAACAACAAGGGAGGATGGGCTAGATCTGACTCCGAGAAAGCAAAAATATTTGCAGAACATCTCAGTACTGTTTTTCAACCACTTCCAGAGAGTTGCATTGAACATAGTGAGGAAACCAAGGAATACCTCGAAACAGCAAATCAAATGTGTCTGCCACTGAAAAGCACAAGCCCTAAAGAAGTGTACAGAGAAATCAAAAACCTGAAAGAAGGGAAGGCACCTGGCTACGACCTCATCGACGCAACACTTCTGAAAAAACTACCACATAAAGGAATAATGAAACTGGTACAAATATTCAATGATTGCCTGAGACTTGAACACTATCCTGGTGGAAGACCGCACAAGTAGTTATGATAGCAAAACCTGGAAAACCAGCTCAAGAGACTACCTCCTATAGACCAATCAGCTTGCTACCAGTAGTAGGAAAACTTTTCGAGCGGATACTCCTCAACCGAATGAAAGAACATCTAGGCACAGTGCTACCTAAACACCAATTCGGATTTCGTGAAAAACATAGAACAATCGAACAAGTTCACCGTATAGTCGACCTCATCAGCAAAAGCCTAGAGAACAAACTATACTGCTCAGCGGTCTTTCTCGACATCAGCCAGGCGTTCGATAGGGTATGGCACGATGGTCTTATCTTTAAACTAAAGAAGACGCTCCCACACTGTTTTCTTCACATACTCAAATCGTACCTGCATAAAAGGAGCTATCAGGTGAAGTACAGCGATGTATGCTCCGATCTTCATGAAGTCAAGTCAGGAGTTCCACAGGGTAGTATACTGGGCCCTATTTTGTATCTCATCTTTACAGCAGACTTACCGACAAACAATCAAACATCAACCGCGACGTATGCTGATGATACAGCCTTGCTGGCTACCCACACTAACCCAGAAACTGCCTCACTTTTACTCCAAAACCACCTCCACAAAATTGAGTTGTGGTTAAAGAGGTGGAGAATTAGGGCAAATGAAAGTAAATCTGCTCACGTAACATTTACCCTCAGGAGAGAAACTTGTTCTCCAGTTAAATTGAACGACAAAGTAATACCTCAAGAAGACAGTGCAAAGTACTTGGGAATCCATTTGGACAGAAGATTGACATGGCAAAAGCACATATGGACGAAAAGAAAACAACTAGACGCAAAACTTCGTAACTACAGCTGGCTAATAGGACGTAATTCACAACTGAATGACAGTAAGTAGCAAAATGTTGATATACAAAACAATATTTAAACCTATTTGGACCTACGGCATACAGCTGTGGGGAGCCGCCAGCAATAGCAACATCGACATTTTAGAAAGATTTCAGAGCAAAGTACTTAGAACAATGTTCGGTATCCCACAGTGTATTAGCAATAAATATATGTATCTAAACTTTAACATAAAAACTGTCAGACATGAAATTATCCAAAGCAGCCTGAAGTACCAGGAGAAGCTAACAACCCACGTAAATGAACTTGCCCAGACTCTGAGTGGAAGAGATGGACTTCAGCATAACAGGCTAAAGAGACATGACATCCCCAATCTCGTCAATAGATTCCCACAATAAGACATATTGAGAGTTTGCTGAAAAGAAATTTTTGAACAGTTTATAGCTCTCATAGATAACATTTTACAGATATTTTTCAGCCAACGAAGTGGCTTATTGTTCCTAGAACAGATTGCCATGAGGCAGTAACATCGGAAAAAAAATGTTTAAAGCAGCCAGGTATATAAGTTTTATCAGTGGCCGCACTGGGTCATGCTGCCTTAAAAATTTGTCTAATTTCCTTTTCAGTAGGTATCTAAGTTGTTTCAATTTCAATAAGTTAAGAAGTAATATATATCTTTTCCATTTCAATAACTCTAAATATTTCTTCTATAAATTAGAGGTGTATAAATATACACACTAACGTTTCCGATATCTGCAATAAAAATATCAACATTCCAAAAATGATAACAAAAATTCTTCAGGCCATATACATCGCGATGCACTTCATATACTTAATTTGTAATACATACCTTACGGAAGTAAAACACATTTACAAGCCAATAAGAACTACGGAAGTTCTGGCGCTATAGTTTCTATACTGCATTTACATTTCTTACTATGTTGACATTATTAAACGAACTTGTCTTAATAGAATTTAAAAAAAGGGGAATACTGTCAGCGATGAGAATATTTAGCATTATGGTAGGTAGGTACACTAGAAATCTTATGCTGGGCTGGGTATCCACTAAATTCGTGCCACTCTTGTAGGTACTACACGCACTTTTCCAATTTTAGTTAGGAAATTAAATACTCGTAGTGATCTTTTTCTCTCACTGACTGGGGTAGGAAAGAAACAGCTGTAAGTAGATAGCGATAGCCTCTCTAAGTTTCAAAACTGGAGCAGGCAACGATTAGCCTAACAGCAGTCACAGAAAGCACACACATAAATTAGTGGGTTTAAAATATAAGACAAACATTGATGACTGCACTGAGTGCTCTCAAGTATCTGACTTAGCTCAAGTATCTGTAGCTTTAAGAACTAATATAATAAATTACCTTTGTTTGTATAAACGCGTTTTCTTTAAAACAACCTCTCGGTTTAAAAAAAAATATACTTAACTAACCACAAGAAATGCTTATACATCTTACTTTAATTAATTAATTGTCGCATTGTGACGTTTATAACGATATTTGACAGATCATCACATAGCGTTTTAAATTGTCCACTATAAAAGGATGAGGTGTTAAGTGATGACTTCCGTCGTTAATCGACAATTAGTATTTTTATCTTGTACCTTGACTACAGAACAACTTTGTATCCGTTTCAATCTAGTCAATTTCAATATACTCGAAATTGCGTTGCTTAGCGCTGTCAGGACTCAGGAACCTTCATGGGGTAAAATACAAATACAAAATACAAATATTTATTACCTGTAAAAGAACTGCGGCAACAATAATTTGGAATATGGCGCCTATATTCCTATATTTACTGGTGAAAGAGAATTTACGAACACAATTTGATCATTACTTAGTTAAAAAGCATCGCTTGATTAAGTTCCACGTAAATTTTGATTAGTTTTCAAATCATGGTAATATCTATTGTTTAAGGCTCTTTACATTCCGCCTCCATTATGAAAGTTCCCACGTCCTCACTTACAAGGGCGATTGAATATTAATCACAACTGGTTGATAGAACGATGATCTAATAGAAAGAAGACCTCGACTACTAAGTAACATTTTATCAACTTTGTTATAAATTATTTTGTTTCACGAGTTTAGGCAGTAGATGTAACTCTATACAATCCGAATAACCTGGATTACTCACATAAAAACCTTAAAAATCAAGTTCAGTATGTTTTAATTTATTCTATGGCTATACAAATCATGAACTTTGAATAACTTAATCGTTTAACGACTGCGTACCCCTCCTAGCATAAAAAAACTATCGTTGGTAGTCGAATAGTAATGACACCGTCCTTCAAAAGCTAGCAAGTGCCGCTGTCAAAATATGTATTGAATTTCAGTTTCCTAAACGACCGAAAGAGGTTTTGCTCTGGTTTTCATACAAAATAGTACGATGACGAAAATGGTTACTATAACGATACCATAACGACAGTTATTTGTACTAGGGCTACTGTAGCTCCCTAAGTTATTGAACGGAGAAGTAAAAACAGTTTGGAATTTCGCGCTGGTCTTGATTCAAATTCTAGGCACGTGACTGAATATAGCTAAAGTTTAATGC
This sequence comes from Crambus lathoniellus, assembly GCA_949710035.1. Classification (NCBI taxonomy): domain Eukaryota; kingdom Metazoa; phylum Arthropoda; class Insecta; order Lepidoptera; family Crambidae; genus Crambus; species Crambus lathoniellus. The sequence goes on from OX453306.1 coordinate 21,337,558, forward strand.
TAGCACAAATGTTGAGAATAGATTAGATAGGGCAACCTACGAAGAAAAAAAACCTTCTACAAGGTCATTGAAAACAACGAAGGGAAGCAGAAATAAAACCTAGTAAATATAAGTGAGTCATCCATTGATAAAAGTTAAGAGATCATTAAACAACAGTTAAGTTCACAATCGATCCAAGTCCGCAAACATTGATATTGACAAGCGAGATGGGGCTTTATAAGTCTTTGCTTAAGATTAATACAGAGTCGTCACGTGTTGAGCCGAGATCAGTACCTCCAGTGGAATTTGTAAATATGCAAAGGTTACTACATTGTCATCGTTTACGTTAAGAGTCTTTATTTCTGTACCGAATATATAATAGTACTAAGGCCCCTAGCATGAAAATCTATCGTTATGGTAGGTAATCGAATAGTAAACTGTACCCTTTTTCAAAAGCTGTCAAAGTGCTACTGACAATTATTTATTGAATTTTCAGTTCCATAAACGACCGAAAGAGACTGCTCTGGTTGTCATACAAAATAATACGATCACGATAACAATTAATTACCATAACGACAATTTTCGTGTGACTGTAACTACTCCAAGCACGTAAAACTCACCTCAACTCTCGTTCTCATTACGGTGACCGTATTATTTGTATGAAAACCAGAGCAGCGCCTTTTTCGGAATTAAAATTCATAAGATATTTGACAGCAGCGCTTTTAGGGCAAATTTGGTAGCATTTTGAGTGGTGATGGTATAGTTTACAGAGTTGTAGTGCTTGAGCTACTAATTTTATTTCCATGCCATTATAGTCTATCGGTTAAACCTAAGTCATGCATGACTCATGTGCGATAGTAATGTTTGCATGTTTACACACTCTCAGACCTTTCTAGTACACCTCAATCCTCACCTAACCTCAATGGTACGGAAAAACATCCGACCACGAAGTCAGTATTTCAAATTGTGGGTCAGGTTGTGCCACAGTTAGCCTAGGTCCTTACTCCAGAAAGACATTTCTCAAGAAGTCCCAAGCAGTTGGTCGATTACTAAATTATAACGGAGTTTTGGTCAATATTTGTATTCGCAATAGTGTCAAGAACGCGCGCTACTCTACGTAACCTATTCGTATAATAACAGTGTCTTTTACGCCACGCATGATTCGTCACCAGTTGATTCATAATCATAATACTAGTGTAGTGAGCTGATGTTAAATTAGAAAAAGAAAATAGAAATCTATTTCACTTTCACTTTTATAATAATAATATAATATTACATACATATTATAATTACATAAACTTAATTTAAAAATCATAATGTTAAGCTCTTAATTATTGGCAATAGAGTACCTACAATAACTTTCATTGTTTCTAATGATTAGATAAAGAGAACACCACAGATGAAGACGAAACGCATAATCTCACATCTCTCAGAAACGGAGCAGATTTAATTTAGAATGAGAACAGTTGCACTATTTGTTTTTTTTTTTACTTTCATAGTATGATTTTATTTAGCCATTAACATTATTCTAACATAATATTCAATCACATTGCGTTATATTTTCTTATTAACAAACAGACACAAACATTATTCTATGAGACCAATATTCCATTTTGTTTTTTTGTCCGCCCACCCACTACCACACACGCGTTGTTTTCCTCTGTTATCCTGCGTTTCGTAACAATCTTATTATCAGTAATAACAAAAGCCTTGGGTTACATCCTGTTAAAACGCAAATACAATTTTGATATTTATTACTCTTCCCTTTATGCCAAATATTATGCTATAGTTTATACAATCATTTATTGTTCTACTTTCAACCTTAAAAATAGTTGAATACAATCTCCAACCAAAAAAGGCTTTCGCATAGTAGCAAACTTACTGACTCAGCCAAGCAAGTCAGTACCTAGTTACTTAGAAAATTGTATAGCTAGCTAAGATATTTAATTTGAAATCACTTTCGTTGATGAAGCTAGGGCAGGCTTATTGCTTATAAAAGATTACTATAGCTTAACATGTCCAGTGACCTAAATAAAAGTGGCTACTTTGTACAAAATTTTTCTGCTGTTTACTCTGCGAATCTAGGTTCTATTTTTTGAGGTGGAGGGCGCCAATTAACCCACTTGTTCGCTATACCCAACTTCCGCAATTCTCGCAACAAGGGAACCCAAATATATCATTATAGAATCCAACATTTCTAAGTCCTTAACATTTCGTTTCATTGAGCTAAGTTTGTTGGGATTTGTTAGTAATTTGTGGTACCTATATTGCATGTTATTACAAAACAAAATGTCCACACCATGTAGAAACTAAACAACTGTGTTGGAATTAATCTGACGACATCGTAGTGTTGCATGGAATGTCTGAATAACGATTAATGCGTTATTTAAATAATTTTTAAAGACCAATATGTCTATTTAACTTTTTAAAAGACTTTCAAAATTAGATTATGAGTTCAAGTGTAATATTAATGAAGTTACAAAATTATAATATGTTTAGTCTATGTGATGTGTAAGTTACATAATATGTTTAGACTATGCGAATTGTTAAACAGGTCTCATACCAAAACATTTTAAGTCATATTTCTTGTATTTTATCTTGGCTTGTATTTTTGATATTAGGTAAGTACTATTATGAAACTTTTTTAATATTTTTCTCATAATGTCAATTTTAATATCTCCAGTATTATTATATTCAGGGAACGGTGAAAGTTTAATCATAATAATCGATTACTTTACTTGCGCTCGTTCCACAATTGGGAATTTGGTTCCTTTCAGTACTTTATTATTCTGTGCTTCAGTGTCCAATTTTCATTTAGAAATCAAAATTCGTCGAGAAACATTCTTGTTATAAACAACTGGAGGTACACTCACGAGCAATAATAATAATGTATGTAGACTTTTGTCGAATTAAAGCACTCTGAAACAAACTATATGTGCCTCAAAAGTCATTCAATATTGTAATGTGACATAGTCCTGTGTTGTTTACCTAAATTGCTAGTGACTATACATTTCTTCTGTTAAACCTGATGAGTTTTTTTCGCCTGTTTTTCTTGTCAGTTAAAAGATAGATACAGGTATAGGATAGAGACAGGTGGTAGGTAAAAAAATGTTGGACGATTCATAAGTATTAATTTTATCTAAGTATATCAATAAAAATGTTTGACTTTACTAACTTTAATTTATATCTTAATTATCAAACCATTTCGAAAAATTTACATAAGAAATAAATTTGTTGTTTCGTCGCGGTAATTGATTTCGAAGGGTTGAATTTTTGGAAATCATTAATATTATATGTTAGGAGTCGTCACCAACTAAGTACCAAGCAGATTCTGATTACAGTTTTTTTTCTAACGACGACGACTTATGACGTAGCTCGTGACGGGGCAGCAGCGGTTCATGCGTCGAGTTTAACCTGTTCCTAAGCTATGCATTAAGTGATTTTTTATGTATCAGGATAGTAAACTTCACAAGTCACAAAAAAGAGGTTTGAATTTGTGAGTTGATTGGTTGGATTTTTGAACGTCTTGTTCTCTAGTCTGTTTTCGAGGTGGCTTTTTCCGTAGGTATTCCTAAATGTAGGTGTTAACATGCTTTTTTGTTTAGTGTGTCAATCTTGGTAGTTTCTTAAATTAATATTGTGTAGGCTAAGAGACTGCACTAAAAAAAGTTGATGTGCTGTCTACAGTAGTTAAACTTAAACCACAAACTTTTTGAAAAAATAATTTTATTGTTTTTTGTTGCTAAGATATTATTTTTAGTTCTACCCGTGTCTTCAGGTGAGATAGACTAGCTAGATAAACCTGGCAACTATTTCTTTGTATTTTAACGATTTGCGCTCGGTATCCAGGGTGCCTACCATCAACTTTAAGACAGCGATTCAAAAATAGCGCGATGCAGAATAGGTTCCTAAAATGAATTGCTTTCTTTCGTACTCTGATCTCTAAAAACTGGATCGCAAATAAATTGCTAAATGTTAATGACCGAACAATTTGTGACCTTTTTCTTCTACCCGTCTCTTTCACTCGATTCTGTCATGCCCGGAGAGTGAGAGGGACGGGTATTACCTGCAGGTGTCATGTTAAATCGACCGGGTTATAAGTCAAATAAGAGTTCCTGACAGCTTAGCGGCTGTGAAATGTCATTGATCGATCACTGAATCGCTGTCATTGATATTAAGCTGTCGTGGTACGAATAAGCGAAGCAGATCAGTTTAGGTCCTAAACAAAACCGCAATAAGAGTTGACGGTAAGCACCCAGTAGGTACTGATCTAGCTTTCAGAGCCGGGCTTCGTTGGTTCAATGTGGGTACCGGGATAAGCTTCTGATCAACATTAGTTGTTCATCGGCGGCGTCTGGATGCTATGTAAATATATGTTACCTACTTTTAATTTGCGTTCTTTTATGTGCATACCTACGTACTAGTGCTTAAGCTACTAATCTCGAAAACAGAGCTTTTAAGAGCTAACAGATTTTTGTGCTGAATAAAGATTATGGTAGTACGGTATAATGAAACGACGTGCCTCACGAGTATTTGCTCTAGTTTTCCTTTACATCTCGTATATTTTAACTGTCTCTGTGGTCTAGTGGTACACACCACCGGTATCAGACCCACATTTCGCGGGTTCGATTCCCAGTGGGGGTAAATTTTGTATTCGGTTTTTGATGATAGGGCTTGTAAGACCGCCTGGCTAGCTACCACCATCTTTTGTAAGTCTGAAGCCATAACAACGATGTTTTTAGCATTATTGTTTTCCGGCAGGTTAGAGGTAAGATAGCCAGTTCCTCAGTAATTGGGAATTCCGGCAGTAGTGCGCTTCCACCTTCAGCCTTATCATCACTTAACATCAGGTGCGATCAAGGATAAGTGCTACCCCTTTGTGGAAAAAAAATCCACAAAAATATTCATCATCATCATCATTTCAGCCGTACGACGCCCACTGCTGGGCATAGGCCTCCCCCAAGGATCTCCACAACGATCGGTCCTGCGCTGCCCGCATCCAGCGGCTTCCCGCGACCTTGACCAGATCGTCGGTCCACCTTGTAGGGGGCCTGCCCACGGAACGTCGTCCGGTTCGCGGTCGCCATTCGAGAACCTTTTCGCCCCAACGGCCATCGGTTCTCCGCGCTATGTGTCCCGCCCACTGCCACTTCAACTGAGCAATCCTTTGAGCGATGTCGGTCGTTTTAGTTCTCCTGCGGATCTCATCATTTCTGATTCGATCGAGCAGGGAAATACCAAGCATCGCTCTCTCCATTGCTCGCTGGGTAACCTTGAGCCTTCTTATGAGACCCATAGTAAAAGACCACGTCTCGCTTCCATAAGTCATAACTGGCAACACACACTGGTCAAAGACCTTAGTCTTGAGACATTAAGGAATTTTGGACGCAAATATATGCCGGAGCTTCCCAAACGCTGCCCATCCGAGCTGGATTCGACGAGAGATCTCTTTCTCGAAGTTGGACTTACCTAATTGGATTGTCTGTCCTAGGTAGACATAGTGGTCAACAACTTCAAGTGTAATGTTCCCAACATTAACTGGAGCGGATGCAACATGGGCATTGGACATGATTTTCGTCTTATCCATGTTCATCTTCAGACCCACTCTTTGGGAAGCATTATATTACATACATATATTACAGCATTAATATTACTTCTTGGCTAACAAAGTCCGACCACTGTCGCACCGTTCATACAAGTTTTGATGACACTAATAGCTAGTGTTTTGCAATGCACGATTTTGTTTGAAAATTTCAAACGTCTGTTATTAAGGCGTGTTACACAACATTCTTTTGAAAGCCTCGTTATACTGTTAGATGGTGTAACTGTTGACTGACGGTGACGTCTGTTTCTTAATATTTTTTGGAGATCTGCCATGGTTAGAAACCAGTTAAGTTTAGAATTGAATGGAAGTAAGTATTACTTCATTTATTATCGTTATAACTAGGCGATATTTTGCAATTGACTGAAGATGAGATTATTATGTCCTAACGACCAAAGTAACGTTTGATTCTCGAATGAAAATCTCAGAAGTGATTATTGAGTAGTTCCTCTCATAAACAGATAAATAAAATGTAGCTGTACACTAACCATACAAAGTGACAAGTCCAGACATAAATTATCGACTTACAAATGTGAACTATGATTCCTACGCCCCATTAAAATAATACATGGTCAGCTGTTTGTACCTAATTAATATAATCAATAAGTTGCTAATTACAATAACACATGCAACTAAGTAATTGAGACATTTTAATTCTGCACGTGCTGTTGCTTAGCTTCGAATGACAGTTCATTAAATGCATATATGGTACAATGGACAACGTGTAGACGGCAACATTAGCGCGTCTGTGAGTTTGATTTATTAGAAGCTTTTTTCGGTAAGTAGCTAGGTAGGGCAGGAGCCCCCTTTGTGGCCACTTTAAGGATTTTTTCACTTTGAAGCACTATGTGCTAAATGGTCTTAGGTATTTAAGACAAAAATTATATCTTAAATTATAGAGAATTTATAATAATAATAATAATAATTTATAAAATTCTTACGTCCATTTTGAGGTCAAAGATTAATAAACACATTGACCAAAATTCTATTATGTTCGCCTCTCAAAATGGATGTAGGAATGGGGCCCGTGGTACTAAGGAGCTACTCCTCATTGACATGGCTATTAACCAACAGGTTCGTCGAAACCGAAAGAACCTGTCGACTTCCTGGATAGATTATAAGAAGGCCTATGATTCCGTACCGCATTCGTGGCTCATGAGGGTGCTGGAGTTGTATAAAATAAATACAACTCTACGCACTTTCTTGATATCGTGCATGCGAAAATGGAGAACGGTCCTTTTCTATCCAGGATCTCGACGGGTTCTAGGTCAGGGCGACCCTATAAAAATAGAGCGAGGTATCTTCCAGGGTGACAGTCTGAGTCCATTGTGGTTCTGTCTGGCCTTGAACCCTCTGAGTACACTTCTCGAGAGTTCAGGGTTAGGCTACCGTTTACGGAGAAATGGTCAAGTAATATCACACCTGCTATACATGGATGACCTGAAACTATTTGTCCATAGCAGTTCTCATTTGACAGCGTTACTGCAGGTTACTGAAGCTTTCAGTAATGCCATTTGGAATGGAATTTGGTGTGGACAAATGTGCAGTCATGCATGTAAAGCGTGGTCAGATAATGGAATCCACGGGTATACAACTCTCGGATTCTATTAATCTTAGATCTCTCTCCGTTAACGAAACCTATAAATATTTAGGTATGTCACAGGCATTAGGCATCAACGATGCTGACATGAAACAGTCGTTGCGTGAGCGTTTCTTGGGGCGCCTCTCAAAAGTCCTTAAAAGTCTTTTGTCTGGCGGAAACAAGGTTCGCGCATACAATGGATGGGTCATGCCGCTACTGATGTATTCCTTTGGCATACTTAAATGGACTCAAACTGAACTGGATGCCCTGGATAGAAAAGTTCGTACATTGCTAACAGCACACCGCATACATCACCCACGTTCATCGACCATGAGATTGTATATCCCGCGGAAGTGCGGTGGTCGTGGCTTCTTAAATGCTAAGACATTGCATAACCGCGAGATATGCAATCTTAGGGAGTATTTTCTCCAAGTCGATATGGGGTCTCATAGAGATGTAGTTGCTGTTGACAATGGACTGACTCCTCTATTTTTAGCAAAAGAAAACTGGCGCAAACCTGTAGTACTTAGTACTTCCGACCGCAGCACTGTGTGGCAAAGCAAGGAGTTACATGGCAGATTCTACCGGGATCTCCATGGGCCCGACGTAGATTAATTAGCCTCAGTATCCTGGCTCCGTTTCGGTGATCTTTTTGGTGAAACCGAAGGTTTTGTCTGTGCAATTATGGATGAGGTTGTGATGACGAATAACTACCGAAAGTATATCCTAAGGGATGGCACAGTGGATATTTGCCGAGCGTGTCATCGTCCGGGTGAATCCCTTAGGCATATAATCTCCGGTTGTTCTCGTCTTGCAAACGGCGAGTATTTGCATAGACATAACCAAGTGGCCAGGATAATACACCAACAACTTGCTCTGAAACATAGTCTTGTGGCATCCGAGGTGCCGTAATACAGGTATGCACCAGAACAGGTCCTTGAAAATAGCCATGCCACATTGTATTGGGATCGATCTATCATTACAGACAGGACTATTGTAGCTAATAAGCCTGATATTGTATTGGTAGATCGACACGAACGCCGCGCGATAATTGTTGATGTCACTGTTCCCCATGACGACAACCTTGTGAAAGCTGAAAAAGATAAAGAAAACAAATATCTTGATTTAGCTCACGAGATTGTTGACATGTGGGACATTGATTCAGCAATTATTGTTCCGATAGTCATATCTGCCCATGGTCTGATAGCCAAGAGCCTCGATAAACACCTTAAGAGGCTTGCGTTAGGTGGATGGATCGGGAGTCAGATGCAGAAGGCAGTACTTCTGGACACGGCCCGTATAGTGAGAAGGTTCCTGTCTCTGGATCCTTAACCATCGGTAGCCGGGACCCTGATCTTGCTACCGTTGGGGAACTGCATTTTTGTATTTTTAAATGTTATATTTTTTAGTGTTATACATTGTAAAAATTTAATGTTTAGAAATATAATTTTGTAAGTATTTAAAATGTAATAAAGGGAATAATAATAAAAAATATCTACCTTTAAAGGCAAGTACTTAATTATCTTTCAATTTTGAAAAATAAAATCGTTTTTTATATTAAAATAGTATTGTCACCAGTAGAAAGCAACCTACATTATTCCTGAGTGACATAATGTTATAAGTATACTATATTTTCATAATCCCTCGGGAACGGGTACCACGCTGGTAAAACCGAGGGAGCAGCTAGGGAACGATTTTATATGTACATTCGGCAGCAAACCAAACTTAGCAGTTGCTCTACTAAAACAACTCTTATTACGAGATTAGGCGCGCTTGAGGTCAACATGTGAAGCAGGCTGTGGTTGAAGGTGTACAAGACGTATAGAAATATCTATGCCATTGATTCGGCTGTCGCATCATATAACCTTACAATTTGAATTTAAATGAATATTAGAAAACTATTTAGTAGCCTGTTGCGCAGTAGTTAGCGCACTCGGCCTGCAACCGTTGAGATTAAGAAACTTGTAATGGTCGGTCACGGGATGGGTGACCAAAAATTGATTATTTTGAGCACCTGCTAGCTTCGGAATGCACTTAATAGTAAATAGCTATGAATCCAAATTGGGTCCGCGTGTTGGGTCCTTGCACATTCTTATCATCTAAACTAATATTATAAAGAGGAAAGATTTGTATATTTGTATGTAACGAATAAACTCAAAAAGTACTGGACCGATTTAGAAAATTCTTTCACCGTTAGAAAGCTACAGTCTTCCCAAGTGACATAGGCTATATTTTATCCCGATATTCCCACGGGAACGGGTACCACGCGGGTGAAACCGCGGGCGGCCGCTAGTATATTATAAGAAAGGTCTATACCGAGTGTTGCCAACTGTGTGGATCAGAAATCCGGGAGGTGAAATAAAAAATTCGACCACAGTTCGCTTACTATGCTGAAAACACGTACAGCGGCTGCGTTTTCGATAGGGATCGATAGAGGAATGTAACAAGCTTTTTTTATTTTTCATATTCACCCTTACTTACATTTATACTCACTCACGCGTTGTAGACTGAAATATCCGGGAGATTTTAGCTGCGTTTCTGAAGCCGGGAGATTTTTAAAACCAACTTATTGCAATTTACGGGAGAAGCCCGGAATTCCGGGAGAGTTGGCAACCCTATGTACTGTACATTAAATGGCTGATGATGATTATGAAACAATATAAAGCTAAGTAAGTATTTGTTTCAACATTCACATAATCGATTACCAAGCAGTTAAAGTAATAAATAAGAAGCAAAATGATTTTGCACACCAATTTCACTTTCGAAATCACCGTGTAATTGCATTATAGTATCTAGGTACTTTAAGTTATTGAAAAGTCATTCATACATCGACGGATTATGAGGAAAAGATTTGGCAATACGCCTTTGGAAATCGGCGATGGTTAGTACCTATACATCACGTGAATAAAGTCAAACCGGTTCTATGAGATGATTGTATTACAAACGGTTACTTTCTGAACGTCAACAAATTAGGTAATGAGTACGACGCCGGCAAAAAATTACGATATTTTTTTGTGACTTAGTAATATTGCTGATTTAATTTTTTAATAATATTATCATTATTAATGGTTACGGTTATATTTGCATTTTTTAGATTTTATTTTACCTAATATAATACCTAATGCTTAAAAAAGTATTAAAAATCTTAAATGTTAATTAAAATGCGTTGTAATTCTTAAAAATTTCAATTAGTTTAATTTTTTACTATAATTATGCATTTACCAATGTTATTGGTTTAACGAAACACGCAACGTTAATAAATTCAAGTATCTCCCAAGACATTTTGCGTTCAATAAAATATCAATTTGCATCGGCGATGTTTGCAAAATCAAATAGATAGACAAAATTACTGTTTAAAATGCGCATATAGGTAGGTTCGATACCAGCCCCGTCAAATAATTAATTAAAATTTTAGTGATGGCTGATGTAATAAAATGCTTAAATTAAAATTTATGACTTTAAATTTTGAAATTTTATTCTAAGTATTATGAAATATTGTCACTAATATAACTATTAATAATACTTTATGAATTCGTCCTACAAGAGTAAAAAAAAACCATCCATAAAATGAGAGAGATTTTCAATGGAATTTGTAAGTGTAACATTTGATTCAAATTAGGGATGGACACACAACATTTTATAATTTTTTAAAGTTTAAGTTTTATTTTATGACATAAGAGCAATAATAGTTTATAGAAACTTAACTTCGTGTTTTTTAATTAATAGCAAAACAAAACACTTACCAAATCTCAGCTTATTCAAGGAGAATGTGTTAATAGAACACGTTATGCTTTTAAACTCCAACTGCACTGTGTTTCTGGGCAGCAGCGGCACCACATTGTTATTACCGGTATCGTCTAATACCAGCGGCATTTTGCACTTTAGTCACTTTTGTCACTGATGTCACTTAACACTTAAGCCTCACAGTCCAGTCAGAGTGACCGCGTCTCGTCTCGTCATGCAGTAGACTGCGCGTTATCAGCCGGCCTTAAGGAATCTTCGAGGTTAAAATATCGTATTCCTATTTGTAATAATCCATTCGATTCGTCCCTGTAAACAAAGTTATCACTGTTATTATGAATACCCAAACAATTATAAACCGTATAAAATAATAACTATTATAGCATTCGTTAGTTTTCTTATCTATATTTTTCTTTAAATTGTATTTTTTTTACCTATTATTAGTTTATGTAAATAAGTGACTTGTTTCTAAATCATCAACATCATCATCATTTCAGCCGTACGAGGCCCACTGCTGGGCATAGGCCTCCCCCAAGGATCTCCACAACGATCGGTCCTGCGCTGCTCGCATCTAGCAGCTTCCCGCGACCTTGACCAGATCGTCGGTCCACCTAGGGGGTCTGCCCACGGAACGTCGTCCGGTTCGCGGTCGCCATTCGAGAACCTTTCCGCCCCAACGGCCATCGGTTCTTTGTCCCGCCCACTGCCACTTCAACTGAGCAATCCTTCGAGCGATATCGGTCGTTTTAGTTCTCCCGCGGATCTCATCATTTCTGATTCGATCGAGCAGGGAAATACCAAGCATCGCTCTGTCCATTGCTCGCTGGGTGACCTTGAGCCTTCTTATGAGACCCATAGTAAAAGACCATGTCTCGCTTCCATAAGTCATAATGGCAACACACACTGCTCAAATAACTTGAGGTAATTAGCTACCTATTTAACTTTGTTTATCTATTCAGGTACTTATTAAACCAAAATCTATACAAGTGTACGAATAGTCAACTAAACAATTTTAATATTCATTAGGTATTTATACTTATAGCGAAAAAAAGATTTTTTGTAAGGGAGAACTTCAATAACTTTGAAATAATGATGCAATTTAAGAGAAAGTTTAAAAAGTGATAGACATTTCAGACCATCGCAACAACAATAGAAACGAAATAAAAATTGAATAAGTGGTATAGTGTTGTAAATTGTGTTTTATTAATAACATGATAAAGTCGAATATCTACTTGTTTTTAGGATATAACGCTATGTTTAGGCTTAAGAGGTTCTTATCAGTCGAAGCTCGAGGGTAACTTCCGTCAATATTATAACATATAACTAGTATTACGTACGTTTACACACATTAGGTCAATGTGACGACCTCGGTTCGAACTACTAGGTCCTATATTTTTCATTATCGATGTAAATTGTTGTTTGAATTTTTAATAGGCCAAATCACACCTTCCCGTTTTCACATTTTTACTAAATGAATGAATACTAAACTGAAATACCTACCGGAAAGTGATAGAATTTCCATTTTTGGAAAGCTCTATCGTTCTAGTTAATAGTTCCATACATTCAAAATAGTTAATAGTTAATCTAGCATTTACACAGGAACTTTTACTTCAACGGTTTTTTTATTACAAAATAATGTTGTTAATTATAATTATGCATGCCTAAAATAAATTAAGGGCAAGACCTTCCAAAAACTCTGTCTTTGTCTTTTTCCTTACGTGTGAAGAGTAATGAAATAGCCTCACTTTTTCATTTTTTCAATGTTTTTGTTGTTATTTTGAGCATAAATTCATTTTTTGAAAAAGTAGCCTGAGAATAGTCTACAATATGTCATTACCTATTTTTCTATATGTTATTCGTGAATTAGAGATTAATAATCTGAGTATAAAACAAAAAAAAAATATAAAAATAATCAAAATTTTCTTTGTTTTTGAAAACGTGTTTCTAGCCACAAAATAATCAAGATCGTTTATGAAACTTCAACATTATATTTTTATCTGCTCATAATAAAGAATATTTGATTGTTTACTTTTGAATCAAAAATAGGTTGATTTCGATAATTTGGAGGTACGTGCCCTTAAAAGGGGAGAGTCCTCAGATCATATAATACTATAATACTAAAGGAGAGTCCTTCGAGATACAGGCCACGGCACCAGTCTCTACAAAATCTTGTGTTTCATTGTTATTTTTTTTATAAGTGAATTGTCAGAAAAGATTGTGTAGAGAAAAAATATAGTTATATTGATGTTTAATAAATAAAAAGTCCAACTTGTGACCTTTTTGGATTTAAAATTATTTTTAAGCATTCGCAATGCTGGAAAATGAAGTAAAGTATTTAGAAAAAATCAACCCGTCTCACAACCAGCTCCGATGGGACTCGAACCCACGACCTTTCGCTATCCGGGCGACTGCTCTAACCACTGAGCTACGGAGTCGTTACGAAAAGCGTCGAGTTTATTAAATACTTCTTACGCGCTGTATAGCCAGCGTTAATTTCATCAATGTGAAGATTTTACTATCACCACACGCGAAAGAAATACCTTTCCAGAAATTTGACAATCGCTAAAGAAGAAATTGCTATTTTTCATTTTATTAATAATTTTCAATCATAAAAATTGCATTGTGAATGCAAAAAAGTAAAATTTTTAATAATTCGCAATATGCTGTTTCTGTAAGTAAAGAAAAAATGCACAGATTCCCTGCATAGCACGAACTAATAAGACATTGAAAATGAAATTCAGGCATAAGGAAATAAACGAAATGAACACACAAATTTTATTTTTTCACAATTTAAATTTGTAGAACTTGCAAACTTTTATTTTAACTTTACACACTTGCAATTTAACATGTTAAATATCAATCTTAAAAATAAATGTTAATCAGAAGTTGTAAGATATAATGCGAATAATGCGAAAAGAAATGAAGATACAATTGTTTATCCCAAACATCATCACATTTTCCACCAACAATTCATTTTTTTACATAACTCCTCATACCCCGTACTTACTCATTAATTAAAAATTTTACAGAATCCAAAATATTTAAATTCTTTTTCGAAAAAAGTTCAAAATATTCTGAAAGTCCTCCAATCACCACCTACAACAATATAAACTCGCATACACACCCAACTTCCATACCACAGTATAGCCATGATACTGTATAACCATGATGCGCTACAACTCCCTTGCCGAGGTAGGTACTTACTTACTTTTTTGAAGGCGCACCTACAGCCCGTAAATTTATTTTTTGATTCTCAAAATCTTGATCTCATTCGATCGCCAACTACTTATATTTAGTTGGCGGTCGAATTATATCAAAATATAGAATAGGGTAATCCCTAGGACCGTTTTTTTCACTTTTTTAAATTTCGACTTAGTTCTCGAGACATCCGGGCCCAAAGTCAAAAATCCAAAAAATTTCGACCATAAATTTTTTGTATATATTTTTTTTTTACATTCCTTCACCATCTGATAGATCTCGTCAATCAGCGTCCTTTGACACCCTATTTACCTATGAACTACCAATAGCTTCCATACAATCGCCACGTCGCACTAAACTCCCAAATGGGACCTAGTAGCCAGCGATCTAAGTCATTTTCAATGACAAAATGTGCTAGTAAAAAACCACCAGCCCTGCAAGTAACTTGCAGGCGGGATTCGAACCCGCGACCCCAGGAATCCGGCCCGATGCTCTGATTAACTAAGCTACCGAAAGGCTTACAAAACTTGTCAAATTTTGCTATCAATTTTGCTTTATCAATGTAAAGAAACCCTCATTGCATTCGAAAGAAACATTTTAACAAATGTTTAATGTTTTTACTATCACAATTTTTCTTTCTGACCTTTTAAATTGCGACTTTTTGCATCGACACAGGCAGATAACCTCCACTCACCTTACTAAAAGCAGCGATACAATTGCGATTCAGTCGCTCGCTCGACTGTGAAACTGCGTCTGTACCGCTGCATAAAGTCGCAATTTGTAAGTGCACTTAGTCCGCGTTAATGCACCCAGCAGTGGTAGCACGCACAAGTAATAGTTGAAAACGCCAAGTTTCCACGCGGCCGGCTGGCAGTGATCGCATCGTGTGTTCGTGTGTTCCAGAATATTTGCAAATAGGTATTTCTCCACTGGCGCATGGCGTAAAAGTAGTCAAGTAGTGCTTCTAGAAAGATAGTGTTGCGTTTTATCTTGTACTTCTCAAGTGAACTGAATGAACTAAGATTACTTATTTCTTACCAAGATTTTGTTTATATTTTGTTGCAGCAAGACTCTAGCAGCGAATTTGTTAGCGTATAATGTTACCTACCTAAGTAAATGTATTTTTGCGGATGAAGGCCCGATATTTTTATTAACTTGGACTAGCGCTCCGACCGCGACTTAGTCCCCGTGGAATCGAGACATTCACAAAACTAATAGAAGCAATGTCCAAAAACCTTTCTTAATGCTCCCCTTTACTCCCCAAGGAACGTAATTGCCAAGTTTCAGCTTCTTGCATCCCGTTGTTTCGGCTGTGTGTTGTCTGTTAGTCAGTAAGTATAATAATATTATATCGGAAAAGTGTGTATATTGTTATGCTGAAGCTAGAGTAGCTGATATGGTAGCATAGCATAAGTAGCGTGTAAGTTAGCATGAAATGCTCTTCAAACATTGGGGTATCAAATACAAGTTCAATTTTTCAAAGCTGACTGCGTAATTAGCTCAATAAATTATAGATATATCATAAAATTATATATATATATTATATATATAAATTGTAGATTACTAAAAACATAAAGAATAAAAGTTATGTCTGTTGTCTACACTCTTCAACAAAAATATTATACACTTAAGATTAAGAATAACAAAAATAAAAATAAATCATCGTTAACTTTTAAGGTGAATGACATAACAAAGAAGCTAACGCTGCCAAACATTTATTTTGTCAACTTCAATTTTGGACTTTGAACATGTTTATATAATAATAATTTTATTTTTAGTTATTTATCATCATCATCACCATCATGTCAGCCGAACGACGCCCACTGCTGGGCATAGGCCTCCCCCAAGGATCTCCACAACGATCGGTCCTGCGCTGCCCGCATCCGCAGTTATTTATACTTAAGTACAATTAAGGCGCCCATTCCCCAAAATAGGGTATTTTAAATTATGGATTACTCGCAAATCACAAGTACCTAAAATTTGGAAAAAATATATGTTATTTTACAGTTATTTATCTAGTGCTTCCGGCCGTTTTTTTTTCGATTAGTGATATTTTACTGTGTCAAATAAAATCCCAAACATCCGTCTAATAATAATTGGTTTTACTTAATGAAAAACATATGAAAATAATTGTCTTTGAATAGCCGAGGGATTCAGGCCGTCTTAAATTAAATTTTCTTGTTATTTAATTTTTAATTGAATTTTAAGTGATTTTCGATTCGCGGGGCGCTCGCGAGTTCACAGTTCACTGCCGGCTGCCGCTGGGTCCGCGCGAAGTGTATAGAGCGCGGCCGAGCAAGCGTCAGCGTGCCTATTTCGGTCGGGATTCCTCGCCTTAATTACACACAGTATTTGTAATACAATAATTATAATTAGCATGTTACTGTCGGCTAAAAAGTTGTCCAACCGTAAAACCAATTAAACCTACTTTTTAATCTACTTTTAATTGCCCGCTGTAATGATTAAATAAATATAAAAGAAACAATTAACAGTAGTCTCACACAATACAATATCTTATAAGTAGATTAATTAACGCCATCTGAGCTTGTCATTTTTATAAAATACTAGCCTTCCGCCCGCGGCTTTGCCCGCGTGGACTACGGGAACCTAAATTTTTTCCGGGAAAAAAAATACCAAAAATCACGGTGATCCGTTGCTTGGTTTTGATGTGAAAGACGGATTTAAACGATCTATGTATACTCGACAGCACATCAAACTGCGATAACAGCTATTACGTAGGGCATAAAGGCGGTCTCAAAGGTCAACATGTATAGTCTGATGTGCCCACGTGTGTACCTCAATTAATGTTTGTATGGGAAAAGAAAAGTGTGGTTTTTACTAATTTCCACACAATTTTTATGATTTTTCTCTCCATAAAAACGTTCCGTGAAACTTAAGGAACATATGAAAAAAAATGCCGAATTGGTCCAGCCGTGCTTAAGTTTTGCGCTTAGCAACATTCATTTTTACAACTTTTTTTATTAACTTGCCATGTTAGTTAGTGGCGGACAAACCTTGCAAGCCTAATTTGACCCACTTCCCAGAATTAACTGTGCATACAGGTTTGGTTTGGATGACAATACAATATTAAAGTACAGTCAACCAAAAAAAGCTTGTCATAAAAACGAAGTTTTTACAAAAAACTTATTATTTTAAACAAAATAAAAATTGTGAAATGGGATTTTTTCTAATATGTACCTCATTTTCAATAATACATTAATAAGACAGAACACCCATAACAAACATAAATGTTCATTACATTAATATTTTCCCGAGTGTGGATTGAACCCACGCCCCAGGCTCAGTAAGCGTGGTCAGTACCACTGCGCCATCAGGTTCATCAATTAATTAATTCACAATAAACCCTCTATCTATCCTATACCAATCGACGTTTGTTAAATACGTCGAATGAATTGGAACGACCCAATAACAATTTACTGATTTGTATGCATAATGGTTAGTTGACAACTGGTGTTTGTATGATCTTCATTGATACCAATTTACTAGTCGGTTAATATATCAATTGACTTCATAAAACATACGCTGATATTTGAAAGACAGTCTTGTGATGTACGAGGGTCGTCTACAGAATAATAATTTATTAATTAGTGATTGAGGTCTTCATAATATTATAATTTCAAAGACAAAACAATATTAATCTTTATTCATTATAGTCTAAGATACCTCGTACTATTATGGTTGTTAATATAAATAATATAATTATAATTGTGCTATTATTACAAAGATTAAAAAATGTTATCATGTTGTTGACAGAACAACGAAATGCATGTGAAATGTTAAAACCTATTTACAGTTATTTCGTAGGCTTTTAGTAATTCTGGTGCTAATGTAAGGTTCTTGAAAGTAGTTGATTTATGCAAATATAGCGTTGATATATTACAAGAAACAAAAACAGCAAAATTTAATGTAGTTGTTATGAAGATTAAAACGGGTGCTCACTCATTAGAAGATTTTACAGTTAGAATTTTTCTTGTTACCGTTCAGTCTTTTGAAAGTAGGTAGTACCTATGTCAATTCTTTATCATAAATGATAGGATGGGTGCTCTCACAGTCTTACAATTTTTTTTCTAACAATAAATATTTACAAACAAATGTAAAAATATCTTACACTCTGTTACGAATCGTGAGATTTTTCACGTGCTCCCATGCTTTTTAGGGTTCCGTAGCCGAATGGCAAAAAACAGAACCCTAAGATTCGTCATGTCTGTCTGTCCGTCCGTCCGTATGTCAGAGCCACTTTACTCCGAAACTATACGGACTACACAGTTGAAACTTTGTAGGTAGATGTATTCTGCAAACTGCTTTAGGATTTTCAAACAAAAATAAAATAAGGTAAGTATAAAAAATAAGGTGGACCCCATACATTGAACTGAAACAAAACTTTTTTTATCAAACCTATTCTTGTGTGGTGTCTGTAGATAGGTCTTTATATAAATTGGATTATATGAATAACTTTTTCATTAATATTCAAACGAAGTAGGAATTGGAAGGTTACAAAAAATAAACATTTGATAAGCTGAAGGCTTTTTTTGTTTGCTATGTATTGATTCCTGAAACGACAAGGTAGTGCGATGAACTTTGGTAAAGAGAAACACTGGAACAAATATAAATTAATAAACTTTTAGATTTCTTCGCATAAATAAATCTTTAAATAGAATTCAACTAAAGTATTGTGATCGGGAGAATGTCCACACAGCTAACATCACGAGACCGATTTTCATTAACAAAGAATGACTTATTATTGGTTCCCGGCCCCTGGGGAAATATCATGACAAAAACATGCTTTGTCTTCCGGGTCATTACTCATCTACCTAATCATACGCAAAATTTTATTGTAATCCATTCAACCATTTACGCGTGATTGTGTAAAAACAGACTCACTTTACCCATTACAAACAAGTAACTGGAAACGGAAGTGACTAATAATAGATAAGTTCTAACATTGTTTAGGGTAGTGTGTCGCATACTATTGGGACAAAGTTGAAGCCATATCACTGTCAAGGCTAGTGCCCCGAAACTATTGACATCAGTTTAAAATTATCACCAATTTAATTATGCTAGAACGGCAATGGAGTCATTGTAACAAAAAAGATTACATTATTGGTCGTCTGAGTCAGATAGATTTGGTTTTGTGATCGCAGACGCGTGAAAAAATATACATTGTTTGTATTTAAAAGTTTCCTACTCGTGCTTTACCTAATAAGCATTGTCGCCTAAAGGAGGTGAGTAACAGAGGCTTGACTTTTTTATATAATTACAACGCACTAGCACTTAGCCTTCATCACACCTGATGTTTAGTGTGATGAGGCTGAAGGTGGAAGCGCACTACTCCCGGGATTCTCAATCACTGAGGAACTAGCTATTTTATTTCTAAATGCCGGACGGAACACAATAATGCTGAAAATCTCATTGTTATGGCGTCAGATTTAGATAAGATAGTGATAGCTAGCCAAGCTGACTAAGAACAAGTCCTACCTTCCATCAACCAAACCGAATACAATATGTATGAATCGAATCGAATCGAGCCCGAGACCTCTAGGTCTAAAATCGGTGGTGTGAACCACTAGACCACAGAGGCGGTTAAAACGACAATGTTTTTGTGAAATTTCATTATAATGACATGCTTTTTTGCTGACTGTGACTTTAATATTGTATTGTCATCCAAACGAAAGCTGTATGCTAAGTTTAAGCTCAATCGGATATTAAGAAGTGGGTCAAATTAAGCTTGCAAGATTTGCCCCGAACGGACAAACATACTTACTTTTACGAGCTTTTATTTAACTTGCAGTGTATGTTACACTGCAAGTTAAAAAATGGCTTACAAAAAGGCATGTAAAAATAAAAATATTTTATTTATAAGGTGGGGCGGGGCAATTACAACTGTGGGGCAATTCAAACTACCTTGAATAACTTCAGTGTTATCCGTTATTTGAAACAGTGACATCTATATACAGGAAGCCGAAAGCAAGTTACTATACCTTGAACATAGATGGTGACGCTAGGCATGTGCATGACGCTTACAACAAAGATACTTTGCCAGCCACCATTTTCTGGTGTGAACGTCTAAACAAGTGTCCTAAGGTTTTAAGATTTATTTGTGCTTCAAATGGTTCAATCTTCGATTTTTCAAGGCAAGATGGATAATTAAATCCCCCCTTTTGTTTATTTCATGTTTTTTCTTGTGTTCCTTGCGTATTTAGAAAGTTATGGTATTAGTTTTAATAACCCCACGTGAATGTTAATTCGGGGAATTCCAACTACATTGGACAGTCTGAATTTCCCGTCAAATTTTATATGAAAGTGAGAAAAGATAGTGTTTTACAAGTTTCGATATTACGTCGATAAATATCCTTGACGATAGCTTTTATATCTTCGACATTTTTTTATAGTTTCTACTATACAATTGACATACCTATATATTTAACTATATTTTTTCAAACTCTTATACCTGCTTAACTAAGTGCCACAAATAAAGCACTTTTTAATACTTAAACCATTTCGACCTATTTTTAAAGCCCTTAATTGATAATAATATAGGTATTTATATGGTGAAAGGCAACATGTAAGTTATGACAAAAATTTAAGAATTTTGCAATGAAGTACTTGGTAAGAAAACTTGAGAATAAAGTTGAAAGGCATAAACCTTAGATTTTGCAAACATTGGGACCGGTTTAAAAATAATGAGCTTCTTTTTATTAAAGGTTAATACATTACCTAAGTAGAATTTTTATGAATGTAGATAATAGAAAAAATAATATATCGACATGATCGACTGTGCTCGTACAAAAAACACTCGATATTTTGTGTCCCGTCACTAGTTACTATGGGTCGTAGTTTAAATTACCCCTCTTAATTTTTAAAGTGTGCTTTTACGAAAACGAAGCGTTCTAATTTATAATAAGGTCCATATTTACGTGCCAGTTCCTTTTATCATCTCTGAATTCAACTTAGAGCTTTCTCAGACGACTAGGTGAGAAATTAAAACAAATAGTTGGAATTTCCCGAAAAGGGGTTATTTCGACTAATTCCGACATTTTATGTTTAAAAACGTTTTTAAATAAATATAACATGAGTTTTTTTTATAGATGTGTGCCATAAATAATCACCAAAAGTCAATTTATAACCAGGTTATGTTTGATTTAGAGTACATTATTATTATGTATAAAATTTTGATTCAAGAAAATTGTATGTGCGTCAAACCAGTCGAAATTGCCCCGCCCTATATTACATGTTTAAAACCTTCATTGGGTTTAATATCCGCAACACTGCTGGTAAAACTGCTAATTATAGAAACAAATCAATGTTCTAGTTTTAATATATTTATTTAAGTATTTACTATTGCTTAGTGTACCAGTTACAGACGTTTAGTGACCCTTTAACCTTTTCATAATAAGTTTCTATTGTGTCAGGTAATTATAGATCTCGTAAAAGAAACAATGGGTCTAGATTTTCCAAGGGCGAACGCTAAACCATTTTAATATAATGATCTGGTAAGCGATACCAGGCGACGATTATCTATTAACAATTTAAACAAGATATTCAGGTGGTTTAATAAATAATTTTAATAAATTTATGATTTTTTGTGAGGTATAGTTGCGGGTCTACACCTCCATCCTACATCTTAATACTACTCTAATATAATATTAAATTCAAATCAAAGGGTTTTGCCTCTTTTGCAGCCACTGCCAATATTAAATAAGGTATGTACGCAAAAAATTAAGTTCAAAAACTAAAACCCGACTACTGAAAAATCACGCTCTAAAAAGTATGAAACAAGAAAATATTCTCATCTGAAATTGCCGTGGTCGTATGCCACTTTTCCCTAGAATGAAAATATTATTTTGTTATAGTAAGGGGCATACGACCACGGCAATTTCAGATGAGAATATTTTCTTGTTTCATACTTTTTAGAGCGTGATTTTTCAGTAGTCGGGTTTTAGTTTTTGAACTTAATTTTTATTTATATTATTTTGGGGTCATAATTTTTCGCTGTGTAGTGCCGGCACATAAAAAGAATAGCACTACCCTCTCTCTTCTCGTGGGTGTCTTAAGAGGCGAAAGAGGGAAAACTGCATCAGGAGATGGGCAGCAGCATCTCCATGTAACAGCAGGCCATACGCGATCGCCAACACTTGGCAGGCCAAGCGTGGCGATTATGGCAACCCCTTCCCCCCAAAATGGCTTTACACCAAAAAAATCAGCCCCACTCCACGGCGACCCCGCTATCCCTAGCTACGGTAGCGGCTATGGTAACGGCGGGGCAGGGGGTGCTGAGAATCCCCGGGTAAGTTGACCCGGCAACCTACAGCACGCGCATATTGCCGAGTGACTCGAAGCTCATAGAGTTGGAAGAGGCTAGGCTGTTAGTAAGTTACACTGGGACATCATTGGATTATCTGAAGTCTAAAGAGAGGGGAAGGACTCGATTATCCTGCAATTCGGTAACTTACTATACCACCGGGAGGGCGAACAACAGTCCCTAGGTGGTGTCGGAAGCGTGTCGCGCAGGGGCAGCGTACCTGATACTCAGAATATCGAAACGGTATTCGCTAAATGTCATACAAGTATGCGCTCCGACCTAAACACATGACGATGACGAAGTGGAGGCTATGCATGAGGAGGTTTCGAAACCCATGCATAGCTATAAAACACACTACACGGTTGTGATGGTAGATTTCAATGCTAAGTAGGCAACGTTGCGGTGATGAGTTGAGAGTGGGGCAATTTGGATTTGGGCAACGAACCGACAGAGGCCAGATGCTGGCAGACTTAATGGAGAGGAAGAACATCTTTATGGTGAACTCCTTCTTCAGGAAGCCCGCAAGCTGCAAATGAACCTGGATGTAAAAAACGAGATCGATTTTATCATGTCAACCAAGAAGCACATAATTATTCAATGATGTCAGTGTGATCAACGCTGTTAAGACAGGAAGCGAAAGACTTTGACCAGGTGTGTGTTGCCAGTAATGGATGTGAGACTGGCCTATAGAAGTCAGACGTGGTCTTTTACTATGTATCTCATAAGAAGGCTCAAAGTCACCCAGCGAGCAATGGAGAGAGCGATGCTTGGTATTTCCCTGCTCGATCGAATCAGAAACGATAAGATCCACAGGAGAACTAAAACAACCGACACCGCTCGAAGGATTGCATCGTTGAAGTGGCAGTGGGCGGGACACATAGCGCGGAGAACCGATGGCCGTTGGTGTGGTAAGGTTCTCGAATGGCGATCGCGTACCGGACGACTTTCCGTGGGCAGGCCCCTACAGGGTGGACCGACGATCTGGTCAAAGTTGCGGGAAGCCGCTGGATGCGGGCAGCGCAAGATCCATTGTTGTGGAGTTCCTTGGGGAAGGCCTAGGTCCAGCAGTGGGCGTCGTTCGGCTGATGTGATGAACTAAATTATTACCTAATAATGTAAATATTCTACCTACCTATTTTCATCAAACAATGCTGGGGTGAACTATGGAATGCCATAAACATATATTATATTATACAAGGGCCTAATCATGTAGGATAATATTTGCTAGGGGAAATAGTCTTAGTTCGCTGACCCTGTAAAGATGTCAAAATTCGATTTATGCAAGCAAAGCCGCAAGCAACAACCAATAAAATTTATATTTTTGAAACGAGCTCACCAAGAGCTTTCATTTGATACCAAACACGATATTCTATTTTAAAAAAAAGTTTTTTAGTTCACAACTTTATGTCGTGTAGAGGGCGCCATATTCAATTTCATGTGACGTGACATAGCCTATAACCAGCAGACAATCGAGACGCTTCCAACGATACCTCAATTGTGAATATATGATCAGCAGTTTAGAAGTTATGCGGGAACAGATGAATATACATACATACATACATACATACCGGTCAAACTCATAACCCTCCTTTTTTTGCTTTGCCGTAGTCGGGTAAAAAGGCCTGCAAATAGGACATAGACATCCCAAGTGGATTTAACAAAATTCTTCGCGGATGAAAGCGCGGGCGGAACGCAAAAATAATATTTAATTATTTTTTTTGGGTGTTTATCCACCCTGAATGCAACCGAACCATACCCGAAAAGTGTCAAAACGATCTAATACTTAATCTGATCCATCGCCAAGTCTACTATCTCACTTTAAAACCCAACTTGAATATCAGTATTAATGAATGCATTGTCAATGATAACGTAAAGCACTAACAATACGAAACATCTGTTGTCGCCGCATAGCCCTTGAAACTCATTGATCGATAGATGCAGTCGCTTTTGTAAGGTCAGCAGCACGTCATATATCACAACACGAGCTTGCTTTATAGGATTTTAAGCCTTAAATTGTTCGTAGTTGGACTCTAAACCAACTGACGGAATATGTCATATAACGTTCGGTCATGTGGCTTTTGAGCTTTTGACTGTACCACGTGTCAAGCTTTACAAAACTTGCTTTTTACACACGATTTCGAGCCTCAAAGAACTCAACTGTGGTTGCTGACTGTACCACACATGTGTACACACTACACAGTGATACGACCCTAACTAATATAGCACTGTCTGTTCTAATAGTTTCCAAACACATTTGGAACGCCAGATGTGTCAACGTACTAAATAACGCGTAAGGACGGGTAGTGCTTCATGCCACTAATACCATGCTAATACCTAATACATTGTGAAATAGTTACGAAGGGGATATAGGCAATCATCTATCAGTCATAAAATTTACTATTACTCTTTGAGATAGTAAAAGTTTCATTGAAGGTCTAAGGTAAAACTAACAGTTGCAAATGTAACTATAGCATTTGAGTTACCTCTTGATATATTTATGACGAATAATAAATACGCAAAATTTACATTTGAGGTGATTGGAGCTACCCTTTGATAGATAAGTATAAGCTGAATAACTCTGATTTTAGACGACAAATCTAAATTTGGACGTCTTGTAATAGTTTCGGAAATGTTTGAAAGATACTAAGTAGTTTCTATTGTGAAAAGTATATTATGCGGATCGAGTGCAGCAGAAGTTTTTTCATTTCATAAACAGAATAATAGTCTATTATTTCATTGCATGTTGAAGAATGCATGAATGTTTATTGCATTAGTAGAATCTTATCTTTGACGACCGATTTGACGCAGGGGTAAACTACCTGCCTTCTGCGCCAGAGGTTCGATTCCCGAACAAGACAAATATTTGTGTGCATGAACATGTCTATTTGTCTTGGTCTGGGTGTTTTCTATGTATATTAAGTATGTATTTACAAACAAAAAGTATTTAAGTATTAATATTTATCCGTTATCAAGTTCACGTAGACACAGTTTCTTAAGAAATTAACTACGGGCTTAGATAATTGGTGTGCTTGTAAGAAAATATTTATTTATATTTATTTATTTATTTATCTTGTATTGCAAAATGACAAACATTAATACCATGTAAACAAAATTAATGAGCAAAAACCAACAGCTGACAAAAAGTTTATATTAATGCTGTTCACGGTTATTATTAAAAGGAAAAAATACATGCTATTAGTAAAGATCCTATTTGCATTTTCAAAGATATTGTTTACATACCGACACAATAGCGTAACAAAAATATTCTTTCTCAGTTTTTTTAGAAAACAATTAATGTCTAACAATAGATGGAGAAAAAATTGCGTAAAGTCAATTGATGTTGATGATGTAGGATTAAGCGAAAGTACATCAAATCAAGTGTAGTAATGGCTTATTAGATGACCATTATTATTATAATTTAATTTTAAAATTGTACGTGTCAACGATTTTATTGCAAATAGTTACTATTATTGCTTTAGATTTTTCTTATTTTGTATCCTTTTTTAAAAACTGTTCCGTTAAAAATTAAAGGTTAAAAAAATGGAAAATGAAGTAAGTATTTAGAAAAATCAACCCGTCTAATCTGGTTGTGAGACGGGTCGATTTTTTCTAAATACTTCATTTTCCATTTTTCAATAATAAAAATTGCATTGTGAATGCAAAAAACTAAAAATTAAAATAAATTAAGGGT
Source organism: Crambus lathoniellus (assembly GCA_949710035.1). Lineage (NCBI taxonomy): Eukaryota > Metazoa > Arthropoda > Insecta > Lepidoptera > Crambidae > Crambus > Crambus lathoniellus. The sequence goes on from OX453306.1 coordinate 21,363,671, forward strand.
TAATTAAACAACACTTGCATTTCATTACATTTCAAAATGTCCCTTTTTCATTTCGATATAGAATGTACTATTTATTATTTTTTGTACAAATATTAGTAGCAATGATTTACTCGAGGTTGTTGATTTAATCAAACCACTATTTAAATTTCATTCACACACAATAACATATAAAATATTTTAACTACTTTCATTGCACTGTTATCGTCAAATAACTACCATCGCAACACAAATATTTCTGAATGAAGGTAAGTATTCTTCATTCAGAAATATGAAGGTACTCTTCAAATTATTTAAATAATGATTATTTTCCAAGAATTGGATAAATATAATGTTTAATTATGTAGTTGACCTAATTTATACAACCAATATTTATTACTTAAAATCAGTAAAAGTAATAAATTACATTTAACGACGAAAACGAAAACAACACAAAATAAATACTTACAATTTCAAAGCACTGAATTTTAATTTCCATCCCACTGGAAAATCGTCCAAGAACGTATTTATATTTTTACGATTGCGATGCGATACACGATAGTTAGTTCTACAGAATGCGACAGCGTGAGTCAATAGCCGTCCGCGATACTCGGCCGGCCAAGTGCAACTAACTGCCGAGTGAGAGGCCCTACGAACAGTGAAAATACTTTCGATGTTTTCTAATTCAGCCTCACAAGGTTTTTGGGTTCTGACCAACTATCAACACAAAATAATCGTTTAAATTCTTGCATTAATGTATGACGGCTAAGTACCACAAGCGAGTTAAGATCCTACGAACTATGAAATACTTTCGATATTTTCTAATTTAACTTTAGCTGATTTTTGGGTTATGACCAGCCAGTCACACAAAAGAAGCGGTGATACCATTAGAGTAAAAACTTGATATTTAGACGGCCTATGCAACTGACGAAGAAAAGTTCAACGAACTGAGAAACACTTGTCTTCGGATGTTTTCGAATTCAACCTCAAATGAAAAACTTTAGATATTTTCTAATTTAACATAAGCAGATTTTGGGGTTCTGACCAGCCAGCCACACAAAAGAAGCGTTGCTACCATCAGAATAAAAACTTGATATTAAGACGGCCTATGCAACTGACGAAATAAAAGCGCAAAATGAGAAATACTTTTCTTTGGATGTTTTCGAATTTCGATTTTTGGGTACACGTCAAAGAAGCGTTGATGTCTTTTCAAAGCAATTAAAAAAATGGGGCAGAAATCGGTTTCAATAATACTAAGAAAAAAAATATCACCAATAACTACCACAATGTTTTGGGTAGTAAAGGCTGATAAAGTAAGATTTTGTTCAGTTTAGAGTAAACTAATCCTTATCCTTACTTATATTATAAATGCGAAAATGTCTGTCTGTGTGTTACACAATCACGCCTAAACTACTGAACCGATTTGAATGAATTTTAGTACAGAGATAGTCTAGAGCCTGAGAAAGGACATAGGCTACTTTTTATTCCTGAAAAATATCACCTTCCCGCGGGATAACGTCGTGTAGTACACGCGGGCGAAGCCGCGGGCGGAAGGCTAGTAATAAATAAATTAATTTGTAGCCTGGTGGGGACCTACTCTTTATTAAAAGATTTTTTTAAAGCTATTTCTTTAAAGAAATATTTTGTTACCTGATGTTTTATTGCAAATTATACAAAATATGTAATATCTAACTTTCCGCCCGCGGCTTCGCCCGCGTGGACTACACGACGTTATCCCGCGGGAATGTGATAATTTTTCGGGATAAATAGTAGCCTATGTTCCTTTCCAGACTACAAAGTATCTGTACCCCAAATTTCAGCCAAATCCGTTCAGCCGTTTTGGCGTGATTGACTTTCACATTTATAATAATTAGTAGGAAGTAGGACGTACGTAATAGGAATCTATTTCGTGTTATAATTATTTTTAGCATTAGGTAATTTAAATGTCAATCTCATACTTTAGGCATACATTTTCCCATTATTTATAAGCCTTTTTTTTGCATTTGCAATGCTATTTTTATTTCAATTTTTTTTAATACTTACTGGGTAAAATCCCAGAGTCCCACCTCCCAACTTCTCAACAATCTTGCCGGAGCTAGTTGTCCATAGCTCAGTGGTTAATAGCATTCACCCAAACAATGAAAGGTCGTGGGTTCGAGTCCCATCGGAGTTATAGTTGTGAGACGGATAGTTTTTTCTAATATTTCATTTTCAATATGATTGCTAAGTTAAACCTTGTTTATATTTTTGAAAAATTCTTTTGACCTACATTGCCTCAAGTCAATGTTGTACGTAGGTACAACCAGGGACAAATTCGGTGAACCACCACTTACTTCTTTTCGTGTGATTGGCGTCTCACCGTTCACTTGCAGTCCCTATTCCTAATTTCTTATGCATTGTACTACCCTAGCCTAATACGTCATAACCAAATAGTATAAGGGTCTGCGCGCCAGCCACAAGAAAAGAAGTAAGAGGTGGTTCACTGAATTTGTCCCTGACTGTACTCGAGTTCTTGTTGTTTAGCTGTCATCTTCGGTACAACTCCACCTTTTTGTGGTTAGCAAGTTGAATAGGCGATGTTAAAAATACGCTGGCAAAAAAAAAGCATTCGTCCCACGTATTGTTCAACCAACGAGGGGCTATTGTATAGTTTCTTACTATTTTTGGTACGTACGCATTCAATATAACTTACGTGTATGATTGGGTATTGATTATGATAGAGCTCTTCATTATATATACTTAAAATCTACTTTTTCACTTCCCATGCTAGTAAAGTTCGTGTTTATGTTCGGTATAGGCTGCATAAAATCGCTTTTTATGCTCTAGTGCATAAAGTAAAATCTTCGTCTAAGTCTCAGACTCTAAGACAAAGGTCGTCAGATAAACAGTCACACACGCAATTAAACTTCGTTAAATAAACTTGTTGCTTCATTCTGTTTCTTAAATTTTGTACATATATTTAATCCATGTTAAATTACTAAATTAATAAAACTAGGCAAAGTTAAAGAGTTTTCTAAGAAAAAAGTATTTCAAGAGCATTATGGACTACGATCTATGCTAAAGTCACTGTGCTGCCACTGCCACATTAAAAAAATATATAAAAAGATACTTGTCTTCCCGCCAATATGGCGAAGTCTTTATTTTTTCTTTATTGCATATGATCGAAGCAATATTGTTATTTATTTTCCTTACACTCGAAGTGAAAAGCGTGTGATCCTCTGTGGCCGGACCACATATCAGTACCCAGATGCTATATAGTGCAATAGCAGCTACCTGTAGTCTACTTTCATAGGAATGTATTAAAATTAAAAGTACCTCAACAGATAATGAAATATACAGTAGCTTTTGTGGTCCGGCTGCAAAGCAGTGCTCTCTGGCCGGACTACCTCGAATTCAGAAAAGTGTGATGCACTTTCCAAGAAACTAATACCTCAAAAAAAGCTACTTAAAGAGTACCTCCATACATACAAGTGTGGTACGATAGAAGTCATTGGTTCCGAAGTTACTAGTCGTAGATTGTGGTCCGGCTGGAGAGTATACTCTGCAGCAAGTCATTTTGATAATTTTAAACATCAACTATTCGTGAATCTATTTAAAAATAATCTACCTTTTCTCTACCTCTCGTTGCTACTATTTTTTCTCTCGTGAAGCTATTAATTTGTTTGATTATCGGCAAAATATGTGGCGCGGCTAGGGAGAACTACTTTTGCGCGAATAAAAAGAAATTTGACTTTTTCTTCATACCAACCAATACTGCATAAAAAGTACTTTATAAAAAAACCTTGACTTCATTTAAAATCTTTTGTTTTAAGTACCACTAACGATTAACAGGAGGTTCGCTTGCATTATTAAGGAGAATGGGCAAGAATAGGTTCACCTGTTAGGTATTACTTACCTATTTTATAATAATTAATAGGTGAATGTTCAGGTAAATAAAGACTAAATAAATACTAAAAACAAATCATATATTCCTTAACCAAATATACTCCCATTACTTATGGGATATAGCCAGCGCAAATTTCATCAATGTGAAGGTATTACTACCCTCACACACGAAAGAAATACCTTTCCAGGTATTTGACGATCGCTAAAGATGAAATTACTATTGCAAGTTATTTAAATTTTTACTTTTTTGCATTAACAATGCAATTTTTATAATTGAAAAATGGAAAATGAAGTATTTTAGAAAAAATCACATTGATGAAATTAGCGCTGGCTATATAGCGCGTAAGACGTATTGGATAAATTCGACGCTTCTCGTAATGACTCCGTAGCATGTGTAATGAATGTTATATGAAGTGATTTTATGTAATGTGTTATAATACTTTGTGAATATTATATCATAAATTACACACCCGTATATTTGAAATAATATTTTGAAATTCGGTTTTCAATTCCTCTACTGACCCGTATCTTTATTTTTCTTGGTCTTTCTTTAATTTAAGATACTATGTTGTTTAAAACAAATCGATCGTTATGAATGACTCTTTCGGTTGGTATCATAAAATACAGGATGTTTTTTTCACATTTTACCGGTTTGATTCTGGGCTCAAGCAGGTGATTTTTCAAAACTCTTTAAATGCAGTTTTAATTTTTGAAAATAAAGGAATGTTTCCTTTCAGTAAAATTTGTCATCATCAATATTAAGGGTACTTTTCCTCCAACCACGGTTTTTTTTTCCAACCTGTATATAAAGTCGAAAGGTGATAACTTACTCATCACAAAATCTCAAAAACGACTGGACCAATGAAGATGGAAATTGGCAAGAAGGTAGATTTTGCATATAAAATACAATGAACAACTATTTGCTCATTTTTGGTTCTTGTTACTTTAGAATTTAAATCGTCATAAGTTTCCCAGGTATTATCAAAATGTTTGCAATGAGCTACATAATGGCGAATATTCGGTAAATATTCAACGACAGAGAACAGCGAAAATAATTTCCTTTGTAAATTTAAAGTGTCTGGAATGTTATTTAAATCAAGACTTAAATCAATTTCGAATATTAAAAGATCGTTTAGTGTATAATTAATAATTTGGATACCGGTGCATTTTATAATAAAAAAAATACATACAGACGAATAGAGAACCTCCTCCTTTTTGAAATTTGAAGTCGGTTAAAAAGGACAAAATTTTTTTCAATTTTTTTTTTTTCAAAGTCAATCTTTTGATATATAGCCTTCCAAAATGGTAAAATGGGTTTCCTCTCCCCGCCTTTCTAACTTTTGAATTAAATTAGTGAAATAATCTCGTAAAAATATACTTTATTTTTTAGTTTGAACGAGATATATTACGCACTTTTTGAGATATAACACATATTAAAAAACCGCAAATGTAACTTTGTCATTCATACAAATCTATGAAAAACAAAGTTGTATTTTGTTGACGAGAAATGGTTGTTATTGAAATTTTTAAATTTTGTGCACAGTGCCTATAATGGAAGATGCCACTACTGCTGCAAAAATGTCTAACACAGCAATAATAAAATTTGTACAGGAGAATGGACAAATTGGACAAAATATTGTAGCCCTTTGGGCTATATGTCATTAAAAAGCAACCAATTAGAGAAACATTTCTTTGTATGACGACGATTCTGAAATCCACTTAGAAAAAAAGCTAATTATACCTAGATTTGGCTTCAAAGTATTTTTTTTCAAATAAAACTTATTTTTTGTATATTGTCAGCTATTTTTAGAAAACTTGGCAAGAAAAACTGTAATAATGTACATATCTTAAATACCATGTAAATAATAATATAAACCAAAATAACGTCACTGTGCCATTGGTGCATTATAACTCAATGCACTGTGCATGCTTGAAATGAACGCGCTCCGCCACCATGAAGTGTGTTCGAACATTTTTGCCCATTCTCCTTAATAATGCAAGCGAACCTCCTGTAAATCGTTAGTGGTACTTAAAACAAAAGATTTTAAATGAAGTCAAGGTTTTTTTATAAAGTACTTTTTATGCAGTATTGGTTGGTATGAAGAAAAAGTCAAATTTCTTTTTATTCGCGCAAAAGTAGTTCTCCCTAGCCGCGCCACATATTTTGCCGATAATCAAACAAATTAATAGCTTCACGAGAGAAAAAATGGTAGCAACGAGAGGTAGAGAAAAGGTAGATTATTTTTAAATAGATTCACGAATAGTTGATGTTTAAAATTATCAAAATGACTTGCTGCAGAGTATACTCTCCAGCCGGACCACAATCTACGACTAGTAACTTCGGAACCAATGACTTCTATCGTACCACACTTGTATGTATGGAAGGTACTCTTTAAGTAGCTTTTTTTGAGGTATTAGATTCTTGGAAAGTGCATCACACTTTTCTAAATTCGAGGTAGTCCGGCCAGAGAGCACTGCTTTGCAGCCGGACCACAAAAGCTACTGAATATTTCATTATCTGTTGAGGTACTTTTAATTTTAATACATTCCTATGAAAGTAGACTACAGGTAGCTGCTATTGCACTATATAGCATCTGGGTACTGATATGTGGTCCGGCCACAGAGGATCACACGTGAAAAGCAGAGTGTATAACTCGTACATAAAACCCATTTTTCCCTCGAATTGACTATCAACCCTCGCCTACGGCTCGGGTGGATATATATCTACGTCTCGGGTAAAATGGTACGTTTTATGCACTTGTTGTACAATCTACTATATTACCACGTTTTTATTAGGTTGCTTTCTTGTTTTTACGCAAATGCAAACGATTTTATAATAGCTTCCCTATGAGCTAGAGACTTGAAACTTTTAACATAGGTCAGAACTGGATGACAATGCAATAATACGGTGTCATTGAGCTGATCTGATGATGGAACCGGAAGAACGCCACAGGAACTCCATGATGAAACCGTGCTACCTCATCATGTTTGGGTTCGTTAGAATCGCCTTGACACGTACTCTGACGGAGACGAGGTTCAGGGTCTTATGATGAAGCCGGAAGGCCATGCCATAGGAACTCTATTGAAACCATGCAACCCCATCGAGTTTGAATCGTCTTGACGAGTACTCAATTGGAAAATATTTCTAGTCTGTTTTAAAAACGGGGTTTTTTAAAAATAAATTTTTATAGGTACCTGAGTACCTTAGTACCTTAACGCTAAAAATAGGAGGAAAACGAGCTCGATGCAATGTCGACCCTATAAATGCCCCTATTACTGGGACACATGCCTTTCTTACGGCGCGCTTACACGAGCAACAAATTGGGCGATTACTCTCAATCCCCGCCAAATATGACGTCATGAGTCATGACGTCATTGCACAAACAATTGCTTGACGTGGTCATGACTCATTCAAGTCATTGACCACGTCAAGCAATGCAGACAACATATGACATTACTATGACATGGATACAGAGAATGGGATCTCTAGCTACCGGAACACAATAATGCTGAAAACATTGTTGTTATGGCGTCAGACTTTAATAAGATGGTGGTAGCTACAACAAGCCTTACCACCAACCAAACCGAATACAATATGTACCTACCCCCATTGGGAATCGAACCCGGGGTTCTGGATACCGGTGGTGTGTACCACTAGACCAAAGAGACGGTTAATTTGGCACAGAGATAGATTTATAAGCATAGGTATAGACTGCTTTTTAACCCGGGAAAATCTCTATTTCCCACGGGAGAACATCGTATTGTACATGCGGGCAAAGCCGCGGGCGGAAAGTTAGTTAATAAAGCTACTAAATTATACGAGACTAGCGGGTCCTTTCGGTTTTACCCGCGTGGTACCCGTTCCCGTGGGAATATCGGGATAAAATATAGCCTATGTCATTCGGGAAGAATGTAGCTTACTAATGCTCAAAGAATCTTCAAGTTTCGGAGCCTATTCGATGCAAACAAAGAAGCAATCAAATCTTTTTACTATACAACGTGTTAATGAATAAACCCAAAACCTTTTAGGTGGTGATTGTGCTCATGAATATAAACAACTTTTACTATGGGGCCAACTCTGAAACTGAACCAAAAAAAAAACAGCTGTTTCATACAAAATTGTCAATACCTACTCGACCAAAATGTATGGAACAGCTGATTTTCTTTGTTGAGTTGCAGAGTTGGTCCCACAGTAAAAGTTGTTCAATTTCATGAGCACAATCACCAACTAAGAGGTTTTGGGTTTATTCATTAACACGTTGTATAGTTCTATTAGTATAGAAGTCACTCGGGAAGAATGTAGCTTTCTAATGCTCAAAGAATGTTCTAAATCAGTCCAGTAGTTTCGGAGCCTATTCGATGCAAAGAAACAAACAATCAAATCTTTCCTCTTTATTATTATATTAGTATAGATATAGATAAAATATAACGTTTAAATAACCGATGGTCTTTTTATTCATCTTTCACAACCGGTGCTTGGGTAAATTTAATATCGTGCAGGCAATGTACTCGTGCTCGGATCTCAGAAATAATTATGACACCAACATTACAATGTTAGTCACTCTACAATAGAGTATACATGATGAATAAATAAACTTGACATTTTTAATATAATCAACGCAAATTAACATAAAATGGAAATCAATGAAATATGTCGGAGGAGGAAAAATCCATTATTTGCTTTATAGATATTCGACTCTAGTCACGTGGAAAGGACATTGACGTTTAATGCAAGGTCCTGGGTGCTATCCCTGGTAAATATAGATATGATGGCAGTTATTTCGGCATTTATTTATGTACCTATTTTATCGTTTCACAAATATATTGAAAAATTGTATTGCAAATGTAAAAAGCATTATTATAATTTAACTGTTTTTTAATATTGATAAATGGAAAATGAAGTATTTTAGAAAAAAGCCCGTCTCACAACCTTTTCTAAAATACTTCATTTTCCATTTTTCTAAAATAAAAATTGCATTGTGAATGCGCAAAAAATATATTTAAACAACTCCTCCACAACGATCGGTCCTGCGCTGCCCGCATCCAGCGGCTTTCGAGGACGTTACGTTTATTTATTTATGTAACGAGAATTAATTCACAATTAATTAAATATTTTCCCTCTATCTTTCACTGTCCGGGCGAATGAACTGACCAATAAAAATTACATTGTAAATGCATAAAAAATATATGATGTGAATTATTTATTAAGAGAACTAGTTATGAATAATTATTACATAAAATTATGTAGCAAGGACATGAAGATGACCTTTTTAATTTGAGACTTATTAACCAAAATAAGTACCCTATCCGGATAGTTGACATTGTTCGTAATATCCTTTATTAGTGTTAATTTGTGTGCCAATTTAATATAACGTTTTGTGGAAACCTCACTGTTTTTACTGGACACAGTCAATTTGACGCTCGGGGTGTTAGTATCTGCACCCAGACTTTTGCTTAGAATTAATATGAAATATTAAGTTAAAAAAATGAAGTGGCTTTTCTATGTGGTTGTGTTTATTTATATGGCTTATAGAGCAGGTAAGTTTATAAAAAATAAAGTATTTATTATAAAAATAAAATTTTAAAGACGTTTCATGGCGAAGGAATTCTCTTTGATGAAGTCGTGTCTGCTGTCGCTACACGCTGCCGCCACAAATTATAAAAGTGTAGAGATTTTTCGAATTTCTATAGGGAACGATAAGCTAAAGCTGGAGTAGGTACAAGGGTTTAAAAAATACCATATTTATAGTAGACTAGATTCATAGAAGATTATATTAATGTTAGTGGCAATGGAACGCGATATATTTTTATATATATACTTACACGCCAGTAACTTCTAGGCTTTCTAGATAGTCGAGTAAAAAATTTAATTTGGTTTCAGTATATGGTGCCAAAATAAAAGACTCGACGAGTATCGTCGTAGATCCCATAAACTATGGCGAATATGAAGACTACTTACCACCAAACAGTCACAAGTCGATATCCTGCAAATACACGAACAGGAATCAGAAGGTATTTTTGAAAAATTTATAATATTTTTTTTCTATAATACTTCATTTTCAATTTTTTTTATAAAATTGCATTCTGAATGCAAAACAGTAAAAATTTAAATAAAAGGATATTTTTTTGATAAATTCTTAGTTTTAGTGTACTTTATTGAATTCTATTTATTTCTTAACGCTTCAAATACCTTTATAATTAAATTGAATAATAAAGAGGCTCCAATCAAGATAAACGTAAAATTAAAGGATACGGATTTCCGGAACATCAACACGTTTAAACATTCGTATTAATCGTTTCATATCGATAATTTGATTTCCTTTATAATCACGATTGCTACAACGTTATTTAGATTTGGACATAGAAGAAGGTATCGTAGACTCTACTTTACTTAAACAGGTGTGCTACCAAGGGAGAACTTTTGTTAGTTTAAGTAGATAATACATACACACTTCTATTGATTCTGACGAGGTTACGAATCTCTACGGCGGCGTGCGTAGAATGAAAAGATAAATATTAAAAGTGGATCTATACGGCCGGCGCCGGCGTAGATATTCCTAACCTCGCCAGGATAAAAAATCGGCCAAGTGCGAGTTGGACTCGCCCATGAAGGGTTCCGTACCCACTTACCGTACCGATTGCCTATACCTAGCCAAAATTCCACTTTCATTGTTTGTCAGCAAAATGTAATTTAATGAGTATACCTACTTAGTCATAATGTCTGTCAGCAAAAATTACGGCTCTACAATATTCAGCATTAATTTTTTAGCTCTCCGCGCACAATGACGTCAATGACGCTTTTAAACGTACTTACTTATCATATCAAATTACTTGTAGACCTTGAAATTTTACTACATCCTATAAAATATCAGACCAACACAATTGCAACCTTCCAACAGCACCCAAAAAGAAAACATATAAGTACCTACTTACCTTCCAGTCGTTAATAACGCGAAACTAATAAATATATAGAAATGCTAGGTACCTTAATCATTTAACTTTAAAACTATTCACGATGAAAAAATAAATCAAAATTAATTAAGAATAACGTTTACTTTTGATAAAATTCAAATAATAAAACTATATTCCACTTCACATTATTTTACTGCCTTTTACATTTTCACTTCTATGTTTAACTTAAACACATTCACAACGTGAAAAGAAATCGAAACAAACGACAAATAATAAACGGTGGCTACCGTAACTCTAAACATTAAACAAAGGTTTTTTTTATTGACAACCATTTCAACATGTGGCACACTACTAAATCACCGAACACTAAAATTGGCATCCCGTTTCCCTTTTTTAACTGCCACATTTTTTGTTGGAGACCAAGTAATTTTTTGCGGTAAATCCTAAGTTATTCACATTTGAATGATAATTACAGAAAATTTTTATAAATTCTAGTAGGCTAGGTTTGTGTTATTCCGATGTATCAGTTTTAGAAGTGTTGTCTAGTATTTTTTGCGAGACAGAGAGAGTAACAAACAGACATACATCATCCTCATCAAATTGTACCTACCGATATTAATATAAAAAAATACGGTACCTACACATCGTAAGCGATTTCTTTATGATTTACTGAACACCTCCTTACATCATTATCTTACATTATTACCTACACCTAGCCAAAATAACACTTTCATTTTTCGTCAGCAAAAAATTCCTTTGTTTCTAATAGTGTTTGTATGAGTCTTAAAGTTACATTTGCGGTTTTTGAAAATATATTATATCACAAAAATTGCTAAATATATCTTGTTCAAACCAATTTTCGTAGAAAGTTTTTCTAAAGCATATATTTTTTCGTTAAAAGTAAGAGGGGGGGGGGGGGGGGGGGGGGACACACATTTTACCACTTTGGAAGTGTCTATCTTCAAAACATTGACTTTCAGAAAAAATGGGTTAGGAAACCTAAATATAATTTTTAAATACCTAGTTATTTGTAGACACCCCACTCGAATGCCCCCCTTAAATATATATATTTTTTGTTTTTGTATAAAAATCGTTATGAGGTTTGTATATCTACGTGTCCATAAACTATCAAAAGTTCATCTTTGGTAGCACACCTGTTTAAGTAGAGTAGGCAATATAAATACTTCGTTAATTTTAACTTTTTTTGAAGCAGGCAAAGTTAGGGTTCCCTCTTCACAGGCAAAGTTAGGGGTCTTTACAGTACCTATACTTTTTTATTTGGAGTAGGTATATAAACTTATGGTATAATCAGTCGTCCTTTCTAAATTCGGAAGGAAGAGGAAATAATTAAAATTTGATTCCACAGGTTGAATGGCTAGACACCTTTAAAAACCCAATACCTCTTTCGCCTTCCAAGAGGATTGCTACGCAGAAACACACAGGTCCTCTATTCCGTGGGGAGAGAACGTACTCTCTGGTTCTCACGTTCAGTGATACTCAGGTTGAGGACACTGGGGAATATGAATGTAGATCTGGTGATCACTCAGAAAAAGTGTCGCTTTGTGTGATTGGTAAGTTGTTATATTCTTCTTATCGAGTCGATAGCAAATCACAACCTACACTGTGTCGGACCAAAGTTGTTATATTGATACTCTCCTATCGCATTCAATTAGTAACATTAGTACCTAGTTGTTGCTACCCGTGTGTACTTCACTGCACTGTGCGGAACTCGTAAAAACTAAGATGAGAAGATGGTAGGGATCACTGAAACTTTAATTTATGCTTTATTGTAAACCTATGTTTTCGACATGTTGCTTTATACGTTATGACTTATGACCGTCGATGTTGTTGTTAAAACTGTTAAGGTGTTTGTAATTTGTTTTTTTATTCTAAAGGTCTAGCGGAATTCGTTGACACGCCATCTGAAGTGATCATGGACGAAGGTCGTTCATACACACTGTCTTGTCAAGCAAGAGGCCAACCGGAACCCAGGATTGTATGGGTCCGAAACGGGAAAGAAATATCAGGTGAACCTACACATCACAGATAACACCCCGTCTAGCTTAAAAGGGGGTTTAAACCTTTTTCTTTTTTCAAAAAAATCACATAAAAAAAAAACAGAAATAGTGAACGCCGAATTAGTTTTATTTGAATTACTCGTAAAATGAACATTATTTTTGCAAATCTTTAATAGGGTCGCTAGATAATACAGTTTAATATTATGTATTAAAATATTGGCTCAGTAATATGCGTCACAATGAAAATAAATTGATTATAGCTGAAAATTGAACGTTGTGATTATTTTTATCTACAAAATGTTATTATTTTATATTTTCACTTAGTCCAGTCCCTTTCAAGTATGTTGTTATATGTATAAACTTTTTTCCAAATAATTTGTGCGTGGTTTAATTTGTATTGTAATATCTAATCTAAGCCTAGCTAGCGATTTGCCTTTAAAGCTTTAGCACGAAAACAGCTCTATTATTACCAGAGACAGAGGCGTATTATCCCTAAGGCAAACTAGGCACGTGCCTAGGGGCGCCAGGTTGCGAAGGGGCGCGCGCGATCGTTAAGTTAGAGTTTACTTATCAAGAGTTTGCGCTTCGGAGATCTTCTTTTCTATGCAGCACAAACAAACAAACAACCTCTAAACCCCAAACGCATATACCGCCTCCGTTCCGTTCCGTCCGTCGTCGTGGGTAAAAACTATTGAATGCTATAATATTTTCAGTTTTTAATATACGTGGGGTACCTACACTGAAAGTTTTGCGTGACTCATTATTAAAACAATTCACATGTGAAGTAATATATTTACTGCTTTTCGGAGTATTCTGCATTACATTTTGAACACTTTTTCATTCGGTCAAACCATTTTTGAAAACATGAGGACGCCTTACAGTGCTCAAACAAATAAGGTGCTTCCTTCCCAAAAGCATTTTGAAAACGAGCAGTGCAGTCTTGAGGAGACAGTGAACTTTTAAAGTCATAAAAAATCATCGCCCTAAAATCTTTTCGCAACTTGTGATAACAAACAAATAGACACGCAATATCGCGCCAATTTTTTTTAATCAATCATTGAGTTTCCTAAGTTTAAAAAAATATAACATTCGCAGAACTTTCAGTGTGCCATATGAAGGTAATTGTATATTTTCTAATTTTGATAAGTATTATTTTTTCATGCTAAGAATATTAAATTTTTATGGGTGGTTGTAGAGAGCAAAGGTACCTAATTCATTGATAAGTCTGAACTAGAGCTATAAGTCCGCGTACCGGACGACGTTCCGTGGGCAGGCCCCCTACAAGGTGGACCGACGATCTGGTCAAGATCGCGGGAAGCCGCTGGATGCGGGCAGCGCAGGACCGATCGTTGTGGAGATCGTTGGGGGAGGCCTATGCCCAGCAGTGGGCGTCGTTCGGCTGACATGATGATGATGATGAGAGCTATAAATCGATAGGACTGTACCAATGGTTACGAAATAAAAATATGAATATCTTCAACAATAATAATAATAAGATATGTATCAGTTGGGGTGCCTGATCTTTTGCGTTATTTCAATGACATGGTCTATGAGCGTGCGTGCGTCGTCGTGCGAACGTTGCCCAAATAATAAATTATACTCTTTACATACTCGTTCACATATTAAAATAATCACTAACTACCTATATGTGTGTGTGTACCAACTATGCAGTAAGACGATTCCTCGTTCTTTCGAAGTTAGTAAAAAATGTGTGTAGAGGGGCGCCTAGGAGGTGCTTGCCTAGGGCGCTCTCTACGTTTAATCCGCCTCTGACCAGAGATCGGTATAGGTAAAACTATTTTGTGTACTTCCGGTAATTTTTATTAATATGGACATTCCTTGATTTTTCTTTTATTAAAAAAAAATATCCGCGATTTGTTGTTAAAGCTATAAGGCCTCTACATTGACGTAAAAATCATTCCGGAGATGCAAATAATTTCCCATCTATGATACACTAACCAATCACATCACTCACAGAATAGGGGAAGGTGGGACGAGGGGATGCAGCATCATGCAGCCCAATCCTAATAATATTATCTTGAAAGTTCAAATGTTTGGATATTTGTTACTGAATCACGCCAAAACGGCTGAACGTATTTGGCTGAAATTTGGGACACAGATACTTTGTAGCCTGGAGAGGAATATCTATGCTATAGGCTTTAAAAAAGGTTCCCGGAAAGATATCACATTCCTGCGGGATAACGTCGTGTAGTCCACGCGGGCGAAGTCGCGGGCGGAAAGCTAGTACTAAATAATTGAAGATTATTAAAAAAAATCCAGACTGTAAGTCGGAATCTTGTAGAATATTCAGTCTATATTAACATAACGTCTGCGGTCAATGAATGAACCTATTCCGATCTCTGGTTATTACACGCGACAACGGCCGCGACAAAATATTATCCTTGCAGTTGAATTGATGTTGTCTTAAAGTCAAAGTAGAATCATTATATTCAAATCAACTAAAAACAATGTGCCTTTGCCAGCTTTGTATCCTATCACTACCTTTTGACTGCTCTGAACCCACTGAAAAAAGTTCGGAGATGAATCGACGATATTGTCAAGTAACGCGGGGTGCATATGACTGAGAATCGCTCAAAACTGTAGCCACTGGCATAAACTAAGAGAGACCTATGCTCAGCAGTGGGTCAAGAAGGGCCGATGATGTGATGATGTGTCGTTGAAAATATCTTTATATTCATAAAATATAGACCAGGTATAAATAATTGATTCACCTTCTTGTCCCCTATTTGAGGTCATACTTCTCATCTTTTCTCCTTCACTCCTTCACTTCACCTAGTCCAATTTCAATTCTTTTTTGCTATTCCACAATGGTTGTTAGGTTTTAAAATAACAAATAGTGAAAATCATGGACCCTGTCGGGCACAGCAAAGTTAGAAGGGAGGTCCTCATTCAGTCTCTTGTCATAATGAAGAATTATTTTTTACAGACGAAGGCGAGGCCAATAGCAAATACCAAGTGATGACAAAGTACAATAGTCATGGCTTCGAAGGTCTGCTGACGATCAACTCTCTAGCTCCAGGGGACCAAGGGGAATACACCTGTATAGCTCTACAGGAGAATACCGCTATTGAAGATTGTAGCAAAATCAGGCACATGAATATTACAGTTGTAGTCAATTGTAAGATGGTTTTTACATATTTATGATTTACTAGCATCCGCTATCCTCGTGGTTTTACCAGCGTGCTACCCGTTCCCGAGGGAATATCGGGATTAAATATAGCCTATGTTAAACAGGGATAATGTAAAATAATTAAAAAAACGGTCCAGTAGTTTTTGAGTTTATTCATTACATACATACATACATACAAAGCTTTCCTGTTTATAATATTAAAAGTATATACCTAAGTAATAAGTAAATAAGTAAGGTAGAGATAACTTTTCCTACTGTTCAATGTGGCAGTAAAAATTTGGGCTGTAAATAAGCTCCATTAGCATACCTATTTAAATAACCAAATAATACCGATGTTCTTAATTGAAATTTGACAGAACAATATCATAAATTATTCTACTATATTGAAAATTAAATGTTAGAAAAAGTCTACTCTTTCCGAAATAGCTCCGTTGGGAATCGAACCCGGGGTCTCTCACTATCCGAGCAAATGCTTTGATCGATGAGTGGCGGAGTCGTTTCTATCTGTTATTAGAAGATGAGTGGATTTTTTTGCAAAATAGTAAAAATAATCTTATAGGGCGTATAGTTCGTAAAAGAGTTGCCTAAGTCAAGTTCTTTTTTTTCTACGCCTGACCTACCCTATTTTCGCACGTAACCCGGTAACTCGGCCATTAAAACATCATGGCCTTCATTAATTTGCTTAACTAAACAGTTCCTTTTTTCAGATGCTCCTGTTTTCGAGGATGGCAATGAAACTGTAATTTATGGCAAGTACAACGAGAGGTCAGTGTTTTTTTTTATGTATACCCGGATCTTCACACTTCAAGTATAACATTAGTTTAATACCTATTGTTCTAACTGCTCTTGAAATGTCTCCTGCCAATCTCGTAATAAGGGTATTTCACCAAAAGTTACCGTTTCCATAAAGTTTCCTCTTATTTGCCATCTTAAATCACTACATCTACTTCATACAAAGCACTTGAAATTTAAATTTCCGACCAGGATAGGTCTTGATTTTTTTTTAATATTTACTGTGACGTAACGTAAGATATTGCATGTTTATATTTTTACATGTTACTTTTTAATGTTTACCTAATAATGTCAATTAAGCAATTTGTAAACGTAAGTATGAACCTGGTAATGGAAATATGGTGCTATCCGCAGTGTATAGCTACACCTATCAGTTGATGGTAAAGTAGCTATTTCCTCAAGTGCAGCTTATCTTTTCCAGTATCGACTTCGCTTGTGCTGCCGATGCGTTCCCACCATCTACCTACAGATGGTTCCATGCCCTTGACGATAATACATTGTTCGAATACCCGAAGGAAAACATCGTTTTCTCGAAAGACAAAAGTGAAGCCAAATACACGACGGTGGCTAACGCCTTGTCTTTCGGTCAAACTTACATTTGCGAAGCTGTAAACGAACATGGAGTGGCGAGGAAATCATACACTTTGCTCAAAGTCGAAAAACCGAAAAGGCCGAGTGAGGTTAGTTTAATGGGCAGTTTTTAAGTAATAATGTGGTACAGTTAATGACCTGATATAACATTATCCACTTTTTCAATAGATTCTGTGTAAAATTGGTAAATTTTTGACTAATTGATTTTTTATTTATCTTGCATTCACAATGCAATTCTAAAAGAAAAAATGTAAACCACACAGCTCATACAACACAGTCTATATCCCGTTTAAAATTCTACTATGGGGACTATGTGGTATTTTTCTATTACAATTTTTCCTATACTTGCTTACTTACTTCGCTGGCTTAGCTAGCCGAAGAGGATCTTGGCCTCCGATGTTGAAGTTCATTTTTGACAATTGTACAACCTCAAACCCCTTATTCCAAAACGTGGATTTAAGTTAGACCTGGTTAAAAATTGATGCTTATTCTGTCTTTCATTTGGAAAATGGTTACCACCACCAGTTTAGTATGACTATTTTAGTCTACGTTTTGGAATAAGGGGGAATGTGTTTCATGTTTGTTCTTGTATCTTCTAGGTCACTGTTTACAATATCTCTGACACTCATATCGATTTGAATATAAGCTGGGCCGAACCTGTCCTGTTTCCCATAGAAGGTAAGTCAGAAACACTTTAACTTAAACTGCGCGGGCACCATAAATTTTTTGGAAAATTAGTTTTTTTTTTTTTTAAGAATGCATATCTTCGAAACTAACTGTCCTAGAAACAAAATTTAAAACATCAATAATAGAAAATTTAATTCTCTATAACATTGTGACAAATGTTTTCTGGCTAAAATGCACCTAAACGGAGATATAAGAATAAAATTTTTAGCTTATTTCAAGACTTTTTGAACTACTGTAACTTTTTTATTTTTTACCATTCAACTTCGTCGCCATATAATAAAATGTTGTAATTATTCATTAGTATATATTAAATACGGTTTCAAAGTACTACGACTCTGGGCCCATTTTGCACCCTGTTTCTTTAGAAGTTTGACAAATTTCAGGAAAATATTTTTTTTAAAGTGAATATCTGCGTAACTATCTGTCCTTGGGGCCTATTCTTAGGCAATCGAGAAAAGTTTACATTTATAAGCTCGAAATTCAAATATAACACGGTTTCTGTATTGTCAGAATTTCACAATCGAAAAAGTTCGATCGAAAACCACTCGAACGCTACGAGTGGTAAAAACCAATAGATGTTCGTATACGAACTTAGCTGTCAAAATGAATTTGTTGACATGTGGGACAGCTTAGTTTGTTTGAAACGTTCTAGCTTTTCAATAGAAACCACAAACAAAATGTTCGACATACGAATTACCACACTGAAAAAGTTCGAATGCCTGAGAATCGGGCCCCTTGAAACAAAATTTAAACCGTTAATTATAGAAAATTTAATTCTCTACAACATTGTCAACAATCGTTTCTGGCTCAATTGCACCTAAACGAAGATATAAAGCGAAAACCTGAAAAAACTGCCGATTTTTTTTCAATATGGCGGCGGGGGTGGGGGGCGAGGAATTGTGCATTTTGCATTTTAAATACTCACTAACCATCCTAGACAACATATCAAAAATTCAAAACTACCGGACCACTTGTAAGCTAAAAACCCTCTATTCACTGGACTACTATTCAAATGAATGATACGGATGATGTATCATTATTTATTCAAATTTTAAAGCTAAGATTACTAGAAATATGGAAGTATCCACAAATCGAGATGATTCGTACAAGCATATTTTTTCTTTATTAGAGACATTTAAAAGACTTATTTCATTAAAGCCATAGGTGCTTTAGAATAAATTGTGTTTATTTATATTAATGTTGCAGACATACAAGTTCAGTTTATGCCGGAGGGAGTTAAAATTAGGTTACCAAAAGAAACAGATTGGAAGAAAGCTTCAATTACTGGGGTTGATGTGGTAGAAATAGAGAATGAAGGTATATAATATTTAATTTTCAGATTTATAATATAAGTATGGATGGATACACACATTCTCTTTTTCATTTTATAGTAAAAATATGATTGACTTGATGTTATGCATTACTAAGTAAGAACTTCTGTTTGAATCGTGAAAGCGCGCATGCTGCTGAGCCGGACCCACACTAAACGATAATACGCGCTCCAATCGCGCGCGGCAAGAGTGCGCTCCACTGGAGCTCCATAGTAATGGTCGGAGTGGACGTGCCTCGTGCGTCCCAAGATAATAAATTAGATTCACGATCCATGATCCCCAATCTTAGATCGTGGTTGGCCAATCCAAGATGGATCGTTTGGTGTGGTTCAGTCTTATGAACCTCGCGTAGAATAGATCTAGCTAGCAAGTAGGTAACGTGGAAGAACAAAGGACGGCTCTTTAAAATAATCATTATCATTATACACTGTTATGTGTGATGTGAAAAATGCATTTTTGCGTTTTGTTTTGCAAAAATGCAAAATACAGATAAGTTATCACAACTTACTGTAAATCGAGATTTAATAGCCTAAGGCGATCTAGATAGCGGTTTAAATTTAAATCGAGATCGGTAACAACAAGTACTAAATGAGATTTAAAATAAAATCGAGATTTAACGGAAGCAAAGTATTGCTGCAAGTGGCTCTTTTGATTTGGTTCAAGAAGAAAAGAAGAAAAGTTTGATTTTTTTTTCTCGGCTCTAAGAGATTGCAGACTTGAGTATTTAATTTGATATAAATTTCAGCTTAACTCCCACGCATTTTTAAGAAAAAGTTTCTTGACAGACGGACAGATCTATGAATGAGGGCTCGACTAAGTTCATGCAGCATATCATAACAACATACAATGTTCATACCCTAGCCTGCGTATTCGATATTCTTTAGACACTTTTAGTAGAGAATAGGACTTCAAGAAGAGCGTTATGAAATCTAGGCAACAAACACACTAAACTAATACAAAAGTCACTACACCGCGCGTACGAAGTCGCGGGCAACAGCTAGTATATAATAAAACAGAAACGGAAATAAGTCTGTACTTACATGAAATATTTTTTAGAAATAATTACTGCTATGTGATGTGTACAGGATATAGACCCCAAAACGATAAATATTAAAAATGTTGTCTGTTTGTATGTTCGCTTTTCACGCAAAAACTACTGGGCGGATTTTTACCAAATTTTGTGTAATAATAACTTATGACCTGGGTCAACATATAGGGTATTGCGGGAAAAATTTCTTTATATTTAAAAAAAACGTTGACAAACTTATATTTGCGGGCGTCTGTTTGTATGTTTGCTTTTTACGCAAAAATTATTGGACGGATTTTTACCAAATTTTGTGTAGTAATAACTTACCTAACCTTACGTAGCCTTTACTTTGAACTTAAATTCTACATTTTAATATAATTCAATTTGCCATGGAACTTTGAACTTATTTAAAAAATTCTCCTTATCAATCCACAAGTGAGGCCAGTGCCCTAATTTTAGGCACATTATAATATGTCTGATGATGACCATGATGAATTTGAAAATATAAGTATATCACTGTATATTTTTCAGATGCTGTGATAACCTTAAAAGATTTACAACCGGAATCAAACTACTGGGTCCGTGTTCGTGTAAGCAATGAACTTGGTTACTCCCCATGGTCAATACCCATTCTGGTGGCCACTAATCCTACTGATGAAGAAGATACAGAGGAACCGACCTCGACCACAGAAGATGTTAGTGAAGGAGAATTATTACTGATAACTGATGATGAAGAAGATGAAAATAATGGATCCAATGATGCTATGT
Organism: Crambus lathoniellus; assembly: GCA_949710035.1. Classification (NCBI taxonomy): domain Eukaryota; kingdom Metazoa; phylum Arthropoda; class Insecta; order Lepidoptera; family Crambidae; genus Crambus; species Crambus lathoniellus. The sequence goes on from OX453306.1 coordinate 21,384,809, forward strand.
TCTATGGAATCTTCTTCGCCGGTGGAATTCTAGTCTTATCGTTTGCGTGTACAATTATTATGAAGTTGGTGTAATTTCTGGAAGAAATGTTTTTGATTAGGTACTTGTTATATTGATTACACCTATAAGAGCACGTGTAAATGTATTGTTAAAATATATTCGATATTTATTTGCCAATGACTGCCACTGCCAAAGGTATCAAACCATTTCCCTTGTGTTGTTATTAATTACGCAAACATAGGACTCATTTCACTACACATGTCAAGTTTCCATGGAATAATCTTTCAGCAATGAACATTAAAGATTTTGATAATCAACCGTATTTTTCTTTCTTTTCTTCTTTCACGAAATCTTAAAATAACTCTTAAAATATGCCAATAACCTTTTATCAGAACTTTTTTGAATTTACAGTGACAAAGTGAAACAGTAAAGATTCTTATTCAATGCTTCATGAAACTACAAACAGAACAATAAAAATACCTTTTTAAAAATCATTTTATTGAAGGCAGAGAACATTAGTGTATGTTATGTAACATTTTATTTAATATGGCCATAAGTTTTGTTTATATTAAAATACAGGTTATATGAACATAAGCTGCTCGTACATAATTGAGATATACACCACAAATTTTTAATTCGTACATATTATATTTCAGGGGATGAATGAGTCCATCAATACGAACAACTTTTACTATTAGCCTGAGATATAATTAGAGTAATCTCTGATCAGCGAAGATTAATACCTTCGCTCATCTGTTTAATTGATCAAAAGTATTTTATTTAAGTAGGTACATCAAATTTGGTAGGCTAAATAAAATGTTGCCAGTAGGTTAACTCAAATTTTCCTGTCAAAGCCATGTTTGAGTATATATCGATATTGATTTGCAGCCATCTGTTTAATTAGGTAATAATTTTTATACCATTCGATAGAATGAAGTCTACATAGTTTAAAAACGTTGGGTTGGCTACGTTATTCCTAGCAGAACATAGGGTTGGCAGATATTGAAAATTTTATTAATGAGTAATTTGCACCAATTTGTTTTTTAAATACCTAATTAATTCTGTAGGCTTCATACTATCGATTGGTATAAAAATAATTGAAAAATACCAGGTAGGTTTAATTTCAGTAGAAAAGAAGTAAAAAAAATATTTAAAAATTGTGTATCGACGTGGAAATTTTAGCGAACCCGCTCGCGATATTACTATTTAGCATACTTAAATTGATATAAAACACATTTAACCAATTAAACAGATGGGTGAAGGTCGACCCCTATTCGTATCTGAGGGCCTACTCTGAAACGCAAAACCCGAAACTTCGTAATACCCGTCCCTCGCACGCTCGAGTCATGACAGAATCGAGTGAAAGGGACGGGGCTTACCGAAGTTTCGGATGTGCGTTTCAGAGTACGGTCCCTGGTCATATGGGGCTTTACATAAGTACAATGTCGACTCGACAAAATGAATGAAACAGTAGGTTTTTTCACGATTTAATTGCCAAGCAACAGCCATATTTTCTGGAGATGTAAAATGTCAATTAATTTTTACAGACATAACTTTGACCGCAATAAAATCGAGCCACTACTGGGCTCTTTCCATACAAACGTGCTCACCTTAGCACGTTAGTGTCTCAGGGATGGCAAATTTGCATGCCTGCAATGATTTTAACGTCTATGTAGAGGACGAATAGCCAATTATCGAGTGACAGTTCCAATAACTTTCGCACTGTCTTAAATTTTCCGAAAAATTAAAAACAGTTAATTGAGATAAAAATCATTGCAGAGATGAAAATAGTTTTTCTTCTATGAGACCCTGAAGTTAGCATGTTTCTATGAAAATTTCTATGGATCGATTTTTTTGCTGGCACGTGTAGTTTAAGAATAACTACTGGATTTTGTCATTATCTTTTTTTAATTATTCATTTAATAAAACAAAATTTATGGCCATACCAGCCACGATTTAGCAAAGTAAAAATATTTACAAATGCAGTAGCCAAAATTTAGTGAACACCTCATGTCAAAATAGTATTGGAAGTAGTCAGTATTCGACGAATACGAGCACATCGTCCACCAATATAATATTATCAACAATGTCAATTAGTTAGGTGAAATTAAAGTTCCCGAGTACAATAAATCTGTGTTATCTGTGGATGAAATTTTTTTTTCTTGACAAACTCATAAAGTTGGTTCGGATATAATCACCAAAATCATCAAAATAGGTACAATAGCACTTAAATTTTTATGGCGAGTAGTAGTAGAGTAATTAGTGTTGTATTGAAATTAGTATTACGCTAATACAAATAACAACAGATATTGTAGCAACACCATTCATTATAAAGTATAATACTAGAGTAAATTGCGTCAAAAATTGTCTGGTACAGTAAATAACACTTTAACCGCCGGTTTCTGAAACGCCAATCAAAGTTAAAATTACCTAATTCCCAGTTAATCTCCAATTAATTGTAGTTTGGGTTTCTGAAAGAAAAATGTGACAGACTGTCAACAGTCTGTTAACAGTCAGTCAGTGCCCATACAAATCTAAACCTAATTGTGAGATAATTTTCGTTTCAGAAACCCAAGGTGCTTTTAATTGGGAATTAATTGTGACAGTCTGTTGACAATCTGTTAGCTAATTTTAATTTTGATTGGCGTTTCAGAAACCGGCGGTATGTATAACAAAGTTTATCAGCAGCTTTCCTATACTTTGTAAAATATTGCATGGGTCCTCTGACAGCTCATTCTTGCAAAGCAAAATGGTGCTTGTGCACAAGAAATAGGGTCCCATTTTCTGTCCTGTTTTTCTTCAGTTTTAGAGCATAAAGAACTTTTTTGTTTTGCCTGAATGAGCAGTCTGTAGGACCCATGCGAAATTATAGGAAGTATAATGCTTTACACACCCGCTACTACTTATATCCTTACAGCTGCACATCAGGAAAGGACATACAAAATTTAGAACAATGGACATAACATTTTACAATAAAATTTTACCGCTAATTTTAACAGAATCGCGCTTTATAAGCCACAAGATAATAATAAATATTTTGACAAAAGTAATTTCTAGTAAAGATAAGAAAGTAAAAAACTTCAACACACCTTAAAAAAGAGTCAGGTGTCAGTCTTTGTATGTAAGGTTTTAAATACAAAAATCGATTATCAATTGACATAAAATAATTATGGAATGAAAAGATTACAACGTGTAAAATCTAAGACACTACTGGTTTTAACAGGTTTTTTTGGTTAACAGTACCCTACCTGCACACATATTGTCATAGTTTTATTTGTTTTAAAAGAATTCATAACAACCAAATACGTTAAACGTGGAATAAAATTTGATCGATCTTCTGATATGGATTATAAAGCAAAAGTTAAATTAATAGAATTTGGGTAAAAATTGGTTTCCTTTTTCGCAATTACGCAAGTCTAAATTATGAATCGTTTTACATCATACCGTTATTGTTGCAAAATAATGGCTCTTTGTAAATTTCATTCCTTTGATTATAAGTAATAAATAACACATCTAAGACTATAATTGCAATCAATACCAATTCCTAAATTCATAAAAGGTGTATTTTTAATTATACTTATATTATTAAAGCATTGTCGGGATTTTGCGTTGAAGTCTTTACGATGACTTGAAACAAACCAAGGCTTTTTGCAATTGACTCTAAAAGTCTAACTTAATATAAATGGGAATTTTACAAAACTATTCCGTATATACAAACGCAGACATTAATCAATTGAACTAATATAAAATAAAAACACTTGACAGATATTTTGAAAAATAATGAACTGAGTTTGTTAGCTTGAGAAAAATTCCTTATGACAACACTCACAGACACGTTCACAGCAAAGCACCAGGAACCCAAGTTAAGATTCTTGTTATAATGACTATATCATTTTAGACAGTTTTACAAACGTAATGTCATTTTCGAACTTTCTGTGTAGACAAAACTTATCTTGAGCTCTTGATGCTGCTAAAAATAAATAAATACTACCAAAATAAATATACAAATAACTTATTATTAATCACCTTATTAGGTATAAGTCTGGTGACACCAGTGCCGTAATTCTGCTTAACATATATTAATTACTATCACATATAATATATTCAACAATTATCTAATCGAAATATTATATCAAGATCAGGCCGTTGTTTAATTTTAATATTGGATAAAATCAACACTTACTTAATTAGGGAGATGTAATAGACAATTATATTATTTTCTATCTAAAACTGAAATGGCTGGCGCCAGGAAAAAATGCTGCAGAGTGATAAAACAATTTGCTTATCCTAATTTCTAATATTTACAAAACAAAAGTGTTAGTTTACAGAATTATTTATTCATTTGTTATTTAAGGTACATCAGCTTTGGATTGGTTTACATTACTTTAGCAGTATGAGATTTAAAATACTCTATCATTAACTAAAGTTTTACTTTAAATAGCTAACTCAAGAATTATTGGAATGACCGTACAATATGGAATGCGAAACGAATGATGTTGGCGTGATTAGAATATTTTTTTATGGATCATTCTATGCCGTGGCATTTTTAGAGAATCAGATGTGATAGATTTTTACGACATGATGTTACATGAAATCCAAAGCTTTTCAATATTATACATCAAAATGGTTTTATATCACCCGTTTGGAACAGGGTTGCATTGCATTAGCTTTGTCGACCCTGCAGAAAGCAACGCTGTTGCTATGAGAGTTTGGTCTTTTTGAAAACAATGTGAAATTTAAATTACTAGTATCTTAAATGATTATCCTACAGACGTTTTTTAAAATAAATTTAAATAACTTTGGAGGTCGCCAATGAATCCATTCTAACTAAAACGGCGCCTTATGTCTTCATTTCTCATTAGTCATAATTACAAATGTTGTACCAGTAAAATTGGTAAGTAAAATTGGTAAGTAAAACTGAACTGCTGATGTGTATGACATGGACATAATTATCAGCTGAAAATGAAGCAGCGAGCGTGCTCAGATAAACTTTCCGAGCTGATGTAATATGAAAAGAATCTTAATTAAGATGCTAGTAATTTTAATTTCACTTTTGCCATACTCAGAGTCATCAATAAACTTTTTATGAAATTAACGCCCTAATACTCGAATGCTTCTTAAAAGGAGCGTCTCAAACAACATTGAATTAGACGCCATGATGTTTGAGACGCTCCCAAAATTGAGTAGCTAGGGTCGAGTATTTGGGCGTAAGCATCTAGTTGTCACTTTGTTCTGACTCTGAGTACACCAGTTTATAAGACATCCTTCTAGCAGCCTCGAATTAAATCTAGTATCTAACAGTGACGAAAGCAGCGACTATGATCAAAGCGATGCTGGCGACGATGCTGACGGCGTAAGAGGTGGTAGAGTAGACGCCGTCGATGTCGAGCCAGTCGGACTCGCCCGCCAGGTTCCTAGTGCGCACCCGCAGGTGGAAATCCGTCAGGTTAGGGAGGACGCCTACTTCGAATATTGTCCCTGGAAATAAAAAAATAATTTTTTTTTTTAAATAATAGTTAGTATTATTGTATTATTGATGTCTTGAATTTCGTTATTACAATAGTGTACAGCAGCACAGGTTATATGCAACAACTAGTTTTGTTTGAAAAATTTTACACATCACTATCTCCCTCTTATTAAGAAAGAGTTTTTCTTATTAGGTATATTATTTTATTATCCTTAATAGACTTTTATTTAAATCAATGCTCATTAGTTCATAAAAAAATTGACAACGCCTTTTGTTTATTTTCCACATTTCGATTTAAATAGGGTTTGGGTACAACAACTTTTCGGTAGTCAAGGGTCAGAAGTTCCTTCAACCTTCAACTCTCTTATTTTTGTGATATTTTGATAATTTCAATGTTAGAAAACATATGGGCTGTTTGTCCGGGTTGTGGTTAGAGAGAAAAAATTGCTTTCATTCATTCCGGTACAATGTCAACTAAAGACGCTTTAACATCAAAACTGAAGTGATGAAATTGATTTTGATTAATAATTAATGAATATCGATTCAATTACCTTGTGGTTCCACAATAGGCATCTCAAATGTGGACGCCGAGTCCCAATCAGGGAGGTAGCCCTCGTTGACTTTAGCCAGCTGGAAGTCGAACCCTGGAAAGTTTTATTGCTCAGTATTTTAGACATTATCCACTTCAAATAATTATAGTAATAGTTCTCAACACGTTCAATGCGGAACAAGGCCCAAAACACCTCGTCTGTGTTTCGCCTGTGGTACGGCAAGAAAAATCATAAACTTCTTTGTCGAGCGGAGTGTCGATTATGTAAGGAATCTTTGCGATGTTATTTTTTGCTACAAATCAAAAATAAAATGACTTAGCAGTACATAGACTTGGTGCCAATGGTTTACAGTAGCAGCACTACAGATACTACCATCAGCTCATCCCGTTGAGAAAGAGCTTGCTTGTTGAGTTGCTTGTTGCTTTGAAAGAAGAATTATATCCAGCAGCGATCATTCAGTATCAGCTTCGTGCAAATGTTAGTTTTGCAAGTCATGATGTAAAGTTAGTGGCAGGTTGCACACCGGTTATTAATTAGAAATAAATAAATAAAGGTGGAAAGAAAGAAAGAAGGAAAGAAGAAAAGAAAAACATTTATTAACAATACACAAAGTACACAACAGAAGACCAAAAGTAAATGAAAATAATCATTTTATAAGTGTATACTATAAAGGAAGGAGAGACAAAAACATAAAACAAGCACAAAGTGTGATGCTAAAGGGCCTTGGAGATGAGTTACCTATAACCGTGAGGTTATGAGGGTTGGGTGACGTGTTGTCATTAGTCCAAATAGGGCATGCTGCACAAGTGACGTTGAAGGTCAGATGTGTCGCGTTGGCAGTCACAAGGGTTACCTGAAAAACATATTATAAATTAATAATTTTAGTAGAATAAATAATACCTTAGGAAGGAATCTTATAAACATTCTTTAAATGAGACGAGACATGTATCGATGTCGTGGCCATATCGTAGATTTGCTCACTTCAAGAAATGACCAGTTTAAATTGACAATAATAATAATAATAATAATTTAATTAATGTTCGCGCCTAACCATAAAGCAGCGGCGACAGCAACTGATCGCGCTTGCGCGACGTTTTTGATTCCCTTTTGACGTTCGCATCGACTGGACGCAGATTTAACAAATATTTGCAGAATTCTTGTAATTTGTAGAAATATGAATAAAATAGCATTGTAAACCATAATCCATGGAAATATTTCTTGTCCTGAACAAGAAATTTAATTTCTGGTATAAATGGTTACCTAGCTCGCACGTTTGCTTAGCATCTCAATTTCAAAGTGCTTTATTATCTCGATCGCTTCCAGAATTTATGACAACAGGCATAACCCATCTGCTCCATAAATCTGGTAGTACTGCGGACCCCAAAAACTATAGACCTATCACCTGTCTGCCAACAATTTATAAAATTCTTACGTCCATTTTGAGGTCGAAGATTAATAAACACATTGATCAAAATTCTATTATGTTCGCCTCTCAAAATGGATGTAGGAATGGGGCCCGTGGTACTAAGGAGCTACTCCTCATTGACATGGCTATTAACCAACAGGTTCGTCGAAACCGAAAGAACCTGTCGACTTCCTGGATAGATTATAAGAAGGCCTATGATTCCGTGCCGCATTCGTGGCTCATGAGGGTGCTGGAGTTGTATAAAATTAATACAACTCTACGCACTTTCTTGATGTCGTGCATGCGAAAATGGAGAACCGTCCTTTTCTATCCAGGATCTCGACGGGTTCTAGGTCAGGGCGACCCTATAAAAATAGAGCGAGGTATCTTCCAGGGTGACGGTCTGAGTCCATTGTGGTTCTGTCTGGCCTTGAACCCTCTGAGTACACTTCTCGAGAGTTCAGGATTAGGCTACCGTTTACGGAGAAATGGTCAAGTAATATCACACCTGCTATACATGGATGACCTGAAACTATTTGCCCATAGCAGTTCTCATTTGACAGCGTTACTGAAGGTTACTGAAGCTTTCAGTAATGCCATTAAAATGGAATTTGGTGTGGACAAATGTGCAGTCATGCATGTAAAGCGTGGTCAGATAATGGAATCCACGGGTATACAACTCTCGGATTCTATTAATCTTAGATCTCTCTCCGTTAACGAAACCTATAAATATTTAGGTATGTCACAGGCATTAGGCATCAACGATGCTGACATGAAACAGTCGTTGCGTGAGCGTTTCTTGGGGCGCCTCTCAAAAGTCATTAAAAGTCTTTTGTCTGGCGGAAACAAGGTTCGCGCATACAATGGATGGGTCATGCCGGTACTGATGTATTCCTTTGGCATACTTAAATGGACTCAAACTGAACTGGATGCCCTGGATAGAAAAGTTCGTACATTGCTAACAGCACACCGCATGCATCACCCACGTTCATCGACCATGAGATTGTATATCCCGCGGAAGTGCGGTGGTCTTGGCTTCTTAAATGCTAAGACATTGCATAACCGCGAGATATGCAATCTTAGGGAGTATTTTCTCCAAGTCGATATTGGGTCTCATAGAGATGTAGTTGCTGTTGACAATGGACTGACTCCTCTATTTTTAGCAAAAGAAAACTGGCGCAAACCTGTAGTACTTAGTACTTCCGACCGCAGCATTGTGTGGCAAAGCAAGGAGTTACATGGCAGATTCTACCGGGCTCTCCATGGGCCCGACGTAGATTTATTAGCCTCAGTATCCTGGCTCCGTTTTGGTGATCTTTTTGGTGAAACCGAAGGTTTTGTCTGTGCAATTATGGATGAGGTTGTGATGACGAATAACTACCGAAAGTATATCCTAAGGGATGGCACAGTGGATATTTGTCGAGCGTGCCATCGTCCGGGTGAATCCCTTAGGCATATAATCTCCGGTTGTTCTCGTCTTGCAAACGGCGAGTATTTGCATAGACATAACCAAGTGGCCAGGATAATACACCAACAACTTGCTTTGAAACATAGTCTTGTGGCATCCGAGGTGCCGTACTACAGGTATGCACCTGAACAGGTCCTTGAAAATAGCCATGCCACATTGTATTGGGATCGATCTATCATTACAGACAGGACTATTGTAGCTAATAAGCCTGATATTGTATTGATAGATCGACACGAACGCCGCGCAATAATTGTTGATGTCACTGTTCCCCATGACGACAACCTTGTGAAAGCTGAAAAAGATAAAGAAAACAAATATCTTGATTTAGCTCACGAGATTGTTGACATGTGGGACATTGATTCAGCAATTGTTGTTCCGATAGTCATATCTGCCCATGGTCTAATAGCCAAGAGCCTCGATAAACACCTTAAGAGGCTTGCGTTAGGTGGATGGATCGGGAGTCAGATGCAGAAGGCAGTACTTCTGGACACGGCCCGTATAGTGAGAAGGTTCCTGTCTCTGGATCCTTAACCATCGGTAGCCGGGACCCTGATCTTGCTGCCGTTGGGGAACTGCATTTTTGTATTTTTAAATGTTATATTTTTTAGTGTTATACATTGTAAAAATTTAATGTTTGGAAATATAATTTTGTAAGTATTTAAAATGTAATAAAGGGAATAATAATATGTTTATTTTTTTTTTCACAATAAGTAAAGACATAAAACATACACAAAAACAAATCAAATTACAGCTACCTATGTTTACAAATAGAAATAATCGTCTGTGTCTGAAATGGGATTACAAAGAATCCTGTATCTCAGACAACAGCGCTCTCTTCCCTAGGAGCCAAATTTTACAAACTAATAAGTAGGTAAGTACATAAATTTACATTGTTAGAAAAACAAAAACATATATATAAGTACCTACATCAAAGTTATAACAAAAAAAAAACATATAAAAACAAAAACGAAAAAATAGAAGTGAGTGAATGGGGGTACCTCCTTTTGTGTGTTATGATAGTGAATGAGTGTGTGTAGGAGGATGTGTGGAGTATGATAGTGATATGAAATACTTAAATAGTAAAATATTACGTTTTATGAAAATAAATATGGAAATAATGTATTTATAAATTTACTTTTTAGATTTGAATTTTTAATAAATTTTCAGTTTGGTCATAATTTAATTGCTTTAACCAGCCGCCAATTGTTGATTTACATTGTGTTTTATTTAGAGGATAAATATTTAAAAGCTTATTTATCTTATTATAAAGATAAGGACCAAGAAAACAGTGGAAATTATTCACGTAAGCGTGTTTGAAGGAAGGCATAGAACAAACTCTATCACAGCGTCTTTTATCTGTTAACTTTGGATCATATTTTATACACGAATGTTGTTTTAAAATACAAGTTAAAATGAATATCTGTCGCACAGTTAATACGTCGCAAGACTGATATAGAAGCTGAGTTGGAAAGTAAGTTGGTTTAAAAGTGGAGACTTTAAGAATTGCCTTTTGGGAAATTTCAAGCTTAATTAAAGAAGACTTATCAGCTCCACCCCAAACAGATACACAGTATGATAAAATTGATTCAGCCAACGCAATATACACCCGCTTAACGATAAGGCCATCAGCAATGTTCCGAAGTTTTTTAAATATAAAAACGAGTTTACGTAATCTACTACACAATAAATCAATATGGTTTTTAAAATTTAGTTTACTATCGAGCATTATACCAAGATATTTTAAAGATTCTGTTTTGGTTAAAGAAAGAAAAGTACCAGAGCATCCAGTACCATCGACATAATTTTGGATGTTTAAATTAATGTGGTCAGTCGCTTTATTGGAATTACGTGCCGAAAAGCACATATACTGTGTTTTTGTAGGGTTTAATGTCAAACAATTGTCCCTTAGCCATTTTGATACTACATCAAAACCAATTTGTGCGCTCTCATAAGCTTTAGTCCAACTGTCGGCTGAAAACAAAAGAGCAGTATCATCAGCGTATGAGACAAGCTTCCCTGAGTTTAACTGAAGTTTGCAAAGATCGTTCACGTAAACCAGAAAAAGCGTCGGCCCCAAAATGCTCCCCTGTGGTACACCAATGGAAATAGGTAATTCTTCACTAATTTGCTCGTTAATTTTAACAAGCTGGGTACGGTTAGACAGATAATCAGTTAGCAATTTTAGTTCAGTACCACGCACTCCGAGTAATTCAAGCTTACTCAAAAGTTTCGGTATAGAGACCGTGTCGAAAGCCTTAGCCAGATCTAAGAAAATACCCATTGTTTTTTTGCCTTTGTCCATATTTTTAATGACCCAATCAGTTAACTCAAATACTGCATCCTCTGCAGATTTACCATTACGAAAACCAAATTGACTTTCTGAGAGAAGGTTATAGTGCTCAAGATAGCGCTTTAGACGATCATTTATAATTTTTTCCAATATTTTAGATATTACCGGGAGTAGAGAGATAGGCCTATAGTTTTCGACACGGTCCCCATCACCGGATTTATGAATCGGGTGGATCACCGCTTTTTTCAAAACATCAGGAAATATACCATTTTTGAGGCAGAGTTGAAATATGTGCGTCAACGGAGGAATAAAAATATCTTTAAATTCCTTGAGGATTTTACTTGATATGAGATCCCAACCCACAGAGCATGTGTTTTTAATTCCCATGATCAACCTTTCAATCTCATCTGAGTCAGTCTCTAGGAGCACAAAAGAAGAGCTATGACGAGTGATAATAGTCTGATTCGGAGTTAAATCTGAAGAAGAAGAAAATTTTGAGGCCAAAGTTAAGCCTATGTTGGAAAAATAGTTATTTATTTTATTAATTGTGTCACTCGAATTAAAAGAATTCAACAAATCCTTTGCTAAATTTGCATCCCTATTTTTTCTGTATGTCGTATTATTGACAGCGGCCCAAATTTTTTTGGAGTTATTGCCGGCATTCTGAAATTGTTTTTTGTCATAAGCTAGTTTTGCTTTTTTTATAATAGAATTGCAATAGTTTCTGTACCTTGTGTAAGTGATTTTAAGTATATTATTTTCAGGATTTTGTTTTAACTTTTTGTGCATCTTATCTCTATTACGAAGGCATCTCAGAAGTCCAGGTGTTATCCACGGTTTAATTATACGTTGCCTTCGGGGTATTTTTATTAAAGTTGAATTAGCGATGATAGCACGTCTTACACTGGTTAAAAAATATTGCATAGAGTAGTTAACGTCAGAAGATGAAAAAATTGTGCTAAAATCCATGTTACCTAAATCGGTTTTAAGTCCTACGTAGTTAATTTTGTTGTTATATGACTGGACAGGTTTTTTAGTTGGAATTACTTGTAAGCACAATAAAACAGCCTGATGGTCCGTGATAGAACAATTTAAAACAAGAGTATTTGCTTTATTGTGAGATTTCAAGATAACATGGTCGAGACATGCAAGTTCACGGGTAGGAAGGTTATGGGCAGGTAAAAGACCATGAAAAGCCATCAAATTTAAATAATCATAAGCACTTGCTTCAAAGCTACCCGGTAGAATATTAATATTAATGTCACCTACAAGAGCGATATTTTTAAATGATTTGAGATTAGAAAGTATAACATTTAATGACTGCAAGAATGGATTAATATTTTTATAGGATGGCGATCTATAAGTTGCAATTATTGCAGTTTCATTTAATAGTTTAATTATTAGGGAATTAGACTCATCTATAACTGGTTCCTCAATGCTATATCCAATATTAGATTTAATGTAAATAACCACACCTTCATTTTGATTATTATTACTTTTACTTGCGTGACAAGAATAACCTGGTATTGATGGTAAAATGAGATTGCAGGACAGCCAACATTCTGTTAAGATAAGGACATCGCAATCAAACTTGAGTCTATGCATCAGAACACTAAAGCTATCAAAATTTTTATTTATGCTTCGAATATTTTGGGTCATTACCGTTAGGTATTTAGAGGGGAACTGAATTATATTTTTACATTCTTCGACGCTACATGTTTGTGAATCAGATACTGAAATATTATCGATTTCTCTAGCATTCGTATCATCCATAGAATAATGTAGGAGAAGCTATTGTATCAACATGAATAATACAGTATAAATACTTAAGACTATTTATGAGTGTGTAATGTAGTTATTACGTGCAGACATAGATTTATAAAAGGAGCATAAGTGCCAAACTGATTGAGGCAATAAGAGATATAATACTATCATACAATTGTTTACAAAATATATGGGGTGTATTTGTGCTGTTGTTTGTAGAGTGTAAAAAATAATAAAATGGACTAAAATTATCATAAAATAAAATGTGCCAAACTTAGAATTCTTTACCATGTATGCCGAGCTTAGTCAGATGGTTTCAGAGTTCTTCAATTTATTCAGGTCAGCCTCTTCATTAACACGAAATTGTGGAGCGCCTTCTTTTTTGCGTAAATATATTTTACCATACGATGTCCAGCAGTACGCATATCCAAAAGTTTTTGCAAAATCTCGAGATAAGAAAAATAATCTTCTTGCCTTAGTGGTCAGGCATTCTGCTACATAAAATTGTTTTGGAGGCCCAATAATCTTAAGTCTTGAAGTATTGAGAGAACTTGCATCTGACTTTCTCAATTTCTTTACACTTGCAAGTACTTTTTCTTTGAGTAAGACTGACGAAAACTCTACTATAATGGGCCTTATCTTGTCAGGTTTCGCAAATCCACGATATATATCTCGGAAGTCTGATGTTTGTAGCTGAACATCTAGCAAACTGCCTAGACTTTGTATTAAATTTAATAGTATTTCTCTATTCTCCTTCGGCAGTATTGGGACATTGCGTAATTCAATTTTGCTAGAAGACATGTTTCTTTCAAGATTTTCAATTTTTAGCTCCAATTGCTTGATATAAGACCAGTTTTCTTTACGTTCTTCACGAAGTTTACCAATTTCTTTGTGAAGTTCTTCATACTTTTCCGAAACTGTATCAACCAAAGTCTGAATATTATTTGTCTGTTCCTTTATTTCCATAATGGATTCTTGAATATTTTCTAATTTCAAGTTTTGATCTGACACAAAAGTAGCGAACATACTACGCATTTCGGCCATAAAGTCCTGCATATCGTCCTCCCCGTGCTTTCTCTTCATACGACTATTGTGCATACTTTGAAGGCTTATACTTGTCTCCAAGTCAGACTCGGCTGTACCAGCATTCTTCAAGTCAGAATCCGATAGTGTTTTTGAGGATGGAGAAGAGCGATTCTTAAGCATTTCCACAGATATGTACTTCTTCGTGCCAAAAGCAAGCAAAATAAAAAAATAAATGAAATAAAATTAAAACTTTGACCAGCTCCTTACAATTCCCCGCTACTCGCTTTCGCTTATGAATCGCGGCAGCTCCGACGGTTGTGGCACCTTGTTGATGGATGACGCACGCGGACGCGGGCGATGCAGTGTTAACGTATGCTATCTCGCTGATGTTGTTTCACTCACTAGCACCGGTGCGCTTACGTCTCGCCGTTCCTGCGATCCTGGTGCGCGCGTTGAATTATTTGCTCGAATTTTGGAAAATAAATTATATTTTATCTATTTTTTTACAAATTTTAATACGGTGCACACGTCTAAGCGCAAACGCGGTCCAGGGGGGAGAGGAAATCAATATCGTTGAATAGACAACATTTAATTAAATTTTCATCTAGAAACGATTTCTATGATTGATTTGCCCAAGCCTCATCATGATGTGACCAATAGACAGTGAAACATTTCATGAAATGCGACCATTACATGAAGTTCTCGAGCATTTCATGAAGTTAGCAAATCTACGATAGGGCCACGACATTGATAAAATCAGTTAACAGCTAGAGATGTGGTTCAACCAAACCACGAGCCTCTCTAGCTGAACTTAACCGAATAATATTGCTTTTAGTGTCTACCCACACGTACCACAACCACACCACATCGCAGCGACAAAATGTCACGTGTGAATAGTGTCGATGCAGCTTTTTGTAGTTGCATTGTGGTTGTGCGACAAAATGTCGATGTGGTTGCGATGTCGCTAGTAGTTATGATGTGGTTACGTCGTATGCGATGTGGCCGGCCGGCCGCTAGTTCGCAGGGTCATCGCTGGTGGCTGCGTTGTGGTTGGTATCACTCACGCGGTCGATAATGACTTCAAAATGAGGTACGTGTAAATTGTACTATTCATTTCCAATACAAAATGCGCCCCGACTACGTGTGGGTAGACTCTTACTTTTGAGTAGGCACCACTATGTATCTACTGTTGACAAATTTTTTAGCCGACCATTTAAATTTCAACAAACTTCAGAAAGAAAGATTTTTTCATCGAGATTAACTTACCTCATCTGGCAGAATACCTAGAGTGCGATCCTAACTGACTTAGCTCTGGCTTTGACCAGTGTTATGAATGGGAGAGGATCAGGCAGCCATAAGAGCATACCTCGGACGGCCGTACAAAAAACGACATGTGGGGACGCCCACGCTACCAGGTCCTATGAGGTTGCGAAAGATCTCAAAGAACTTTAGGTGTCTGACTGGTCAGAATTGGCACAAGATCGAAGCAAGTGGCGATCTCTAGCATCAGAGGCCAAAACTGTTTTTGGGTCCCTGAGCTAGCGAAGTAAGTAGCAGTAGTATTAGTACCTCGTCAGGAGGAGTCGGTCTTTCTCCCATAGACACGTCGAAGACAACGCTCTGACTTCCCTTCGCGTTGCTGACCTTACACACGTACTCGCCCAAGTCGTCTTCACTGTATACCCTCAACGTCAGAGTTGAGGAGGTTGCGTCTTCGGCTGTGTGGATCTGTAAAACAAGTTTGAGATTATTTTTTATAGGTATGTAAAATTCATAAGAATGACAAAAATATCAGTAGGTACGGGCCCTATTCTCTTGGGTTGCCAGCGGTTTGGGTTTCAGGCAGGAGTCTATTGCTAGTTAGAGAAAAGTTGCGCAATCACACCATAGAAAAAGTATATAATCACACAAATACAGAAAGATCTATTGTAATAATGATATGCACCTAATATAAGTCAAGTAGAAATAAAGTACTTATTGTTAACATTACCAGAGTGTTATTTATCAAAATAATAATTTTAAAATCTTTTGTGAACAACTGTGAGTCGTTAAAGTTTTGTTAAAAGCCGTGGCGCACCCAAAATCGAAGAATACTGAGGGATGCATCAAAAATCAAAGCAAATAAAGTTAAAATTAGAGAACATTCTAGAAATACTATATCAACTTACCGTATCATCTTCAGAGGAAATATCTTTGTCATAATTGTGTTGTCTGCGGAACCACTGGAACACTGGTGGAGGGTTTGCAATGGCGCTGCACGTTATATTCTTGCTGTAATTGAAAAATATACATTTACTTACATTAAAAAGCGCTCAAGGAGAATCGGACAACTTTAAATTACGGACTCCTATTAAAACTTCGGCTATACCTGACTGACGTGCGATTGGAACAATTGGAACAATCTATACATATAAAACTCTAAATTGATTGACTGATTCACTGATTCATTCATTGTTGGCATAGGCGTAGAGACCTAACAGCTGAAGGTAGAGACACCATTTTTAAAATGTAGATATCTTTCATGATCTAGATGAGCAATAAGAAAGGATTTTAGAAAATTCCCGCTATACAGGCTGCTACAGGTTGTTCAAATTTGTATGAGAATTTGTATAGGGTTGAAGATAGAGACACCATTTTTGGTGGTTAGATACCTTTCATGGTGTAGGCACAGTTTAAGCAATCTTTCTATACAGTTGGACGACGCCCTTGAAATTGGGCGAGCCGACGCCTGTATAGGTATTTACGTAAGTACGTAAGGGTTGTCACTTTAAAATGTGACCGTGGACCTTTTACGACCCCGGGTGGGAACATTGGTATTGCGATATTAAATTAATAATATAATTTAATAATGCAGATGCAATGTCAAAATTATAAAAAAATTCAAGATGGCGGCCGACTTTTTTGTTTGTAGGCTGATTTCGATGAAACTCGGTTTTTGGTACTATTTTGACAAGAAAACAGCAACGCAATGTCAAAAAAATTAAACTCCAAGATGGCGGTCAACTTTTTAGTTTATGGGCCGATTTCGAAAAAACTCGATTTATGGTACTATTTTGACAAGAAAACATCAACGCAATGTTAAAAATATAAAGAAATTCAAGATGGCGGCCAACTTTTTTGTTTGTAAGCCGATTTGTTTCTGGTACTATTTTGACAAGAAAACAGCAACGCAGTGTTAAAAATATTAAAAAATCGAAGATGGCGGCCAACTTTTTTGTTTGCAGGCCGATTTCGATGAAACTCAGTTTCTGGTTCTATTTTGACAACAAAACAGCAACGCAATGTTAAAGTATTAAAAAATCCAAGATGGCGGCCAACTTTTTTGTTAGCACGCCGATTTCAATGAAACGCAGTTTCTGGTACTATTTTGACAAGAAAACAGCAACGCAATGTTAAAAATATAAAAATTCAAGATGGCGGCCAACTTTTTTGTTTGCTGGCTGATTTCGGTGAAATTCAGTTTCTGATACTATTTTAACAAGAAAACAGCAACGAAATGTTAAACATGATAAAAATCCAAGATGGCGGTCGACTTGTTTGTTTGTGGGCCGATTTTGATAAAACTCAGTTTCTGGTTCTATTTTGACATAAAAACAGCAACGCAATGTTAAAAATATAAAAATCAAGATGGCGGCCAACTTTTTTGTTTGCTGGCCGATTTCAATAAAACTCAGTTTGTGGTTCTATTTTGACAAGAAAACAGCAACGCAATGTTAAAATATAAAAATCCAAGATGGCGGCCAAATTTTTTGTTTGCTGGCCGATTTCGATGAAACTCAGTTTCTGGTACTATTTTGACAAGAAAACAGCAATGCAATGTTAAAAATATTAAAAATCCAAGATGGTGGCCACCTTTTTTGTTTGTAAGCCGATTTTGATGAAACTTGGTTTTTAGTACAATTTTGACAAGAAAACAACAACACAATGTTAAAAGTATTAAAAAATCCAAGATGGCGGCCAACTTTTTTGTTTGCAGGCCGATTTCAATAAAACTCAGTTTGTGGTTCTATTTTGACAAGAAAACAGCAACGCAATGTTAAAAACATAAAAATCCAAGATAGCTGCCAAATTTTTTGTTTGCTGGCCGATTTCGATGAAACTCAGTTTCTGGTACTATTTTGACAAGAAAACAGCAATGCAATGTTAAAAATATAAAAAATCCAAGATGGCGGCCAAATTTTTTGTTTAAAATAATACTAGAAACTGAATTTAATCGAAATCGGCCAGCAAACAAAAAATTTGTCCGCCATCTTGGATTTTATATTTTTAACATTGCGTTGCTGTTTTCTTGTTAAAATAGTACCAGAAACTGAATTTTATCGAAATCGGCCAGCAAACAAAAAATTTGGCCGCCATCTTGAATTTATATATTTTTAACATTGCGATGCTGTTTTCTTGTCAAAATAGAACCAGAAACTGAGTTTCATCGAAATCGGCCTGCAAACAAAAAAGTTTGCCGCCATCTTGGATTTTTTACACTTTTAACATTGTGTTGTTGTTTTCTTGTCAAAATTGTACTAAAAACCAAGTTTTATCAAAATCCGCTCACAAACAAAAAAGTTGGCCGCCATCTTGGATTTTTAATATTTTTAACATTGCGTTGCTGTTTTCTTGTCAAAATAGTACCAGTAACTGAGTTCCATCGAAATCAGCCTGCAAACAAAAAAGTTGGCCGCCATCTTGGATTTTTTATACTTTTAACATTGCGTTGTTGTTTTCTTGTCAAAATAGTACCAGAAACTAAGTTTCATCAAAATCGGCTTACAAAAAAAAAGTTGGCCGCCATCTTGGTTTATTTTTATTTTTGACATTGCGTTGTTGTTTTCTTGTCAAAGTTGTACTAAAAACCAAGTTTCATCAAAATCGGCTCACAAACAAAAAAGTTGGCTGCCATCTTGGATTTTTAATATTTTTAATATTGCGTTGCTGTTTTCTGGTCAAAATAGAACCACAAACTGAGTTTCATTGAAATCGGCCTGCAAACAAAAAAGTCAGCCGCCATCTTGGATTTTTAATATATTTTTAACAGTGCGTTGTTGTTTTCTTGTCAAATTAGTACTAGAAATCGAGTTTCATCAAAATGGTCCCACAAAAAGCAGTTGGCCGCCATCTTGGATTTTTTAATTATTTTAACATTGCGTTACTCTTTTCGTGTCAAAATAGTACCAGTAACTGAGTTCCATCGAAATCAGCCTGCAAACAAAAAAGTTGGCCGCGATCTTGGATTTTTTATACTTTTAACATTGCGTTGTTGTTTTCTTGTCAAAATAGTACCAGAAACTAAGTTTCATCAAAATCGGCTTACAAATAAAAAGTTGGCCGCCATCTTGGTTTATTTTTATTTTTGACATTGCGTTGTTGTTTTCTTGTCAAAATTGTACTAAAAACCAAGTTTCATCAAAATCCGCTCACAAACAAAAAAGTTGGCCGCCATCCTGGATTTTTAATATTTTTAACATTGCGTTGCTGTTTTCTTGTCAAAATAGTACCAGTAACTGAGTTCCATCGAAATCAGCCTGCAAACAAAAAAGTTGGCCGCCATCTTGGATTTTTTATACTTTTAACATTGCGTTGTTGTTTTCTTGTCAAAATAGTACCAGAAACTAAGTTTCATCAAAATCGGCTTACAAAAAAAAAGTTGGCCGCCATCTTGGTTTATTTTTATTTTTGACATTGCGTTGTTGTTTTCTTGTCAAAGTTGTACTAAAAACCAAGTTTCATCAAAATCGGCTCACAAACAAAAAAGTTGGCTGCCATCTTGGATTTTTAATATTTTTAATATTGCGTTGCTGTTTTCTGGTCAAAATAGAACCACAAACTGAGTTTCATTGAAATCGGCCTGCAAACAAAAAAGTCAGCCGCCATCTTGGATTTTTTATATTTTTAACAGTGCGTTGTTGTTTTCTTGTCAAAATAGTACTAGAAATCGAGTTTCATCAAAATCGGCCCAGAAACAAAAAGTTGGCCGCCATTTTTAATATTTTTAACATTGCGTTGTTGTTTTCGTGTCAAAATAGTACCAGAAACTAAATTTCATCAAAATCGGCTTACAAAAAAAAGTTGGCTGCCATCTTGTTTTTTTTTATTTTTGACATTGTGTTGTTGTTTTCTTGTCAAAATTGTACCAAAAACCAAGTTTCATCAAAGTCGGGCCCGCAAACAAAAAAGTTTGGCCGCCATCTTGAATTTTGGAAATTGCCTTTTTTTAATAAGCGAGATGAAGATTTGCACTCACTCACACTACATGTCGTATGCAACATAATATTAATTTAAAAATAAATTATAACGATAAAGTCGTGATAGCCCTGGAAGACTTGTCCCGAGTTACTATGAACGGCGTTGTATGTAACTCGGGACAACCACTCCCCCGTCTCACCCCGCAAGCCCCGCACGATTGACCTGTCTAGACGTCTCCGTCGGCCTACTGTATGAAAAGTTGCTTATTCTGTGGTGTAGGTGAGCATTAAGAAAGGGTTTTGAATAATTTCCGTTATACAGGGTGCTACAGGGTGTTCCAGTTTGTATGGGAATTTGTATAGGGCTGAAGATAGAGATACACCTTTTTTGGAGGTTAGATTCCTTTTATAATATATATGAGCACTAAGAAAGGGTTTTGGATTCCGAATATTCAGGGTGCTACAGGGTGTTCCATATCAGCCAATAGTGAGTCACGTACCGACGAGTTTGGTGATGCGGTGCCGCAGCGCTGTTAGAAGTTTGGGATCTCTGCAGAAATAGCAGGTTGCTTCAAAGTAGTGATAGATTACATACTTAATTTTAATTATTAAACTTACGTCGCATTGATGGCTGCGTATTCTTCAACAGTCTTGAATGTGCCTAAGACAGGTGCATCTGCAATGGTACAAATTACCGGTTTAACAAATTATCATCATGGTAAAAAAAAAAACAAAACTGTTATTTTTTAATACGAATACATAAATATGTTTTGCGTAGACGTATACAAAAAGAAATTAGCATTGTGAATGCATAAAAATAATTTGAAACCTTAAACAAAACATTTATACGAACTGGCTGATATCAATGAGCGATATCAACACACTTTTAAAGTTTAATGTTTGGTTACTCGATAAAAATAGCATTATGAGTATACAAATTTTTGGCAGGCTGACGTTCTGCTGTGGCTGCTTTGGTGCGTTTTCTGTGACGTTTGCGTTAGCTGGCAGTTTGTTACTTTGCATCACTTGCTGGACATGCTGAAGCTTTTACAGCCAGATGTTGGTCGTTCCGATTGCCGCGAGCCTTACCTATTTACTAATTTTATGTACTACATAGTTATACCATTTTTTATACGTACGTTTGACAGACAGTATGATGGTTTTGTCCGTGTAGTACGACAAGGCCTTCTGCGTGACTTTGCAAAGATATTCGCCAATATCTTCGTAAGTCAGGCTCCGGACCTCCAGAATGTAGGTGTCACCCTTCTTCCTCATTGAGTATTTATTTGGGTTTGTTTTATCTGAAAATAAAGAACACGATTGGATACTTTGTTTTGTAGTTCATCATCATTATTACCATTTTCTTGCCCTATTTCCATTGTATGGTTGGAAACATCAAAATATGTAGTTACAGTTTTTACTCTACGAATTCGTCCATGAATAATGCCATTTAAATAACATCACATCACAAATGAATGCAAATATTTTTATGTCTCCGCAACTTTTTTTGTCAGTGTATGTATGTAGGTACCATGAAGTTCGACTTAATACTGAGGGAGTATTAAGTCAAACTTCATGGTAGGTACCTATATGTTTAATGATTAAATTGAATGATACACTTAAGGCGAGGATTCCCGAAAATAGGGTATTTTAAATTATGGATCACAAGTAGGTAATCAAAATTTAGAATAAATATATTTGTTATTTATATTCTAGTCATTCCGGCCATTCAATAAACGGAATACTATTAGTGATACTCTTCTGCATTAAATAAAATTTCAAACATCCGTCTAGTCGTTATTAAAATAAATAATCATTTAAATTTATAAATAATCATTTACTCACAACCCAACAAAATATCCTATTACTTGCATTATACTTGGTTTTAGCTAATGAAAAATATACGAACATAATTGTTTTTGAATAGGCCGCCGTAATAAGTTTAAAATGTTTAAGAGGCATTCTTCATTTTCAAAATTACCTATTTGCTAAGTATACCTACTGAGACATACGGGGGTCCCACCAATATGCGATGTTCTTCAATTGTTTCTGCGGTCGGGAATCCTAGCCTTAATTTTTAGTACAGGGAATAACCATTATGAAATTTAAAGAATGAAATATATCGTTAGATGACACTGATACTAAGAACCGGGTGGAAGCATACATAACCAATGTAGGGCAGGAGACCCCTTTCTGACCACAAGGATTTTTGCACTTTGAAGCACTTAGTGCTAAATGGTGTTAGGTATTTAAGACAAAATTATATCTTAAATTAAAGATAATATAACTCTCTTTAAATATACATTTTTCAAATTTAAAGAAATAAATTAATTTTTTGTAAGTATTTGACACAAAATGTGCGAAAGATGCCAAATGCTCCGGGTATACTTAGCGAAAAATCAAAACCAAATCCAGGCTATATCAATATATTTTAATGTGCTAGAAACCCATCAATTGCAATAAAATAATTTAATTGTAAAATACAAAGGTTTATATTAACTTTCATCTATTACTATAACAAACTCCTAAAAATTTTCATTGAAAAAGAATTTAAAACAGAAAATAACGATAATTGAAAAGAAATCGTATGTCATTACAAATTCTACCGATTGTTATTATTACCTTTAAACCTCTTCTTTTGATTGCCATTGACAAAAATAACGAAAATTTATTTAGTTAACTTTTATAGCAAAAAGTGACCAAAACCGGGGCAGTGGCCAAAACCGGGGCTTCTGCCCTACACAAATAATGACACAGAAACGTAGGACAAACACTATCGACACGATAGATTCTACGACATACTAGCTAGTTACGAGTAAGAGCTAACTGAGGCTAACTCGTCTCTTACGTCTACTAAAACAGTAGGTAGTCATATTAAAAATATTACCTGTTATCTGTTTTCCATCTTTGTACCACTGAATAAGGGGCAGCGGGTGCCCTTTGGCTTCGCAGACTAATTTGGCATTTTTGCCTTCGTCGCCTTCCAAGGTTGTTTGCCGATTGTGAAATTTGACCTTTACTGAAATAGAAAACATTGCAATTAGCACCTAAAAATGTTAGAAGGAATAGAAATGGCAAGGAAGAGGCTGGTCAGAACGTTATGAATATTTTTGGCTTTACAACATTCATAAGCTGGCTGTAGGTGTAACGAAGTTATCTATTGAAATATCATCATACGGACTCTCCGTATATGTGAGCACATTCTGGAGCCCTTTCAATCGTAAACGTAAAATAAGGAACTGAAATTTAATACTTATTTTACAGCATACCACAGCAGCACTTTTTCAGCTTTTCAAGAACGGTATAGTATACTATTCCTTAACGATAGTTTTTCATGCTAGGGGCATTGACAAGATTTAAAGCCGACACGATCGACACGCTGAAGAAGAAGATATTTGACGTGAAAATCTATACTAATATTATAAATGTGAAAGTGTGTTTGTGTATTTGTCTGTCTTTCACGTCAAAACGAAGCAACGGATCGATGTAATTTTTGGTTTGGGGATAGTTTAGAAGCTGGAGAGTGGCATAGGATCCATGCTTTTTATCCCAGAAAAATATAATATTCCCGCGGGATAACGTCGTGTAGTACAGTCGGGCGAAGCCGCGGGCGGAAGGCTAGTATGATAATAAATCATAATGTTGTTGCAAGAGTAGCTGAAAGTTCGTATAGGTACTTATGCGAAAACATGTCCATGTAGACGAAGTCTACTACATTTTACGAGAAAGTATGTGTGCCAGCCCCAAATTACTGTTGAGCTTTAAAAGTCCCTAATGGGTCCCATCCCACGTAACTCCATAAGCCTTCTCTGTCCTCCACTGTGCCGGAAACTGTCCCATGTTCTAACTTGTAGCTTTCATGTTTATGCAAGTTGGAAGTAACTAACTTCACAACAAAAGTGTTGGCAAAATGTAATAGATATTTTGATACAGGCTAAGGAATTTGTAAAAAGATATACTTTTTAAATTAAAGATAAACTTTAGTTATCGACACTTATTACGATGCCACGATTTTTTTCAGGGGGGCCTCGATCGAACCCACAAGCCTTGATTTAGCAGACAGCGCTCGCGGGCCAACCCGTCACGATGAGCAAATATGTAGATGACTTGACGATTGAATAGAACGATCGTCATTAGGATAAAAAGAAGAAGAAAACAAGCAGTTTATTAGTTATAGTTTGATCGTTGACTTTATTTTTATACTGAGTTCCTCCTTGAAACGTTCACACGATACCAGAACGAGAATTCTAGGTCTTAAGAGCGTGCAGTCTGCACACTAGCGCCGCCATTGGAAATATTGCGAATTATCTCTCTGTAGTGCACGCCGAAGTAGCTTTGTGGCTACTTTCTACTGCTTTATCTATATTTTCTAGCATGTCGTTTAATTTAATGGAGTTTCAATGCTAAAAGTGGCCACTTTTCGAAAAAAAAACTGAATTAAACTAAACGACAGGCTAACAAATATCCTTTAATGCCCGAGCTTCACCTGCGTCTAATGCCATTAATTAGCGCGCTATTTGTTATAATACGCAGGTGTAGCCGGGTCTTAGCGCACTAATTTGATACAATTAGCGCGCTAAGACGCTCATACCGTTATTAACGCCGTTAGGTGTCACGCAGGTGAAGCCCCAGCATAAGCGATAAAAAGTACCACAAAGCTTCTTCGGAGTGCACTACAGAAAGATAATTTACAATTTTTCCTTTATTTAAGCACTATGATTTTTTCAATAGCGGCGCTAGTGTGCAGACTGCACAGCCTTTAAACACGTCCCGGTTCACCTGTACCCCTAGCACATTGACTTCTATGCCGCGGCGTCGCCTAGCCGTAGCCGAGCCGACACGTACCGACGCTGAGCCGGTTTGGTTATGTGCTTGCGTTAGGTTGACGCCTGTTTGACGGCGAGGAGAAAGGCGATAGGGCGTTTGTGCACTACACTGAATTTTACCGATCCGGAAAAAAACGGATGCTTGTATTTTAATAATTTAATCATTTATAATAGTAAGAATTTATTTATTTCGTGTAGTTTCAATGTTTCGAACCCTAAACTACACGAAATAAATAAATTCTATTATTTATAATAATTAATTATTAAAATACAAGCATCCGTTTTTTTCCGGATCGGTAAAATTCAGTGTAGTGCACAAACGCCCATACGGTGTCGATCCCTTTCCGAGTTGATATATCTGCTGTGACCTTTAAGCATGAAAAACTGTCGTCTGTCGTTATGGTAACCGTTACCGTGATCGTATTATTTTGTTTGAAAACGAGCAGCGCCTCTTTAGGTTGTATATGGGACTGAAATTCAATACATATTTTACTATTCGATTATCAAAACGATAGTTTTTCATACTAAGGGTACTGAATCAACGCTTTGCTACCTGAAATCGTATCGCATCGCATCGCAGTTCTGTGTGGGAGCCCTAAACTAGCTTCTCTAGTCTGTTGTGAGCAATAAAAACGCTGCCACAAATTTTATGGCGCCAAGACTATAAACATAATTACTAACTTACTTCCAACGACAATATCGATGGTCTGGTTGTACTCCCCCGCCTTGCAGGTCCAAGCACCAGAATCCTCCACCTTCACCTCATGGATGATCAGGGGCACCATTATCATGCCTTTGTCCACCTTCCGTTCCACATACACCCTGTTGTTGGAACTGGAACGCTCGCCGACCGCGTTGCCTGACGGGGAGTACCAGTTGATTGCCTGAAGATGAGGGGAAATAAATATACAGTGTGGAAAAAAAAGACAGTGGTTGGAGTACCCTTAATATTGATGATGAGAAATTTTAGTGAAAGGAATAACATTCCTTAATTTTCAAAAATAATTTGAAATGCATATAAAGATTTTTGAAAAATCACCTGCTTTCCTGCCTGCAATAACCGGGAGTCGAACCGGTGAAATGTGAAAAATCCTGAAAAAACGATCGATTTCTTCTATACAACACAGTATCTTAAACCAAAGAAAGACCAAGAAAAGTATTTTTTTATTGTAAAGCTTACTTACTGTCTAAAGTAAATAGTTCACTTAACTTATAAAATGCTCAAAATGAGACCCATTTTCACGTATGCACAGACGTAAGACAGACAGCCTTTTGATTCGAGTTATGGTGAATATTTAAAATAAATTTTGAACTTCTGTTTTCAATTTCCTCTACTGACCAGTCGTAGTATCTTTATTTTTCTTGGTCTTTAATTTGAGATACTAATGTTAACTTAACTTAAAAGAAATTAATCCTTATAAATGACTCTTTCGGTTGGTATCATAAAATACAGAATGTATTTTTTTCACATTTCACCGGTTCGATTCCTGGCTTAAGCAGGTGATTATTCAAAAATATTTTAATGCAGTTTTAATTATTTTTGAAAATAATAGTAGATTGTATTACAAGGGAGCAAAATAACATATTTACGGCGAGGGCGCTATTTTGAATCCAGAGCGCAGTGAAGGGTTCTAGAGTAGAATCCCGAGCGTAGTGAGGGATTCTAAAGTAGAATCCTGAACGCAGCGAGGGATTCAATATACGTCGCCCGAGATGAAAATAATTTTGCGGCCGAGTAATACACTCTACTTTTCATTTCGAATATAAGGAAAGTAAATACACTCTGCTTTTCATCCCCCTCTTTAAGAAAAGCAATATAGGCAACTAAAACTATCTAGAAAAATAAAAGAAAGGTGGCGGGGGGCTTCGCTTTCTCTGTTTTTTTTTATAATAGGAATATTAAAAAATTGAAGTTTTAATATCGTCGGTCAGATTCATTACCGGAACCTTTCCAAAATTACGTGTTTTGAGTTAAGTATGTTGAATGGTAGGGAATAGAATATTTTTTCCAAATCACTAACGGTACAACTCAAATTTTAGCTCTAATTGACAGGAAACTATTTATTCCGATAAGGAAAAATACATTTTAGTAATGTCTTCGTTTTCAGTATCAGTTTATTTTGAAATGTCCCGCTGCAAATCTAAATTCTAAAGTGCAACCGTGATTCAATAATAGAATATTTAGAAATGTTCCAGTATGACTCTGAAATTTTTTGCATGATAATTGTTTATTGGTGTTTTGTGCCAGTCGCGCTTTGAACGGTCAGTGTAGTGGTCAGACGGAGATTGGGTTTTGATAAAGAAAAATTATAAAAATAAGTTCCAGACCTAAATTTAAGATAAAACTGTTCTCTTTTTATTTTTTAAATATTAGATAAACCATTAAGATTTCTAAATTGATTGTTTTTTTAATTTCCTTACTGGCTTATTTAGAAATATTCCGATTAGTTCTTAGATTTTCAGGAAATTTTCAGTTCATTATTGGAACATTTCACAAAAATACTGATAACTCAAAAACTACAAATGACATCCTAAATCTTAGTAACACACAATAAACTTGGCTATAATCTGCATACTGTTCAATAATACAAAAACACAAAATGATCTTTAGATAACGTAAAATAACATATGAAGATTTTCAAAAACTTTAAACCTCAATTACTCAGACCAGCATCATTTTGAAATGTTCCACTACTGTTTCCGACCGACGATATACTTACTTAACAAAAAAAATTTGGAACAAAAAATTTTTTTTTAATTTATACCATGATGAGTACCATAGGGGGTTGAAAATTTTGTTAGATTTTAATTACGCTACTCGTAGCGTAGCTAAAATCTCAAAAACGGTGCGTCAAGACGCATCGTTTTTGAGATATTCTCTTTCTTATAAAATTCATTTTTTTTTTAAATTTTGCAAGTCCCGTCCCCATACAAAATTAGTTGAAAACTTTTTCATTGCCGATGAGGTAACTCTATGGTTGACTGTAACCAAATTCAGTTCTATTCTAAAAATTTATTTCCACCCTAGGGTGAAACGGATAGTTTTGGACCCGCTGCTCAGTTTAAATATACATAACTTTCCGAATCTGAGAGATGAAAAGGAATGTTTGTTTGTAAGTAAGTAAATACTCGTATTTTAACTTAACCGTTAAAATATCAGGACGTAACAATCATTGTTAAGAACTTACTCCATCATTGGTTACTCGTGTTTTCATAAAACATTGACAATAGTAAGTTTACATACATGTGGTAAGTTTTTCCCTTGGCAGAAGATGGCTCTGCGCTCGCCCGCGTTGAAAGTGGAAGGCCGCGCCAGCACGTGCAGTAGTGGTTCAGTGTCCGCTTCATCTGTCACCTCCGTGCATAGAACTGGAAAGAGGAAACGGTATCTTAATAAATAGTACTCTCGAACGTATTAGATTTATTTATTTTACTAGCGGCCGCCCGCACCTTCGCACGCGTGGACTACCGACGTCTTCCCGGGGAATTAAATAAATTTGTAAGATACAAAACAGTTAATTCGATCTTCAATAATAAATTACAGCCTAGGTATATGTTGCCAATAGCTATATATAAAAAAGTTTGACTGAAGGCATTTAAATAGATAGTAAGTATTAAAATTGGAGTTTTAGGCAGAACTTAAATGGTTTCCGCCTTCACTATGTGGAGGTACTCCCAGCTTGTGTTATTCACGGATTTATCATTTTTCCATGTATCCATGTGCTTATACCAATTCCTATTTTAAAATATAATACACGTTGAAAACTAAAAATATATAAATAGCCAAAGCCTTGTCGTCAACCATATCCTTTAATAGAAACAGTAAGTAAGTACTTATCTACAACAGTTACATAGCTGCAACGCAGTATATTCATGTAGAATAGGTTGAGAGGTTTAAGTATATTACTTCGACACATACTTACCTACTTGTGAGATAAACAAAACTAGTATGCCTGCTTAAAAGTGAAATTTGCAGGCAGGCCCTTCGTTCCAATAAGTAAGAAGGAAATAAATCATTTTGACGCTTATTGCCTAGATGAGTAACGAGCAACAATAACTTCGGAGATTTTTCACAAAATATAAAAACGAGATAATAATTACCTACTTTCGGGGAACAAAATGGGTTTATTAAGTTTGCTCGAGATTATTTAGAAATTGACGGGTTTGAACTGTTCAGCTGGAAATTAATGGTGTTCGATTTAATCGACTGGTTGATTTAATAGAGTGGCTTCGGCTGAATCGCTTATGGTTTCGCACAAAATATCTTTATCTATAGTGAGACACTTAAACTAAATTGAATTTATGAGGTTGGGATTGCACAACCTTATTCCACCATATCCATTCTTCCATCGGACGACCACACGGACGGATCAACGCCACCGTTTATGGTGGATATTCCAAATGATAGAACTAAGCGGTTGCCTGAGTCTGTGTTTCCCGATAGATATAGATATCTTCTTGTCAAGCAAGATTCACTCTAGATCCCATCATCGCTTACCATCAGGCGAGATAGCGGCCAAGAGCTTACTAAATTATAAGTAGTAAAACTCATGACTTTGTATAAATTCCTCATCGAAGACTTAACTTTTAGAACATAAATACATATTTATTATGCGTTAGAATTGTTAGTAGGTATTTTCTGTTCGCTTGCTGTTTTGAAATTAAATAACTTAATGTTTTAATACTATATCTAAACTATAATAGTACAATTTTAAGCTGAAAAACCGATGAATGGACAGAAAGTCCACCTAATACGCGAGGATACAACATTTGTTCACCAAACTAATAAAAAACTGTATCGGTTTTACTTTTATTATAATTGGACGAAACTCTAGTACCTACCTATAAAGATATATTTAAGACTTCGTTATCTTGGAATAAGGGGATATGCATCATTAATTATAGTAACCTCAATAGGTAGTAGGGTTTTCAAATGTGTTAAGTATTTTTTTCTAAATAAACAGGTAGCAAACATTTTAGCGATCTTAAACAAATATACTCTCCAGCTGTCAATAATAAAAATCTGTAATATATATATTTATAGATTTTAATGAGCAGTTACCTATAATAATAAGAAGAGGTAAACACTGCAAAACAAAAGCCACTCGAACATACTTTGCGTAATACGTGTCGAACCCCAAGCATTAACTACACTAGTCAGTTGTCACGCAAAGTTGGGATGTTTGCGAAACATTAAGGACGCTAAAAGTGGCCAAAGTTGGACACGAAAAGTGGCCAAAGTTGGCCGGCGAGTGTAAGCCCGCCGGTTAATGCCGACTGGCGGCCATTAGGCAGATAACTTTAGTTGTTGAGAAATATTTCAGCGCCGCTCTTATCATAAGAAGTCGCCAGACTTTGCAGTCTATTCTTGAGCATTGTTTTTCCTTGTACTTTATAGTCTGTTATTTAACAGGGTTTATTTTTCAGCATTATGTTGTAGGAATAGAGTTGCAATTTAAAATTATCTCTTTGATGTTTAGTTAAAAGCAATTTATGGTTATTAGAGTAGAAACAAGTTTAACGCTGAAATGGACTGTCATTTCAATACTAAATTAGTTATTTATTAGCCTTTCAAAATGTCAATTAATTGAAGCTATCCATTTCAATTATAATTAACCCTTTAAAATATTGAGACTGACTCACAATAAGATAATACTAAGGATTTGAATGGAGTATAAAGAAATAGCGAGTCTTCTGAAAAGTCAATAATATGCTTTATCAGCGATACAAAAGCTTTTTGTTGCACTAAATATTTAAAATATTAATGATTTGCAAATATTTACGCACACATAGGTATATGCTGCATTATGTTGATGATTGATTTATTATGTTTATGCATTCACAATGCAATTCTGTAAGTATAGGATTTTTTTTTCACATTTTTTCTGTAGATTGATTTATATTTAAAGGAAAAAACGCGAGTTAAAACATATCACTTTTATCCGAGAAAAATCCGGTAATACTAACAAAAACCCGTTAAAAAGTAGGTATAATAGCAATAAAATAATTTTGATACTTAGTGAAAACTGTCGTTAATAAGTGTCATGTGACGCTCCTGCGGTCACAAATGTCTTTCCAAGTTTATCTCCCATAACATTTGATGAGGGAAGCCATTACGAAAGTTAGAGCATCCTTTAAAAAAAGATCATTTCATTAAAATAAATTGAAACTGTGGTTACAGGCAAGCCAGACCAGAAGAACTGTTTTGTTTCAAAAACAAAAGAATGCCGTTCTGCGGTGATTTAAAAAGAAGTTTCTTAAACTAACAAACCCTAGAAAAGGTAAAAAAATACTAAATGTTTTGGGGTTGAAACGTAACGAAATTAGCTCGGGTGAGAAATGTTAAACTCTCACTGGAAATTCGTTAGAACTCGTTTGGGGGAAGGAAACAAACAAATGGCTGTGGTTCTTTTCAGCGAAATTGAGAAAGCCTGCTGACATTGTTTGGTAAATAGCTAAGCAGCCGGCTTGTACCTTTACATTACTTGCGAAACAAAATTGACTAGCTATGCTATTGATCATAAACAAGGTAACTCTTTATTGTAGTAATAACTTTCTGTTTGTAGAAACTAGTTACTCATCAAAAGTAGGTATACAATCTATGCATTTATTCTAGAAAAATACTTTTATTGTTTTCTTACTATATTATCAGCTGCTTTTCCAATAAGAATTGTTTTAATACCTATTGTAATACTAACTATCCACGCGTGACTTTGCCGGCGCAAATTATGCGATGTTTTCCCGTGGTAAAAACATGTTTTCCCGGGGTAAAAAGTAGCCTTTAAGCTATTCTATATCATAATCTATCTCTGTGCTAAATTTTATCTAGATCTGTTCAGCCGTTTCGCTGCGATTTAGTATCAAACATCCAAACATCTCAACATACAAAATTTCATAATATTACGTAAATGTAAACACACCGCGTTATGATTCCTCCAAAGATAAAAGCACAGGTTAAACATTTCATATTGCCATTAAAAATGGCCACTTGGCTCAGAGGTGCAATCTTCCGACTTAAGTTTCTACTTACAAGTCTCGCTCGGGGATTCATATTGCAATGTAAGATTTCCCGGAGTCGAAAGTGCGGCCGCCTCACAGGAAAACTTTCAGTCATATGTTCAAACTAGAGAAATTGATATCTTTGAAATACGCGTTTCAAAAGCTAGAAGGTACATTTGGTGAGTTGAAAATAATGATACGATAAGAGGTTGGGAATTGAATAGTATTAAATTATGCCCAATGCAATTTTTGTAATACTTATTCATAGCTAAATTTAATAAAGATCATGTTAAAACAATGGGCTATTTTCCAGATACACATATATTGACCTTTATCCTCAATCTTATATACCTAGGTAAGTACTTAGACTAAGGAAGTAATTAACGAAAACATAAATCAGCCCCTTTGCAGAAAAAACGAGCACTTGCTTTAGTTTCATACAAACATGCTGACTTTATGATCATAAATAAAACTGCCAGCATATTTCTACAGTAATTTATGTATCAAATGTGTTAGCTAGATGTTTGTTTTTCCGATAATCATTTGAAACAACTTTGAAAATCTCTTCACATTCCCAAAGTACAAACATAAAAAAAATAAAAAAAATAAATACTTTATTTTAAATTTTTTCAAAAATAAATGTGTCATTGAACAATGTATGGAAAGTGAAGAAATGAGGAATTAGTGTTTGTTCTTATTTGAGGCTTTTTCTCGAAAGATGAGTCATTTAGCAGCACGATACTAGTGATGGTGTAGAGAAATAACGAGTAGTACATGCTCTGCAATAAAGACTGCAAGTGATCAGTCTGAAAAAAAAAACCGCCAAGTGCGAGTCGGAATTGAGCACGAACGGTTCCGTATCATCAAAAAATCACGTTTGTTGTATGGGAGACCCCCATCAATAGCTATGTATTTTATTTTAATTCAATTACTTATTTATTTTTAAAGTAAATATACAACCAAATATTCTGTGAATTCATATTTCAAGCGTCTACCTGTTGCCGTTATTATTATCTAGCAAAAACAGCAAAAAATCACGTTTGCTGTATGGGAGCCTCAAATATTTATTTTATTCTGCTTATAGTTTTTGTTTTTTATAGCGGCAACAGAAATACTGTCTAGCTATCTCGGTTTATGAGATACATCCTGGTGACAGACAGATAGACAGACAGACAGACAGATGGACAGCGGAGTCTTAGTAATAGGGTCCCGTTTTTACCCTTTGGGCACGGAACCCTATAAAACAAGTGTCCGTTTATTTTGCAAACGATTGTATTATTTTGCGTCTTGAATTCATAAATTAATAGCTCTTCTGGGTATTTTAATTATGCGGCCATAATGTTTCTTTGATTTATTGGCGAGAATTATCCGTAATCAGCAGTTAATCAGGAGTTAATTTGCGCACGATAAATTATCAACATTCAGCTATGAAATTATCATATTTTGCTGTGACACCTTCCGAAACCAGGTGTGCGAGTGACAAATTATATTGGACTTGTGTATGAGTATAATTAATTAAGTATTGATTAAAAATAAATATACTACTCAAGAAAAAATAGGGGCCACTGGGCTTTTTTCATACAAACGTGCTCACTTTAGCGTCTCATAGAGGAGTAACTTTTTGCATCTCTGCAATGATTTTACGTCAATGGAGAGAGCAAATGCCCAATTGTCAAATCTCGTTTTCAAAAATTGACAAAAATCGCGCAATATTCTCAAAAAGGAAAAACCATAAGTCTAACTTCATGTGCAATATAATTAA
The DNA here is from genome assembly GCA_949710035.1 of Crambus lathoniellus. NCBI lineage: Eukaryota > Metazoa > Arthropoda > Insecta > Lepidoptera > Crambidae > Crambus > Crambus lathoniellus. The sequence goes on from OX453306.1 coordinate 21,418,543, forward strand.
CTGTATTTATCATAACCTATTGTGTAATTGTGATGGAAACTGACCTTAGTCATACCATGTTAAGGTCATTTTTCAATTTGACGACTCTGTATGAAATAAAACAGGGAGAAAAAAACAACACTTGGAGTTTCTTGCCGGTTCTTCTCCAAGGCCTCCCGCTGTAGGAATTGCGAACCGATAGCGTAGCTTCTATGACGTTCACAAGTATTGTAAATAACAATCTAAATTGAATAAACAAATTTGAATCTTGAATCTTTAACATTCATCATCATCATCATCATCATGTCAGCCGAACGACGCCCTCTGCTGGGCATAAGCCCCCAAGGATCTCCACACGATTGGTCCTGCGCTGCCCGCATCCAGCGGCTTTAACATGAATAAATTGTTTTTATATAATTTTTTTTCAAACGATTTTATCGTTGTCAATTTCATAAAACCCAATATTTGATTGTGACGTTATATTTGTTTCCGTTTTAAGCCATGCTTAAATGAATAGACTTTAGGTACTTATGTATGATAACGACGACGACAAATAAAAATAAAATCAATTGGCGGCGCTAGTTGGCTAATGTCAGCCTCTTAGGAACGGAACGGCTGAATGAATAGTACAATGTGAGGGGCGAAATCAGTAGGAATCAACTATTTACCGAGCCTTCTGATTCAGAAAGGATTTCGAGGGAATGTTTTTAAGTCACCATTTACCAACAGATCAAAGCACAAGCTTAACCGCTGTACTTGCGAGCCAATCGCATTAACCACTGCACCATTACCTTAAGCTTCTTATGTAAACACAAGTTCCGCCGCCGTTCCGTAGTTCCCCTTCTCGTAGGAATATTTGCCCCCTAATTTACAAACCGTCTGAAACGGAATCGGATTCGAATTTGGTGTTTTGTCTTTGTCTATTCTATAGTGAGTAACAGAGACAGTGCATACATTCCGCTGTCGGAGCGTTTCCGAAGGTTCGTGAATCAGGGGGCAGGATAAAATATAGGTCGAGTCAGTCAGGAATAATGTAGCTGTCTACCGACTGGTGATATTTCTAAAAAGTTTTCAAAGATTAATCTATAACAATAAGATAGCAATGATATGTTTTCAGCATTATTGTGTTCCGGCTGTTAGAGATAAGACAGCCAGTTTTTCAGTGATTGAGGATTTCGAGAGTAGTGCACTTGCATCTTCAGCCTTATCACCACTTCACATCAGGTAAAGAATACTATAATATTACTAAATCAGGTGTGATGTCAGGCTAAGTTTTACTCCGTTATAGAAAACAAATATCTTACATGCAATCTTTAAATCTTTATAATTTTTTGTGTAGGTAATGGACCTCGAGCCTTACCATGGTCGTGAAGTTAAACGATTGAATCAAAGGTTAAAATCGACATTATCATCGTCAACCTTTGATGACGGCAAAAAAGTAAGCGCTTAAAAAAGAATAAATTAATAAATGGACGAAAGAAAAATGAAAATTACTTTTTATGAATTGCCTTGACATTATTTTAACTTTAGTTAAGCCGCTGTCTCGGAGTGGGCTTACATTATTATTTTATTGTCTTAGAAGAACCCAAACAATTAAAGATCATTTGCGTAGGTTTGTTCTTTTCGTACGTTAAGTGCTTTTTATTTAATGTTTATTGTGTAAAAATTTACAATAATGAAAAATGTTTAACTTCCATTACAACTAATACTTTTCAACTTCATGAACTCGTTAGGGAATGGTACGGTCTGGCTTTCAAGGTGCCGCTGTTAGCTTTGAGGTTGTCATGGTCGGGTCAATGCGGAAAAACAAACATTTCTATATTTTCTTAAGTCTGGGTAGATGTGGTAATACCACAATGATACCAGTCGCTGTTTCTCTTAATCATGAGACCAGAGTTTAAGCTACATAGGCCCCTATTCACCAGCAATAGGTTACGTTAATGGCTCGATTAAAATTTTATGTACGCACGTGATTGGTGTTCGTATGTTGAACTCGAGCATTAATGAGGGATTGGAGTTATGTACTTATGAGCTGAGCTATGTCCATACCGGGATGCCTAGCTGGGCTATCTCTCGTCAAAAGCTACTGAGTAGCTTTTAAAATATGAAACTTATCGTATTCTCTTGATCATCCTAACTGGTTAGCCCACTTTGAGTGGGAGACCTTATGGAAAAATGGGGAGGAGGCTCTCTCCCTCTTCCCCTTCTGGGGAGAGGTTAGAACCCCCAGCTCCCCCGCTGAGCTTACGATTCAGGCTCGAGGGGGGGCGTTTGGGGAGGCAAGAGATAGATATAATTTTGGATTATTCTCCTTTTAATTACCAAAGGCAGCTCACAGAAATACACTTCATTGGCTTAGCTCCGCTCTCGGCCTGACAACTGCCTCCGAAAAAGCTGTTGAAGCAAGCAAAATGCTAAACACAAATGAAAAAATTATAACCGCATAATTACGGCTTTATTCCTTGTTTAAAGGGACTTATGTTTATATTGAACATTCAGGGGAAGTGACGTAATTACGGCACCGCTCAAGGTGCAAAGTAATACCCGTCAAGATGATTTATTAACAGATCTCTGCCGCCGAGTTCCCGTGACGGTTTTAACTACCCACCTGACGAGTGGTTTACATAATACAATCATTTGTCTGTTTCGGGAATGGGACTGATTTATTTTTAAGAGTAATTGTTTATGTGCCGGTATATACAACGTGTTAATAAATAAGCGCAAAACCTCTTAGGTGGTGATTGTGCTCATGAATATGAATAACTTTTACTACGGGGCCAACTCTGCAACTCAACAAAAAAACAGCTGTTCCATACATTCTGGACTAGTAAACAGCAGATTTTTTTTGTTGAATTGAATGAGTTGCAGAGTTGGCCCCAAAGTAAAAGTTGTTCATATTCATGAGCACAATCACCACTTAAGAGGTTTTGCGCTTATTCGTTAACACGTTGTACACTCTCATATTGTTTAGTGTATTTGTTTAATTTTTTTTTATTTATTCGGGACATCAAACAATTGACCAATGTATGTTACATAAATAAACTAAGAACAATGAAAAATACTAATAGGACAATCAACACCGTTATCCACAACTTAGGGTCCTATCAGACAGAGAGCGGTCACGCGGTCAAGCGTTCAAGCGGTCAGTTTTGCGTTCGAGCGTGCAATTGCTCACGAGCCCCGCTGTTGAACGGTCGACTCGGTCAGAATGCCTTCTGTGTGAGTATATCTATGTAACGTAATATAACACAAGGAACGCAAAACTTACCTCTTGAACGCTTGACCGCGTGACCGCTCTCTGTTTGATAGTTACTAGTGTTATAATTATTGAGAATTAAAGTTATCTAATAGGTTATAAAAGGAATCTAAATTTAATAGAACAGTGTATTGTCTATGGTAGTCAAAGTCAACAATCTGTAGTCGTACTTTTTATTGAAAATTAAACAAATGTCGTTGTTAAAATTAAAATGTTGGCTTTATAAAGTTATAATTGTATTTAATAATTATATTCAAAACTTGCATGATGTTATAACCAAAAATAATAACAGTTTGGCCGGAAACAAACTCGGCAGAAGGCCGTTTGGTGTTACCGGCCATATTGTTTTGAGCGAGCTATAAAGGAGGTAGGATAAGGCGAAGCGGGCCTCATTCTGCATCGGGAATTCAAAGCAAAGCTAAGTATTCTATTACATCGATGTGAGATTATTGGTGTTGTAAATTGTTAGATATCTAATGCGAAACAAACTTGAATTAGCATCAAATAGTTTCTGTTGGAATTTGTTATTTTTTGTCACAATATTCTATTGTTGTAAATGTATTAAAACTATTATCAGTATGGTTATAATTCAAATACACATTGTGCATTTCACACTTAAAAATGTAATTTGTCTGACGTGTTTTATGAAAATAAAAGTGTTTGATGAAGGGAGAATTGCACTCCTTGGCGAGTTTCTTGCTGGCTCTTCTCGTTACAAGGTCTCCCGCCGTAGGGTTTTCTGAACCAATAGCGTAGCATCCTTGACAATCACAAAGGCTTACTAATAACTTGAATAAATGAAAATGAATATTAATTATTGAGTTATTTATTGTAATACCTGACCCATAATCTTAACAATTTCAGAAGTGGGATCGACAGCTACAATGTTCCAGTTGGTTGGAGAGCTGAACAACTATCAAGGAAGAGGGCGACCTTGGAAATGCCAGGTTTCTGCTTTTGGTCACTACAATGGATAGTGAAGATGAAAGCCTTGAGAGTAAGGGCTTGCAAGGTAGGAATGTTCCTTATTATGTTAAAACGTGACTACTTCGCCTGATGCAGTATTTAGTTAATTTTTGACCTTTAAAATCCCTTGCACCTTTGTTGCATTTTGCTCAACAAAATGGAGCTGTTGGGTTCTGTAAATGGCTTGTCGAGAAGACGAACTCTCAAATGTAAGACAGATCATCAGACAGAACAGAATCAGTATCATTTACAACTGTTAAGCAAGTTGGAAAGAAAGATCATTAATAACATTTTAAGCTTACATGGTCATAATGAGTAAAACTATTATGTATTTAAATACTTCTAATTACTTCACTAACTTTTATTGTAATTTAAACATAGTAAAAACCCCGTTTTCAATAATGGTTTTAAGAACAAATTTAGTATCAACAATTTATTTAACGTTTAAGAATCAATTTAAATTTATATTTAGCCTAAATAACTGACCAACTGACTGATCAAGCTTGATAGTAGTGGGCAAATAATATTACACTTTAATACCATTTTATCAAACCACTGTTCCGGTGTTTATGTTACCCGGTTGAGCATAGAAAACGAACAAGAAAGAGGGTAGACAGATTTGTCCGCTCCTAACATCCAACCCGCATTAACTTTCTTCAGTTACTCCGTGATCATGGCGTGTGCAACTGCGCCAAAATATCGGGGACTCGACAACCAATCAAAACATAGTAAAAATCCCGTTTTTTCGTAATATTTACTGTTTTTAAGTTACTGTTTATAGTTGGATCCGTCCGTATAATTTTTATAACTAATAATTATGTTTATTTCCTGATTATGAGATATTCTTACAACATTTTACATATTGAATTGAGGGATTTCTTAATGATCAGCTAGGGATATCTCCATAGTCACCGCTATTATTCGGTTTTATCTTTGCAAGTTTTTTATCAACTCGTCTGTAGCTGCGGGCTTTTAATACATACTATTTTTACAGTTTAAGACAGTTCTGAGGTTTATTGTTCTATTTTTATTTTACAAGTTTTAGAAATACTTTCAACTACTGATATGTAACACGTAATCATCGGGATATTTACTGGGGGCCCATTAAATATTTTGTCAGATAGATCATTAGTTAGATTTTCTTATAAAAGTTTTCAAAACCAATGAAACAAGAAAAAGTGTAATGATAAGAATTTCAGATAGTTTTGCTACATTTTAGCAGAAGTAAAATAATTATGGATATGGATATATTGAATAAAATTTGATAACATATAAAATAAAGTGATTAAGACAGAAATGAAATCTACGACATCTTGCCTTATAGTTTCTTTATTGGCATTGTCTGTGTTTTTATTTTTACTTTTCGGTGAATCAACAGCTTATTTATCCTAAAATAAGTAACAATATGGAAACATGAAAGCCAATCACAGATTTACACACATAGAAACGAGAAACAATACATACACTAGAAATATTAAACAAAAGAAAATAACATTGTTTCATACAACTCAAGACAAAGTATTGAACACAAACAAACTCGAGGCATAACTTATCCATCTAAAAAGGAATTGGTTGATGAGTTATATCATAATTATTCCATAATCTTAGTTAAATGGTTTGGTTGTGGCTTTTGCGTTATCAGTTACGGTGTCATTAACAAAAATATTGTTGATGGTTCATTATAAGTCTTTCACAGAAGTAGTACCTACCTATAGTAAAGTATAGTAAAGTATAGTATTGTATAGTCAAGTATAGTAAAGTATAGTAAAGTATAGTAAAGTATAGTAAAGTATAGTAAAGTATAGTAAAGTATAGTAAAGTATGGTAAAGTATAGTAAAGTATAGTAAAGTATAGTAAAGTATAGTAAAGTATAGTAAAGTATAGCAAATTATAGCAAAGTATAGCAAATTGTAGCAAAGAATATCAAAGTATAACAAAGTATAACAAAGTATAACAAAGTATAACAAGGTATAACAAGGTATAACAAAGTATAACAAAGTATAACAAAGTATAGTAAAGCAAAGTAAAAGTGTCATTAATTATGTTCTAACAATGGAAAATTACAAGAGGTTTCCTCAACCGAGGTGATGAGAAACAACTGAAAGGGGCTGACCCTGCATACAAATACGAATTGTCTTTATTGTGAAATGTAGCTAGGTACATTGTTAGTGTACAAGAATTGTTAAATAGGTTTTAAGTCTCACTACACTTCCACCTTTTACAAGGTATACAATAATCAAAATTTCAATTCAACAGAATTATAAAAATACTAATTATCATATTAGAACGATGTCAGGAACTAAATTAAGAATAAGTACCTAAAATTAAATTGTCATAAAGGGTTGACCTAGTTTAGGCTCCAGATCGCACACTCGGGCCAGTTTTACGACGATTAAGATACTGTACCGTTTTTGTGTGATAAATAAATATATTTTATTTATTATAATTATTTATAAATATGTCAAACAAAAGATAAAACTAAATTGTGCCATCATAATATGTCAATAAAAACTTAAATTAAGTTGTGCCCTCCTCATATGTCAATCAATGAGTTTATTTAAATATCCATTTCATTTAAGGAAGAGTCAGTGAGGAAGTCTACAGTTGTGTAATAAGCTTTATCAGTAGCAGCTTCAATAGCCTTTCTGAAGAGGTTAGTTGTCAAGTTTTGCAATTAGAAGGGATGCTATCATGGATATTAACATGCTCAGCTCGTGTTGCAGCTTGTAGCTACAACGCTATAGTTCAGTACGACCTATTAAGAAAAAAACTTAAAGCAACACAATAGAATAATTTGTTGGATCGAACTTATGATAAAGTTTTAACTATTATTTATGGCATGGAATTAAGACAATCTAGTTTTTTTTGTAAGTTATTGTTTTTACTAATTACATACATATTCCACCCTTTGACTTGATCCGTGATTGTGATGTGAGGCTAGGGAATAACCTGATATCTGTGAAATATTAACATTTTATTTTAAGAAAAGCCTCTATTAAACAATAACTGATCATATCGCTGGTACTTAAAACAACTTTTATTTCGGTAAGTTTTGATCATCAATTGACATATTGCTGGTAATTGAAATAACTTCTAATTGACTTAGTTTTGAACTAAAAGGTTGAGAATTTTAGTGGCAGAATAATGGGCTCATTATTTTTATGAATATTTTGATACATTCTTATTGAAGTGTTAATAATGTCAACCCTGGGTTATTTTTAATTAAAATAGACTTAGTTTTGATCTATAAGGTTGAGAATTTTAGTGCAGAATAATGGCTTCATTATTTTTATGAATATTTTGATACATTCTTATTGAAGTGTTAATAATGTCAACCCTGGGTTATTTTTAATTAAAATAGACTTAGTTTTGATCTATAAGGTTGAGAATTTTAGTGCAGAATAATGGCTTCATTATTTTTATGAATATTTTGATACATTTTTATTGAAGTGTTTATAATGTCTACCCTGGGTTATTTTAAAATTAAAATAACTTAAATTTTATTGCACAGGGTAATATAACAATAAATACAACAAAGAATAACACTCAATATATGCAGCCTTATGCAAGATAGCAGTTTCTTCCAGGCAACTTTGGGCTGGAGAAAACAACTAGGGTTATTACCCTTATATATATTCCCTATTGGGAATGGGTGCATTATAAACGGAATTAGAAATTGAAATTAAATCAATTTGTTTGCGCATGGTAATTAAACAACAAATAGAGGGAAATACAACAAAAATAACACACACTAGTCTAGGTAGCTTTATGCCAGAAAACAGTTTCTTTCAAGCAACCTTGGGCCAGAGAAAACAAATAAATAGGGTAATAAAAGGGTACATTATAAACAGAGTTAGAAAAAGTATATAATTACAACTTAATAATTATGGAGGAAGAAAGTAGATAAAATCATAAATTAGGAGAAAGAGAATTATAAATTATAGATTTATCCATTTTATTACAGTTACCATGGGATGGAGTCGAGAATCGGTATCAGTAGGCCATGGAGCTAATACAATAATAATAGTTTTGTATAAATTACTGGATGTTACCATGGGATTGTGTCGAAATGTCGCTGTTGACTCTTAAGCAATTGCAATCATATTAGTTACGATAAGTTATAATAAGTTGGTTAGTTGATTAAAAGTAAGTAATCAAACATATTTTCATTACCTTATAGCAAATTTGTGTGGTATCAAATTTTGTCAGGATGGACGAATGTTATAATTATTGAGAATTAAAGTTATCTAATAGGTTATAAAAGGAATCTAAATTTAATAGAACAGTGTATTGTCTATGGAAGTCAAAGTCCACAATCTGTAGTCGTACTTTTTATTGAAAATTAAACAAATGTCGTTGTTAAAATTAAAATGTTGGCTTTATAAAGTTATAATTGTATTTAATAATTATATTCAAAACTTGCATGATGTTATAACCAAAAATAATAACAGTTTGGCCGGAAACAAACTCGGCAGAAGGCCGTTTGGTGTTACCGGCCATATTGTTTTGAGCGAGCTATAAAGGAGGTAGGATAAGGCGAAGCGGGCCTCATTCTGCATCGGGAATTCAAAGCAAAGCTAAGTATTCTATTACATCGATGTGAGATTGTTGGTGTTGTAAATTGTTAGATATCTAATGCGAAACAAACTTGAATTAGCATCAAATAGTTTCTGTTGGAATTTGTTATTCTTTGTCACAATATTCTATTGTTGTAAATGTAATAAAACTATTATCCACTCAATGGTTACGCACGCTTAAATATGCTTACGGGGCAATGGTTACTCAGCACAGCTCCGCTCCGCTCCGCTTCGCTCGCTCGGCTTTAAATTAAGTTTTTCTCAAAAACTATAAGGATTTAATAAAAACAAATTATTGATTTATAATGCTAGTTAAAATTGCAATAAGATTGTATGATTTGTAGATGGATTTTTATTACGATTTAATTAGAGACAGCGAGTTGAAGTTGCAGTAAAGCAAATATTTTACCGGTTTCTTGTTAAAACATGCAATAAATACTAATAAATAAACAATTATTACGGACCAATTTGTGTTTAAATAATAGTTTACAATGTTGTTATTAGATAAAAGTAAAAAAAAGATAACTCTCTTTTAGAAAAATATTGTTTAATTAAAGATATAAAAATGTAAGTAAAGAATCACCCAAAAAGTACAAAAGTATGGATCGATTTCGTATCGACTTCTTTTTTGTAAGTACATAAATTTTAAATATATACTTTTTATGGGTATTGAGGACATAACAAGTATATATTAATGTATTACAACATATTTAGTAAAATATATTTAATTATATTTTTATATTTTATTTTTCCATACTTAGCTAACATTGCCTAAATCACGCAATGGTTCCTTGCCTCCTGGAGGCAAGCAAGTCGGCGAACTTTGGTTGAATATAATCCGACAAAATTTTATTAAATTGGACATTATTTCTTATTCTACGATTAAAATAAGGTGTCTAGATTAAGATTGGTATAATTTGGATAGGAACAGAGAGTGTTTTGACACAATTAATTAAAGTATTTTAATTAGATGTCAGCTTGCCTCCATGAGGCAAGAAACCATTGGAGCGGGTAAAAATACTTGCCTCTGGGAGGCAAGGAACCATTGAGTGGTTATCAGTATGGTTATAATTCAAATACACATTGTGCATTTCACACTTAAAAATGTAATTTGTCTGACGTGTTTTATGAAAATAAAAGTGTTTGATGAAGGGAGAATTGCACCCCTTGGCGAGTTTCTTGCTGGCTCTTCTCGTTACAAGGTCTCCCGCCGTAGGGTTTTCTGAACCAATAGCGTAGCATCCTTGACAATCACAAAGGCTTAGTAATAACTTGAATAAATGAAAATGAATATTAATTATTGAGTTATTTATTGTAATACCTGACCCATAATCTTAACACTAGTCGAAGAACTAGAAGAAGTTACTTAAAATAGTCGATTGTCATAAGTTTATTTTTGCCACATAGCACGGCTCTCCTTACTTTTTGTTAGAATTCCCATAATAATCCTCAACGTGTGAAATGATAAATAAGGGGAAAGTGTAAATAAGGCCCTATGTCTTCATAAACAGGAGCTGAGTCTCATTCCGCATCGTGTTTACATTTATAATCATTTATGACGAAGGAAAGATATATTTATCGCTAACGACGCGTGTACTGTTGTTGTTACTTTGATACTTTTTGGCTATTTATTTACTTGGCAAATAATAAAGTTGCATTTTATTTGATCGCGTAGGTAGTGCTGCTAAGGAAGGATATTTTATTTATCAGTGCACAAATTTTTAGCATCAATTCATAATCAGTAAGTGAACAACTTTCTCCTAGAAACATGGGTCAATGGGAAAAAAAATTGACTTTTCATACAAATCGGACTGATCAAGTGATCGATTTAGTATCCAAAAAAAGTCCATTTTTTTTTGTAATTTTTGTCGTATCGTGTGTTGGTTCAACCCATGTTTCTAGGAGGAAATTTCACTTACCGATTATGCCGATATGCCGATCTTAAAAATTTGTGCACTGATTAAAATTTTTTCCTGTATATAGGTACTAAGACAATTTTTTCCCTGTATAATCTCTTTGGTTGGTTTACTTTAAAATGCTGAACTATGAAATCGAGGTGTTGTATTTACCCTTGTCAACAGTTTTTGTTAGGGTCATTTAAATATTGAATTATGTACAAAACGAAACGAAATATTCAAGATGGCGGGTTGAAATTTGACATACTTCATCTTGAAACATGTAAAATTAATCGTGGAGCGTTTCACAATAAAACAGCGCATAGAAGTTTTACAAATATTTAACGAAAATTCACGATCAATTACAAACACTCGTCGAAAGGTCGAAAAATCTCGTAATTTCAAGAAAAGGTGATTTCAAATGGCCACCGAGATCATGCCATCTGATGCCACTGGATTCTTTTCTTTGGGGCTACGTTAAAGATAAAGTCTACAGCAACGATCCACGAAACATAGACAATATAGACAAGATATTCGCCGAGTTAATGGTGAAATAAGTAGCGAAATGTGTGATATTAGCAGCGAAATGTGTAAAAGTGTCATGAAAAGCTTGCACGCAGCAAAAATGCCCGTGGCGGCCATTTAGCAGATATTCTATTCAGATAAAATTGTACAAGTATCTTCTTTAAAATAAAACAAAACTACGAAGAAATTCCAATCCATTCGCGTGATTTTGAGATTGAGACAAATCATCCTATACCTACTTTTGGGACACCCGTTATAAAAGGAAAATAGTTATTTATTCAACTCTACGGGAATATTTATATACATGCGCCCACCAGGTACGTAGTGCGCAAAAATTGGACTAACTTCTATTTTAAAAAATATAAGTTGGTCTAATATTCGAAAATATCTGTTTGGTAGTTATTTTGATTTACGAGTTTAAAGAAACTGAATGGTATTTTTTTTCTTAACTATTTATTTATTCAACAAATACATATCATTACAATATTATTCTACAAATGCCTATTATATTGTATTAGAATAGATTTTAAAAAGGTACCTACCAATAATATTTATTTTGTAAAATCTAAGACATATTTCTGAAGGGATTTTTTATCTTATCTTATCTTAAAAAAAGAACATTAAACATCATAGGTATTATGTGGTAAACACACTAATAGGTACAGAAATACGTATTTTATGATAAGCTTTTATGATTTCAAAATAAAGCCAATCCGTATTCATGTATCCATATCTTTTGTATTCAGGCAATTTATTCGAACTATTTCGAACGTCGAACTATTACGTGTGCCGGAAACCATATCAAAATATTCAGGCTTTAGATCTTTCAGATTTTCGATATGCTTGCGGCAATCTCGCGGTCTCATATTTCTTACAAAACTCCGTTGAAAATCGAAATCCTTTTATCTTTGTGGCTTACACATACGACAATAACCGTTACTATATTGCTATTTCGTAAATGAAAAGAAAATGTCTTTGTGATTTTCTATCCTACTCATAGATACAGTAAGTACCTAACTTCTAAGTTAAAATAACTGAGAGAATGACACCGCTACTAAAATATTAAATCGGGTCTGTATTAGTATAAGGCGCATTTCCACTAGTCATAACTAAGTCGATATAGAGCATGCGGATACTCCCCGCAGGTGAAGAAAAGACTAATGATATAGATAGAGTTATAGGTAAGTCGATAACGTCATATAACGTGGTCGGCAAGCCGCCTGCGGGGAATCACCACAGCGGGCATAATATTTTATTTTGCTTTATTAAGAAAACATACAGTGATAATTTTTGACAATATTATGCACGATCAATCAATACAAAGTGCATAGTGTATAGGTATGCACTTTTAACATGTTTTTGGATATGAAGTCCGGCTAAAACATGAAAAATTTATGAGATTCGGAATTTTCCCGCACCCCGCATGCGAGGACTACCGACTAATGAAAACGGTTCCTTAGCGAACTCTATATCATTATGTTACAGAAATAACCCGCACCTCGCATACGGGCCCCATGGACCAATGAAAATGAGCCTTAAGTGATAGTACATAGTACTGTTTCTCTTGTTTATTAACAGAAGAGCCGTTCCGAAGAAAATACGTTTTTCCATTCACTCCCATTGATATTAGGAATGTTACTAGTAAGGCGATGGAAATGATCGGTGATTAATAGAGCAGAAAAAGAATGCCGTCAAAAGTATTAATTGTATACGTAATGATATGAATAAGAAGGGAATAAAATAAGGAGATGACTGCTGATGGAGCGGACTCTAGCACCTGTTATCTTCTCATGAAGATCTACTGCGAGGTGGAAAATAGTGCCGAGCCCGAGCCCAGATATAATTAGGATAAGGACAGGAAGATGGTGATGTTGCACTCAATCATTCACACTACGCATACGCATTGGCTTAGCAACCACGGACCAAGTGAAACTATTTTCAGGAGGAGAAGATGATAATAAGGATAGAAAAGAATGGCAGAGGATTCTGATGGTGCTGTTTTGTGCCTTCAACACAGCGCAGGCCACAGAGCCAGCTCGCGAACGAGCTAATGAGTCGGGGGCGATGTGACGTTTCACCATTTGCCATACTTCGGATCACACCGCAAGCGACTTCGTCGTCGCTCGTCGCTCGTCGCTCGCCTCTTTCTCTCTCTCGCAATATGAAATGTGGTGAAACGACGACGCATCGCCCGGCTCGTGACCTCGGCCGTCAACTGGCAGTGGCAGTGTGGTTTGCGTTTATGCTCTCTAAACGTCAATTAATATTAACCACATATCCGGTATGCAATATAACAAGCTTACCACCTCTTACATTAACAAAAGCTTTTACGCCAAAAACTTAACTTATTGGAAAAAATGTGATTGAAAAAAGCCACCAGCCCTATTAGTAGCTTTCAGGCGGGATTCAAACCCGCACCCCTGGGAATCCAGCCCAATTCTCAGACCAACTAGCTACCGAAAGGCTTACAAGACTCGTCGAATTTATCTATCACTTTTGATGCTGTAGGCAAGCGTTGCTTCATCAATGTTAGGAAACCTTCGCATCCGAAAGTAACATTTTCACAAATGTTTCATAAATTTCGATTAAGATTAAAATTAAACAGACATTAAATGCCGTCTGTTGGGTTTTTTCTATCACAACTTTTCATTAATTACACAATTGCATTGTGAATGACAAAAATTTAATTAACATCTTTTAAATGTGACGGTTTGTGGCAGTGTTTATTGTTTAAGGCTCGCAGATCTTCTTGAAAGTTGAAACTAAATAAATGAAAATTCTCATTCTAAAAAGCATATATCTACTTAGTTTTTAACTATGTACAAATGAAAAATTTAAAATGAAATATTTAGATAAAAATCGACCCGTCTCACAACTAGCTCCGATGGGACTCGAACCCACGACCTTTCGCTTTCCGGGCGACTGCTCTAACCACTGAGCTACGGAGTCGTTACGAGAAGCGTCGAATTTAACCAATACTTCTTACTCGCTGTATAGTCAGCGTTAAGGTTAGAGCAGTCGCCCGGAAAGCGAAAGGTCGTGGGTTCGAGTCCCATCGGAGCTAGTTGTGAGACGGGTCGATTTTTATCTAAATACTTCATTTTCCATTTTTCTGTAATAAAAATTGCATTGTAAATGCAAAAAACTAAAAATTAAAATAACATGAAATATTTAGATAAATTTGAACCGTCTCACAACCAGCTCCGATCGGGCTCGAACCCACGACCTTCCGCTATCCGAGTCCCATCGAAGCTGGTTGTGAGACGGGTCGTTTTTTAAATACTTCATTTTTAATTTTCTAATAATCAAAATTGCATTGTGAATGAAAAAAAAGTGAAAATTTAAATAACATGTACAACAAATGAGTTTAAATAACAACTTCTGTGCCTAACTGCCTTGTAAACAAAATAGCAGTCCTCAAATAAAAGCCGTTTAATCAAATTTCAGTTGTTTACGTACTTAACAATATCTACTGAAGTTTGGGTTAACAAGTTAGGGAGGCGCGAATTTCAATTAATTCATTAAACAACAATTTTCGTTACCTCCATTCTAAGAAACGGAAATTGAAACAAAACATTTTCAGGTCTGCTCATAATATAAGACCTATTTAGCATCTGATTTGTTATTATTTCAACTTACTCGCAAGTTCTGCCGTGTAAATAAGTATAGCACATTTATAAATATATATATACAAATACAAATACAAAATGTTTTATTTGGTACCAGGCATAGGACATTGCGATAAACATTACAAAGCAAAAACAAACAGCAGGTAGGTACATAAAATAATAGTGAAAAATTTATAATAAACACAAAAGGTAACCAGTGTCCCACGTCAGTACCAAATGGGTGTCCAGTTCAGCATTGAGTCAGCAATAAAGCCGACGCTGATTTTCAACTGAATCTTACTAAATAAATAACGAATTAAACAGTACCTACCTAATCTAAGAGTAAGGGTAGTATAAAGTTTTACTTTAAAATTTTGGGTCGAGTAGGTACACTTAAAATTTCATCAACATTTGTCCTACAAAATATTTAAAGATATCGATAACTTAACAAACGAAAAATGATGATCATAATTAACTAAGTAATATGCAAAAGAACAACCAAACAAAATTACTAAGTAATATTCAATTGTAACAATATTTTTGTTGATCGAACTAAACAATATTTAACACAGCTTAAATTTATGTGCGTACCTACCACGTATTGGTCACTGAAATAAAACAACTTTAGATTTAAGAGCGGATTACATAAAATTTATTTAACACTTTAATATTGTATCATCATCAGCCATGCCGAGTCCACTGCTGAACATAGGCCTCCTCCTTTGAGCGCAAAGAGTGGATGTGGGCTGTTTGCAGCCATGGGCTTCCCGCAACCTTCACCAGGTCATATCGGTTCAATATGTATGAATTAGGTGTTTTAATTTTTTTTTTAATGTTCCCGATGATTCAGCACTTTTTCAAGTGACCCGTGAACACGACCCGTGAAACGGTGCCAGAACGAAAGTAGTTTTATTTCGAAAAACATAGTGAGGTTTGTTATTTTTTACTATCGATAGTAAATAAACCAAACGATATTCATTTTTTAAATATACGGAACACATAAACACTTATCTATACCAATATTGAAAAGAGGAATGATTTGATTTTTTGTTTCTTTAAATTTTTGTAATGGATAAACTTAAAAACTATTCGACCGATTTTGAAATTTCTTTCACAATTAGTAAGCTACATTCTTCTTGAGTGACATTGGCTAAATTTCATTCCGATATTCTTTAGCCACTAGTACTCAAAAAAGCTTTTTCTGGTTTCCAATAGATTTATTTACTGACTGCACACACCTTTTGCTTAGTTAATCTGCGTAAATCGTCCGTCGGCTGCCCTCACGTTTCGCCATAACACAAGGGAAAATTTACTGAGCTATAACTGAAGGCGGGAAGCAACTTGGGCCGTTTCACCATACAAACGTAGTCCCCTGTTTCCTCCCTGAAAAATACTAGTAGAGGAATATTTGTTTTCCAAAAAATCTGTGGCCAATATTGTCAAAGATTTAATTAAATTAATATTGTGTAAAAAAAGCTTTTCCGCTGGTTTTAAAATATGTAAATTTGATTATGTAAAAAACGGAAAACACAGAAACACGACCAAAGCCTTAAGCCCTTTTATTTTTTTTATGAAAAGAGTAATTAAATCGGACAAGTAAGCCGCAATTGTCTCTATCGCGCTCTGTGGGGGAAGCAATAGACAGAGTAAGTAAGAGTAGTTTTCAATTCTCTCGTCATTGCGGTTTCCTCTTAACCGGCCATGTGGTCAGTTTGTTAAGTACAGTATACTGACAATATCACATGGAGATGTAGTAGTTGCAATAAAAGGTGTAAGCGATAAAAGCTCGCTCAATGTCCAAAAGGTGAGCTTGAAATGCTTGACTGTATTACAAGAAACATGGAAAACGCTATTATGCAACATATTTAATTTTGAAATTCTGCAGGTTATTTGGAAGCATGGTTTCTGAAGCACTGAAAAGCATTTTTCACGATTCGCTCTTAGATAGTTTTGTCCAAATGTTAAACAGACCGGATATATTCATGGATATATTAGTAACGATGACAGCTTTTAACTTAGTCTTCTGATCCATGTTTTTAAAAGACTTGACAATTAACTGGCAAATTATTGCAACCAGATATAAAAAAATATATTTGGTTAATTTGTGTATATGTAGGTATGTTTTTTTCTAGCGAGACAATTTCCATTTTATATGTTATAACGAGAATAAAATAAACTCATTTGTAAACTAGTCACAAAAAAGCAATCAAATATTTTTTGAACTGAAGTCTGAAGTGAGGTCCTTTCGTTATCCAAACCCACTGAATTTCAAATAAGGTGTATTCGCTATATAGCTTTTATGCTTACTTACCTTAAAATGTTTTCAGTACACCCCTATCAATCAATTAATAAGTTAACTGGGAATACTGGCAACTTTTACTTAGGTAGAACTTGAAGTAGGTACCTACTTCAATTGTCTGTCTACACTGTGGCAATCTGTCAAGGACAATTAATTGCTCCTTAATTAAGCTACGGTTGAGCATTGCCGTGACGGATGAAGGATTGAAAGCAACAACGTCCAAATAACGAATGTTAATAACAACTGTCTGTAAGTGAAAATTTGTTTACATATTAAAAAGATAGAGACGCAAAAGAAATGTAGTTACAGCTCCGCTAAAATAGCTCCACCAGTAGACAGTTTCACTATTCCTGAGTAATATAGGCTTTATTATTTTATCCCGATATTCCTACTGGAAGGGGAACTGCGCGCTAGTTTAATATAAGTGTTGACTAACTAGCCCCTGTTGGCTGTGACCTTTTCATAAATTTTGATGAATTCTGGCATAAAGGTAGGTTGAGTTTGGAGAAGGCCATGTTCACATTCAGGTAAAAAAGTGAACACTTTAAGTGATTTAGCCGAGCCGAGAGTGCGATATGAGTGT
Source organism: Crambus lathoniellus (assembly GCA_949710035.1). NCBI lineage: Eukaryota > Metazoa > Arthropoda > Insecta > Lepidoptera > Crambidae > Crambus > Crambus lathoniellus. The sequence continues at coordinate 21,436,232 of OX453306.1, forward strand.
CTAATAATTTTGATTTTAATTGTAGAAGTGGTGACAATAACGTGATCACATAAATTTTGCTGCCGATTATAGCTACATAATCAGTCATTCAATCAACTCGACCGGAACCTGTGATTGATGAGAAAAAAGTTATCGCCGGGGTAAATGTGATTCAGGGAAAATATAATGAGATTAATGTTGTGTGGGAACATAATTCCGTTTTAAATTGGATAGGTTTTACCTTTTAGCTTGTTAAATACTTTTTAAAATAGAGATCTGAATAAATTAGAAAAATATTTAGGTAAGTATAAAAATATTATAAATAATAAAACATATGATAACATCGTATGCGGACTAAGGACAAGTCCTACCACAAACATACTCAATACAATATAAATCATAACATTTATTTAACACACAGTGGATATAGATGGACATAACTGTCGTAAATTAAATTACAAAAACACAAAAAAAAACTTACAACCTAATGTTCCACATGGCTGCATCAAAAGGGATTTAAGTAGTCCAGCATGTGTCAGTGTTGAAGCTGACTCTGGTTTTCGAAAAAATTCTAAATCTATGGGTTTTCTAGACTAGACCCCCTTTTTGATTGACACGTCGATGTCAATACGGATGCATTTTAGAAAAATAAATACAAAATAAAACTAAGAATAAAACTAACAAAATTTACATTTAAGAAATGACAAGCATGCATAAACGTCTGCCTTATTTTGTCTGCTTTTTTATAATCATACTATATAGCTGTATTTATGGTGTACCTGTATACTAAAAAGTGAACAACAATAATGAGTGACTGATGATGTTATGAATTTGAGTGAATGAATGATGTGTAAAAATTAATTAAATACAATATACCCCCACTGAGAATCGAACCCGGGACCTCTGGGTCCAAAACCGGAGGTGTGAACCACTAGACCACAGAGGTGGCTATTTCGGGAAGTAAATTTTCATAAGCTCTACCTCATTTCTCGTACACAAATGTATTCCCTAATTCATCACCCACATATACCATACCCATAATAACACTAAGCAACAAAGAAAACCTACTATCAGTTCCCAATTACTTTAAGTAAAATGATGTAAAATAAAGCGTCATTTCGATTGTAAAAAGATCCAATTAACAAGGCGACACTAATTGAATAGTCGACATGATAAGCTATGATAAAAATTAAAACGATAGGTCACAAAGCCGGCACTCATTTTATTAAAAACGTGAATGATCGTACAAAATTTTCGGAAGTTATCAGTTGAAGCTTCGGTCAAACCAACGTTGCAGGTATGAAACTCAGTGCGGGAAGTCTCTACAGAAATAGCGATCATTATGATTATCGAATTCGGTTAGGTAAGTCAGTGCCGCCAGGTTGTGGTGATTCCTCACAAATTAGGGGTGTTTTTATAGATGTAGGTAAATTTTTTTGGAGAAATGATTTTCTGTTGTATTGTTGAGGGAAACGTATCTGAGTTTCGGTGGAAGTGTAGTTTTAGTTACAGTTAAAGTGTATTTTAGTATGCTTTTTATGTTTGATTCGTACCAAGCCACTAAATTATTATTTTTATTTTAAAACAAGATTTTTATTCGAGTGGCAGTGATGTAAAATTGATTTTACTGCATATAGAATCAACCGATACTTGGATTTAACATCTTATAAAATAAACCAATAATTAGATAATATAATAAGTGTCCTTGTGTTGTGCGGGGAAAGCAAGACGGGCATCTGGCACGTCATTACGCGTCAGTAATTGACAAGCCGCCGTTGACAGGGCCGCGCGATTGGCTAAGCTGAAATATTCACCCTCTCTCTCACTCGCTCGAGCATTGCGGCGACGGCAGATCCGTAGCGATGATATTCGTTAGCTTTAAATAATATTTGTGGTTAGCTCAGCGGTTGTCAGCGGGCTTTTAAATTTCCACGCTATGTTTGACGTAAACATCGCTAAGTTCTTTTTCAGATCGTTAAGTCAGCGATGGTTGCTGTAGCAATTTACACGAATTACAATACAAAACTAGTTTTAAGGATATAGCATAGGTAAAAAAAATATCGTCGATGGCCGTTGCTTACTCAAGCGAGGGGGTGCTGGGATCGGTAAGACTCCGGCCGCGGCACTCTCGTAGACTGAGAAATACGTGTAGACGCGGCATGCAGCGCGCATTCTATTTACATCTAAAATATCACCTATGTGCGCTTTTACTAAGGAAATTATATTATGTAGAATACAAGAAGAATTATTATGAATATTTATTGTAAACGTCGGTTTGTAGGAAGAGTAGATCTTAGATATTATTCGTATGTAGTAAAAAAAGCTCTTTTTAACAAAGATAGTCACTTCAAACGATTCTTCAAAATGCACAGCAGCAGCTATTTATATTTATTTTCTATCTCTAGATCATTTCGATAACATATCCATTATCGAAATGATCTTCGCAGGCAAAACTACAACATTTGCTACAAATTACACTTAAAAAAAAAATGTATACTGCTCTAACCAGTAGGTACATTTTCAGATTTATTCCAATCAAATTAATAAAACTTATAATTTAATATGAAAAAATATAAATAACTCATACTAGCCCATCATCTAATACTTTTTTACAAAATAAATCTACTTAGTTAATCAATATTTAAATAAGTATACCGTTTATATAAAATCACGCTATCAATCTATAATATAAATCAATATATAAAAAAACACTTAAATAAAAATATTGTTTAAGTACAAAAAAATAAAATAAAATACATATTATTCCAATACCAAAAATGATAATATCAAATAATACAATAACTTGTGTCATTGAAAATTGGAAGCAACGATCACATACACCCAGATACAAGAAAATATCTAAAAGTTAGTTTTCGACATTTACCCGTCCGAGAATCGAACCCGGGACCTCAGAGATAGTGGCACCTAGAAAACCGGTGCGTACACCAATCGGCCATGGATATCGTCGAATTTGTTTAAACAAAATGTAGCGCAACTGAAATAATTGATACTTTGTTTACTAATGTAAACTTGCCACGTAAGGTTATAAATCAGCCACTTTAAAAAAACCTTTTTTCATTACTCATTTTAAAATATCTTTATTTTTCACTGTCACTATTTTTCGCCATGTACGCATCATATCCCTTGTGCTCTAAAAATGGGTAAAAAACGTAAAAACTAAAGTACTTGAATAAAATTTTGTGTGAATAGATTCACCCAGAAGATGCCTATTCACTTGCGACTTTAAGAGGTTTGGGTTGTAGGTACTCGGGCAAACAGAAGCCGGCAGGGTATTCCAGGCATGATGAAGGAATACTTAATTCTCTGAGCGTGAGTTTAAAGGAGAGGGCGGAATGAGGTTATGCAACTCAGATGCACACTCGTTAAAGCATATCTGACAAGTGACTCAGGCGATGAAACTCATAGCTGAGGTCCCCCATCGACAGTATGGGAGTGCTTATTCGCAAGGCCAGATAAAGAGGTACGCACTGTGTATCAGACTAACACCAGTAACATATAGATCCTTACTACCGAACTTAGTAACTGTACGGTCACTTCAGTCTACAAACCTCCCAATGCACCGTATTACTTCAGCTGTCCGCCGACCTTTAACGCCCATCCGGTAAGATTCGTCCTTGGTGACTTTAATAGCTATAGCGAGAACTGGGGATACAGAACCAGTGATGACAACGGAGTGAAGGTTGAAGAATGGGTTGATGGACACATACCTACTATCTTTGATCCATGATCCAAAACTTCCGTCATCATTCAACAGCGGTCGCTGGAAAAGGGGTTAAAACCCTGATCTAATCTTTGCCAGTGATCACATAGATCACCAGTGCGTGAAGACAGTAAGTGGTGCAATACGGAGGACCCAATTATGTGCCAGGCCTTACGACCTGAAGGATAAAATAATAAAATAAAATAAAAAATATCTTTATTCAACTTGACTTAATAAATAAGCTCTTTTGAATCGTCAATATTTTCGTTCAAGACTTTTTTAACTGATAAGAAGAAGGCGCAATAAACTTATCAGCTTTAATAATTGGAGTAACGATATTTCCAAAGATTTATATCGTTAACTTTTACAACTTTTTCATTATAATATTACATTAGTTCAGCTAAGGTTATGTGTTACATCAAATTCATGCATTACGGTCTTTCAAATACTCGTCTACTTTATAATATCCTTTGCCCATGAGCGATTTTTTGCCATGACTTTTGAATTTGTGCAAAGGCAGCTCTACTAAATTCTGTAAAACTTTATTAAAACTAGCTACGCTTTTCCCCAAAAACGAACTTCTTGTTTTTTCAAGTCGAATCCTTGGAACGGCAATCTTATTTTTATTTCTTGTTTTGAATTGATGTATATTGCTACGTTTTATAAATGTATTGAGATACTTCTTCACATATACCATATTCTCATATATGTATTGTCCTGCAACAGCTAATATGTTGATTTCTTTTAAAGAATCTCTTGGCCAAAGTTTGTATATGGCGCGAATAGCTCTTTTCTGAAGCACAAAAATACTTTCGATGTTAGCTGCTGAACCCCAAAGTAATAGGCCGTAGGATAATACACTCTGAAAATAGCTAAAATAGATTAACCTTGCCGTTTCAATATCGGTTAAGAGCCTTATTTCTTTAACAGCAAATGCCGCAGAACTAAGTCTACCGGCCAAGGCTTCAATATGAGGGTCCCATTGAAGTCGATAATCTTATGTTATATCTAAAAATTTTGTACTGTTAATTAATTCTACTACATTGTCATCCAATTTTATGTGAATATCAACCTGTCTTACATTTTTTTTTTCACATTTTGTTTTTTTCGAGTTTAATGATAGATTAATTGATGGTACCACGGCAAAAAGAAATTGCCACAGTACCATCAATGGTAGTCTAATGGTACCATGGTAAAGGAATGGATTATTGCTATGAAACCAATGCACAACTTTCGATAAAGTACTATTTACTTCGTCAGAACAATTATTACCTCTGTCAACTTTAAAGACTAGAGGAAGTGTCATCAGCAAATAGCACTGTCTCGCATAAATTTTTTGCTTAAAAAGGAAGGTCATATATATAAATTAAAAACAGCAAAAGGGACCAGTATTGACCCCTGGGGTACGCCTATGTTGATAGGGGCTCCAGTAGACTCAGTTTTGTTCATAACTACTTTCTGTGTTCTTTCACATAGATATGATTGCATAAGGCTAACCGATTTAACATAGACACCATAATGTTTTAATTTCCTTAAACGCGTTTGGTGATTAACACAATCGAAAGCTTTGGAGAAGTCACAATAAATACCAACTACATCTCGCTTGCTTTCCCAAGCATCAAATATATGTTTTTAAATATAATATGATAGGATGACATACCAAGACCAGTATGAATTAGATCCCATCTCACAGGACACCATCGATTTTGGGAATGAATTGCTAGAAGCCATATCCGAAACAACGAGAGAAAAGTGGAACAAGCTAATCGAAGGCGTAGATATGACGCATAAAAGCAGGAAGGCATGGTGTTTTATAAGGAAACTAAATAATGATCCTAAAATAGCTGATCGTCATTCCAATGTGACCACAAACCAGATCGCTCACCACTTACTCCAAAATGGGAAAGCTTCCACGAAAAGTCTCCAGAAGAAATTTACACGAGACCCTGGTAAAAAGGTTAACCACTTGGACGAGGCTTTTACAGAAACAGAGCTCAAGTTTGCCCTTGATAAGCTCAAAGAAGGTAAAGCCGCTGGCTTTGACAACATCAGGGTCGAGCAGCTGAAACGGTTTGGTTTCGTACTACTTATACAAAACTGTCATTTCTTCCATGGCCGCTTCCAAAGGGTATGTAATCTAATCACTGACGTTTTAGCCACCTACTTTTAATAAATGACATTTGTGGCAGAGAGTGTTTATAAAACTTCTTCGAGATTATTTATTTTTATGAGTTTATTATCTTTGATATAATATATTAGTCAGTTTAAAGTTAGCCCGCCATTTCTTTATACTTTGTGTAATGAAATTTAAATAATGAAATAAATATTCCTCCTTCGGAAGTACTTGTACCTATGCAATATTTCATTAGAGTATCAAAAATTTTACTCCGACTATGCATGTCTCCTTACAGAACTCCGCAAACTTATCTGACGCGGTGGTTAAATTTGAGAGTTTAAACTGTCAATACAGCTGACAGACCTTTCATTCTTTTTTATTGCTACTGGCGCCTCAACCATCGGTTTTAGATATTGTTGTGGGGATTTCGAATTTCGAATTTCAAAACCGCGAGAGCATTTCTTGCAAGAAATTGTATGCATGCTCTATTTTGTACTAATAATGGATAACAGAATCAGTAATAAAAATGTTTTGAACCTGAAATTTACACAAAATGGTGCGGTTTATGTTCCTCACTCAAAGGAAAGAAGATGGACTTCTCACAGTCTCATAAAATTGGTGTAATGGTGATAGATCAACTAGGTATATAAAATCCTTACGTCGGTTTTATTTCAAGAATTGCTTATACATTATGTCTCTGTAAAAAACTTTTTCAACAAGCGAATTTCTTATTTCGTGATGCAATTTTTTACACCTACCTATCTTAATTTTCTCACATTTTTAATTTTGAGGAACCTAAAACGAACATAAATTTAATATACAGTAGTAGAAGTTAGAAACTTAGACTAATTATGTACCTACAACACAACAAAATATTGGTACTCAAATAGGTACAACTTTTATGGGCTCTTAAGTATCTTAGGCAATACTATCCGTCACTTTTATTTCAAACTATTGATGTTTGCTTTAGGTAATGAGTAAAATAACTTGTCCTAGGTTACATAGGTCTATGGTTATGCAATAAATGGCAAAGCACTCATCTATACCCAATCCTGAAGCGCTATTTCAATATTTCCTAGCAAAATAAGCATCTTTAAAAAAAATTATGATCCTAGTGTGAGTTGTTTTTTTCAATTTTGGCGCAATCGGAGCGATACAGTCTCCACGTCCAAACGCCGCCAATGCCAGGCGGAGACTGAATAATTATGCTGCGAGACGGTGCACGATGCATTTTGGGATACTAGTTATTGACTATAAATATAACAAAAAAAATTTTTAGTAACTTCCCTAGATATGACTAAGAACTACTTACACAAAAAAAATTAGCTTGATTACTCAAATAGTTATTGAGATAATTGAGTTTAAGACGGAAAAAGGGGGTCTTGAAAATATTTTTTTTTTAGTACATTGTATTTATTTGATTCAAATAAATTTTAGTAACTTCCCTTGATAAAGAAAAGATCTATCACATATAATATTTTGGAAGGCCTAGCAATGATACTTTGTCAGGAAATTTAATTTAAAAACATTGAAAATTCTGAGTTTGATCGCCGCAATAGCCTTAACTATTATTTATTGGCTTGCTGTCGCTCAAATATACTACAAAACACACTTTTACTATAAAAATAAACCCCTTAACCCACCAAATTCCTCATTTTGAGTTAACGACAACCGTCGATAGCTTAAGATCGAAAAAAGTCGGGACTGCAGCCCCTGAATGATAAAATGTGGAGCAGAGCAACTTTGATTTCATAAACGTATTTTTCTAAGATTTTGGAATTTTATTTAATATCACCCTATTTAGCCGACTCAAAAAGGAGGTTATCAGTTTGACCTGCATATTTGTGATATAGTTGGAATTGGATATAGAGTTCTATTTAGGCTTACAAGCACGTGAGCTAAATTTCGTAATATATGTTTGTTTACATGTATGTTGGGGCAGAAATGTTCTCGAATGGCAGGCCCCCAACCCCTACAAGATGGACCGACGATCTAGTCAAGGTCACGAGAAGCCCCTGGATGCGGGCAGCGCAGGACCGATCTTTGTAGAGATCCTTGGGGGAGGCCTAAGCCCAGCAATGGGCGTCTCGTTTGGCTGACATGATGATGATGTTGATGATGTATTTTTATATGACTATTTGTCTGATCATAACTGTATGTTTATATGACTGTCTGATCATAACTGTATGTTTATATGACTGTCCACGAATTTCTCGGAAATAAAAAGTCAAATCGAAATTATTATGTTTGACTTAAATTGTTAAACACCCAGTATTCCAACTAAGGGAACTGGCTGGGAACAGTCTAAATTTTATCGAAATTGGTTCAGTAGGTTTTGAGATATTAGTATATTATGGTACACTTAAATTTAAGAAATAGAAAAAAAAACCATTTTCAAGAAGTACCAATTTAAGATATTATTTTGTCCTTTTCAGTTGAAAAGGACAAAATAATATCTTTAAAGAACAAGAAAAAGGCACCGACCTCAAAAAGTTAAGTACCTACTTTACAGATATTATGATATCCTTTTCAGTTGACTTGACAGGTACTTTTTGAAGTCGGTTTGAATGTAAAGTATGTTTTTAATAAATATTCAAATTCTTTGTTAAGTTTACAGACGTCCGAAGATACGAAAGTCTATTTACAAGCCCGTTAGTAGCTGGTTAGTAGTTAGTAGAAAATGGAGGTAGTTAGCATCTATAGAGCAACAAACACACAACGCCTTCCATTTTATAGTGATTATGATTGCGTTGGACTATCAGTTCGCCATCAATCAAATTGATTGGATGGACTTTCGTTGTAGTACATTCGTTTACAGTCGGTCTCATGATGTTTACAAAACACAATTCATTTCATACTGGGTTCCTTTTAAACATAATTGGGTTTATATTTTAAATACAGGTTTTGTAAAATACTGTTACACTAAAAAATTATAATCAAATTGATTGGATGGACTTTCGTTGTAGTGCATTCGTTTACAGTCGGTCTCATGATGTTAACAAAACACAATTCATTTCAAACCGGGTACCTTTTAAACATAATAGGTTTTAAATTTTAAATACAGGTTTTGTAAAATACTGTTACACTAAAAAATTATAGACAAAATACATAATAGGACCAGTGTCAATCTTAATATTGTTCCTTGTGAATGCGTTGCAATTGCGAACACGAGGAGCGAGTTTAAGTTCTCACTTTAAATCTCAAAAAAAATAAAGCCTACGATCATAGGTACTGAACGCGGGTAAACCGTGGACGGCCACTAGTATCTGTTACTGTCATACATCTATAGACGACGGAAAATTAAATGAAGCACATTGAGCGCGCCCTTATGTTAATTTAAATAATTAATTAATCTTAAATTAATGTGATGAGCTGTCGACTGTATACCTTTTCCGCGTGTTATTGTGGTGTTGTCAAAAAATCTCTTAAAGAATGCAAACCAGAAAATATATGTATATGTAGCATATAAGATATAAGAAACCAGAACCAATGAAGATACGAAGATACGTGCTCACTCCACAGTCAGTAAGTAAAAGAGTTTTGTTTCAATGATTAAGAACCCAATTGTTATACGCATCCTATTTATTACTATTACCGTTCAATTGTTTCATTAAATATCACGTTATTCTTGCGTTAAAAATGAGCCTTTATTAAGTATTTGTTTCGTATCGGATCGTAATAAGTATTCCAGCTGCGATCGGTCGGCAGCTCACGTAGTCGGTGTTGATTCGACCTATTATATTGAGGCTCTCCTTACTCGGCTGAAAGTATCAATCTGTTTTATGTTCACTCAGCGTGTGCTGAGAATCACGAAAAATTATATTGATAAGGAGTATTGAGAAAAGTTTGAAGTTTCTATATATTTACGGAGTTTTCCCTGGGGACGTTTCTGTTCATTTACCGAGCCAGAAGACATGGTTCGATTCTCACTTGAACGGACCAGACTGAAAGATATCCGTCGGTTTCATGTTCACTCGTGGTGTGCTGAGAATTACAATGTGAAATGGCGCTATAAGTGGCTTTATGAAGTGTTTATAGCTCCATCGTTTAAATTACTGTAACCCTCTAACGCTAGGGCCCTAATGATCATAATAAATTTGATTTATAAAAATTTATACTTATTTCGTACTCTGAATTTTAACCAAACGAATTCTATTGTTATGTAAGGTGGTGAAATAAAGCTATGTCAGAGTAGCAACAGCATTTGTGGATGCACTTTTCAAAAGAATACAAAGTCACTTCTCTATACCTAAAGCTAAATCGTTTTGTTACTTCTTAAATATTAGGAAGAAATAGGTTTGAGTATGCCCTACAATGAAATATAGAGCGAACCTCGTGTGCAATCGGGCTCGCTTTATGTGGTGTGGGACCTGCTTGAATTTACATAAATTTTCTTTATCGAGACGACTCCGCGATTCAAGAGAAAATCTTATTCTAGTAAATAGGAGACTAAAGCTTGTACATCAAGCTAAAAGTTTGTAGTGAGCAAGAAATGGCCGCCAAGAGTTTATTTTAAGTTGTTCGGGGACGTGGTTAATTAATTCTTTAAGCAACCACTATTAAGCTGGAATTGCACTAATTTAAAACACTGGATGACAACAAAAAAGTGCCAATTACTTTGTTATACCTCCATTCACGCATATTGGTAACTGCGCTTTCTTTTGTTAATGCTGTTATATTCCCCGTATCCGTTTTTATTGACAGTAAAATGAAGTTCTGAATGATTGGCAAAGATAAATATACTTACAACTTATAAGTGTTAAAATCTTATTGTTCGTAAATATATAATATATATGGTAAATATAGAGGAACACTTCATTTTTACCTATTAACTTTATCACCTTTGCAGCTTACAGCAAATATACACAAAATTTGTGAGAATAAAAACACACGTAGATAAAAGTAATTCTTTTGAATCGTTCAACCTAAAAAAGGTGATATACCAACGTCGTTAACGATAGCAAATATACGTACGTACTTCTTACATGGGCAGATTAATGATCCCACTTCACTCTCAGAGCAACCATCAAACAACATGAGTTATTCAAAAAAACATTCAACGAGCAGCCTTGACTTGGAAACTTACCGACGTACACAGCATAAATTTTGCATGAAATAAGAAGAGCAGAAAATACTTAGACTCGAGAAGGATTTAATATTTGAAGAATGACACCAAAACTTTCTATTTCGAAAAAGGTGTTTCGTATCTTCTGAAGAAGAGGTTTATTCCTTAAATTACTACTTGAAATACTACGTTAGGTTGAAGAAACAATGTTGTTTAATTACAACTCTATTAATTAAAACTATAGTAGGTATAATAAATCTCAGAGTCGTAATTTACAAACAAGTTGTAAAAATGTATGTAGTTCGTAACATTGTCTTTTATGAACATCAAGTGATGACAAAAGATACTCGTATTAAGACTCAGAAGATAAAAGATAATAGACTTACAAAGCTCAAAAATATCTTACTTTCATCTCGCAAAAAGAGAAATTAATTGAAATCTGATTATAATTCCATCTCACGGACGAGCATACCGATGTTGGATTGTCTGATCTCGAAAAGTGACCTACTTTATTTAAAAGAAATTCAATTATGCGCGACAAAGAGTAAAAATCGTGTGTTCGGCATTCGGCATTCGGCGCGGATAAAATAAAATGGCATCCGACTCGTGCTTAGTGCTTTCTATACGCAACGTGTGATATTGGAAATGGTCATTTTCGCATTCTGATAAAAGTTTGAATAAGTTTTAGTACTAGAAACAAGTGTTATCTTGTAATGTATTTGTGTTAAGATGAAATGTACCTAATGTATGGATGTAATTTATTAAAACATTCAAAGGCCAGCCTGTTTTTTTTAAATGTCATGTCATTTAAATGTCACTTGTATTATGAAAATATTTAACCATTTAGCTCTTGTTACGATAAAAGTTTAAAATTGATAATAAAGACAGACAAGACTTGACAATCTTTTTTTCAAAATGCACGTATTTCTAGAGGTCCCGGTTTCGATCCCCAGTCGGGTAAATATTGAAAACGGACTTTTCAATATTTCCTCTGGTCCGAGTGTATGTGGTAATATCCGTCGTTGTTTCCAATATCCATAATAGTGCCTTTACTTTGGTATTAAAACAATGTATGTGATGGTGTCCAATATTTATTTATTTATTTAAAGGCAGATAGAGCAAGAGAAATATTATGTGTATGTTTACGACGACCTACCTAATAACATAAAAAAATATAACGTAGAGGAATAAAAAAAAGTAAAAAAAAAAACAAACGGTTGATTAATAAGCAAGTAATGAACTGTTGAATTGTCACAAACTGTGACTCTAGCTATCTTTTTCTACAACGAAATTTTATGGTGGGAGTATGGCGCTACTCACTTGTGACGTCACATTGTGTCTAGCGCTGTCCTGATGATGCTCTATATCTCCGGAAAGAAGTAAAATACTTCAAAATAAATACCTGTGATGTGTTACTAATATTTAAAAAAAAAATAGTTAAACAAAATAAAAATCATTATGTCCCCTATTGCATATGATTTACAATTGTATCGCATATGTGTGTAAAAAAAAAATAAGAACTTGCTGTTGTCTTCTTGTTAAAAATTCAGAATTGAAGTAATTACCTTCCTAACTCGACACTGTCAAACAGTATTTTAGTAATTAAACTATAATTATCGCTCCATCGCCATAGCATTATTTATTGGCTAAAATAAGCCGAAAGTTTCCTTTGCCTAATATAATTGTAGAACCGTTGTCTAACTTTTACCCAATAAACGTGTATTCTCACGATCGATTGCACCTCGAACGAAACAAGGGGCTTCAAAAACTGCAACTCAGCGGCTATCTATCAAGCCTCACCGCTTCTATCTCGAATCCATTAAATTTATTAAACAACCATTATACCGCCCGTCGCTCGAAAATTATTAATGTACGCATCTCTATGGAAATTGTGGCCAAACATGACTTATAGGTTACAAAAAAGGTGTATCGTTGTAATGCTAAGCCTTGTGACTGTTCGATAATAAATTAAATGTTTATTAAATAACACTCCTCACAGTCGAGTAAAAATGCAGTGATTTGTCATAGCTTCATAACAAAACAATAATTGTGGCAGGGTTAGACAGCATAATGTATCTTTCTGGAACTCAAAATAATTATACTTATAATTATTTTATTTATTTTAGTATATACAACAGGGTAGCACTTGTCTTAGCCTTCATCACCTTTATCATCACTTAAGTGGTGATAAGGCTGAAGGTGGAAGCGCATTACTCCCGGAATCCTCAATCACCCAGGAACTGGCGTCAGACTTAGATAAGATGATGATAGCTAGCCACTTGAGAACAAGTCCTACCACTAAACAAACCGAATACAATAAGTAACCCCACCGGGAATCGTACACGGGACCTCTGGGACGTAGAAAGTATTTAGTAATCTGTGCTCTGGGTCTGAAAGGTCCGTGGTGTGAACCACTAGACCACATAGGCTACATAGTAACATAGGCTACTAGACTACAGAGGCGGCTAAAAACGATGGGACAGATAGGATTTTAGTTGATTTTTTACTAGAGTAAACTGCCCTATTTGTTGGCACCCGTGAGAACAAAGAAAAAGTTTGTAACTCAAATCAGGTTATTATACTAATTTTGCCATAGTAGCAGACCTTAGATGCAAGAAATTCAAACATACTTTATAAAAAGTTGTTAGATGCTAAATCAATAGTAATTCTGATTACACGTGCTACGAGAAAACGTTACGACTACTACGTGCTACATTCTTAAATGGCGTAGCGGAAAAAAGCTACAAGATAAGTACACTTTTAACGATAAAACTAAATGGTTAAGCTTCCATACTCTGTTTAAGAACGTATCTCAGTATGTGTGATTACTTTAAGGCGCCGATTCCCCAAAATAGGGTATTTTAAATTATGGATTAGTCGCAAATCACAAGTACTTAAAATTTGGAAAAAATATATGTTATTTTACAGTTATTTATCTAGTGCTTCCGGCCGTTTTTTTTTGATTGGTGATATTTTACTGTGTCAAATAAAATCCCAAACACCCGTCTAATAATAATTCAAATATCATATTACTTTCAGTATACTTGGTTTTAGTTAATGAAAAACATTTGAAAATAATTGTCTTTGAATAGCCGAGTGATTCCGGCCGTCATAAATTCAATTTTTTTATTATTTAATTTTTAATTGAATTTTAAGTTATTTTCGATTCGCGGAGCGCTCGCGAGTTCACAGTTCACTGCCGGCTGCCGCTGGGTCCGCGCGAAGTGTATAGAGCGCGGCCGAGCAAGCGTTAGCGTGCCTATTTCGGTCGGGATTCCTCGCCTTAAAACCCACACAATGCAACATGAAGCGAGCACACATACTCAAATACATGCAGACAGAGAGGGATAGAGTATCGTTTCATAAATAAACTGTTTTGAGACTACATACAGATTAGTTTTTAAGATAAATTTGTAATATTGTCAAGTTAGCCAACGGAAAAAAGGATTTTATAATATTTAGAAGTAATGTAATGCAAAGACAACATCAAAAGAGTTTATGTTTTTAAACATTCAATATGCGACAGCAAGTGGTATTAACTAAAACGGCACAGTCGTGACAGAACATGCTCTCGAATTAATTCGAACAAAAGGACCAACCACGAAAACGTAATTCGATTATCAAGCGATTTCCGAACTCCAGTTTTGGACTTTATCGAACCTAGTATATTAGCAAGTGGAACGAACTCGTCCGATTAAAGCGGTTTGGTTTCCAGAGTGGGTCCTAATTTCCTTCATTGATGATTTATCGTTGCATTTCGTACGGCGATATCTCATAGCATGTGCCTGTGTTAGTGTTTATTAACAGAACACAGAGCACTGAGATAAATTATGGTCTAGAATTGAATATGGGCTACTTTTACCCTGGGAAATGTGTAGTTTCCACGGGACACATCATGTTGTTCACGCGGGCAAAGCCTCGGGCGGAAAGCTAGTTAACCATAATAACTACTTAGATGTAAAAAATGGTTTAATAAATCGTCTTACTTCACCATCATCATGGGCACTGGCCTTCCTTATGGATAGATAAGAAGAATGGGCCATGACCATGACCAACCACTTGGGCCCAATGCGGGTTGGTGTGTCTTAACGACTACAAACGCAGCCAGAACCAATGGCTTAACATAAGCACGGAGGAGCTCGAGATAATAAAATTTTGGTCACCCATCCTGTAACCGACCGTTGCGAAAGTTGCTTAGCTTCAACAAACGCCAGCCGAGTGCGCTAACCACTACGCCACGTGCTCCTCGGGTTTAGGGTAAAAATTGTTCCTAATAGTTATCTTTTTGTTGATTAGATATTTAGAAACTTACCCCATTTATTTATTTTTAATCTTTATTGCTACAAGCAAATGGCGGACTTAATGCTATGAGGCATTCTCTACCGGTCAACCGGAATGGGTGTCAAGTTGATAAATTTTAGCAGCAATAAAAATAAACCAGCAACGTCAAAGTAACACAATAGAAAACAATATACATACATATATATCTATTTTATATACTCATTATCTCTAAAACAGACCAACTTAGTCTCAAGTGAATTTAGTATCAAATAATAGTATTTTAGTGCAAAATACGTCCTAGTAAAAGGTGATTACGTAGGCGGTCATGATAGCTCTATGTCTACGTTGCGTTTTGTAGCAGAATTTATGTAGCACTAAAACAAGTTTCTTTGCCGGGAACGCCCTCGGGGCCGGTGAGGTCAGATATAATGAGGAATGAAGGCTGTGACTAACTGCTGATGTAAGCCATGACAGTTACTTTGGGTGGGCATCAAATCGGGAGTGACCTTTTATAAATCGCAGTATGTATTTATAATAACGAAATGAAACGAAATTAAGAGTCGATTAAGAGTATTTTTACTAAAGAGGTATTTTATATTTAAAACCTAAATTAGCACAAACATTAAGGGGGTATAGAAATCGCCAGCCTTAGATTTGATTTTTACAATACAAATTAAATCACGAATTATTCGGAAAAAGTTTATAGATCAACAGAAAGGGACTACTGGACTAAGCGAAAACATAAAATAATAACATTCTGACAATAAAAAAAATCACAAGGTCTAATTTTCAGCTATAATCAAATTATTTTCATTTTGACGCATAATTACTGAGCCAATATTTTAATACATAATATTATCTAGCGACCCTAATAACGATTTGCAAAAACAATGTTTATTTTACGAGTAATTCAAATAAAACTTATTCGGCGTTTACTTTTTCTGTTTTTTTTTTGTATGTGATTTTTTTCTAGGTTTATACCCCCTCTTAAATAAAGTAAGCGAATAATGTTTTGTGTTTTGTGATGGCTGATGTAACCCATAAAAGTTACTTTAGTCGGAAATTAAATCGGGAGTGACCTTTCATAACTCGCAGTATTTATAATAATGAAATAAGAGTAAGTCAACTAGAGAAATATTGTTTTTACTAATGATCTGTCTTCGTAAAATGTGTCTTAAATATACATTTGAAAATATTAAAACTAAAATAAATATAAAAGATATGATACATCGTGCGTTTTTTTAATACGTAAAAGTGGTTTTTTTTTACAATGAACAGTGGGCACAAAGATCTACGCTGTGTTATTAGCACTGGTGGTAAGAATATCAGACCAACGTTATATTTTTTGGAGTATTACGTTGATTTTTTGTTGTTCACTCAGAATATTCAGGTTGTAAAGGAAAGGGAATGTACCTACATATTTAAAGAGATGGCTCTAATCATATTTCCCTATGGAGTAAGTTTCCCTATGGACTCAAAACGAGATTACCGAAAAAAATCCGTCCTTACATAGCAAAAAGCTATTTCAACCGTATTATCAAAATTAAAATTTTTACAGATATCTAAAGCACGGTCACATTCCAAAAACCTTCAGTTGACTGATTCATTTCTTTATTGAAGCATTTATGCTCTACCTTTCGAAACTAAAGCAGAAAGCAGACCATTTCATATAAATTATTATTCCTGCTTCATCGTTACATAAACAAGGCTCAAAAGAATTGTCGTTTTTATACAATAAACAAGAATTAAAATGAAATAAGAACTTATAAAAGTAAGAATACTTGGCCAAGTAACTTTTGAAAGTTCTTATTTCATTAACATTTTTCTTTATTGTAAAAATGACAATTCTAAATAACGAGTTTTAATCAAGACATTACTTGATTTGACTATAGATACGAGGGTTAGAGTCTAAGCAATAGATCTGCTTTGCCGATAGTGCATCTATTTTCCTTTACTCAGTCTATGTCTTAGACTGAGCAAAGTAAAATAGACCTTACGACGAACCTTTTCATACTTCCAGTGTACAAAACCTATAGATTAGATTCCTTGGAGAACATTTTGCATTTAAATTATGAGTTTAAATCATAACATCTTCGGTACCTCCATACATTGTTTTTAACAAATTATTCTTTTGAATTCTGATTTGTTTGCTGTCAATGAACTATTAAAAAACAAGCAAAGCTTTACCAAAAAATCCTCAAAAAAAGACCGCACATCAAAAACTTATTGAGTTCCTTCAGTAAGAAGTAACATTTTCATTAGACACTTATCGAATCCATATCTCTTGAAATTTCTCAATCGGAAGGGCACTCAAGATCCGCTCTGAACGTCGAACCTCCCGTTAATTGAGTCAAATTCGAAAAGTTTATCTCCTCAAGGGCCCATCCGTAAGACACACTTCACTTCGCGGAGATGTTGAGTAATCTCTCAAACATGTACTTTGTGTGTGTCAATAGATTGATTGCGTTTACGGGAAATTTCTTAATTATATGTAAAGTTAATTTGAAAATTTTAATCTATGGGTTTGTTGTTGAGTTCTGACAAGAAAGTTTTGTGGGATGTACT
The DNA here is from genome assembly GCA_949710035.1 of Crambus lathoniellus. Lineage (NCBI taxonomy): Eukaryota > Metazoa > Arthropoda > Insecta > Lepidoptera > Crambidae > Crambus > Crambus lathoniellus. The sequence continues at coordinate 21,453,959 of OX453306.1, forward strand.
TTTAATAATATCTTAAACATGTACTTACCTCGGTGTATGTATCAGTATCTGGAAGTATATAAGTATCAATGGGTTTATGCTTCTTCCTGCTAATATTATAAACTAGCCTTCCGCCCGCGGCTTCGCCCGCGTGGACTACACGAGGTTATCCCTCGGGAATGTAATATTTTTCCGGGATAAAAGTATGTTCTTCTTTAGGCTGCAAAGTATCTATGTCCTAAATTTCAGCCAAATCCGTCCAGCCGTTTTGGAGTGATTGAGTAACAAACATCCAAACATCCAAACATCAAAACTTTCACATTTATAACATTAGTAGGATAGTAGGATGTGAAAGTTTAGATGTTTGGATGTTTAGATTAAGTTAAGCCTGGTTTTACCCCCAGGCAAATATCTTATTCCTAGTTTAGATATGACAAAACAAGCAAAAACATAAAGTTAGGGCGCGTTTAAACATAAGTGTTTTCCACGCGCGCGATTTTCCTCTAGCTATTGCAATTTGGTCTCTATGCTTGTACGCGCGCCCACAAAACGCGTAGGTCGGCATGCGCCCTTACTCAGGCGATAAGAATCATTAACTTTTATAGTTCACGGTGTGAATCCAAGTGTGAAAAAAGCAAAACGAACTTATTTTTGTTTTTTACCACTTTCGATGTGGGATCTTCGCTTTGAGAACTCTATCGCATTGGAACGCCATGGCAGCAATAAGGTATTTACTTGATTTCGACTGCTTGGTGTCGCAATCAAGCCACCGCCGCCGCTAAGTAAGGTAGGGCTAGGAATGTTATAATACAATTTGAATTTTTTTCATTGGCGTTGCTGTCATGGAATTCCTGCGAGATAGAGTTTTAAGCAAAGAGCTTAGACTAAACATTGAGGTAACTGGAGAGTGCAGTACTAACACTTTTTTGTGGCCACAAATTAAACTGTGGCTGTCTTCCGTCTCACCTACACTTTGAAAAAATACGTATGGTCATATGAGACAACTGACAGCCACTACGTAGGTACTAAATTATGTCAAATTTGCGGGGTACACTTTTTTATTCAGGCTGAAAACTCCAGTTTCCTTTTACAAACTCCTTGGTTTTAAGTGTCACTTTTTTTAAACCACAAAGGTCTAGCCTACAAAATTTACATTACAACTTTGTCCAGCGGGTTGAGTGCATCATAATTCTAATTGCTAATCTGGCCATCTCCTTGTTTTTCTGGGAGTCGAAATGAGACTACCCTCAAAGTATTCCATGTTAATGCGAAATGAGTTAATCTAATTATAAAGGCAGATTGGACACTCGAGGATTGGGTCCGACCTGAAATAACATGAAAGTTTTAGGAGCTAAAGGTTCTCTATTATGCTTACAAAAAATGTATGTGTTTTACCAAGTATGAGAACTTTCTGATTATATGGGGGCTCGACTTAGTAAATTGTGTTAATCGAAAAGTGTTCCTTCGTTTTTATATTTATTCTACTGCTTTATTAATACTTAAACTTATATTTCTGGTTAGTACCTTTAATTTTCATATTAGCGTTACAAAATAAAAATAAATATAATTATTGAAAACATTGAATGTGAAGTAGGTACCTTTAAAAAAAATCGATCCGCCTCACAACTAGCACCGATGGGACTCGAACCTCTGAGCTACAGAGTCGTTAGAGCTCACTTTCAAAATTTCACGAGCTCAAAATTTAAATTGCATTATGAATGCAAAAAAGTTAATATAATTTAAAAAGAATTAATTTAAAATTCAATCATTCTGATACTAGCCTTACGCAAACATTAAATTTAATTTAAACGTTGCTTCGCCAGAAATAAAACTACACAACTAACTTAAATTGTTCAACACAATAGTACATAATCCAATAAAATTAAATGCTTTTACAAAGTGCTCGCATTGTATACCTACATAATAATAATTCAGATGTTTTGTTATCCTCAGATAAAGTAAGCATTTCGAATAGATAAATAAACTTGTGAACAAATGAGTTACGGATTAAAAGTTTGCAAGGGGTTTCAAGTTTTTCAATTAGACTTATAACTTTAGTAAAGTAATAAAACACTTGATTCATTGCCGAATTTATAATTTCACCTCTTGTGTAAACTGAGACAAATTCGGTGAACCACTTCTTTCTTTATTTTTCGTGTGGCTGGCGTCTCACCGCTCACTTGCAGTCCCTATCCCTAATTGCTTATGCATTATACTATCCTAGTTTTATGAATATCCAAATAGTAAAAGGGCCTGCGCGTGAATGGCAAGACACCAGCCATACGAAAATAAATAAGAAATGGTTCACCGTATTTATCTCTGACTATACGTTGGGGCTCCAGCAGCCGAGCGAGCATGCCAGAAGCTCGCGAGAGTGGTGGTGGACCGATAGTATCCGATGGTTGCTAACAATGGTCGCCGAAGGGCTCTGCCCTTACCTGTGTTATTAGGACACTTGGTTCCGCCACAAGTGAGTTAATGACTACCTATTATAGAGGTAACTGCTTTCTAGAGATCACCGCCACCGCGTTAGCTGTATAGCTAGCAGACAACTCGCTGTCTCCGTGTTTACAGCTAGCAGGTAATTCGCTTCTACATCGTCCGAAAGCACGCTTCAAGGCTCTCCCACACAGACATGTTGTTATCGTCGATAATACCGGATGAGTTATTGCGATAATGCGTCACACAAATGCAAGTCCTAATAGAAATTGTTTAAGAATTCATATCGCGGACGGGGGAACGCAAGCGTCCTAGTCGATATCATCGCAGCAGTATGTAACATCGTAGCCATTCTAATACACAATGTACTTACTAAAAACAAATATCGCAATAACGCATCCGATATTATCGACGATAATAACGCGCCTGTGTGGGAGAGCCTTCAAGCTAGCCTACAAGTTAGTACCCATTCGACCCTGTATCAAAAACCGTGTACGATTGGACTTCATCTTGTCATTTATTTCTCATTTCTTTTAGAACGCTAAATTACGAGTAATAGTCATGCAGAAAGATGAAATTGTTACAGAAATAAAACACGAAAGTTAATCTTTATATTTGAGGAACATTCCTTTGTTGGCAAAATTTATTGCGCAACCAATTTGTTACAAGGTGAGCTTCGATCACAATCGAATACCACTAGAAAACGCCTTACGCCTTAAAAAATAACGCAAATATGGCACCGACGGACTTATTTTTAACAGGGAAAAAAGGTTACTATCTTACATCAAAAATGACAGTAAGTAAGTAATGAGAAATAAGAGCACACTTTTGAAGTGCGTTTTTATTCGTTCGGCCAACTGGTTATCTAGTGGAAGAATATATATAAGTAAGAATTTATTTATTTCGTGTAGTTTCAATGTTTCGAACCCTAAACTACACGAAATAAATAAAATCTATTATTTATAATAATTAATTATTAAAATACAAGCATCCGTTTTTTCTTGGATCGGTAAAATTCAGTGTAGTGCACAAACGCCCATAGGGTTGCAGACGGTCGTCCGTAGCCGTACAGTCGCGGGCGATCGGCAATCACTGTACCGAGCTATAGGGTACCGAAAAGTTATAATTAATGTAAATATTGAAAAAGTGACATTAAAAATAAAACACTGTAGAATAACAAAGATAAAAAAAAACAATCTGTTTTATAACAAGCAACTGATAAGTTGCTGAATGTTGACTAGCTATCTCTTCCTAAAACGAAATTTTCTATGGCGGGAGTATGACACTACTGACTTGTGACATCACATGTGGGTACTGGGTGAGACAAAGAAAATATTACATTGTATTGTTAGTAGCCGTAACCTGTTAGTTTCTTAGCTCTTATAGCTTAGCGTCGTAAGCTGCTATGAAGCCCCTCCCTGCCCGTACCTCGCTACGCCCATGACTGTAGCTCGTCTGTTAGAGCCCTTATAGTGTAGGATAAGAAGAAACTACATTGTGGTATACTTATTAGTATTATAAAATCTGAGCTTATATCTGAAGAACGATGAAGCGAATGAAATATAACTAACTAGCGGGTTCTCGCGGTTTCACCCGCGTGGTACCCGTTCCCGTGGGAATATCGGGATAAAATATAGCCTATGTCACTCGGGAAGATTGTAGCTTTCTAATGGTCAAAGAATTTTTAAATCTGTCCAGTAGTTTCCGAGCCTATTCGATGCAAACAAACAAACAAACATACAAACAAACAATCAAATCTTTCCTAATATTAGTATAGAAAACATAAAAAAAAATCAGTCCGGTCACTATTGCAGGCATACTGTAGCTCGTCTGTTAGAGCCCTTATAGTTGTCATTGTTCCTTGCAGTAATTATTTATTGCAAACGCGTGTGTCGCTGGCGTTTAATTAAACGTATATCACATTCTAGGATGTGTGAAACTTAATTAGAATTAATTGGACATATAATAGCTACACCTACATGTCATTGAGAAGGTATACGTAGCAGTAATGAGTTTGGAACTAAAATAATTTAATGTTACATCTTCACCTCATTATATTAATTTAATATGTAGTTTTAAACATATAAATTATATAGTTTAAAGAATATTTGAAACCTTGGGGTTGTGTATGTATTTGCACGGAGTCAGTTTTGTAGCGCAACCAATTTTGTTTGTAAGGCAACTTGTAAAATCTAAATAATGAAACAATAACGGATTTCATTACAATGTTATTAATGATTTTTAAATGATTCTTGTCCGAGACACATTCACAGTGTATTGTGTCTCACTAATACCTACTCGTTTTAGGCACGCAAATTCTTTGATATGAATATAACAGAAGCTCTTCGTGAAGGGTTTTTCTATGCCACTTTATTCTGAAAACTTTCGGTATAAATTAATATATCAAAATATTTGAAAATTGGTATAACCTAAATGAAATAACTTTTATAGTCTAGTCACTCCATAAAGTAACCAAATGTTTATAATACCTAACTAAATACTGTGATCTTCTAGTTAGGCACATAAAAGTTTACCTCCCCGAAGCTTTGCCAACTAAGTATGAGATTGAATTTAGAGACACTTGTTTGTAAATTAAATGTTACGTTATTGTCCTTTGTTCAATAAGGTTTTGAAAAGAGAGGTTATCATTAAAATAAGTAGGAGATACACTATAAAAAAAACATTATTAAAATTCTATTAGGTACTTACAATTTTTTTGTTGTTGCAACACTTAATTATAAATAATGTTTTAAAATAGGTATGCTTAGAGATGGTCAATTAAGTGGGTAAGGAGAATATATATTTTTTATTTCTTATTATTATTTTAGCTCGTCGTAGTTATCTTTTATTTCTTAATCATAATAGTTTTATTCAAAAATAGCAACATTTGGCTAGTAGTTGTTACCGTTAAAATTTATGGGGCTTACGCGTCCCACGTGACCTATTATTATTATTACAATGGAATAATTCCACTCGATTTTCGGCCGCGTTACGAACCGTGTAAGTATATTCTCAGAAGAGTCAGAAGAAACAGCCCAATAACTCTTCCTTAAGGCAGTGATGTGTTTATATCTTAGAATACATAATAAAAACACGTTACCGATGACATAGAAATGGAATCTTAGGGTTGTCAATAAGCTAGGCGTAATGAATAATGGCTCTGACATTCCTACCTTCGTACAAAACGATGATAAAAAATATCTTTCATAAACAATGTAAGCCTTGGAATAATATTTTTTTCAGAAAACCCAATGAAAATATCATAGGAAAGCCTTAATGTATTTGTATCATATTCAATGTACAGACTGATTACTGTTATCCAATTTAACCTCTTTCCTTCATCTTGTTTACGAGAATTACAACAACACGTCAAAGAAATGTCTGGAAGCTTGTTTGTTGGTAACAGGGACTCAAATAGGGATGTACCAAACAGCCACGAGAGAACACGACGCGAGTTAAGTAAGGGTTTTGTAATTGATCACTGAAAGTTGGCAAGGAGAAATGTTTCAAAAGGCTGCTATGGGAAAAAGGGTATTTAAACTGTTGTTGAAATTTAGATACCTAATGATAAAATAAAATAAAATAATTAATTTAAGAATACCACATGTGAAAAAGTAATTTGAATCGTTTATGACACGTGAATTATGAGTTGTTTAATTTTGCACAAATCTGTCTCTTTCTTAAACGGAATTTTCTATGGCGAGACTATGACGTTACTGACTTGACGTCACTCGTTCTCTTGATGCTCTATTTCTCAGAAAATATTTAAGATAATTCAAGATAAATACTTTTATTGTGTTGCTAATATTTCGAAAAAAATATCAGTAAAATTCACTATTGTTTGTACTATTTAGTATTCTGTGCTATTGTTGTTGTTTTAATAATGAAATTTGGTGTTACAAGTCAAAAGCTAGAAATTAGAAATTATTTGTGATGGCAATTATAACTTTAAGTTTCAACATCTTATTAATGGATTTTACCTCTTTCGTTCAGACTGAGGTTCAGGTTCCATCTATGAAAAAGAAACGTTCTATCATACGAGATAAAAGATAAAAGATAAAAGAAAAAATTAGACTAACATGTTGCTATTCGTGGAACTGCCAAGGAAATGTCAGGAAACTTGTTTGTTTGTAACAGGCACTCAAATAGGGATGTGCCAAACAGCCACGAGCGAACACGGCGCGAGTAAATGATATGGTGATTATTGAAAATTAAAACAAATTATTGGTTGATGATTTCAACATCTCATCCGTCGATTTTACCGTTTCCGTTCAGATTACATTTTAGAACAATAAACGTTTCTACCTTAGGTACGATAATTAGGACAACACGTTTCTATTCTTGGAACTGCCAGAGATATGTCCGAAAGCGTGTTTGTTTGTAACACGGACTCAAATAGGGATGTGCCAAAAAGCCACGAGCGAACACGTCGCGATTAAGTATGGGGCTTTGTAATTGATCGCTGAAAGTTGGCATTTGTTCTCGTCAAGGACGAATGGCTCAAAAGGCTAAAGATATGCCATTGGGAATTGATGTTTTTGTAGGTATACGTGTATTTGTTTCTATGCTTTGTGATTATATAACTTTAACTTAGTGTAAAATGTACGCTATGTAATGCAAAATAATCATAACAATTTTATTTAACTACAGAAACTTCATTACACAATATTTGTTATAAGCCACGTAGTTAAATTAACAAATCTTTGCTACAAACATAAACAAAATTACAATTTAATAAAATTGAAGTTCCGTCAAGCTTGGGCCTTGCCTGAAGCGTAAGGACATATCAATGTCAAAAGTAGTAAAATATACTTAGTCGGAAACTTGGAAACGAAATGAGCTTAATATTATTTCGGAACCGTTTTATTACGGCACTGAGAAGGGGAGCGTTTCTCTGTAATTGAGTTTTGTAAAAATACCTATTTTAGAAATTATAACAAAGTAAATGTTATGCTAACATCACTTACAATTTCTTTTTTGACAATGAGTAAACTTATAAGTTGTGAAAAAATTCTAAACTTAGTAAGTAGTTCTAATATTAATATAGGACTAAAATATATGTGGACTTAATATATAAATAAAGGAGAAAATAAGCTTCAATAAAATTGACTTTTATCTCGCTATCATTAACGTAAGATTATTAGCAACATCATAATAAGATATATCAATAACTTGTACTATTTACTAATAAATAAAGACTTGTACCAATATTTGCAAACCTCCCGGAAAAGAGTAAAACAAAGGTACTTATAACCCGCTTAACAAGGCTACACGTCGAACCCTAAGACAATTTTATTCACCTCACATTTCGGGTTCGCAAAAGGCTTACGAATGTGTAACATCAACATTGTAGTAATTGGAACGAAATAGGGCCCCCAATGTTTTCCGTTGCGCGATTCCTCTCCGGATTATTTTAGATCCGGATCAAATACACGATAAATGCGAAAGGGTTAAACAACTTCCAAGAAATAAAAGAATATGTTGGAAATGTATCATACGCTAGCTATGTTGTGAACACATTTACCCGTGTGACCTTTTTGAAATAATAAGCTATTTTAAGTTTGTGCCTTGCCTTATATTATAAAGTATTTGTGTAAAAGTCCTTACTTACCCAGCCGGTGTCGAAATGCCTAGAAATATGGTTTGGATACCATAAGCAAAGTCTCACCAATCTGATTGTACCTATTCTAGGGGGGCAACCGGTTAAAATATTAGTGAACTAAATTGTCGTTGATTATCAAAGTGATTAATTTTCACCCATAGATTTGGCTAAAGAAGTGAAAAGTACTCTACGAGTATACAGAATTCTAAAGAATGAACTACGTTATCTTGAATGAAGCCGCGGGCTTATTAAGTAATTAATATAAGCCTAAGCTTGGATATAAAAATCGGCCAAGTGCGAGTTGGACTCGCCCATGTAGGGTTCCGTACCCACTTAACGTAGATACCGATTGCCTATAGTAGCTAAAATTAAACTATAATTTTTGGTCAGCAAAACATAACTTTGTTGTTCTTTATTTGTATGAATGACAACAATATGACAGATGACAATTTATTTTTTCTAGATATTTCACTCTAATATTTCAAAAGTCAGGAGGGGAAGGGCACACATTTTAGCACGCTGGGGGGCTCTATCTTTCAAAAAAGGGTTTGAGAAAAAATGGTTTGACCTATCTACACTTAGATACCCCACACGAATATGTTTGATTAAAAATATGTTTCAGTTATATGTATGGGAAAGCCCCTTAATTTTATTTTTGTGTTAAAAATCGTAAAGCGTTTAACAAAATACACCTACCTACCAAGTTTCAACTGTGTAGTTTTCATAGTTTTGGAATAAAGTGGCTGTGACATACGGATGGACGGACGGACGGACAAACAGACAGACAGACAGACATGGCGAATCTATAAGGGTTCCGTTTTTTGTCATTGGGCTACGGAACCCTAAAAACCGCCTTCAAAAAATCTTCAATAAAAACTCACTACATAAAACACTCCAAAATAAATTGAATAATTTATAACTTTCATAATGCACAGTACATTATGAAAGTACTGGGTGCCTACCATCAACTCTTATTGCGGTTCTGTTTAGGAGCTAAACTGATCTGCTTCGCTTATTCGTACCACGACAGCTTAATATCAATGACAGCGATTCAGTGATCATTCAATGACATTTCACAGCCGCTAAACTGTCATGTAGGCTTATTTGACTTATAACACGGCTAAGCTAACATGACACCTGCAGGTTATACCCGTCCCTCTCACTCTCCGGGCATGACAGAATCGAGTGAAAGAGATGGGTAGAAGAAATAAGGACATAAATCGTTCGGTCATTCACATTTAGCAATTCATTTGCGATCCAGTTTTTAGAAGGTCAGAGTACGAAAGAAAGCAATTCATTTTAGGAACCTATTCTGCATCGCGCTATTTTTGAATCGCTGTCTTACAGTTGATGGTAGGCACCCAGTAGTGGGTAGAATAGCAACATGTAGTTTATTACGTACTACCACAGAGGAACTACGCGGGCGGTGTGGTACTACTTAGAATTTCATAGTTCTATGAAAATCGGTACACGAATTGACGAAGAAATCGTATAACCTTGTCCTTTTTTTTAAGTCGGTTAAAAAGGGCTAATGCCACCAGTATTTTGGCTATGTTTTGTCAACCAAACAAGTTGTTAATATTTAAGGCGCTACTCGGAAAATGTATGGACTTTTTGATTTAAAACTATAGGACGGTTACAGTTGTTACAAATCTGGTAATAAGATATATATTTCTTCATACCTTTATCTAGAATCGTATAGTTTCAAAAACACGATTTTATGATTTTGCCTTGACACTTGTTCTTTTCGAAAAGACCTCTAAAAAATTCGAAAATTCAAGATTTTTCTTGAATGGGGTTACTTACACTTTTGGAAATTGGTTTAATTAGTGGACACCTATAATATTTAGGATCGTATAAAAGCAATTTTTTAAAATCGCTGTAGTTTTTAATACGAAGTGATTTTGTGTTTTTTTTTGCCTAATCTGCAAAATCGGTCTCGCTCCCGCACGAGTCGTTTTCTCATTGCTATCTCGCTTCAGCATAATTTTTCCGAGTATCGCCTTAAAAGTTGAAACTGAAAAACTTGTCTCTACTTGTACGATGTGTGTAGGTACGATGTATTTTATACAATAAAGTCTAACTTATAATAAAGAAAAGCCAAAATATTTCATTAGTGTAATAGTTCACGTCACGTCACAGACGGTCTTTCTTACTTTTACAAGCTTTTTATTAACTTGCCATGTTAGTTAGTTAGTAGGGGACAAATCTTGCAAGCTTAATTTGACCCACTTCCCAGTGTCTGATGTAACTGAAATTTGGGATACAGGTTTGGTTTAGATGACGATATTAATATTTAAGTACAGTCAGCAAAAAAGCTTGTCATGAAAATGAAATTTTTACTAAAAACTTATTTTATTGAGGTGGCCTTATCTTCAATACCCACCAGAAATAGCAGGTAATAACTTAAAAACCCCGATCATCTATTTAATTTATAAAAATTCTGGATATTTCTCATTTGCACGTTCATCAAAATTAATTTACTAGATTAGAAACGTCTTGACTGAAGCCGTAAAAGGATACAATATTGTTTCGTGGTTCTTCCAGTACAAATGGCAGATACTAAAATTAATTCTGTCTAGTTGCAAGCATTTGAGTTAAATTACATAAATCATTGCAAGTAATTTTATTACGCTTAAGTTGAGTTTCCGAGTTTTATTTAAAGAAATAGAGATAACAATAAATTAACCCTGTTTCAATTCAAATGCTGACATTTTATGCTATTGAGCTAACGTAAAGGACAACAATGGTATCATAAAATCAAATTATATTTATCATTCTGTAAACTAAAGGCACTGTTCTTTAGCCTATTTTTGTATGGGCTATATTCAACTGATCTACAAACTAAATTGATAGTGAGGTTTCTTTTATCATTTTAATCAAAGTCAATATTTTGAAAGATTAATTAATATACACTTCCAAAGTGGAAAAATGTGTGTTTTCCCCCTGAAGAGAGTGAAAAACCTAGAAAAATATACGCTGTAGATCTTTATAAAAAATTTCAACAGAGACTGGTTTCAACGAGATATACAAGCAGTTTTTGAGAAAAACACATTTTCAAAAACCTCAAATGTAAGTTTGTCGTTTATACAAACACTATGGAAAACAAATTAGGTATTTTTTGCTGACGAAAAATGATAGTGGTATTTTTGGCTAGGTATAGGCAATCGGTACGTTAAGTGGGTACGGAACCCTTCATGGCCGAGTCCAACTCGCACTTGGTCGATGTTTTCTATTCATTTTTGTTATATTTATTATTGCACAACCGATTTAAGTCCCAGCTGTTCCTAGTTTCGAAGCAATGCAAATTTTGATTTAAGTAGGACCTTAACTCAAAATATTCTCAATTATTTAAATGATGCCTAAAATTTTAGCGTGGTAAGAGGGGTTTGATTTTAAGAATGACTTTCATTCAGTTCTTTAACTTGTTCAAATCTATAAAGCGTAAAAACAATCTCGCAATTTTACCACATACTAAATGGATAGACAATATTTTGAAAGTCGTACCGATTAATACAACAGTGGGCCACTTTAACTTTCTCAAGAAAAAACAAGTGAAGAAACAAATGTATGAAAACTACAGGGTGCCTACCATCGATTAAGACAAGAACAGCGATTCAAAAATAGCGTGATGCAGAATATGTTCCTAAAATTAATTGCTTTCGTTCGTACTATGACCTTTTAAAAACTGGATCGCAAATAAATTGCTAAATGTGAATGACCGAACGATTTGTGTCCTTATTTCTTCTACCCGTCTCTTTCACTTGATTCTGTCATAGCCGGAGAGTGAGAGGGACGGGTATAACCTGCAGGTGTCATGTTAGCTTGGCCGAGTTATAAGTCAAATAAGAGTTGATGACAGCTAAGCGGCTGTGAAATGTCATTGAATGACCACTGAATCGCTGTCATTTATATTAAGCTGTCGTGGTACGAATAAGCGAAGCAGATCAGTTTAGGTCCTAAACAAAACCGCATTAAGAGTACCCAGGCAGTTAGTAGGCACCCAGGAAAGAGGTCAGTGGCGACGTTTTTCAGTGGCCGTTGTGGGGCGATGGGTTACGAAAAAAAAGCTAAGGAGTTAAAGCAATTACACGAGTTGGGAGAACAGATCAAGGTCAACCCAAAAAGAATGAAGCGTGATTCGAAAACAAGCTAAGTATACTTTATTCAATGTAGCATGGGTCCTGTGACAGCTCATTTTCTTGCAAAGTATTTTTTTTTCTGAAGGAATAGGGTCTAATTATCTAGCAATAGCTGCATAAAAATGTCTATCGCTGATTTTGTTGAGTTTTATTCAAATGACATAATAGTATATTATGATACAAGTGAGCTTAGGTTGCTCATTATACACGAGGCTGTGGGTTGAGGCAGCCCGAGCCGCAGGCGAGGGCGTAAATCAGCCGAGTGTCTAGTGAGTAAGTTGCTCACGAGTTTCATACGCACTTTTTCAACACACTTGCGAGGAAAAACAAACATTTATTGCATACTAACCTAATATTAACTAAGGGAAAAAGCGCGCAAGTTTTTTTTTTTGCACGCGCCAAATGTGAGGTGATTGATTACATATAGTCCATTCGCTTAGATAGTGTCGCTATGCCACAATGCCGTGCGGGTGTACCGACACTATCTAACCGAACAAATTATTGTGAATTATAAATAATTTGATAATAATATACTTAATTATGTTTCCTGTCTTAATTAGGGATACATTTATTTTATTCTAAAAACGTAAATGGATTTTCAGCCGTATAAAACGTCTTTGTTGTTACAAAAAAAGAACTGTATCTATTACCCGCTAAAATTGAAAATACTCTGTTGACTCGCATATAACTTGCAGTTAGGTACTAACTTAACTTTGTAGGGATACTGTATTAAGGTAGACTTCCGAGCATCGCGGCCGATCGCAGCCGCGCGCGATCGATCGCGTGCGACTGACGCGCGCGGCTGATGCGACAATAGTCAGTGTATGAAAATGTATGGCGCCGCTTCCGAGGTATGCGACAGACGCGTGCGGCCGACGACAGACGTCAGCCGCACGCGGCCGTAACTATAATGAAAACTTCTTTGTATTGTATAGATACTCACTTATCAAGACTAAAATCCATATTGTTTCTGACTTCACGCTTTAAAAAAGGAATTGCAGTCTCTTGAATCTCGGTGGGGTCGAAAACGCTTCGTACCGCCACAATGTCTGGTTTAGTATGAGGTCTAAAACGCCGCGTACCGCACCAATGGAAAGAATAGCTAATTCAGTGCCGCAGTGAGCGTGCTACAGAAAGGGCGTTTGTGCACTACACTGAATTTTACCGTCCGGCAGGCGGTCCGTTTTTTACGTACCGGCGCGGCGGCGGCGTGGCATGAAAAACACGGATGATTGGCTTGTGCACTTGTCCGTCTTCTTACTCGCCGGGGCAGCGCAGTGATTACCTCCTCCCCCGCCCCACCCGCTCATGAATATCACGTTTTCAGTTCAATATCACAGTTTCAATGTTTCAAAGCCGAAACTACATGAAATAAATACATTTTTACTATGTATTATAAATAATTTATGATTAAAATACAACCATCCGTTTTTTTCCGGACGGTAAAATTCAGTGTAGTGCACAAGCGCCCATACGTATTTCATTGCTGTTATTTCGGAACGGGAAAAAACGGACCGGAAAACATCATTGACCGGAATGGGGAAAAGTAAAATGTCGGACGGTAAAATTCCGTGTAGTGCACAAGCGCACATATACATTTTATGGCCTGCCATATCGGACCGTAAAAATCGGACTGCCGGACGGTAAAATTCAGTGTAGTGCACAAACGCCCAAAAGGAGAGTTTATAAAAATCATCTCAATCAAGCGTTGACACATAAATTTTCTAACAGTGACAGACAACCAAAAAAACTTAGAGATTAAAATAAGGAAGATGCATGGAAGTATTACCTAAACTAATACTTCCATGGGAAGATGACAGAAAAGTGAGATCTATACAATACAAAGAAGTTTTCATTATAGTTACGGCCGCACGCGTCTGTCGCATACCTCGGAAGCGGCGCCATACATTTTCATACACTGACTATTGTCGCATCAGCCGCGCGCGTCAGTCGCATGCGATCGATCGCGCGCGGCTGCGATCGGCCGCGAACCGCGGAAGTCAACCTTTACCCGGTTAAATTGAAAAGTCTCTGTTTACTCGCATATAATTTGCAGTTAGGTACTTACTTAACTTTGTAGGGATAATTCTATTACGCAACTAGTACTGTAATATTATTATGCACGCGCGGGTTATAGTTCGGTTTATGGCCCTAAGATCGATGTAATAAGGCTCACTTTATGAGCAAGTGTGTTGAAAAGAAATTTATCTACACTCATGTTATAATATTCGAATTATGAACTCATGCCGGAACGTATATTGATACACTTTATGCCATAGACAACTTTAAAAAATAAAAGTGTTTAATAATGGTAATTATGATACAACCGGAGACAGCTTTCACTCATTATAAAACACTTATTTTTCTTAATTTTTTCAATGTCCATGGCAACCGTAGGATTTACCGGCCCTGAGGGCCTACTCTGAAACGCAAAACCCGAAACTTCGGTATACCCGTCCCTCTCACTCTGTAGTCGGGACAGAATCGAGTGAAAGGGGCGGGGTTAACCGAAGTTTCGGATAAGCGTTTCAGAGTACGGTCCCTGACTTCCAACTCTTTCAAGCCTAAAGAAGGGCTTGGCAACAATAAGAAACTTTTTTTAAAATTTGAATTTGAATTAGAAGTTATAGACCGTATACTCCTATCAGTGGGATTTGGCGCCAATCCACATTTTATAATTAATATTTTTTTGCTTAATTTTTGAAATATATGATAAATGTAATGAGTGTAGATAAAGTAGGGTATGAGACTGCACATAACTCGGTATGCGACAGTCACGTAAACTACTATTTTACTTTACACGAATGAGCTGTCATAGGACCCATGCTACATTGAACAAAATATTAGTTGCCATGGCATCCCCTGTACAGTTGCTGAAAACCGGGCAATCCTAGAAACTACAAGCGACACATAATCTGTGGGTTTTTTTTCTATCTACAATGGTATAGCACTACCCTTCATCCCACCTGATGTTAAGTGAAGATAAGGCTAATGGTGGAAACGCACTACTCCCGGAATCTTCAGGAACACAAAAATGCTGAAAACATCGTTGTTATGGTGTCAGACGTGTACCACTAGACTACAGACACAGAATTACAGAGGCGGTGTATTATATCATAATGTGAGAGTAAAATAAATTCGTCGCGCGAATTGGACTGTCACTTATGATAAGTGGCTGGGTACTCGTTTTGGTAAGTTAAGTGGTTTTTCTGTGCCCGTAGTGTAAGTTTTTATGTCAAAAAACGCAAACTATTTCCGTATTTCCGTATTTATGTCAATTTGTATGAAAACCGTATCAGCGCCTCTAGCGGCGAGTAGCGCGCTTATATAGTTTTCATACAAATTGACATTAATACGCATTCGAAATAGTTTGCGTTTGCTTGACATAAAAACTTACACTAGGGGTACTGTACACTTAAGGACAAATTTGGTGAACCACTTTCTACTTGTTTTTGTGTGGCTGGTGCCTCGCCATTCACTAACAGACCCTACATCACTGTTTTGTTATGAATTAAATTAAGGTAGTACAATCCATCAACAATTAGAGATAGAGACTGCTACTGAACGGTGAGACGCTAGCCACACGAAAAGTAGTAAAATTCAAAAATTCAAAATTCAATATCGTTTATTCAATTTAGGTTTGTTTAACAACACTTATGAACGTCAATGAAGCTACGCCATCGGTTCGCAAATCCTACGGCAGGAGACCTTGTAGTAAGAGTGGTTAATCGAATTCATCCCTGACTATACATATAGAAATAAAAAATTAGATTAAGTTATATAAAAAAAATCTCAAAACATTATGTTCTTAGTCTTCGTCATATTATTGGCGTTTAAAAACTTTCCTTAAAATATGGCTCTAACTTGGGAAAGATTTTTCAACATCATGCTACATTTCATGCCTTTAGTACCTAAACTTTCTTGGGGTTGTTTTCGTCGATGCCCATTAGTTATTTAAGACCCATTCATCCATCTCTAAATAAAATTTGGTGGCACTATAGTTGTAGTAATTTGTGGTAGCGATTTCAGCAAACATTTTATATGCTGCGTTTTGGGATTCATGGTATATGATCAGTATACGATCCGATCTCATAATATAGTGTTGTTTTGGGTCCGTTTCCAAATTTTTGCGAAATACTGTTAAAAATTGTCATTAAAATATTAACAAAACAAACTTGAGCTGCATAATGGTTATATTACAATTTTAGTAGCGATATTAGTGTTAACGGTGCAACACATCAAGTGTTGCGTTGCGGGATATTTACGCGCGACATTCATTGCCGTGTCACGCCGGATGCTGCGCGGCATGACCGGTCGCACGATTTATGCCGCTTTTCAATGGATTGCACCGAATTCTGGGGCCAGAGTTACGGCAAATGTAACGCGTATAGGTCCAAATTGGAGTTGAATGAAATTGGTACAGACGGTGGGTTTTATCAAGTATTCTTATACTATGCAGTTTGTAATTAGAAGATAAATGATGTAAAACAGGAGAGGTATTGTAACTAATTTTTTTAACTATAGGTTTTGATGTAAAATAAAAGAAATGGAAATATAATGAAATGTGAAGTTTTATTTTTATAACATGTAAAATTAGGTCCTTACAAGAAATACAGGGCGTGGGGATACAGATTCTACTTTGCAGCTCACTTGTTGCACTGTCAGAGGGACTTAAATTACAATATTCTCACTGAGTTGGAAATTACATAAACAGGTAATGAAGTTTAAACTAGACAAATAAAGTTTCAAAAGAAATTTATATGAATAGGAGACCTAGGCTATCGCTATCCTTAAAATAGGTTTACAACGTGTCAGACTGGATATACAAATACAAACACAAATTAAAATATGGTTGTTATTCAATATTAAACGTTTTATAAGTTCACAAGTGTAGTTTAAATCAAGTTGGGAGTGTTACAAAATTGAAAGGTAGGTAGGTAATACTTATATGTATGTAGTTAAGTTAAACTTATAAGAGAGGAGAAGATTAGAGACAATTAATGGGCGCCACGTTTATGAACAGCTCATAAACGAAGAGAGCATGGAGAGATGTAGTTAAGAGATAAAGATATAAGAACGATTACACCTGAGACTTATGTTCCGAGGAGGGGTTGCGAACGCCGGTCTCTCAAGTCCTAAGGTCAGCGAACGAGGGCTCGCCGGTATGATGTCAGCTTCGCAGGTGGCTCCGGACAGGTAGTCCAGTCAATAATAAGAACTGTCGAGGAAGAAGAAAACACAGCGTTATGCCAAAGCAGTGACATAAAGAGATGTTGGTAATTTGTTTGCCATTTAGCAGATCGACTTACCCGGACGCTGAAGATCGAGGACCAATCAAGAAAATTGCAGTGTACACAATGATGCAGCTTAGGACGCAATTAGCGAGGTTTATCAGGGATAAACTACGTAGGTAAAAAAAACGTCTATGCAATAACAGTTCACAGTGACTTTGCTTCACAGTCAGTTAAGTAGAGGTTCAGAGAGAGAAAAAAACACTGGGGCGAGATGGGCCCTATTTATATGTTCTGCCACGATTTTTCTAGAATCATGTTTTTAACTCATTTTGCTTTACCATCAATCTCGAATTTTCCAAAGTCAGTAGCATAAACAATGCTCACTTGTACATTTCTAGAATGATCCGAATATAGTCTATGGTTAAGAAAATTAGCTAAAGATAAATGAAGAATTATATAAAATCAAATAAAGGAAGATTTGTAGATTATAAATAACTAATTACTTTCATTGTAGATTAGATATTCATAAAGTTATTGATAAAAGTTTTTAGGTACCATAGATAATCTGGACTCAATATGTAGAAGTTCAATTATTAAAGCAAGAGAGCTACTCTACGCCAGATGTCAGTTCTGGTGCTGTTGCATGAACGAGATGACAGGATGGCTATGCATTTAGGTGTGAGAGAGATGACAATATATGTGCGATATACTTTGCCACTATTTGACACCAGATGGCGCTAAAGTTTGATGAAGTGTGGACTCTCAACGCAAGGTGTCTTTATAAGAAAAAGAGATGGAAATAGCTGGACATCCATGCAAGAATGAGAAGACGTATATCTCTCGATAATTGCTCGTGGAAATAGTTCTGCTGTTCCTCACAAGATTGAGCCAGTGGTTCAAAAATTATGATGTTTACTCTGATAAAATTAAATGTCAAACGTCAGACGTGATAGATGTTTGTTGACAAATTTAAGTGTACCTAAGATGTAAAAATTTGCAATTATTGTTTGGAGTTGAGTTAATGAGAATGTATGTACTTTGCAATAAGGGATGTATAAAAACTGTGTTGTGTAAATGTACAAAATATAGGATAAAAACAGAAATGAAGGTTGGTACTATCATAATTTATTGTGAATGTAACATATTAAAAAAATGATATGTTACAATACCTCATTAGTTGAGAAAAAAAAAATAAAGAAAGGAACTGGGATGAGGTGAGTGAAGGACAGGTCACTATCCCCACACAGTAAAGAAAAGAAAGCGAAAGCGTGAGGAAGCATGAAGGGAATGGATAAAACAAGAATAGAGCAAGAGGAGAAAAAAAATTGTAGAGAAAGGAAAGTTGTGTAGAAAAAGAAAAGGTTGTATAGAGAAAGAAGGAATGGATAGCACGGTATAGTAGAGTGGGAAAGTAAAGAAAGTCGTAGGTTGGGAATCAAGTAAGGAAAGGAAAGGGCAAAAGGAAACAAAAACAAAAACAAAAAAAAATCTATATACATATACTACATGCCAGCTGTAAACAAATAAGTTATATAAATAAACGGAATACATAAACGATACAGATAATTGATATCGACGGTGGGTCTTACTTCTGGCCTATGTACCATGCGCCCTTGCCGAAAATTTAAAGTGTGCGTATACTAGATAAATATGGATATACATAAATACATAGAGTGCCGATGGCCTATTTTAAGAGTCGCAGCCGCTCTGATATATAGATGAGTACAATATACTAGTGTGATAAGAATAATCTGTTGTCGTTAAGGCATATTTATACAGAGTTACAATCCGCTCTGAGTAGTAAGGCTTTTGATTTTTCATTTATGGGATTACCAGCCGTCCCATAGAATAAACTAGATACTATAAAATTAATATATATATAATAAAAACCATACAAAAAAAAATAGAGTACATAAAAGAATATAATAGGGTTTGGGAATGGGTATGAAGATGAGGAAAAATGTGGGATGTGAAACTGGGACTTTTGGTCGGCTCTTACGACGCGCAAGGGGAGAGCGATGGTACTATTCTTTCTCCGGCAACCATACGGATAAGGTAAGGGAATGGGTATCGTGATAAAGGAAAATATGGGATGGGAAAATGGGACTTTTGGTCGGCTCTTACGACGCGCAAGGGGAGAGCGATGGTACTATTCTTTCTCCGGCAACCATACGGATAAGGTAAGGGAATGGGTGTCATGATGAAGGAAAATATAGGATGGGAAAATGGGACTTTTGGTCGGCTCTTACGACGCGCAAGGGGAGAGCGATGGTACTATTCTTTCTCCGGCAACCATACGGATAAGGTAAGTAGGAGATAGTACCTAGATGCAGAGCAAGAGAGAAAAGAGAAAAATACATATAGATAATCACATACATAAATAAAATGAAATAAGCAAAATATAGGTGTAGTTATATAGGTACAGATTTTAAAATGTCCTTAATGTGCCAAGTGCCTAAATCCTTGGATGTGTAAAAGTCCTTCAGAATGTATGTAAGAGGAGAGATCTTCTTTTTCACAATACATTTAGTGAATTTAGGAGCAAGTTTTGCAGTGAAAAATTTACTAGCATCAGAAAGTGGATATTCTTTCTTCCATACAGTCTGGCCCTCCTGATATTCAATATCACGCCTATTTTTGTTGTAATGAATTTTATATTTGGAGTAGGCTTTGGACATGTTCAAGTTTACTTTAATAAAAATGTCTTTAAGATGAGGTAGAGTAGATGAGTATGAAGTCCTGTCGGTAAACAAAATATCTTCTTCTTTAAGTGGAGAGTTAGGGTACCAGTCACCAGAGAGTACAGCTTCGCGGCCATGATTTAGAAAGTATGGGCTAAAACCAGTGGATTCACTAACGGCTGTGTTGATTGCAAACTCAATTTTTGGTAATTCTTCAGCCCATTTTCTGTGGTCTGTACCTACATAGGAAGATATGGCAGTGACAATGACACGATTAGTCCTTTCAGAAGGGTTGTTTTGTGGCAGGAACCTACAGTTATAAAAAGAATTAGGAACTTTATACTTCGCAACTAAATCCTTCATGGCATTAGAGATATACTGGGGACCGTTGTCCATGACAATTGTTTGAGGAATCCCATATTTCATAAATATATTGTTTTCAATAATGGAAACTACTGTCTTGGCAAGTGAGTTCCTCATAGGAAATATGCATGTATACTTAGTGAAAACGTCAGTAACTACTAGAATGAATTTGTAGCCCTGATAAGATCGAGGTAAAGGACCCATTATGTCTGTAGATATCATTTGGAAGGGACGTTGGACCTGTTTGGGATTTTTCATGATGCCTGGGGGACCTTCATTCGTGCTCTTATACGCCAAGCAAACTTGACAATTTTTGATGTATTTCTTGACATCTCTATGTAGAGATGGCCAATAATAAGATTGAGTAAGACGTTTCAAAGTCTTAAAGATGCCTAAATGGGCTGCACTCGGGTGGTCATGACATTTAGCTATGACGTCATGCCGCGATTCGAAAGGAACCACGAGTTTCCACTCACAGTCAGCAGAGAGAGGGTTGGAATTTTTCATCCTTTTATAGAGACGATCAGAAATTAGTTTCCAATCAGAGAACTTGTGGGGAGAAGATTTGACGTCTTGTACTTTCTTGAGGTACCAAGAGTCTTTGGTAGTAGAAGAAGAAGAAGGGGAGTTTTGAGATGGATCGTCATCAGAAGTGACATTTACGGGAAATGAACGAGAAAGAGCGTCGGCCAAGGCATTATCAGAGCCCCTACGATACTCAATTTTAAGATTAAATTGAGAAAGCCGGACTGCCCATCTCGCCAATCTTCCTGTAGGAGATTTAAGACTGACAAGCCATTTCAGACTACTATGATCTGTATAAATCGTAGTGGGGAAGGGAGAGCCTTCAATATAACCCCTAAATTTTTCTAGAGCAAAGATTAAAGCATTTAGTTCCTTTTCAGTAGTAGCATGGTTTCTTTCTGGTTTAGTAAGAGAACGGCTAGCGAAGGCGACAGGATGTTCTTTACCCTCGTCGTCCTTTTGAGAGAGGACACAACCGAGACCTAAATCAGAGGCATCGGTAGAGATGATAAAAGGCTTATCAAATTTAGGTATAGAAAGAATGGGTGCAGATACCAAACGTTGCTTAATCTCGTTAAAGGCAAGGAGAGCTTCCTGCGGAAAACTAAAAGCTTTGCCCTTGGGCTGTTTTTTAATTAGGTTGTTTATAGGAGCAGTTACTAAAGAAAAGTTTTGGATAAAACGCCTATACCATGACGCCATGCCTAGAAAACGTCTGACTTCTTTTTGGTTAGTAGGGACAGGGTATTCCAAAATGGCCTTAACCTTGTCACTGTCAGTGCGTAGTCCGTGTCGGTCGACGATGAACCCTAGAAACTTAAGGGAAGATCTGCAGAAAACTGATTTGTCAAAATTGATGGTGAGACCTACTTCTTTTAAACGTTGATAGACACGCTTCAATAGCTCGACGTGTTCGTCATATGAATTACTGACCAGTATTACGTCATCCACGTAGGTAAACAGACGGCCAGCAAACTCTGGTCCAAAGACTTTATCCATAAGTCTCATCATTCTAGCAGATGCATTGACAAGTCCGAAAGGCATGCGGCAAAATTGGAAAGCCCCAACCCCAGGAATGGAGAAACTAGTCTTCTCCCGCGAGTCTGGGTGTAAATTAATTTGAAAAAACGAGCTTTTCAGGTCAATAGAGCTTAGAAATTTAGCATTATTAAGAGAATCAAGTATGTCTTGGATACGCGGCATAGGATATGAATCTATTTTGGTGACACTATTCAGTTTTCTACTGTCTAGGCAGATCCTTAAGTCTCCGTTAGGTTTGGGAACTACTAAGAGAGGGGAATTCCAAGGTGAATTACTTTTTTCAATAATACCCATTCTTAACATATCATTAATTTCAGCCTCGACCCGCTGTTTATAGTGAACTGGTATAGGGTAGTATTTTTGTTTCACTGGGGGATGATCACCAGTGTCAATGACATGTTCTTCAAGATCAGTGAGACCTAAGTTGTTAGAATCAGCAGAAATATTTTTAAAATCAGTGATAATGTTATCAATCTGAGATTTTTGTACAACCGACAGATCCTCATAAGTATGTAAGTGTGTGTTTGCGTCAATTAAAGAGTTGAAAGCAGAGGTACACTGAGAGTCGGTCGTATATTCCAGAATATCCTGACATAGGTTAAATGCCCTAAGAAAATTTACACCTAAAATAAGAGGACTGTTGATATCTGTGCATACATTGAGAGTAATTAGTCTTAGATTGGACTTGTAAGTAATAGGTATCGTAATGGATCCCAAAATATTAAGTTTAGCGTTATTGCCAACTTTAAGAGTTTTAGAAGATGGCTGAAGATGAGTCTGTAAACCTAATTCCCTAAGCGTTCCTAGCGCATCATTGCTGAGTATAGAAGTTGATGCACCAGAATCGGCCAAGGCCAAGCACTCTGTTCCCAAAATGTTGACTTTGATAAACGCACGGTTGTCAGGCAAGTTTGACTCAAAAAGTGGAGCTATCTTCTGAGAGGAGAAAAAGTTTTTTAAGAAAGTTAGATATTCCTGCCATTCCCGGTCAGTAGTATGTTTAGTTAGTTTTGAAGGTTCAGGTTTAAGAGAGAGAGAACATGCTACTGACCGCTTATTCAGTTTTTTGAACAAGTACAGTCGCGAGTAAGCACATTAGGTTTTTTACATTTAAAACATATAGGTGTATTGTATACATTACACTTTGAATAGTGATGTTTGCCACTACACTTTAAACAAGTGACACTATCTTTTTGTAGCATGGCGGAATTATAAGCATTATGGGAGATGGTAGCAACATTTCCCGATAAAGGTTTTTGTTTAATAAACGGTTGATTTACCGATTTAGTAAGATTAGATTTCACTGTGAAACCGGGAACAATAGCAGTATTGCCAGAATTTAAGGCACCTCTATTCTCACATTTGTACTTGGCTATGTCTAGCCTGGAGCACACTGATTTGAGTTCCGCAGTCGAAGAGAAATCATGGAGAGCTAATTTTGCAATATAAAAAGTGTTCATATTTGATAATATTATATCCAACTTCTCAGTTTCAGAGAGTGGTTTAGATAGTTTAGACATCTCATAAAGCATGAGATTGATATAAATTTTTATGTCTTCAGATTTATCTTGCAATCTGCCTTTTATTTGCAGTAGAAGTCGTCTGTCATAATCAACAGGTATAAATTCCTCTTTTAGATAATCAAAAAGTTGAGACATAGAAGTTATATTGTCCCTGTAACCGCGGAACCACACCAATGCATCACCAGTAAGCAGATGTGAGAAGTTTGAGAGCAGTTCATGGTCTTGGGCAGAGCAGGAGGCAGCTAATTCTTTAATTTTTGTAATAAATTCTAAGACACAGGTGTGTCCGTCAAAAGTTACACCCCACTTCAATATAGGAGAATTTCTGAGAAAAGGAGAGGAGTGAGAGGGATGAGGAGGAGGAACAGGGATAGATGCTCCCTCAGAGTGTACATCCCCATCGACACCGTTCTTCCGAACGTCTGTGATGCGGTTTTCTTCATCACGGGAAGCAGTCGGATGTAGGTGTTGTCTTGACGGAGAAGGACCTCTACTGCGCGGTGGATTATTTGACATCCAAAAGCGGAGTCTGTATAACTCCTCCAGTGACGAAGATTTTATACGCCTTTGCTCCCTGGTCTGCCCGGTCAGTCTGTCTAGTCGGTCTATAACGTGAGTCAACCTTGCCCAGCATTTTTGGAAATGTGTAGTGGTAGAATACTTGGGGACAAGAGCGCTTAGTTCGGCCAACTTCCGTGCACATACCTCTATTTCTATTCCCGTATCAAGGGAATCAATAAATTTGTCCTCGACCTCTACAGCGGCCGGTTCAGCTTTCTCTAGCAGGGCAGCCAACGTCTCCGCTGTGGCACCACGCTCGTGTTCCACTCCCCGCAGGTTGAGCTCATAGCTGACCTCGTCCTTGAGGAGACCGTAGAACGCAGTATGCTCCATCACTGAAATTGATACAGGTACAATTTGAGAGAGAGATACAACAAATAAATATAAAAGAGGTAGAAACCCAGTGAGAAACTGTCAACAAAGAATTGAGTGCAAACTACGTTGGGCGCTAAATGTAACAAATTTTTTTAACTATAGGTTTTGATGTAAAATAAAAGAAATGGAAATATAATGAAATGTGAAGTTTTATTTTTATAACATGTAAAATTAGGTCCTTACAAGAAATACAGGGCGTGGGGATAAATATTCTACTTTGCAGCTCACTTGTTGCACTGTCAGAGGGACTTAAATTACAATATTCTCACTGAGTTGGAAATTACATAAACAGGTAATGAAGTTTAAACTAGACAAATAAAGTTTCAAAAGAAATTTATATGAATAGGAGACCTAGGCTATCGCTATCCTTAAAATAGGTTTACAACGTGTCAGACTGGATATACAAATACAAACACAAATTAAAATATGGTTGTTATTCAATATTAAACGTTTTATAAGTTCACAAGTGTAGTTTAAATCAAGTTGGGAGTGTTACAAAATTGAAAGGTAGGTAGGTAATACTTATATGTATGTAGTTAAGTTAAACTTATAAGAGAGGAGAAGATTAGAGACAATTAATGGGCGCCACGTTTATGAACAGCTCATAAACGAAGAGAGCATGGAGAGATGTAGTTAAGAGATAAAGATATAAGAACGATTACACCTGAGACTTATGTTCCGAGGAGGGGTTGCGAACGCCGGTCTCTCAAGTCCTAAGGTCAGCGAACGAGGGCTCGCCGGTATGATGTCAGCTTCGCAGGTGGCTCCGGACAGGTAGTCCAGTCAATAATAAGAACTGTCGAGGAAGAAGAAAACACAGCGTTATGCCAAAGCAGTGACATAAAGAGATGTTGGTAATTTGTTTGCCATTTAGCAGATCGACTTACCCGGACGCTGAAGATCGAGGACCAATCAAGAAAATTGCAGTGTACACAATGATGCAGCTTAGGACGCAATTAGCGAGGTTTATCAGGGATAAACTACGTAGGTAAAAAAAACGTCTATGCAATAACAGTTCACAGTGACTTTGCTTCACAGTCAGTTAAGTAGAGGTTCAGAGAGAGAAAAAAACACTGGGGCGAGATGGGCCCTATTTATATGTTCTGCCACGATTTTTCTAGAATCATGTTTTTAACTCATTTTGCTTTACCATCAATCTCGAATTTTCCAAAGTCAGTAGCATAAACAATGCTCACTTGTACATTTCTAGAATGATCCGAATATAGTCTATGGTTAAGAAAATTAGCTAAAGATAAATGAAGAATTATATAAAATCAAATAAAGGAAGATTTGTAGATTATAAATAACTAATTACTTTCATTGTAGATTAGATATTCATAAAGTTATTGATAAAAGTTTTTAGGTACCATAGATAATCTGGACTCAATATGTAGAAGTTCAATTATTAAAGCAAGAGAGCTACTCTACGCCAGATGTCAGTTCTGGTGCTGTTGCATGAACGAGATGACAGGATGGCTATGCATTTAGGTGTGAGAGAGATGACAATATATGTGCGATATACTTTGCCACTATTTGACACCAGATGGCGCTAAAGTTTGATGAAGTGTGGACTCTCAACGCAAGGTGTCTTTATAAGAAAAAGAGATGGAAATAGCTGGACATCCATGCAAGAATGAGAAGACGTATATCTCTCGATAATTGCTCGTGGAAATAGTTCTGCTGTTCCTCACAAGATTGAGCCAGTGGTTCAAAAATTATGATGTTTACTCTGATAAAATTAAATGTCAAACGTCAGACGTGATAGATGTTTGTTGACAAATTTAAGTGTACCTAAGATGTAAAAATTTGCAATTATTGTTTGGAGTTGAGTTAATGAGAATGTATGTACTTTGCAATAAGGGATGTATAAAAACTGTGTTGTGTAAATGTACAAAATATAGGATAAAAACAGAAATGAAGGTTGGTACTATCATAATTTATTGTGAATGTAACATATTAAAAAAATGATATGTTACAGTATGGTTAAAAGTTTGAAGTACTTACCTATTTATACAGGGTGTTTTTCTATAAGTGCAATACCTCTTAGGTGGTGATTGTACTCATGAATATGAACAACTTTTACTATGAAACCATCATACAAACATACAATTCATACAATTTGTTATTACCTACCTGACCAGAATGTATGGAACAGCAAATTTTTTTGTGAAGTTGCAGAGTTGGCTTCATAGTAAAAGTTGTTCATATTCATGAGTACAATCACCACCTAAGAGGTATTGCACTTATAGAAAAACACCCTGTATTGTACGACTTTCATAGAATTGTCACATGTTCACAAATAGTACCTATCAGTAAGATAAATTTTTTTCACTATGCCATCTATTTGTTGTGCATGAAAAACAGTAGTCAAAAGGTTAATAAATACAATTTTAAACTATCAACTTTAGCTCATACTAGTGTCAACATTGCGTTGCAGGATATTTACGTGCGATATTCATTGCCGCATCACGCCGGATGCCCCGCGCCGCCAAGACCGCGCGCCGCAAGACCGTGTGCACGATTTATGCCGCTTTTCAATTGATTGCAACAAATTCTGAGGCCGGAGTTAGGTACGGCAAATGTAACGCGTAGTTTTGAATTGGAGGTGAGTGTAAATTTAATTGGTACAGTGGATGAGTCGAACAAAGATTTATTTATGTTACGCACTTTATATTTTCGGGATTAGTTGTATATTTAGTGAAAAAAAATAATGTGCGCTTGTAAATTATGTTAGGTTACCTTGACTTTCATTTTATATCCCTGCCTATGATTATGATGTGCCAGGTCGGATTTTGGTTAAATTCTTAAAATATAACTTTTTATCATCCACTTGATGTTATTTATCACAAAGCTTAGTTTTTATTTCTGCCTGTTTTTATCTATTATTTCCATTAAAAAACAATGTTATCCCTAATGTGCTTGCTGGTTGCCGACAGGCAAAATTAAATTGGGATGATCTGTATGAGGCCGAGCTTACGTTACCGTGTAATTGAATAAATACTAATATTTTAAGCTCGTTCTCACGCCAAATTGAGGCGTTGTTTATTTATTAGTGTAACAGTTACGGCAAATAAATTTCAATCTTATATGTATACATCTAAAGCTTGAAGTATTTATTAGCTGAAGTTTCCATATTTACGTCCAAGTTAATGCTGCTTAATACGGATATTGTGAGAAGTGAAATATTGCATGTTAATTTAATATTGCTGATGGCTTCGTAAGCTGAAGATAGGTAAATCAACTTAAATAAAACCTCAATATTTGTTATATGTGTCGGTATATGTTTTTTTATCGCTGTGCCAAAGAAATATGAACAAATAATTTCCTCAGATTTTAAATTATTTTTATGCATTCATAATGCAATTTTTGTAAGTATAGGAAAAATGTGATAGTAAAAAACCACGAGCCCTATAAGTGGCTTCCTGAAATCCCGCCTGAAAGCCACTTATAGGGCTCGTGGTTTTTTACTATCACATTTTTTTTACTATCACATTTTTCCTATAAATAATTTCCTTATTAAGTTTGGCAGTGCGTTGTACCTTGTTGACTCAACGCAGACATGGTGTACAAAAGAAGCTATGACATGATGGAATAATTTCATGATACAGAGGAAAATTACTCAAAATAATGGAGATAGCAAATTGACCATTAGGAAAAATGTAATAGTAAAAAACAATGAGCCCTATAAGTAGCTTTCAGGCGGGATTCGAACCCGCGCCTCCGGGGATCCAGCCCGATGCTCTAACCAACGAAACTACTGAAAGGCCTACATGACTCGTCGAATTTTAGCCAGCGTTGTTTCATCAATCGTTTTCATAATCAATAATATTGTCTATACCTATTTACAAAAAATAATAGCTATTTCATCTTAATCGATAGTTAAACATTTGTAAAAATGTTTCTTTCGGATGCGAGGGTTACCTCACATTGATGAAGCAACGCTAACAATTTTCACTCAAAGAATTATACTATTGCCTTCATTAGTTCTTATTTTATTCTTCCGTGGCTTACTGGTAGATACTTAGCTATCGGGCTCTAGAACATAGGGCTCTAGAACATAGGGCTCTTCCATGACTGTTTTAGTAGGTACTTCGTTTATGAGAACAAGCCAAGTAAGCTGACTTTAGTATAACTTTCTTAAGTTATAAGAAGAAATGATATTTAAGTTATTAAATACTTTATGTTGTTATAAATAAATTTCAGGACTAACCATTGAAATTGGCGCCCATTTAGATCTCACTTCTTTTGTTGTTGAAGTCAACAACCAAGGCATATATAATAATATTGAACTTGGCTCTCATTTCACCTGTATGTTTTGATGGGTTTAAGTAACTAGATAAACAATCAAGCTGGTATTTCATTTTCACCATTATTTCAAATGGTTTTTAATTACCGAAGTAACGTATTCTCGTCGCACCAATTTAGATTGCAAAGTGCAATCTAATGCTTATTTACAGGAAATCGCATTGCATGTCCCACAATTATGCCTGTTTATGCGCTAGTGCTAAAGTATGTGATGGCTGTGGCGATTTGCATAATTTAGATGCAATTCGAATCGCAATTAATGTAACTATCTACACTCTTGTCGTAACAATTCGATTAGGATGTTTTGGTTTCTAAATATTTGATATTCCATACTGTGGAATAAGCTTCGATCAAAAAGTTAGCTATTATGACTGTTATCATCTCTATTATTGTTTTCGTGAAACAAACTAAAACTTTACGCTTCGTTTACAAGGGTTCCGTCATTGCCCATTCGTGATGACGAATCATGATATATTCATACGATGACAAATCGTGAAAAATTACGGATAAGTATGTCATGATTCTAGAAGGTTTTTCATAATTTTTAATGGCAACACTGGTAATGCCGTCTCTTGAAGCCATTTTGCTAAGTTTAATAGGCTAATCTGTGTGGTAAAATCGGTGGGGATAGGCAGACTTGAGTCCAACTGACGAGCGAAGAGAGCTCATTCTTCAACCTGGCTTCGAGAAAATAAGATCTCTAAGACGACTGTATCGATTCTTTGTATCTGAATCTATGTAGTAACCAAGAATTATATAAGTGTTATCTGGAGTCTGCGTTTTCTTCATAAGTACGTCTTTCGTATACTTCTGACATTCGTGTTTTTTGACGAATCGTAAATGACGGATTCGTGTGAACGTGACATATAATATTATCTGCAATATCATGATCATCATCATGAATTTATTAATAAATACTCACATGTTATTTTAATTTTTAGTTTTTTGCATTCACAATGCAATTTTTATAATAGAAAAATGGAAAATGAAGTATTTAGAAAAAATCGACCCGTCTCACAACTAGCTCCGATGGGACTCGAACCCACGACCTTTCGCTTTCCGGGCGACTGCTCTAACCACTGAGCTACGGAGTCGTTACGAGAAGCGTCGAATTTATCCAATACTTCTTACACGCTGTATAGTCAGCGTTAATTTCATCAATGTGGAGATATTACTACCCTCACACGCGAAAGAAATACCTTTCCAGGTATTTGGCAATCGCTAAAGATGAAATTACTATTGCAAGTTATTTTAATTTTTAGTTTTTTGCATTCACAATGCAATTTTTATAATAGAAAAATGGAAAATGAAGTATTTAGAAAAAATCGACCCGTCTCACAACTAGCTCCGATGGGACTCGAACCCACGACCTTTCGCTTTCCGGGCGACTGCTCTAACCACTGAGCTACGGAGTCTAATTTTTTCTAAATACTTCATTTTCCATTTTTCTATTATAAAAATTGCATTGTGAATGCAAAAAACTAAAAATTAAAATAACTTGCAATAGTAATTTCATCTTTAGCGATTGCCAAATACCTGGAAAGGTATTTCTTTCGCGTGTGAGGGTAGTAATATCTCCACATTGATGAAATTAACGCTGACTATACAGCGTGTAAGAAGTATTGGATAAATTCGACGCTTCTCGTAACGACTCCGTAGCTCAGTGGTTAGAGCAGTCGCCCGGAAAGCGAAAGGTCGTGGGTTCGAGTCCCATCGGAGCTAGTTGTGAGACGGGTCGATTTTTTCTAAATACTTCATTTTCCATTTTTCTATTATAAAAATTGCATTGTGAATGCAAAAAACTAAAAATTAAAATAACTTGCAATAGTAATTTCATCTTTAGCGATTGCCAAATACCTGGAAAGGTATTTCTTTCGCGTGTGAGGGTAGTAATATCTCCACATTGATGAAATTAACGCTGACTATACAGCGTGTAAGAAGTATTGGATAATCGACGCTTCTTGTAACGACTTCGTAGCTCAGTGGTTAGAGCAGTCGCCCGGAAAGCGAAAGGTCGTGGGTTCGAGTCCCATCGGAGCTAGTTGTGAGACGGGTCGATTTTTTCTAAATACTTCATTTTCCATTTTTCTATTATAAATATTGCATTGTGAATGCAAAAAACTA
This sequence comes from Crambus lathoniellus, assembly GCA_949710035.1. Taxonomy (NCBI): domain Eukaryota; kingdom Metazoa; phylum Arthropoda; class Insecta; order Lepidoptera; family Crambidae; genus Crambus; species Crambus lathoniellus. Next base: position 21,484,853 of record OX453306.1, read on the forward strand.
AAAATTAAAATAACTTGCAATAGTAATTTCATCTTTAGCGATTGCCAAATACCTGGAAAGGTATTTCTTTCGCGTGTGAGGGTAGTAATATCTCCACATTGATGAAATTAACGCTGACTATACAGCGTGTAAGAAGTATTGGATAAATTCGACGCTTCTCGTAACGACTCCGTAGCTCAGTGGTTAGAGCAGTCGCCCGGAAAGCGAAAGGTCGTGGGTTCGAGTCCCATCGGAGCTAGTTGTGAGACGGGTCGATTTTTACCACACTTTTATTAGCTTCACTTGTAACTAAGTCACAATGTAAGAAAATCTTGGAAATCAATTTTAACCTACTTCTAATTGTCGTATTGATTTGAAACTCTGCAAGTCTATATGAATCCAATGACAATACAATAATTTGCTACCATAGAGCTGATCTGATGATGGAGTCAAGAGGTGGGCAATAGAACTCTTTAATGGCTGCTAGGAAACCCCTCGAGTTTAGGCTCATTTCTTTTGTTCTGATGATACCTATTCGCTACACTTGATGGTGAGGGTCTGATGATGGAGCAGGGAGGAAGACAGTGGCATTTCTTAATGACCACTAGAAAACCCCTCGAGTTTGGCCTCCGTTGTTTCGTTCAGACGAGACCTATTTGCTACACTTGGTGGCGAGGGTCTGATGATGTGATGATGGAGTTGGGAGGAAGCCAGTGGCACTCCTTAATGACCACTACGAAATCTTTTGAGTTTGGGCTCATTTGTTTCGTTCTGATGAGACCTATTCGCTACACTTGGTGGCGAGGGTCTGATGATGGAGCAGGGAGAAAGCCAGTGGCACTCCTTAATGGCCAATAGGAAGCCTTTCGAGTTCTGGCTCATTTGTTTCGTTCTGATGTGACCTATTCGCTACACTTGGTGGTGAGGGTCTGATGATGGAGCAGGGAGCAAGTCATTGCCACTCCTTAATGACCACTAAGAAACCCCTTGAGATGGGCACATTTCTTTCGTTCTGATGAGACCTATTCGCTACACTTGGTGGTGAGGGTCTGATGATGGAGCAGGGAGGAAGACAGTGGCATTTCTTAATGACCACTAGAAAACCCCTCGAGTTTGGCCTCCGTTGTTTCGTTCTGATGAGACTTATGAGTCGCACTTGGTGGTGAGGGTCTGATGATGGAGCAGGGAGGAAGCCAGTGGCACTCCATAATGACCAATAGGAAACGCTTCGAGTTCTGGCTCATTTGTTTCGTTCTGATGAGACCTATTCGCTACACTTAGTGGTGAGGGTCTGATGATGGACCAGGAAGGAAGCCAGTGACACTCCTTAATGACCAATAGGAAACCCCTCGAGTTTGGGCTTATTTGTTTCGTTCAGACGAGACCTATTTGCTACACTTGGTGGCGAGGGTCTGATGATGTGATGATGGAGTTGGGAGGAAGCCAGTGGCACTCCTTAATGACCACTACGAAATCTTTTGAGTTTGGGCTCATTTGTTTCGTTCTGATGAGACCTATTCGCTACACTTGGTGGCGAGGGTCTGATGATGGAGCAGGGAGAAAGCCAGTGGCACTCCTTAATGGCCAATAGGAAGCCTTTCGAGTTCTGGCTCATTTGTTTCGTTCTGATGTGACCTATTCGCTACACTTGGTGGTGAGGGTCTGATGATGGAGCAGGGAGCAAGTCATTGCCACTCCTTAATGACCACTAAGAAACCCCTTGAGATGGGCACATTTCTTTCGTTCTGATGAGACCTATTTGCTACACTTGGTGGTGAGAGTCTGATGATGGAGCAGGGAGGAAGTCAGTGGCACTCCTTAATGACCACTAGGAAATCCCTCGAGTTTAGGCTCATTTGTTTCGTTCTGATGAGACCTATTTGCTACACTAGGTGGTGAGGGCCTGATGATGGAGCAGGGAGGAAGTCAGTGGCACTCCTTAATGACCACTAGAAAACCCCTCGAGTTTGGCCTCCGTTGTTTCGTTCTGATGAGACTTATGAGTCGCACTTGGTGGTGAGGGTCTGATGATGGAGCAGGGAGGAAGCCAGTGGCACTCCATAATGACCAATAGGAAACGCTTCGAGTTCTGGCTCATTTGTTTCGTTCTGATGAGACCTATTCGCTACACTTAGTGGTGAGGGTCTGATGATGGACCAGGAAGGAAGCCAGTGACACTCCTTAATGACCAATAGGAAACCCCTCGAGTTTGGGCTCATTTGTTTCGTTCAGACGAGACCTATTTGCTACACTTGGTGGCGAGGGTCTGATGATGTGATGATGGAGTTGGGAGGAAGCCAGTGGCACTCCTTAATGACCACTACGAAATCTTTTGAGTTTGGGCTCATTTGTTTCGTTCTGATGAGACCTATTCGCTACACTTGGTGGCGAGGGTCTGATGATGGAGCAGGGAGAAAGCCAGTGGCACTCCTTAATGGCCAATAGGAAGCCTTTCGAGTTCTGGCTCATTTGTTTCGTTCTGATGTGACCTATTCGCTACACTTGGTGGTGAGGGTCTGATGATGGAGCAGGGAGCAAGTCATTGCCACTCCTTAATGACCACTAAGAAACCCTTTGAGATGGGCACATTTCTTTCGTTCTGATGAGACCTATTCGCTACACTTGGTGGTGAGGGTCTGATGATGGAGCAGGGAGGAAGACAGTGGCATTTCTTAATGACCACTAGAAAACCCCTCGAGTTTGGCCTCCGTTGTTTCGTTCTGATGAGACTTATGAGTCGCACTTGGTGGTGAGGGTCTGATGATGGAGCAGGGAGGAAGCCAGTGGCACTCCATAATGACCAATAGGAAACGCTTCGAGTTCTGGCTCATTTGTTTCGTTCTGATGAGACCTATTCGCTACACTTAGTGGTGAGGGTCTGATGATGGACCAGGAAGGAAGCCAGTGACACTCCTTAATGACCAATAGGAAACCCCTCGAGTTTGGGCTCATTTGTTTCGTTCAGACGAGACCTATTTGCTACACTTGGTGGCGAGGGTCTGATGATGTGATGATGGAGTTGGGAGGAAGCCAGTGGCACTCCTTAATGACCACTACGAAATCTTTTGAGTTTGGGCTCATTTGTTTCGTTCTGATGAGACCTATTCGCTACACTTGGTGGCGAGGGTCTGATGATGGAGCAGGGAGAAAGCCAGTGGCACTCCTTAATGGCCAATAGGAAGCCTTTCGAGTTCTGGCTCATTTGTTTCGTTCTGATGTGACCTATTCGCTACACTTGGTGGTGAGGGTCTGATGATGGAGCAGGGAGCAAGTCATTGCCACTCCTTAATGACCACTAAGAAACCCCTTGAGATGGGCACATTTCTTTCGTTCTGATGAGACCTATTTGCTACACTTGGTGGTGAGAGTCTGATGATGGAGCAGGGAGGAAGTCAGTGGCACTCCTTAATGACCACTAGGAAATCCCTCGAGTTTGGGCTCATTTGTTTCGTTCTGATGAGACCTATTTGCTACACTAGGTGGTGAGGGCCTGATGATGGAGCAGGGAGGAAGTCAGTGGCACTCCTTAATGACCACTAGGAAACCCCTCGAGTTTGGGCTCATTTGTTTCGTTCTGATGAGACCTATTCGCTACACTTGGTGGTGAGGGTCTGATGATGGAGTAAGGATGAAGTAAGGATTCGGCTCGCGCATCTGGTAACTAATAGACTCCACTTGAATTTGTAAAACAAATACATACAATCACGCCTTTGAGCTATAATGTTTACGGGGTGGGCAGACACATGAATGGACTGTGAAATCGATTACCATCCATCCATAGCTTGCCATTTATTAAACTAAAAAGTAAAAAATAAATATGTAGTTTAAAAAACTATAAAAACACACTTTTATAGGAACATACTAAAAAGTACAAAATAAACGACTATTCAGTAACTGAAATTAAAAAGCGTGGTGCGCCCTTTGCAAAGCATGCATTCAAGTACTTAATATTGACAACGCGCACCACGCTTTTTAATTTCAGTTACTGAATAGTCGGTTATTTTGTACTTTTTAGTATGTTCCTATAAAAGTGTGTTTTTATAGTTTTTTAAACTACATATTTATTTTTCTAAATACTTCATTTTCCATTTTTCAAATACTCACATTTCATTATGAATACACTAAACTATTTACCTATCGTTTACAAACTGTTTCATGCTTAATATGAAATTGGTTAATATCCAAGTTATATGACAAGATATAAATGCAAACTAATATTGTATATATTAACAGATTTCCGTCGTCTCATTAGGGTGAGGATTATTGTGTGCTATCTGGCGGCCATAATGGCTAAATGTAATATTAATTGTAACGTTACGGCGCATTACGGTGCCGTAAAGCTTTGATCCTTGATAGTTGATAAGTACTTATCATTGAAATATATCTCTTCCTGGATTTACGTATATATTATACGTTATTTATAACAACAGCTTCGTATATTAAATTTGCTCCCGTCTATACTAATATGTATTATAAATGTGGAAGTGTGTTTGTTTGTTTAACCGTTTTTCACGTCAAAATGGAACAACGTAGCGACATGATTATGGGTATGAGGATAGTTTGGGAGCTTTTTATATAGCATGAGCGGCTTTGCTGCTTTGCTTTGCTTACCCCACTAAGGTGTAAGCAAGACAGCATGACGTGCTATATCATATCGCGTGATATAATGATGGTCATGCTAGGTAGGCAGGAAATATATTATATTATCGCGGGAATTTTTTCCTATACTTACAAAATTGCATTGTGAATGCATAAAAATAATATAAAATCTCAATATGGCTGTTTCATCTTAATCGATTGTTAAACATTTTTAAAAATGTTTCTTTCGGATGCGAGGGTTTCCTCACATTGATGAAGCAACGCTTGCCTACAGCGTAACAAGTGATAGCAAAATTCGACGAGTCGTGTAAGCCTTTCGGTAGCTTAGTTGGTCAGAGCATCGGGCCAGATTCTCGGAGGCGCGGGTTCGAATCCCGCCTGAAAGCTACTTATGGGGCTCGTGGTTTTTTAATATCACATTTTTTCCTATACTTACAAAATTGCATTGTGAATGCATAAAAATAATATAAAATCTCAATATGGCTGTTTCATCTTAATCGATTGTTAAACATTTGTAAAAATGTTTCTTTCTGATGCGAGGGTTTCCTCACATTGATGAAGCAACGCTGGCCTACAGCGTAACAAGTGATAGCAAAATTCGACGAGTCGTGTAAGCCTTTCGGTAGCTTAGTTGGTCAGAGCATCGGGCCGGATTCTCGGAGGCGCGGGTTCGAATCCCGCCTGAAAGCGTCTTATGGGGCTCGTGGTTTTTTACTATCACATTTTTTCCTATACTTACAAAATTGCATTATGAATGCATAAAAATAATATAAAATCTCAGACTATAAGTAACTAAAGTAAGTAATTTCCATTAAGAATTTGTGTAATACCTCGATACAAATAAGGGATATGCAATCCTAGTGAATTTTAATTGTAAATGGTCTATATAAAAAACATAAACCAAGACAAACAGACATGTTTACACATTACTACCTATGTGTCATTGATTACAATCATATAGGTTGTGAAAAAATTTAACTAGTAACGTGTAGATGCATTTGTGCAATAGTAGATTGTTTAGTAAGGGCTGTATGGCACCCATAACAGTCGAGTGTTTTGGCGCACGAACGAAGTGAGGGCGCCGATAGTTCGAGACTGTTATGGGTCCATACACCCGAAGTAAACACTCTACTTTTCATTTCGAATATGAGGGAAGTTAAAATAAACAGAAATATTCTAAAAATTATTTTTCCTTTGGCCGCGGAATTTTCGATAGACTCGAATTCTCATAACTTTTTTGTTCATTTTCTCTATTTTAGAGAAGGCAAGGGAAACTAAGTCCATACAGCCATGTTTAGTGTTTGACCCGTACTCTATGCAATTCTATGGAATTAATAGCCCGATTTTTTATGTTACAAATAACTTATTTGGTTTAATATGTTATTAAAAACGCATATTATTAAAAAAACAATGTTTTAGATAATAATAACAATTTCTCTTTTTGTATGGTGTCTACGATTTTAGTTATTTTATATAAGCTGGCTGTATAGGGTTCTGTGCCTTTGCCCACATTACCTTTGGTAAATAAATGTCCAGAGATTATAGATAATTTTTGTACATAAGTACTCTTTAATTTACAGATTTTGACATGACCCCTCCTGTTCCTTTTTTAAATTTCATTACAGCCCTAGGGCCGCCACATACCACTTTCAACCCGCATTTTAGACAAGTTATGAGTTACTTTCAGAATATGAGACATGAAAAATTATTAAAATATATTACTTAAACCGGAAAAGCTGAATAACTTTACGCAGTATCTCTCAGAACCCAATATGTAGGTACCTATATGGCGTAGTATGAAAAGGTTCATCAGTTTTGAAATTTATTCCTTTTCGGGTCCGAAATAAAAACGTTTTTTTTCAAATCAAACTAGTGACTAGTGAACGGAACGGACGGACGTATGAAGTGACATCCAATTTAAAGTGATAGGTTCGACAATCTTTGGCTTGTGAATTTTTATTTTTATTTTTTTAAATATAATTTGTCTTTGATTTACTATAATTTACAATATTGGACTGATGTAAGATCTTTTATTTGTCCACAACGAGGTGGCACTTATATTCATCAACAGCAGTTTAGGAAAAAAATAAACCTCTGCGTCTGTACTAGTAATATATTTTGCATTTCAATTACCATTTCCACGAAACCATATCTTTACAATGCAGCAAAAGACATACAGTTTCACAGCTTTTAAAAAAGTTTCTTGATTTTTTTTTTATTTCGTTGCCAGTTTGCCAGAAGAAGAAAAATTCTATATCTATCAGAATATAGTTTTCTTTGTAAAGTAAGTAGCATTGTTTACGGAAAACTATTATTTCATAATAATATTTAGAGATGAGGTAGCCAGATCCTCAGTGATTGAGGATACCGGGTGTAGCACTTCGCCTTATCATCACTTATCATCAGGTGTGATGAAGGCTAACTAAGCGATAATCCCGTTGTGGATGAAAAAAAACGTATCTATATCAATTTAACACATTTGTAAACGAGGATCCGAATAATGGCTACACTATTTTATGTAGGTAGGTACTCTCAATAGCACATTTTTTTAATCCACATCGGGGTAGCACTTAGCCTTCATCACACCTGATGGTAAGTGGTGAGTGATAAGGCTGAAGATGGAAGCGCACTAGTCCCGGAATTCTCAATCACTGATGAACTGGCTATCTTATCTCTATAACTGTCGGAACACAATAATGCTGAAAACATCATTGTTATGGCGTCAGACTTAGTTAAGATGGTGGTAGCTAGCCAGGCGGACTAAGAACAAGTCCTACTACCAACCAAACCGAATACAATATGTACCCCCCTGGGAATCGAACCCTGGACCTGTTAGTCTGAACTAGACCACAGAGGCGGTTAAACATCAAGTTAAACAGTTGAACTGCGATAACTTACCAGTATGGCATAAAGGCGGTCTCAAGGTCAACATGTATAGTCTCATCATCATCTCTCGGGACATCTGCCTCCGTGTGTACAGCGAAATGAGTTTTGTTAAGGTTCTACAGTTTCCATGGCACCCTTTCTGTATTGGTCAGGATAAGATCAGGTAAAAGCTGTAGTTTCAGTACCTACCTTCAACATTTTGTGGCTTCCACTTCGCTCACCTGAACAAGTTTTGATTTTGGCGAAGTAAGGAAGCGTACGCTACCGACCGAAGCACAAAGTATTGGCAGACATTGTTCGTACATTTATAAGAGCTCTTGTTTTATAGTTTCAGTTGAAAATTTTCACAAGCTTATCTCGGGGCTAGAAACATTTTGCTTATCAGGAGAAGATTAAAAATACCATTTTCTGAGCTAGGATTTATTATAAAGAATGATTAAATCTATTGTTTACAAGATGAAGAGATGCTCAGATGTCTGCATTCTTTACGGAATTCAACTATACTCCTCTGTGTCTGAACCGATGGTGCTTACTGGTATTGCGTAATGTAATCATCAGCCATTTAATGTCCCCACTGTTTGGGCACTGGCCTTCCTTGTGGATGGATAAGAAGAATGGGCCATGACCCCCACCATGCGGGCCTAATGTGGGTTAGTGAGTATTAAAGACTGTAAATGCAGCCGGGACCAAAGGCTCAACGTGCCTTCCAATGCACGGAGGAGTTCGAGATGAAAAGTTTTTGGTATCCCATCCCGTGACTGACCATTGCGAAAATTGCTTAACCTCGACGACCGCAGGCCGAGCGCGGTAACCACGTGCTCTTCATTAGTAATGTAATCAGGAGTGTACGGCGCACGTTTTGCTCGTTGTAACTACGTTCAGCCTCATTCAGAAAGCGAACGAAATGCTAAAACTAGATTTTGATAGATAGCTTCCTCGCTCGAATCGAGCCTCGAATTCCATCAGACGAATCATCGGAAATATTTTGGAGAATTACGTTACCTGTTCGCTTGGAGACGGGCGACAAGAATATACCTTTACACTTGTATTATTTAGTATTCTGTGCCTATACTAGAAGATACCTTGCCTTCCATTCGCGGCTTCGCCCGCGTGGACTACACGACCTTATCCCGCGGGAATGTGATATATTTTTCCGGGTTAAAGCGATACTCGGAAAAATTATGCTGAAGCGAGATAGCAATGAGAAAACGACGCGCGCGAGAGTGAGACCGATTTTGCAGATTCATCATAAAATCATAAAATCGTGTTTTTGAAACTATACAAATCTAGAAAAAGGTATGAAGAAATATATATCTTATTACCAGATTAGTAACAACTGTAACCGTCCTATAGTTTTAAATCAAAATGTCCATACTTTTTCCGAGTAGCGCCTTAAAAAATAGTCAGTTTCACTTTCCAGCTCCCAAAATATCCCTTTGCCAAATATCACGTTGATCCATTGCCCCGTTTTGACGTGCAAGACGGACAAACAAACGGACACACTTTCACATTTATAACATTACTAGCCTTCCGCCCGTGGATACGGCCGCGTGTACTACACGACGTTATCCCGCGGGAAGGTGATATTTTTAAGGAATAAAAAGTAGCCTATGTCCTTTCTCAGGCTCTAGACTATCTCTGTACCAAAATTCATTCAAATCGGTTCAGTAGTTTAGGTGTGATTGTGTAACACACAGACAGACAGAGACGCATTTATAATATATAAAAATAAAAATAAAGTAAGGAGTAAGGATATGGAGTGGTTTGTGAATGAGGCGGCGCGGCTGCCCTCTCATTACACTAACTTTTTATATTTTCTCTCTTTGATACCTATTCTTAACAAAGTAGCTCTACTTAATTTGGGATTTGAAGCGATATTTTAAATATTGGACTCCATCACATACATTGTTGAAATACCAAACTTTATTAGATTGCGCACTAGTTTTATAGAAATTGGAAAGAACAACTGGTATTACCATACCACATACCTACACCCAGACCCGATGAAATATTTAAAAGTTCGTTTTCAATGTTTACCCAACGGGGGAATCGAACCCGGGACCTCCAGAGATAGCGGCACTTTGAGACAGGTGCGTACATCACTCGGCCTCGGAGGTAGATTTTATATGATAGTGTTCGGTATTTATTTAATGAAAAAACGCAGACTTTTCTTATTAAGGTCCATACTGCGTACGTACTATTAATAAGCCTCTCCGCACACTGGCCACCAACCACAGCGACAAAACGCTGCCACCGACCTATTTCCTTCTTTTTTCTTTTCTTTTTTTGACCCGGGGGAAGTGCCGACGCATTCCCCCCGTCCGGGGAGACGAGGGGGATATGTGGGGCTCGAACCCACTAAAACCCCCGGGGTGTTCCCTACACACGCGGGCGAAGTTTGCGGGACAGTTGTGTCAAGCGCCGCGCCCTCCGCCCCGTGTCCGCTTACGGACGCGGGGTTGACGCTCCTTCTGCCCCGGGACGCCATTGCGTCCCACCTCTGGTGTGGCGCGCCGGGGACACGTGGCGCGCTCCTCCAATGTGCCGCATCCTTGCGCTGCCTCTCCCTCGGGAGGCGTGCGGAGCGGCGAACTTCAGGGCGCTGCTCCCTTAAGGGCTCCAGGTGTGGTGGGGGTGTTGCCTCCATGGCTGCCCCCCTCTCCGGGTTACCGACCTATTTCCTGTAGTTTTCATACATTTTACATGAACTCGCCACACACGATTGACGCCAGTGCTCACCACATGCTACAAATCGTCGCCGCTCGCTTCTTGTGGCTAACAAACGCCGACACAAAATACTGAAAAAAAAAGAGCGGCCACCGACTGCGAGTGTCTAGTACCGACCACAAGTATCTGTCGTGCGCTTCAGCTACGTTTTTAGCCGCTTCCAGCTTCAGGGCGCCTACCATGAATTTAACTTAAATTGCGGTTTTGTTTAGGACCTAAACTGATCTGCTTCGCTTATTCGTACCACGACAGCTTAATATTAATGACAGCGATTCAGTGATCATTCAATGACATTTCACAGCCGCTAAGCTGTCATAAGTATCTCTTATTTGACTTATAACTCGGCCAAGCCGACATGACACCTGCAGGTTATACCCGTCCCTCTCACTCTCCGGGCATGACAGAATCGAGAGAAAGAGACGGGGAGAAGATATAAGGACACAAATCGTTCGGCCATTAACATTTAGCAATTCATTTGCGATCCTCTTTTTAGAAGGTCATAGTACGAAAGAAAGCAATTCATTTTATGCCCGAATACTCGTACGCTACTTATCTTTGGGAGCGTCTCACACATCGCCCTGTCACGTTAAATGTCAAACATATGAAAGAGATGCCATGATGTTTGAGACGCTCCCAAAGATGATTTGCGTTCGAGAATTCGGGCTTTAGGAACCTATTCTGCATCGCGCTATTTTTGAATCGCTGTCTTAAAGTTGATGGTACCCTGGTGGCATCGTTTGTGGCTGTCACGTGTGGCTCGTCTGCAGCCACGCTAAAATATCGTTAGTTATCAATCAAGGTATAGTGAAACGAGCTGCTTTTTGTTCAGTTCTTTAGTTTTCAATGAAGACTAGGTACTTACTATATATCTACTTCATTATTATGAGTTTTAATTTTTGCAATTTATACAATGCTATTCTTATAAGAGACAATAACTAAAAAAACAAAAAAACTTAGGTACCTACTAGCTACTCCCTAGTTACCATTGTATGTTGCTTAAATGTATCTTTTTTTTCTGAATAACGCCGAAGGTCTGGAATTGATTCTCGATTCGCCGACTGTTTTTGTTATCAATATGGAATAATATTGGTAAAGCTAATATGAAGCACGTTATTGAAGCCTACTAAGACATACAATGAGAAAGTTCTTGTGTTTGATTAGTAGGTAAGTATATTGTATTTTGGTAACCTTGTAAATACTTATATTGGTCTCATGCTGTTTCCCTTACTTATACTTATTTTAAGATATATTTTTCGACGTTCGAAAATCATTCTGTGATCGATCGCTGATTTATAAATGAATAATATTTTTTACTTTTTAATATCTATGTATGTTTCTTGATTAGGTGTTTATATAATATCTATGAATTCATGTAGGAACTAGCTGCCATTAAAATATTTCTTAATCTCAAAAAAGTATCAAATTTTTATTCTTCGCGTTTATTGTCTCATTGGCGTTTATCCATACCAAGTAAAATTTGCATTAAAAAAAACTGTAAATAATTACTTACTTTTATACCTGCATCCGCAATGCATGCACGGTCGACTATTCCATCCCATACAAATTTTATAAATGTGTCAGTGTGTTTGTTTGTTTCTTTTTCCACCTTTCACGGCCATACAAAATTTAAGTAATAATACGCAGTTGGCCCGTGCTACGGCTGACGCGCGGCTTCGACCCGGCTCGGTCTACCGTGAGTCATCCTTTAAATGTTAATATCACAAAGTTTCAAATCCTTTAAATGTTAATAATCCATTTTAACTTATAGAGTACGTATAGTTATAATTATAGTGAATCTGTTTTAAAGGCAAGCTTAACTAGCCGGGCGGCCGTGACCATAGACTATACAACTTTATAGACTGGGCGTTGCCAAGGATATGCCTTTATCAAGGTTACCGTCCCCGCACATGAGCCACAAACGCCGCCACTTGAAGCTAGAAGGTACAAGACTTGTACCTTCTAGCTTCAAGTGCTGGCGTACTTTCGGTAGTCGTCACTTAGTGACGACGATCGAAAGTTGCTTAACTTCAACGGTCGCAGGCCGATCGCGCTATCTACTGCGCCACGGGCTCCTTAGAAACACACACGCTACGCAGAAACTCCTCAAAAACAGATAAAATTGATGTGTAAGTGTAATCCCACTAGGCAATGATTATGTTTACATCGGTCTACCTGGCTCCTAACTATGTTTGTATTGAAGCATGGTCTAGTTGGTTGTATAGTCTATGACCATGGCCGTCCGGCCCGGATAAATCAGTCTCCAACTACACGGATTGCACGTCCGAGAGTGGTTTTCAGGTAAACTACGCTTTGACTAATGGTGTCTTACTGTACATAGTCGATTTGGAATGGTTAGGGCACTGTTACGGGGTTAAGAGTATTGGGTTTTGAGTTTTGAATTGCTTGTTGCTTGCTTAGTTGGTATACCTAACCTTTACAGGACTGTATTTTCTGTACTGATTTTTTATTATTTTTATGCATTCTCAATGCTATTCTGTTTGTATGGGAAAAATTGTTACTTATAGAAAAAAAAACACCAGCCCTGCAAGTAGATGTTCCAACTGGAAATCTACTTGAAATGCTGGTGGTATTTTTTTATCACAATTTTAGTAGTATTATCAGTAGATAGTTTTAATAGTATTATTAGGCAGTTTACGACCCACTGACGTGTGTTTTGTGATAAGGAAGTATGGTGGATATATATTTGTGACTTCAGCCACGTGGTTGTATCTGGGCATCATTTTACTGTGCTTCTTTTTAGACATTTAAAACTACAGGGTGTTAGGGACGCCATAGCAATAACTTTAACCATGGTTTCAGACCATGATGCTGAACAACGTACAGCAAGAAATATTTGTAGGAAATGAAAAAGAAATCGACTTTTCGTTCAAATTTAGCAACTAATCGGGACATTTTGTATGGAAAGTTGAAATATTTTTTTCATTTCCGACAAAAATTCTTGCTGTGCGTTGTTTAGCATGATGGCCTGAAGCCACTTAGTTAAAGTTATTGCAACGGCGTCCCTAACACCCTGTATTCTAAACTTAAACTCGCCAAATTGTTACGCTCCCACAAATTTGACTAAAAGATGAGCCATACCCATACCCCACATAATAACTAATATGGGCAAATGCAGTTACGAAACAAAAAGGTATAATAGCATGAATCCCAACTCCCAAGGCTTCAGGTCAGAACATAAAATAAATAATTCTTGGTCAACCATCACGCGACCGACCTTAGCAATACTTGCTTAGCCTCTGTAATCGCAAAGCGATGCGTTAACCCCCTCGAGCTCCTTTTCCATCAATCAGTTACACCGGCAATGAAGTTTAACAAGAAATACGATTTTAAACGTTAAACTTTTACAAATGCTCATGTTTTCTTAAAGTGTGGCTAAATTTGTAATTAACACTGTTTAATATTAGGTAGCAATAATGTAGAATTATATTGTCAGATGATCTTTTGGATTAAGTTTAATTTGAGTTTGATGAGAAACATCAAGGAGAAATAGACAAGAGCCAAGATATTAAATACAGTATCTTGTTCACAAACTCGAATGAGTTTGAGTAATAAATTTGCGGCACGTACCTACGTTTAAAACACGTTCATATGGATACAAGCCAGATAATGTTTTTATGAGTTTGCTACTCCATACAGACGCCATAATTATTATTAGGTATGTTAACTACATAGCTAGTTTAAAATGAGAAATATTTAGTTGAGCCACAAAAAATACTAAGTAAGAATTTAAATTTTTACTTTTTTGCATTCACAATGCAATTTTTATTATTGAAAAATGGAAAATGAAGTATTTTGAAAAAATCGACCCGTCTCACAACCAGCTCCGATGGGACTCGAACCCACGACCTTTCGCTATCCGGGCGACTGCTCTAACTACTGAGCTACGAAGTCGTTACGAGAAGCGTCAAATTTATCAAATACTTCTTACGTGTTAATTCATCAATGTGAAGATATTACTACCCCCACACGCGAATGAAATACCTTTCCAGATATTTGACAATCGCTAAAGATGAAATAACTATTGTAAGTTATTTAAATTTTTACTTTTTTGCATTAACAATGCAATTTTTATTATTGAAAAATGGAAAATGAAGTATTTTGAAAAAATCGACCCGTCTCACAACCAGGTCCAATGGGTAGCGAAAGGTCGTGGGTTCGAGTCCCACCGGAGCCTGACGCAGCGTACACCTTAACATGCTTGCTATAAGCAACGTCAAATTAATATTGAGCTTGAATTACATGTTGTGACTAAAATTTAAGGATTGTCTACACAGGACCTTGGAACCCAATATTGTGGACAAAGTCGACAAAAACTTATATTCTTAAGATTTAACTTGTCCCCTCACATTACATTTATGTTTTTTATGCGATTTACTACAAATATGTTGGAGGTACCTACATAGTAAAACACGCAAAAACGCTGTAATTGTAGATATTACTAACAGCATGTACAAGAACAACGATGTACGTAGGTAGGTACACTATTATACGTAAATGTGAAAAGATTCTTTTATCTTTTATTCTGAGACCTTCTACGGTATGTAGGCAACCTGATATGGACCACCTAGATTGAATTCCTATTTGGCAAGTCTGTATAAAATACCATTTCGAAATAAGAGCCTTTTCATTCTATCACGAAGGTTCGTGATAAAATGAAAAGGGTTACGTCTCGTTTAACCGTAAAATACTGGTGAAGTGATTTATTTCAGATTGAAAACAATTGTTATTCGTCTTAAGTTTTCATTGATTTTCTCCAATTATTGTTCTGAGCTTTATTTACGACGGCAAACTTCCGGAAGAGTAATTAAAACGAGCATCTTATAAGGATTAGGTACTTATTATGTGTGACTGATTCCTTATAGCTAAATTGCTTTTCCGGCTTTAGCTGTTATTTTCTGTTTGTGTGATTTCAAGGAGTATGATGACTTGCTTGCAAATCTATTTTGTATTTTGACTTTGCGTCGTATTAAGGCGATACTCGGAAAAAATGTGCTGAAGCGAGATAGCAATGAGAAAACGACACGCGCGGGAGCGAGACCGATTTTGCAGATTAGGCAAAAAAAACCACAAAATCACTTTGTATTAAAAAACTACAGCGATTTAAAAAAAAATGCTTCTATACGATCCTCAATATTATTGGTGTCCACTAATTAAACCAATTTCCAATAGTGTAAGTAACCCCATTAAAGAATAATCTTCACTTTTCGTATATTTTAGAGGTCTTTTCGAAAATAAAAAGTGTCGAGGCAAAATCATAAAATCGTGTTTTTGAAACTATACGATTCTAGATAAAGGTATGAAGAAATATATATCTTATTACCAGATTTTTAACAACTGTAACCGTCCTATAGTTTTAAATCAAAAAGTCCATATTTTTCCGAGTAGCGCCTTAAGCATAAACAAACACAGAATCGTTATCTCTCTAATACTATTGGTACTTGATATGAAAAGAGTTTCATCCTAACAATCATTAGAAAATCTTTGAAAAAAAAAAGAATTTTAAAACTTTGTCATAAATGATTTTAAGTGTTGTTAAAAATATTTTTATTAATTGCTAACGTGCTGAAGCAAAATACGAAATTCAAAGTTCCACAGCCGTTTATTTAAATTAAATCATAAAATAAAAACCTAAAAGAAAAATATAAATCAATATAAAATCGTACGTTTCGAAATGTTTACATAGATATCTCTTATGGGATTCAACTTACCTACACAAGGATACATGTCAAAAGTCATAAATATTTAGTTAATAAATTAATATGATATGCAAGTAAAGAATTTGGAATTTGGAAAGCCTGAATATGTCAAAGCGAATAATATATTCTATCGTATAAATTTGACAGATAGTTTCGTATTTCATAAAGGAGGCTATAAAATAAATAAGAAGATAAAAAAACAACGAGTTGCACTTCGGCAGTGCCGGCAGAAGTGAAAAGGGCTCCCTAGACTTTTTCACAAAAAAAAAAGAATTTGACAAAAAAAGGGAAAAAAATACAGACTGGATTTGAACCGAGGTCTTCTGGCTTCAATGCCGCCCGTTTTCTAACAGCTATTACAGCTTTGGAAACGGTGGCGAAATTTGCCTTCGTATTCTAATGACATTGTAACAGATTTTCGATCTGACGGTCACGTGATCCTGACGCGAGTTTAATTTTTTTTACCCATCACAAAATAGAGGTCAGTGCAAAAAGTGCATAACGCCGCTAAAGAAGTTTTCACTTCAAAAATCCTTACTTACGAGTTTATTATAAATGCGTCTCTGTCTTTCTGTGTGTTACACAATCACACCTAAACTACTGAACCGATTTAAATGAATTTTGGTACAGAAATAGTCTAGAGCCTGAGAAAGGACATAGGCTACTTTTTATTCCTGAAAAATATCACCTTCCCGCGGGAAAACGTCGTGTAGTACACGCGGGCGAAGCCGCGGGCGGAAGGCTAGTATAGAATAACGTAAAGGAGGTTGCAACAACAACGTTACAGTAGTGACACGATTAGTCACCATAACTTTTGCATTATAGCGAAATAAAAAATAAATTAAACCGTTTGCTACAAAATTTAATATTTCCATATATAACAAAAATTATATCACGTAATTCGATGAAAGTTTGTCAGGACATGTTGAACAAAGTTATAAAACGCTCAAAATAAATTATCATCGGATTTGGATCTCAAGTTTGCTAGATTAAGTTTTTTAATTAAGTATTCGATTTGATAGAATCAATAGGACCATAACCTGAATTAATGAAAAAATAAACTTTTTGCATAGAAAATGTAATCTTAACTCTGCAATTGCGTTTAGGTTCGAGACCAAAGGAAAATAGGACCCCTGCATCCATCCGAATCGGAATGGAATGGAAATAAATCATTCATCCTTCACAATCGAGAACGCTGGACGCCCGTTGTTCTTTGTTCTGTATTCTCGCAGATTCTGCATTGCCTTTGTACAGAAAAATAAAACAACGCAATATTTATTATGTTACTAGCGGCCGCCCGCGGTTTCACCCGCGTGGTTCTCGTTCCCGTGGGAATATTGGGATAAAAAGTAGCCTAAGTTACTCCTTATTACATCAGCTACCCGCCAGTGAAAGTCCCGTCAAAATCGGTCCAGCCGTTTCAGAGATTAGCCGGAACAAACAGACAGACAGACAGACAGATAGACAGACAGACAGACAAAAATTGTAAAAAATGTTATTTTGGTATATGTACCGTATAAATAGTCATATGCATGTAGTAAAAAGCGGTTATTTTAATATTACAAACAGACACTCCAATTTTATTTATTTGTATAGATAGCAACTAATTATTTTTTATAAAATTATCTTTAAAAAGTTATTTTTAACATATGTATTTTACTTATTAAAAGCATACGGCTATAATATATTTGTGTTGCGGGCTAGTGAGACTGTAAGTAGGTACCTACTATACACCCTTAATTTTTATAAGTAAAAATATTTCAGGAATACGTTCATCAATTGGAGCCAGCCACGAAATTGCAATAAAATATCAGTTGTTCCTTAAAAAAGGATAACATCGACTTGATCAAAATGTTTGTTTGGAACAGTTCTTTGTTTTCGCGATTTTGAGGCTTGCCCAATAGTTAAAAAAAATCGTACTAATGGATATTTGGGTATGTACTTGCTGTGAATGATTAAACCTACAATTCCACAACTAATATAAATAACACGGTATATTTGATGTCGTTTATTGAGAAAAAACAAACGACTTATAGTTGTAGGATATAGAGTGGAAAGAACCAAATACGCTATGGGTATATTTAAACATGTAGGTAAACCTTATAAATAGCTAATTACATTTATATAATTTGGAAATTTAGGATCAGAAAATACTAATCTATGGTTATGGTTTCTATGATCTATGGTTTATTACCAGTTAAGTGTCAACTGTGTTCCTGAATTGCAAAATCAATAATCTGAAAAAACCACGCATAACACTTGGCAGTCCGCATGAAATGTTCCAATGATATCCTTGTCAACCAATTCTATACCAGTTACAAATAGCTCGAATAGCCTGCAAGCTACAGAGCCTAGCGATTGAGCAGCAGCCAAGTCGGTCAGAGTGGCGACGTGTAGTCTCGCCAACGAGAATAAACCACACCGACGAAGTGCCCCTTTGTGCTCGCCTGGGCGACCTTGCCAATGTCACTTGCCTGTAGGCTACGTTGTGTTTAATTAACATTTGGAACGTGAATGGAATCCTGAAAAAATATATATTTACAGGAAATCATCATCATCATCAACCTTTTAATGTTTCTGGCCTTCCTTTTGGATGGATCAGTGAGTTATATATTTACAGGAAATAAACAAACGGAAATCAGAAACCTACATTGATCTACAACCTACATAAAATAAAAAAAAAAAAAAAAAAAAAAAACTGTAGTGAGATACGTTACGAATAGCAGAAATAAAGAAGGTATTAGAAGTGTAAATATCGTAGGCAAATAAAATTGTAAAATCCGCGATGACACAATCAATTCAATTCAAGAGTGAAATTATAATTTCACGGTGTTATGGTCAAATGTCTCTAGAGCGAAAAGCGAGTTGCCATTATCCTGTATGAAATATACTACTCTATGCATATAATGAAAGCCAGATTTGCATAATCTTTTTCACACGAATGCTTACCCTGCTCCTGAATCACAAACTGAATCAGATTCGAATTTTGCGCTTCGTCTTTGTCTATTCTGAAGTGAGTGACTGTGACAGTGCATACTTTCCGCTGTCGGAAACGTTCCGATTTGTGTGATTATGAGGGCAGGTTGGGGATAGCACCAACGACCTTTGGCGCAGCAGAGAGAATCATTATCAATTTTATGCCATCGTGCTCGTCACAAAATTACGCAATATGCTTTTGAAATCATGTTATAGAATAAGTTGTATTTTTAGAAAAATATAAGGTTCCAATATTTTAAGAATATATTTAACTAGCTGCCATCTATAAATTTTCTTTTATACAATCCTTTTCCTGATAATAATAATAACCTTGGTTGGTGGTAGGGCTTGTTCTTAGTCCGCCTGGCTAGCTACCACCATCTTATCTAAGTCTGACGCCATAACAATGATGTTTTCAGCATTATCGTGTTCCAGCAGTTAGTAATAAGATAGCCAATTCCTCAGTGAATGAGGATTCCGGGAGTAGTGTGCTTCCATCTTCAGCCTTATCACCACTTCATATCAGGTGTGATGAAGGCTAAGTGCTACATCGTTGTAGATAAAAAAATACAAGCGACAAAAAAGAATTATCTAATTTGGTGCAGTCGTCGTTCTAAAGTTACATGCATTTCGACGATTCATTTTTATTTCTATAGAAGATAAATAAGATAAATAAAACTAGAACAAACTACGATTAGTAGTAGTATTATTTGTCTTCTAAGAATAGTGCTGTGAAAACATTTTATTTATGTTTAGCGTTATAAAATAGATTTTCAAGTAGATTCAAATCAAGGGAAGCTGTTCTAGTGGAAGAAACGAAGGTTATAAAAGTAGAGCTAGATAGCAATGAGCTATTAATCCGCTCTGGCGTAAAGTTGTCTGAAACAATATTCTATAGAAATTCCATTAAAACCCAAAAGCCTATTAATTAAGATCAGTTAAGATAAAGCCCCGTATTTGCACATAAATCAGCACTCCAACAAGGATATATAAGTTGAGCCAAAATTGACTTTCAAATTTGCTAATTTAGCTTCTTGCAATGAATATCTGGGTTGATTTTATTGGGACCAGTGTAGAGGAGCTTTAATAATCATCGATGGATTGAATGTAATTAAATGCTAAAGCTAAGGCGCTACCTATTATACTTACAGGATTAATTTTTAAACACTGCACAAATTTTTAAGATCAGAATCTGAAAGTGAACAACTTTCTCTTAGAAACAAGGGTCAAAATATGAAAAAAAAAATTTGACTTTTCATACAAATCGAACTGATCACGCGATTGATTTAGTATGAAAAGTCCTAAAATTTTTGTCGTATTTCGAACTCGACCTCGAGAGTAAAGAGATGATCATTCCACGTCTTATTACCCGACTGCGGCGAAGCCCAAAAGGAAATACATACTTAGGTTCACACCACAATCTGTAAAGTTCTCTTAATAACCTCTTTACATACTTTCCGGTTGACTGGTAGAGAAAGCCTAAGAATATTAAGTCTGCTAAGTGTGTACACACATAAAAAAAAGAATCAATAAATAAATAAATGAGTGTAGATTAAATATTATACCTACTTAAATGACTATTAAAAGTGTTACTATTCACATGATGTGATCAGCAATCATCAGCATCAGCAATTCTGAGTCCACTGATGAACATAGGCCACTAATAATTCACTAGGTACTTTAAAATTTATCCTCGACTGTCAACAAAGCCAGGCTTGTAGGGCTTTCTCAATCAAGCCTAATCTAATCAATATATTCTATAACCTTGGCTCTCGTACATAACGGATTTCGGTGTATTGGATTAAGTTTATTTCATCGAATGTTGTTGTTGTGTGAATGAATGAAAGAATGTTTTTTTTTCAACATTAGGGATGAAATATAGTAGATACACAACTAAATAAGGCAGCTAAGTAGGTGTTTTTCTCGTTTTTTAACCGACTTCTAAATCAAAAAGGAGGAGGTTCTCTATTCGTCTGTATGTATGTTTTTTTTTTTTTTGTATGTCCACCGATTACTCGAAGACGGCTGAACCGATTGAAATGGTTCAAACGTTATTACATTAGGTTGGTTTCCAAGTTGGTCCCATTTTTTGAAACTTTGAAATCAGTTCAGTAGTTTTCAGGAAATCTTGAAAATACTGTCGTTTTCGTTACCACTTTATGTGAATTTAATACGTATCTTTAGGCATAACTCCTTTGTTTATAAACCGATTTAGATGATTCTTGTTTTGGTAAAAAGGGGATACCTCAAGGTATTTTAACCGACTTCGAAAAAGGAGGTTTTCAGTTTGATCACATACCTATTTACCAGAAAACACGTAAATTGCCTGCACGATGCACTAAAAAGAGTGAAATAAAAATTATTTTTATAAAAAAATAAAACCGCCTTCAAAAAACCACATCAAAAAAGTAAGAAATAATTCCTCACCAAATAAATAACGTAAGTACTTTGAAGTCGGGCGGGTTTTAACAAAAACAACAAAAAATTGTACATGTTTCACGCCCGACTTCAAAGTACTTACGTTATTTATTTGGTGAGGAATTATTTCTTACTTTTTTGATGTGGTTTTTTTTCATACAAAGAAGAAGTATTCACAACTTCAGTTTCAAATCATTATTTCATCAGTTTCTGAGTAAGTCACATATATACCTTTTCTAAATAACACTTAAGGACACAGCACATTACATCAACTCGGAAAGGGATCGACACCGCCTTTCGCCTCGCCGCCGTCAACCAGGCGTCAACCTAACGCAAGAACGTAACCAAACCGGATCAGCGTCGGTACGTCGGCTCGGCTACGGCTAGGCGACGCCGCGCTTACGGCTAGGCGACGCCGCGCTTACGGCTCGCCGCACAGTGGTTCCATATAAAAAAAGAATGAGAGAAAAAATAAAAAAAATAACAAAAATATGAAAAAAATGTGAAAAAAAAATTAAAAAAAAAATTGATGTTTATTTTCATTTTCAGACCACTGTGCGTAGAGCCGTAAGCTCGGGTACGGAGAGACGTGAGAGCGTGGACGACTAGCGGTAAGCGCGGGGATGGCAAGTTGAGCGACCCGCAAAGCGGTTCGTGAGTAATACTACAAGGTGGGGACAGGGTCCATACAAAATTACCCATTGTTCTTTTAAGTAACATAAAGGAAAACCCTCATATGTTGCTAGTATATTATTTATCGCTAAGGCCGAAAAGTCTAAATACAGTGTTCTGTATACAACATCAGTAACGATTAGTATACCGTGCTTAATGGACACTGAAAAATAGATGTCCGCAAATAGCTGAGCAACTAAGCATGGGTTGGCCAGAACCACAACGCATTGGAATACAGAAAGACTTCTTAACTGCCGTAGTCAAGAATCAAATGAGACTTCTTTAGTGAGATAGTCTGGGTTCTTGAAACAAATTAAGAGTTGTAGGTAAAGTCAGTGTCAGATAACTCTACGACTAGGGCATTTTTGGGGCTAGTTACAATACACTTTTTATTTTTATTGCTCTAAGGTTTATGGTAAAAGATTAGTACGGTTAACTGGGGTTACTTTGATTCGAGGGGGTGACTTTGTTGACAACGCTTATTTGACCGAATTATTATCGTTTGCCCATTTTTTACTTAGTTACGAATATTACTGGTTTTATACTACATTTTAAGTTTACAAAGTACTACGGTATTCGATTTCGTCCGCGCGAAGACTTATCTGGCGCGCACTCTATGTATCATTACTTTATGACATTAAAATGACAGAAGAAGCAGAAGAAAAATATTCTTTATCACCATTTTACATTATCAGAAAGCAAAAAATAAAGTAGTTATCCCAAAGACTGCTAACAGGTTAAAACAATTTTATTGTAAAGGTTTAAGACCAAAAAGAGTGTTTTTACGTAAGTCACGTAGGTATAGCATAGATTCATGATTTCATGTTACAACTCGACTAACACAAAGCGCACCTTCTGTTTTGTTCATTTAGCGCCTTAACACAATGGTTATAAGGTACGCGGAACGCGATCCATGCAAATTTCCTGTCTCCATAATGGGTTCCCACCTTAATTCACGACCTCAAATGCGACGAAACCACCGGGCTCGCGACAAAATGAATATTGCGTCGGATATGAAATGCCTCTAAAACAGTATTACCGCGAAGCCAAAACGCTGATTGATCAGCCAATGGAAATTAAGCTGGGAGCACTCGTCTCAATCAATTATTTTGTGAAAGCGTTTTAATTGTACCCACTTAAGCGAGCTTTGGACCTAAAATTCTAGTTTTGGTATCGTTTAAAACATGTCAAAGGCGCTCGCGACATAAAAGAAGCCGATCTGAACGAAGTAGCGAGTAACCACTATTTTGTTATTGTTGCGTTTGAGTAGGTTGTCAGAAACAAAAGAACCGAGTACTTTTGCTTCGGGGTCTATCCTACTAATATTATAAATGTGAAAGTTTAGATGTTTGTATGTTTGTTACTCAATCACGACTGACCGGATTTGGCTGAAATTTGGGACACAGAATACTTTGTAGCCTGGAGAGGAGCATTGGCTACTTTTTATCCCGGAAAAATATCACATTCCCGCGGGATAACGTCATGTAGTCCACGCGGGCGAAGCCGCGGGCGAAGCCGCGGGCGAGAAGCTAGTACCATAATACAATACAGTAACAGTTTAACATTAACAGACTAATAACAGTTGGTAGGTTTTCCTAAATGTTTCTGGCACTATGATCCCAGATGAGATTAAATACTTACCTATTTATGGAAATAGTTGACCTTGGTTAAAGACGTTGGTGAGTAGATAGTAATTATTTGTTTATAATTGTTTTAGGTACAGTTTGATTCCATGAACATTACAAGCTAACAAACAGGAACGCGGGTCAGGCATTTATCGACATTCCTTGAGTTTATATGGATGTCTGAATCCTGCAAAATGCAATATTATAATGTTCAATGCCTATTTCTATGGACAATATGGTTAAAGGTTACAGTATTTCTGGCCTTGGCGCCTTAGATCAACACTGCGCAGATTGACTACCCAAAACTAATATCTACGTCTTGACGCAAGTCGAGATGTCGCTGATAGCTTTTCGTTTTCTGTTGATGATTAGAATATTGAGTATGAAATAGCTACATGTTATTTGACGCGTGGTAATTCAGGCCTCGAAATAATGAAAAGGAAAAGTTTCGATAGCCTTTTGGGAATTTGTGTAGGACAGGCAAAGTTATAACTTATTTTATTCGGTTTGCATTATCTACTAGCTTCTACCAACAAACCTAATAAAAAACTATCTAAGAACTATGAAAGAAATATCGTGTATTTAATATCTGATATAAAATATTAAAATTTTCTTGACTCGGTTTAGTCTGTAGATTTTGCGAACAATTTTCTTCACTTTGTTTCATACAAATATTATCAAAACAAGTAGATTTCTTTAGTATTGTAGTAAGTACGTATTTTGTGAAAAATACCAGTATTGGAGAATATTATTTGTGTTATATTTTTTTTGTTATAATCGCGACAATTTGCGGCAACTTGATGATAATATTGTCTAATCAAGTCCCTGATGGTCTAATTTTTTTTTCATCACCACAAAACTCAGAATTTTCCCTAAGCAAATAAGGGCAGTTGTTACTAGGCCGAACAAATAAATTGAAGGTCGTTTTTTGGGGAACGTTGGCTTCGTAATTAATGAGTATGTCGCATAATACCGTCATGTCATGAAATGGAGCTGAAGCCGTACCTACATTTATAAAAAGTTCAGAAAAACGGCTGCCTTTCTTCTTTTTTTAAGTGACGTTTTCTTTTGTCTCAGATTGTAAATTTAACGTTTGCTCGTTGCGGATGAAAGGAGTGATTTATCTTTTTTAATATAACTTTTACTATTTTACGATTGGAGTAAAATATTATGTGGGCTTTAAAGTATTTTTTTTATTTCATTGTTTGATCGTGTGAATTACTTAATACAGAACAATATGGTTTTAGACGAGGTAGTTCTACAACTCTTGCTTGTTTCCAATTAATTAAACAAATAACTGAAACACTAAATAGAGGTAGCAACGTACTAGGCCTCTTTTTAGATATGAGCAAGGCCTTTGATTTTGTCTCGCACTCACTATTGCTAAAAAAATTAGAACGGTATGGGATAAGAGGAACTGCTCTAAATTTGTTGGAAAGTTACCTAAAAGATCGTTTGCAAAAGGTGGAAATCAGTGGGTTTTCTAACACATCCAGTAATCTAAAGAAAACCTTTTCCTCAGACTATATTCATAATGGCTGCGGTGTACCTCAGGGTAGCATTCTTGGTCCTTTACTATTCCTGCTATACATCAATGATTTGCCGGACGTCATCAATCAACAATGCATCTTATTTGCTGACGATACTACTATAATAATTAAATATGACAACAAGAATGACATCCAAAATATTGCAAATAATAATTTAAGGGAAGTAATTAAATGGTTAGAACTAAATTACCTTAAAATTAATATAGATAAAACAAAACTAATTCAATTAAAAACTCATAACTCTATACGTAAGCATATTGACATTGGTTATAATAATGATAATATTGAAGAGGTGACGGAAGTTAAATTTTTAGGTATAAATATTGACAGTTATTGTAATTGGAAATCACATATTAATTTAATGGTAAATAAATTGGATCGTTTTGTGTACGTTTTAAATAGAGTGAAACATGTTGCATCAAGGAAAGCTGCGCTTATGGCCTACCATGGATATGTTTCCTCGGTCCTGCGATATGGTATTGTTTTGTGGGGAAACTCAGTGGATATGCATCGAGCTTTTAAATTACAAAAAAAATGTATACGTGCAATTTGTGGTGCTGGCTATTTGGAAAGCTGTAAACCACTTTTCAAAACATTAAATATCTTGCCTTTACCATGTCTTTACATTTATGAACTCTGTGTCTTTGTAAAAAAACATGGCGGTCTATTTAAAAAAAAATGTGACGCGAGTTACAGAGGTAGAAATGGAAATAAGTTGTGCATTCCTGACCAAAAATTAACTTTATATTCAAAAAACTCTTTTTGTATGGCTATACGAGTTTATAATAAATTGCCAAATAACATAACGGATTTACCTCTCAATAAATTTAAAGGTAAATTATTTGGAATATTACTAGAAAGGACATATTATTGTATTAATGACTACTTCAATGATAAAACAATATGACATTTAATAATTTTGCAAAGGACATTGTATTTAGATTAATTTTTTTCTGACATTTTACTTTAATTAATATATAAAATATTTTTTTTAAAGAATTAAATATTGTGACATTTAGACATTTAAATATTTGCACGTCGAAATATTCGACAGAATATGCGGAAAAAATATTATACCTACTATCTTGTATTGTACCATATTTATGCAAATAAATAAAAATTGAATTGAATTGAATTGAATTAAATTGAATTGAATTGAATTGATTCTTTTGAGAAGGTTGACTCTATGTTTTTGTTTTTTTTAAGATGGTGACTTTAATAAAAATGTGTATGTAAATAAGGTGCGAGTACCTTTATGGGGTCTATTATAGGCCCCTAATACTAGTCCGTTTCCCAGAATGATCCGTTGCTGGACCATCACTAAATTACGGGAATCAAAATCTGGTGTTTGAAACTATATGGTATACTAATAACTATATAAGTATACTGGTTTAGTAAGTTCCTGGTACTATGCTAATTCATCAGTTACAGCCTCCTCCGAACGCACTCAATAGGGCCCGTTCACCTCCATTGCTTAATTAGGAGTTCCATTCATTAGGTACACATTATCAATTTCGCACCGTTAGACCACGGTACCTGGCTATATGTCCTTTGGGTGTACTTTTTGTAAAATAGGGCTACAGTTTTAGAAATAGCGGTTGAGGCAGCGGTTTTAGAAATAGCGGTTAGGGCTGTAAAGCGATAGAGGAAATTAACTTTAATAACTAGTATTTTTATAAGAAGTTTGTACTTCTTAAAAACTTTGTTCATAAAGTCATAGGTATCCTGATTGTACAACTCGCTACATCTGGAGAAAGTATGCACACTATGTGTGGTTAGGTACCGTCTGAATAAATTATTTTTTTTTCTTGATCTTATTACCTATACTTAAGTTAAAAACCTGCTATACGAAAGCAGAAGAAGTAATAACAGCATCAGCCTGAAATACAGTAGGTACGCATAACATGAAAAACTATCATTGATTAAAAGCTGTCAAAGTACTGATGTCAGACATGTATTGAATTTCAGTTCGTTTTACCAACGAAAGAGGCACTTCTCTGGTTTTGATACAAAATAATACGATCAGTATACGGTTACCTTAACGACAGGTTTTCGTGCAACGGCTACAGTTACATTAATGACGCTACTAGCTACGCCATGTGGTTTTACCTGCGTAGTGCGATAAGCATTTCTATGCCGGTTAGAATCTTTGGATCTAAGCTAATTTTGTATTGCAAGTGGCTCCTCTGTCACGCTGTCACCGGAACAGATAGGAATGTGGGACCAGAACCACATTTCTACTTCTACCTAAGGCGACACTGACTGCAGGGCAGAACTATAGAGAGAGAGAGAGAGAGAAAGAGAAAAAGCGAGAGAGAGAACTTCCACAAATAATAGATTTTAGAGATTCCCCGCTGCGTCTTTAGTTGAACTTATAGCCACGACTTTATTCAAATAAAGGTCCAAATTCAATATGTGACCGCTCATTTACAATAGGGGCGGATTTCACAGCGATATTTATCACGGCACCTGTAACGAACCGAAGCTGCCTAATGCCCCCACAAACTAATCTGTACGAAATTAATATGAAAACTTCCCCGAGATTTCCGTGTACCACAATTTGTCTGATTTATTATGGCAATTCGACTTCCGAACATTTTATGCTTAATTGTAAGGCTGTAAAAACTTTGTATCAGTGTTCGATTGCGATCATTAGTTACGTTTTTAGTTGAAATAGTATTTCAGTCAATATGGCTATAACTCGATTACCTATTAAACTTTATCATATTTCAGAATGTAATATTTATTCTAGTGATATGATTTAAAATAGACTGGTTGCAATATTCTAGTTCACCAACAAAATTTAATTTAACAGGTCAGCTGTTCCAATGATGTATCTTTTAAAAAATGTAACAAAATACAGCTTTCTATAAACGCGCCGATTCCCCAAAATAGGGTATTTTAAATTATGGATTACTCGCAGATCACAAGTACTTAAAACTTGGAAAAAATATATGTTATTTTACAGTTATTTATCTAGTGCTTCCGGCCGTTTTTTCGATTGGTAATATTTTACTGTGTCAAATAAAATCCCAAACATCCGTCTAATCGTAATCCAAATATCGTATTACTTGCAGTATACTTGGTTTTAGTTAATGAAAAATATACGAAAATGATTGTCTTTGAGTAGCCGAGGGATTCCGGCCGTCATAATTTTATTTTTTTTATTAGTTAATTTTAATTGAATTTTAAGTGATTTTCGAATCGCGGGGCGCTCGCGAGTTCACAGTTCACTGCCGGCTGCCGCTGCGTCCGCGTGAAGTGTATCGAGCGCGGCCGAGCAAGCGTTAGCGTGCCTATTTCGGTCGGGAATCCTCGCCTTAAAGCTATTCGTAAATTTTAACCAAGTTATTGATTTGGTTTTTTCACGTATACAAAAATCTGAAAAGAAATGTGTAAATAATATAAAAAAAATCTTTTAATAATATTAAGTACCTACTAAAACTGCTATATATCAGAAATTTAATATATTTTTCATCACAAACATTTTATAGTAGACTAACGGCCAGAATTAATAACCTATCTACAGATAGGGATAGGTGCAATCCAGATTAGTTGCTATGCAACGCTTGATATTAACATAGAATTAACGACAGTTGCCAGGGTGTTGCTAGGTGTTGCCTAGCAACGAATCTGGATCGCACCTATCTGTGGATAGGTTATTAATTCTGGCCGTAAGATATTTTAATCACATATGAAAATCACGGAGTATATGATGAAAAGAGCAGTCGCGAGTCTGAACCTCATTTGAAAGCTTTGAAGTGGCTTTCGCGCAACTTGATTACGTTTATTGAAATATTCTTCTATTCTTTTTATTCACTTGTAAGACTTTGATACTTTTGATTAACTGACGTAAAGTCACAGTCTAGGCGGATGAAACTAATGAATATATTGGACACCATCATAATATATACATTGCTCCAATCCCAAATTAAGATGCTTTAAGCACTCGTGTTATTGTAATAGAAATCAACGACGGATTTTACCCAGACACGAAAAAATATAGAGAAGTTTGTTTGCCATTCGACCACGGGGCGCGGTCGACACAAACCTTACGAAAACATATATAAAATCGTCCTACAACTCTCTTCTGTTAGAAGTTGCTATTTCAATTTATATTATTAGTACAAATAATAATAGGGTTTAAAGTATGAAATTGCCGTTTTATACTTTGAATTTACATAAAATTTTCTTGGCGTGAGATTTTCGAGTGAAACTTTTTTCACATGATACATATGAGGTTCTTGTTTTAAAAAATGTGAAACATTCGTTAATCGACTTTTAATTGTTTTTTATTCAGCTTAGACGGGAAAGATGGATGCTTCGAAAATCCGAGGTATCTTTGAATACTAGGTCCGAAGCGAAAATATCGCGGCAGAAACGGCTCGCAATATCAATGCTACGTTTGGAGAGGAGACTGCTAATGAACGCACTGTTCGTTTTTGATTAGAACGCTTTCGTAATGGAAATTTCGACTTGAAGAACGAACCACGTGAAAGACCCCCAAACAGGTGAATGAGGCCGAATTGAAGGAGATTGTGAAATGGCTTCCACCCCGAGCTAAACTACCCAGGAATTAGCGGCATGGTATAACATTACCTTCCCTACGGTATTGACTCACACTCATTTTTCAAAAAATACGAAAAATGGGTACCTCATAATTTGACTGATCTGCAGAAAGATCTTGCATTGCCTTGTTGAATCGGTACAAAAATGAAGGAAAAGTGGATCCTTTACAATAACCGAAAGCAAAAAATTGCAATAACTGACCCCAGGTCAAACGCCACAACAGTGCCCTAAAGCAAAGCTTATCAAAAAAAGGTAGTGGTAATTGTTTGATTGGTGTTATTCACTATAGCTTTCTCATTTTCAGGTCTGGTCAAGCAATAATAACAGATGTTTACCAGGCCGAACTTCGAACAATGATGGCGAACCTAGCAGTGAAATAGCCCCGACTCGTGAATCGATCTTCACCTTATACAAATTGCTCCATGATAATAAATAAATAATAAATAAATAACTTTATACAATCACACCAATTATCTAAGCCCATGTAAATTTCATTGAGAAACTGTGTCATGGAAAACTTGATAACGGATAAATATACACGGCTAAATTTTAATTAGCTTAAATATTTTAGGGGATGTTAGTGCCCATCAATATGAACAACTTTCACTATGGGACCAACCATGGAATCGCGAAAAAAAAACAGCTGTTCCATACATTTCAGTCGACTCGATGTTGTACTTTTGTATGGAACAGCTGATTTTTTTTTCGCGATTCCATGGTTGGCCCCATAGTGAAAGTTGTTCATATTGGGCACTAACATCCCCTAAAATATTTATGCTAATTAAAATTTAGCCGTGTATACTTAAATACTTTTTGTTTGTAAATACATACTTATTATACCTACATAGAAAACACCCAGACCAAGACAAATAAACATGTTCATGCACACAAATGTTTGTCTTGTTCGGGAATCGAACCCGAGACCTCTGGCGCAGAAGGCAGGTAGCCTACCCCTGCGCCAAATCGGTTGACAAAATAGTAATAATAGTATTGTATGATAATAAGATAACGCAAGACCTCACACTGCCCGAAAAACCGTTGCAACTCTACGGGAGCTGCAGTTAGAAACCCTACGTCATCTTCCGTACTCACCAGACCTTGCTACAAAATAAATGAATAAGTAAATAAATTTTAATAACCTACCTGAGTGTCAACAGTTTGCCAAACTTCATAACTTTCGTTATCGCTGAATCCGAAACGTTTTGTGAAAAACCTTTTAGAATATTAACAGGCATGTGACTAAATTACTGGGTAGGAATATTTGTTTGAAACACAAAGAAAGTCGCACGTTGTCAATAAATTTGACAGCTGCCATTTAAAAGCTGACAGTATGTATTATAACGATGTTGACATTTTTAACGTTTGATGTTGTTTTGTATGGGGAGGGGATGTCAATCGCTAATTTAATTGGAATCATTATTATTGTAGGTTTAAGTAGGTAGGTACCTAATAAGTTTTTAAGTTTTTTTGCTGACTGTACTTGTTAAATTGGTATAGAATGATGCGTTCGCTATGTTTTAAATAAGTAGGGCAGGCGTACCGGTTTTGGCCACTGTACCGGTTTTGGCCACTTTTTGCTCTAAAAGTTTTCTAAACAACTTTTAGCCATTTTTGATAAAGGCAATTAAAATAAGGTATTTTAAGGTAATAATAACAACCGTTAGAATTCCTTATGTCATAAGATTTTTTTTTAATAAATTCCATTTTCTGTTTGAAAAAATGTTTTGTATGAAAATTGTAAGAAATTTGTTTTGGATGAAATACTTTATAAACCTTTGTTTTTTACAATTAAATTGTTGTTTTGCAATTAACTGGTTTCTAGGGCATTAGAATATATTGATTTTACCTAGGTTTGGTTTTGATTTTACGCAATACTTACAAAAGTTTAACTATCAGTAAGTGGCCAAAACCGGTACATTTGGCACCTCTCACACATTGTGTGTAATATAAAAAAACTATTTTACTTTTATAAATTTGAAAAATGTACCTTTAAAGGTAGATAAATTATCTATAATCTAAGATATAATTTGTGTCTTAAATACCTAAGACCATTTAGTACTTTGTGCTTAAAAGTCAAAAAATCCTTAAAGTGGCCACAAAGGGTACCTCTGCCCTACTTATATGCGTTACGCATCGCCCAGGTTCACAGAGAGATGGATTATTTCTTGTATTAAAAACAAAGTCGTCAATTTTTCATAATGTTAGTACCTACTTGTATTTCTTCAGGACTGTCGAAAACCAAATCTAATCTAATAACAATACAGTCATAGATATGTTTTGTTTGAATGTATCAAGATTATAAACAAAACTCTGGATAAACGATAGTACCTACTTCCCAAATCTAATAAACACACAGTACCTGAGTGAAGTACCTACTTGTTTATATAAAACGTGAGACAAAACCGATAAGTATTATTGGATACGTGACCTGCTTACATATATAAAGCACTTTCCCGGGGATTGAAGATATTTTATCTTAAAATGTTTAATATGTGGTCCTGGAAAATGTTTAACAACACTCGCAAGGAAAATAATATTCAGTTTTGGATCTCCCATCTGTTAGCTGCTAATTATTATTTTGACGTCGATCTGTTGCTTCATTTTGACAAACAAACACACTTTTACATTTACGATATTAGTATGGATTGTAAGCATGTCATAATTGTAGCTTCACTGATTTCTAACAATTACGATAATTACCATAAGTGGATTGCAAAACGTTAACTTATTTAGGTACTCTGATTGACACGAGCGGATTCCAGCCCACTTAAAAATACATTTTAACAAAATTTATTAAAAAAACTACACTAATTTATCTAACAGAAAAGGCAAGCAAACAACTCCAAGTGAATATTGAAACATCAACTTGTTTAAAAGAGAATTAATCAACTCTTTAAACTCAAAGAGATTTTTCATTTAATTTCATTAGTATCCAAGAAGCTCAAGTCTTTATCCGTCATGATGGAGTACATATTGATCGCTGTCTGTTCTGTGTCTCACGTCTTGGCAGCCAAAGGGGCAATACATCTTGTTTCCTATTGATATAGTCGGGTTTAAGCGGCTATCAGTTTAGCCAGCTAGACTTTGCGTCTCTGACAAATACAGGAATTTAATTCAGTACTAAGTGAACGTTTTCCGGCTGGATGACTCAACAAAGGAGCTGAGAGATAAGGATTCATTAATATAACTAGTTTAAAGAGAAAGCAAAATGCAGAGCTAAGGCACGGCAAGGAATGATTGTATCGCAATTGGATTGCATAGTAACGAACTTTAAAACCGGATAAGCGTTGGTCTGGCTAACGGAGCGATACTTGCGATCCTTTTTTTTAATTTATTACCCTTTCTTTTAAAGCGTATTCAAGGATTTCTGTTAGGAAGACTCATGAGGATTAAAACTTTAAAAATTTACCGAAATACGCATCCAATAAATCAAAGTAATGTTGAATACAATCTGTTTTATATGCCTGCGCAGTGTCTCATGGAATGTCTTTTAACAACACAAGCAGTTACAAAAGTAAAAAATATAGGTTGGTGATGAGATATCTTAAAGAACATCGGTCGATATCTTATGAACCTTTTCCGTTTATTTGTATGCATATCACGTAAAAGTTCAGAATGGATTGAAAAGGGAATTTGTCGAGAAAACTTCAAGCCCTCGAAGGAAGTAGGTATGTTTTATGTCAAATAAACCGAAGCCGAGACCACGAAAGGAGACTGGCAAAAGTTGTTACTTTCTTGTTAATACAATTAGAGTTTGCTATATATATTAGAATGGAAATTTCTTTACGCCGAGGTGTGTTTATACTGTAAGCATTCAAAAGCGAGCAGTCACGTTTCACGTTCAGGTTCGTTTGAACATTCCACTTGTTCATGAATTCCTAGAACCTATTCATTGTTGAGTGTCCGTTTTTAGCATTTAAAACCTTAACCCTTAACCTCTTTCGAGTTTAGGTGTCTAGTAACTGTAATAGGTAGGTGCCCTGGGTGCTTACCATCAACTCTTATTACGGTTTTGTTTAGGAACCTAAACTGATCTGCTTCGCTTATTCGTACCACGACAGCTTAATATCAATGACAGCGATTCAGTGATCGATCAATGACATTTCACAGCCGCTAAGCTGTCAGAAACTCTTATTTGACTTATAACCCGGTCGATTTAACATGTCACCTGCAGGTTATACCCGTCCCTCTCACTCTCCGGGCATGACAGAATCGAGTGAAAGAGACGGGTAGAAGAAAAAGGACACAAATCGTTCGGTCATTAACATTTAGCAATTCATTTGCGATCCAGTTTTTAGAAGGTCAGAGTACGAAAGAAAGCGATTCATTTTAGGAACCTATTCTGAATCGCGCTATTTTTGAATCGCTGTCATAAAGTTGATGGTAGGCACCCTGAGGTGGGTGTCGACTAAAAGCTGGCAGCATTGTTTTACAAATAAGTACTGGAATATGATGGTTATAACGGCCGCCAATCTGGATATGATGGTTATAACGGCTGCCAAGCCTAGAAACGGATTTAAGGAAACTGTAGTTCTTTGACTTAATTGCCCTGGATAGAAACTGCCTTAAATCCTTTAGTTAGCTCATTATACTGAACGAAAACATTTTTTTTAAAGAAAAAGTAGGTCGTAGTAGGTGTGTAATCTATCATCTTTTGTTGTTTTCCTTTGATTTAATTTATCTAGTTTGTTAGAAAGATTTGACTTATATTATATGATTTGACAATGATTTTATAATTCATCGATTGATCTTATGGTGGGAACGATTCAATTAGTTCGACTGTACATAGTTAGCACGCGTAGTAGTACGTAACATTAAACCCTCTTATACATCTTACTGTTTTATCTGTTTGTGATTTAGAATTTCCTTGAATAGGAGACCGGACTGTTATTGATATAAAATAAATATGGTACCATTCAAAAATAGAACACTGAAGAATAACAAAGGTGAAAAAATACAATCTGTTCAATAACAAGCAGGTAAGCTGCTAGCTTTCTCTTTCTAAAACGAAATTTTATATGGCGGGAGTATGGCGCTACGTGGCGCTACACACTAGTGACGGCACAAGTTGGTAGCGCTGTCCTTATCTAATAATAGTCTCTCTATATCTCTGAAAATATGTTAAATATTTGAAAATACATACCTAACACAGGTAGGTATGTATATTTATGTTGCTGATATTAAAAAAAACATTTTAAATTTAAAAGTCAGTCCGGTCCCCTAATTGTCATGACATTTAGCTTTGTTTCAGTTCTACGCTGAAGCTATTATAAAGCTGAAGAGCATGTTTATTTGTTTGTTCTAACGCGCTAATCTCAGAAACTATTGGACCGAATAGAAAAAAATATTATTGTGTTGGATAGTCCATTTATCGAGGAAGGCTATGGCTATTAACAGTGATTTTATACCACTGCTACGACCAACAGAAGCGGAACATTAATGAAAAATGTTGTAAAAACGCGAAAAATATTTCTTTTTAGTAGGTTTTTCCTTTTCATCAAATTAACGTAGGTGAAACTGCAGAGCACAACTAGTTCAGTATAAAATGCATGTCTTGCTCATCTCTAACCTCTCTCTAGTATTATGTGGGTAGTTTGATTCTAAAGCGTTACACACACAAGTTGCGCCGTTTCGAGCAAAAAAGACTAAGCTCCCGTTGTACCAAACCCTACCTCATAAGGTGGCAGCTCAAAAATGTAATGCAGTGATAGATACTACTTAGGAACACTGGATTTTAGTAGGTTGCCGTCGATTATCCTGGAAGAACTTCTATTTTTGTTCGTCTTCAAATCGCTATTTTGATCGAAAATTACATCATAAGGTGGCAGATCGAAACGTTTACGTATCGAAAGAGACACATTTTGACATAACAACCCGCATAGGTTGCCGGCCCAAACCCTGGCAGGTTTCAAGGTCAGCCAAGTTTTATGAGCCCCAAAAATGGGATAAATTACCTCATCAGGTGGCACGCTGAAACTGATGCAGATCGATTGCCCTAGACATACCATTCATTAATATATAGGGTTGCCTGCCTTCAGCTTGGCAGTTTTTCTGGTCAGCCACCTCGAACAATGTATTACAAAAACTTGGAATAACGAGAAATTCTTGAATAGATGCTATAGTTTAGGGTATAATTTAGTAAAAATCGTGATATCAACTTAAACTCGACGTACCAACAGACTTGCGTCTTATGGTGTTGAAATAATAGGGTAAATGTACCAGTTTTAGTCATTTCTCACAGGTACCTATATCTTTAAATATTGAAAAAAGTGATGTTGCCTTTTAGGGTCAACGTGATATAGGAAGTATAACGGGCAATTTTGTGCTGTATAACAATATTTATTATGTTCACTTCAAATCATAGGTGATGATTTTTATGAGTTGAGTTTATTTTTATGTTTTACTAGCTTACTGCCCCGTGACTTTTTCCCTGGTAAAATGTACCTACCATATGTACTATTCTGGTATCTAAGCTATAACACAGTAACTTTTCATCCAGATCCGTTCTCTAGTTTTTGCTTGAAGACGTAAGAAACAGACAAACAAACACAGTTTCGCAATTATATTTTATGAGACACATTCAACAAAAAAATCATTCCTAAGTGTCAACCTACACGTACAGTCACGTGCAAAGAAATGTATATGGATGCATGGACAGAATTTCGAATAAATGTACACTCTGAAAATTTCAATAACAAATAGTCATCTTATCAATACATACTTTATAACCATCGGTTTCTCGCAATAAAGTACACATTTTTCAAAATCAAAAATATAATCACAATAGGTTTTCAGACATTTGGTTACACGTTCATGTGCAAAAATATGAAGCCACTATGAATTACAATAATTAGTAAACGATGTGATTTCACAAAAATGTAAACAATATAGTTTCATTACAATTTTAACAATGATAACTTTGATTTTTTCTTTCATATGTATACACTTATAAAACTGTAGCAGTTTTCACTATTTTGAAAAATGTGTATTAATTTCAATAAAATGTACACAATGTTATTTGCAATACATACATACATACATATACTCACGCCTATTTCCCACGGGGGTAGGCAGAGACTATGGATCGCCACCTGCTACGATCCTTGCACACTTCTTTCGCTTCATTCACATCCATCAATCTTTTCATACATGTCCGGCGATTTTTGTCACTGCGTACACCAGTCTTTTTTAGTACACCTCCTATTTGGTCCGTGTAGGTTTTTCATGAACACCCTTGCGCACCCAGTCCTTCCACATTCGCACAATATATCTCTTTCCTAATTTGCCTTTCATTCATCCTCTCTAAGTGACCAAACCACCGTAGTATTCCTTTCTCAATTCTTGTCACTATATCATCTTTCAGTTCACACCTTTTACGAATCACATCATTGCTCACTCTATCACCCAATTTAACTCCACATATTTTCCTCAACGATCGCATCTCTACTGCATTTATTTGCATTCGTGACTTCGTATGTGTGTGTTGTATTTGACTTTATTTATTGAAGTGTCAATCAGAATACAATATAAGTAAAAGAAATATAAATTCAAATTTTGATTAGCCAGTAACATACAACAGTGTGGACCCCCCTTTTTACCCCCTTAGAAGAGGAATTTCTAAAAATCCTCTTTTAGTGCTTTCCTTCCTCACCTTCCACTCCTTACTTTTCACTCCCCGAGGAACATACATGCCGAATTTCAGCTTCTTGCGCCCAGTAATTTCGGCTGTGCGTTGTCTATCAGTCAGTCAGTAACGCAAGAGTTTTATATATAAGGTCCTTCTTAACTAGTGCACATAATTTTAAGGGATCAATGTACTCACGCATATAAACAACTTTTACTATGGTACTAACATTGAAAACGCGAAATAAAATCAGCTGTTCCATAGAAAATTTTAAATCGAATAGCTCGAAATGTATGGAACAGCTGTTTTTTTTCGCGATTTCGATGTTGGTACCATAGTAAAAGTTGTTTGTATGCATGAGTACATTGACCCCTTAAAATTATGTGTACTATTTAAGAAGGACCTTATATATAAGATGGTGTAAAACAAACTGCAAATAGAGCTGGAGGTGTTCAGGTCAAGCGAATAGAACATAAAAAAAATAGAAAAAATATCCCATTTTTTATATTATTTAATTTTACAAAAAATTCTAATATTATTTTTTGATATCAATTCTATATGTACAATACCAAACGTTTTATTAAATTATTCCATTTTACGATGAAAACAAGTAAATTCAGAGCGCACGCGGGCTGCGCGCCGCGGTCATCAACCCCGGCTGTCCAACAGCTGATCGGCCAGCCGCTATAGCGATACTCCTACCGCGATATTGTATGCGCCCAATAGCTTCCGGATTATCGTTTACCTGTCTCGTGGTTAAATAAGTAAGTAATTCTGTTTTTACGTTTGGTATTATGTTAATTATTGATTTGATATCCATAGATAATATTAGAATTTTTTGTAAAATTAAATAAAATAATAATAATTTTAGGGTTTTTTTTTTCTATTTTATTTACGTTCTAAACACTTAGCCTGACCACCCCCTGCTCGTTTTGCAGTTTGTTTCAAAACATCTTATATAAACAAGTATCAAAAAAAGTTAAACGTACTGTCCTAGTGTGGATAGATAATTTTGAGATAGTTGCAGGACGTTTCCCATTTTTTGAAACAAAGTTGATTAACGATTAATTATTTTATATTATTTCAGCATAATAAATTGCAAACCAAAATTGCTTGCTAACTAAACTTAAATGACTTAACTAACTTAAATGGCAACATCACTTTTTTCAATATTTGAAGATATGCTTATGAGAGATGACCAAAACTGGTACATTTACCCTATTATTTCAACACCATAAGACGCAAGTCTGTACGTCGACTTTAAGTTGATATCACGATTTTTACTAAATTATACCCTGAACCATAGCATCTATACAAGAATTTCGTTATTCTAAGATTTTGTAATACATTGTTCGAGGTGGCTGACCAGAAAAACTGCATGGCATGTCTAAGGCAATCGATCTGCATCAGTTTCTTACATCTTCAAGCAAAAACTAGAGAACGGATACGGATGAAACGTTACTGTGTTATAGCTTAGATACCAGAATAGCACATATGGTAAAATGTACCTACCATATGTGCTATTCTGGTAATAGCACATATGGTAGGTACATTTTACCACGGAAAAAGCCGCGGGGCAGAAAGCTAGTAAAACATAAAAATAAACTCAACTCATAAAAATCATCACCTGTGATTTGAAGTAAACATAATAAATATTGTTATACAGCACAAAATTGCCCGTTATACTACCTATATCACGTTAACCGTAAAAGGCAACATCACTTTTTTCAATATTTAAAGATATAGGTACCTACCTATGAGAAATGACCAAAACTGGTACATTTACCCTATTATTTCAACACCATAAGACGCAAGTCTGTTAGTACGTCGAGTTTAAGTTGATATCACGATTTTTACTAAATTATACCCTGAACCATAGCATCTATTCAAGAATTTCTCGTTATTCCAAGATTTTGTAATACTATGTTAGAGGTGGCTGACCAGAAAAACTGCCAAGCTGAAAGCAGGCAACCCTATATATTAATAAATGGCATGTCTAGGGCAATCGATCTGCATCAGTTTCAATGTGCCACCTGATGAGGTAATTTATCCCAT
The DNA here is from genome assembly GCA_949710035.1 of Crambus lathoniellus. Taxonomy (NCBI): domain Eukaryota; kingdom Metazoa; phylum Arthropoda; class Insecta; order Lepidoptera; family Crambidae; genus Crambus; species Crambus lathoniellus. The sequence continues at coordinate 21,524,250 of OX453306.1, forward strand.
TTTTGGGGCTCATAAAACTTGGCTGACCTCTAAACCTGCCAGGGTTTGGGCCGGCAACCTATGCGGGTTGTTATGTCCAAATGTGTCTCTTTCGATGCGTAAACGTTTCGATCTGCCACCTTATGATGTAATTTTCGATCAAAATAGCGATTTGAAGACGAACAAAAATAGAAGTTCTTCCAGGATATTCGACGGCAACCTACTAAAATCCAGTGTTCCTAAGTAGTATCTATCACTGCATTACATTTTTGAGCTGCCACCTTATGAGGTAGGGTTTAGTACAACGGGAGCTTAGTCTATACGCCCTACTTATCTTAAGTTAAATGTTTGTGCAACAAATGGGGCGGAAAAGATCAAGCAAATGTACTTACTACGTAAGTACTTGGATTAAGAGATGGGTCAGGTACGGTTTTGGGATTAGGGGATAGCGTATGCTATTTAAGTATCTATTATTTTTATTTTATTTACTATTTACTTAATTGTTTCCTAATGGTATTCTTTATCATAAAATATAAGTAAGTCGGACATATTAAATAATTAATATCTAAATCTAGCATCTTATACAACGTAAATTTTCATGTTTTATATCTTAAAAATCTTGTAAGTAATATTACTTACTTACTCTTAAAGCGCAACAACCCAAGTGAGTTTTCTAATATTAACTTGATTTATAAAATATCTGACATTCATAACGCTTTCAATTATGGGAACAACAATGCTTTAATGAATTATATTTTTTGTGGTAATTATATTATTATTTTATTATTTATTACGTTGTTCCTATATTTTATTATTATTATTTATTTGTTCCTATATGTGTTGTGCACTCTACCACATTACTTAGTCTTTTCTTTCTTCTCAGGTTAACTGGTAGATAATGCCTGAGGCATTTAGTTCACCTGTGTACAATGTGCAAGAAGAATGAAGTAAATGAAATCAAAATAATAATAGTTTTAGTTCAGAGACACTTAATCAAAGACAGATTAAGACAAATAGGGTTTGGGGTAAAATTCATCTGCGTAATTCCACCAAAACATCAGCGTTACTTCACAATCAGTACCCTTATGAATTTGGCAAACTGTGTTCGTAATCGAAAACTATCGTTCTATCTCTTCCATGTCCTTTGACTGCTTTACCGACATGAGCAGTTAAATAAATAAATATTTTTCTTACAATCACACCAATTATCTAAGCCCGTAGTTAATTTCTTAAGAAACTGTGTCTACGTGAACTTGATAACGGATAAATATATACTTATATACTTTTTGTTTGTAAATACATACTTAATATACATAGAACACCCAGACCAAGACAAATAGACATGTTCATGCACACAAATATTTGTCTTGTTCGGGAATCGAACCCGAGACCTCTGGCGCAGAAGGCAGGTAGTTAACCCCTGCGCCAAATCGGTCGTCAAGTTCATCCGATAGTTTTCGTTAACATTGTTCAAATCAACTCATGCTAAGGGTACAGACAGACTCAAATCATATCGTCGACTAATTTCAAGATTCGACAGGCTGCACAAAATGTCTATGATGGCTACTGCAAGAGCCTGTTCACACACACTGGGCCGTAACGCGTTAGTTTCCGTATCAAATGCTCTACTACACTCGGACTTGTGGAAGTTTGTCTGCACTGTCGTGTTGATGGGACTACTAAACAAGCGGTTTTAGAATCTATCTCACGGGATAATAGTAAACCAGTGGCTTGACATTCCCACACACGTGGTATCCGCTCCCGTGGGTTTATCTAATAAGTATAGGTATTTTATCCCGATATCCCAAGATTCCCAAGTCTATGTTACTCGGGAATAATATAGCTTTAAACTGGTGGAACAATTTTTAAAATCGGTTCAGATATTTTTTTTTATTTATCCATTACCAACATATAAACAAACAAACTAAAAATCAAATCTTCTTTTGACCGTCCGTCGGTACATTGCACGGTATTCCGTGCAAAACTGTGTGGCTGTGGGTAACGTAGGTTCGGTACCCGTCAGTCGTGTTAATCCGTACCCTGTATAGATCGACAATCTTTTCTGTTCCGGTGACAGCAGCGCTGGTTGGATAGTGCAACTATGGTGCAACTTGACAGTAAAATGACATTATGAATAAAACACGTTAGTTCCAGTTTTGGCCACCGGAACAAAAAACGTTGTCGCACTGTACCGACGACGACGGCAGAAGTTACGTCATAAGTGTCATAACATGTCATTAACACGCTCTTTAGAAGGCAGATAGAATACTCGTTTGTACTCTGGCGCGGTCAAGATCAACACGTGAAAATTAATGACTTGTCGACTACACCGAACATCTTCCCACCTTATTTCAAAACGTGGACTAAAATAGTCCTGGTTTAAAACTGGTACTAAACTGGTGCTGTTACTTTCATTTTCCAAATGAAAGACAGAATTAGCATCAATTTTAAACCAGGTCTAACTTTAGTCCACGGTTTGTAATAAGGGGCTTAAGTTTAGGCTAGGAAAAACCAGAGCCTCAATTCTCGGGAAAAGCCTTCCCGAAAATTCTGCAGCATACAATTATTGAACTACCTTTGCATAAAAAGTTAGATTACAAGGAGTCGCTGATGAGCAATTGATACTATAAAGTAGACGATTATTTGAATGACCGCATGCATGGTCCTAACCTAATGTAACACATAATATATTATAATCACTTTGTTCGGAAAAGATCGACGTTTCTGAACGCATCTATAATGTCACGTCAAATTGACATTTAGCTGTCACTTGAAGTTGACAGTGACACTTGATTGAAATTCTTGTAAGAAAAATGTCGGATTAATTTGGCTGATTTGTTAAAAACCGCTCGCGTTGAATATGCCTGGCATATCGAGTTTGAATTGAATCCTGAATTATCCTTGTGATCCCGTTTTGTACGACCAAGTTTTTGACGCCATCGTGACGATCGGGCCGGTCGCGGCGTTTTGAAAGAAAGATAACCTTTTCCACCACCACGCGTTGTTGTCGGGACAATATATCTTAATAAACAAGCCCCGCGTGTGTCGTGTGTTATTGTGTACCTATTGTTGAAGCGCCCAGTGTCTTGGGAACGCTGTAGTATTTGTTTTGTGAGTAAGGTGACGAATTGGTAAGGTCTACCAGAAGAAGGATTTACCAGGGGGGCGCGCCCCCTCTCTCCGCAGCCCAGGGACTTTCTACAGCACAGACCGTATGTAAAATTCACCTTACTTCACAATTTAAATTAAGTCGCTGTGTATCGCAGTCCAATTGTTCAGTTACATCCCCGCTGAAAGCTAGTTTTGTCCGGAGTCTACTCATGATAAATCTTCCACTGCGCCAGCTGATTCCGCGGTATAGGCAGGGGTGTACTGAACATTTCTTGGTAGCAAGAGCGTAGCTTGAAGGCCTGAGAGGCCCACGCCAAAACTTTGTCCATTAATCAGTGCCGTTTTGTTGACCAGCTGGTCCGGACTAGATTAATTTGTACTTGTAAATGGTAATTAACTTGCATTTGAAAAGTAAAGGGCATTCCTTTGTTATTGGTTCCATGTCTTGTAATTAATTGTCATGTATTGAAGTTCCAAAATGTAAACAGATGCCTTTCTTTGTTCATAATAATTATTATTCAGTTTTGTTAGCAAATTTGAGTTGTGAATATTGACAAGTTGCTAAATAATAGCTAATAAAAGGTTAGCTAATAAGTTTGCACTCAATACTTAGTGAAACTTAAATGATTTGGGACATTGTTTACACATTGAAACTCATTGAAACTTGTGCTTTGAAATAATTAAAATTAACTTGTTGTTGTGTTGATATCCAAGTGAATTTCAATAGTCAGTGATTTGGAGTGAATTTCAATAGTCAGTGAGTTTTGTTGTTTTCTGATAACCTCCAAATATTTAAGAGTTTGTGTCATTATAAATACTTTGTTGTTGTAATATTGGAATTTTGTGGTTATTAGTAACCTCCAAATATTGGAGATTTTTGTGTTATAGTGAATATTTTGAATTTGTTGTTTTTGTTGATAAATTTGTGACGTTACAATGACGGCCTCCTCTGCTAAAGCCAAAATACGTTCTGAGTTACGGTGGTTAGCTTCTGCGGTTGCGTTGTTGGATCGACCGGATAGAACGGAGGCCTTGTTGAACAGATACGTAGATCTGCCCATACGTTTGGCTGTTGTTGATGAGCAGTATGCCTTATTTTTGGAAAGGACTGTTGAGGCCGAGGTGGAAATGCGACAAGAAGTCGGTTTGGATGTGGACCAGTGTTATGATTTTGCGGACAGAATTACTCAGGTGGCTCGACCTTTGCAAGTGGCAAGAGAGAATGAACCGAGCCCGTCCCCGGTCACATCTAAAAGTATGCCCCCTCTATTTGCTAGATTGGCCCCCTTAGACTTAAGGCGTTTTGCTGGTCGTCTAGAGGACTGGGAGGGCTTTATTAATATTTTTGATAGTCTCGTACATGCCCGGGATGATTTGACCCAGGGCCAAAAGTTGGCTTATTTGTTATCCGTGTTGGAAGGGGAGGCCCTTGAATCGGTTCAACATTTGGCCCCCTCGGATGAAAACTACCCTATTGCTAGGGATTTGATTGCCCGTCGGTACCAGAACGTACGACGTCTGGCGGACAACCATGTTGCCGCCATTTTGAATTTACCCCGCGTTGCCAGCGTGATGCACTTGAGAGTGGCTTTGTTGAATCCGCTGTTGGTTGCCTACAACGCATTAAAAAACTTAAAACTCCTAGTGGAGCAGTGGTCGTTTTTGTTACTGCACATTGTCCTGGGAAAGTTGCCGGACTCTGTTAAGGTCCGTTTTGAGCAGCAGTATGGTGGGGATAGTGCGACTTATCTGCCACCCTTCTCGGACCTCTTGACGTTCCTGGAAGGAGAAAGTAGACTGGCAGATAATTCCTCTCTGGCCGGTCCTATGGGACCCGAACGACCTGTGCCACAGAGTAGATCCCCCACCGGACCCCCCCGTAGGGGGCATATGGCCCCTCGCGCGCCCGGCCGCTATGCCGCCGTCCAGGAGACCGCCCGCTGCTTGTACTGTCGGGAACCGGGTCACAGCACGACCCGTTGTGATAAGTTCCTCGACCAGCGCGTCCAAGGCCGTCGAGCGATCGCGCGACAACGGACATGGTGCTACTCGTGCTTGGGCCTGCACATGCAGCGCGAATGTACCCAAGCGCACCCATGCCGCTTTTGTAAGGGCAACCACCATCCCCTCCTCTGCATGAACAGCCCAGAGGGCGGCGGAGCGCCGCAGCGTGTCGCTGCAGGATCACCTCGTATGGGTGGGGGTCTCGGACCCCCCGCGGTGTTTGCATCCCGCAGCAGTTCTAGTGGCCACCAGAGTGGCCCCAGACGCTCTCCGCCACGTTTGGACCCTCAAACGGGCGGGGGTCCCAGGGACCCCCCCATGGGAAACCGATCCCCAAGGATGGGGATGAGTAATGCGAGCGTTGCCGGAGGTCGCAGAGGCCCCCCGCGACGTTTTGAGCCTCGCACGGGCGGGGGTCCCACGGACCCCCCCATGGGAAATCGGTCCCCAACTAGGGGGTTCGATTTTGCGAGCGTTGCGGGAGGTCGTAGAAGCCCCCCGCAACGTGTTGAGCCTCGCACAGCCGGGGGTCCCCGGGACCCCCCTTCTGAAAATCGGTCACCGTGCCCCCGCGACTATGGGGCGACGTACACGGTGGATGCTAGGCACCGATTCTCGCCGCCGCTCGCCGAATACCCGCGTTTGGAGCGGCGCCCGCCCCGTCTTCAAGGGGCCGGGAGATATAACCCGCCTGATACCGGGCGAAGTGGACGTAGGCAGTATGTGGGAGAATGGGACCCACTGGATCGCTATGAGCGACCCCCTTACCATGGGGGGACGTCCGGGGACCCCACATACTAGCAATCAACGTGTTTACGGTCGATTGTAGCCTCCCCTCCAGAGACCGTTTTGTTGCCCACGGCCTCTGTGCTTGTCAGGGGATTGAATGGCGACCTTGTGGAAGTTCGCGCCTTGTTGGATTCCGGTGCTCAGGGGTGTGTTGTGTCATCTTGGTTAGTTAGGCGGTTGGGCCTCAAGGTGCACCCCCACACGGAAGGCGTGAGAGGTGTTGGCGATGTGAAAGTCCCCGGGTTGTTAGGGCATGTTGACTTCACATTTACATCACGTAATAAGTCCACGCCAGGCATTAAGACCTCGGCGATTGTGTTGGACACAGTTGTTGGCCGTCAACCTTCAGTTGACTTGGGACCGAGTATGTTGTCTTTGGTGTCTGATTCCCCACTCGCCGATCCAAATTTCTTCCGCCCAGGCCCGATTGATGCTCTCCTTGGAGCCGATGTCCTGGGGCGAGTTTTGTTGACGGGGAAGCGAGTTTTGCAGCCAGATGGCTTGGTAGCTCTGCAGACGACACTCGGTACAGTTGTGATGGGCCCTGCTCGCCGCGTTTTGGATTCCCTTGATGAGGATCGCGGTCTTGTTTTTAATGTGTCTCTCTCCGAAGTGGTGCAGAAGTTTTGGGAGGTTGAGGAACCTCCACCAGCCCCGCGGGTTGACCCAGTAGCGGATGAATGCGAGTTGTATTACCAGAATAACACTGGTCGCCTCCGCTCTGGTCGTTTGATCACCCGTCTCCCCTTTCGTGCCGGCCGACCTCCTCTGGGCGAATCCCGACCGCTAGCGGAACGTAGGCTAGTGGCGATGGAGCGTCGCATGAGCAAGGATCCGGTCTTCCGCCAGAAGTATGTTGAATTCATGCGGGAGTATGAGGAGTTAGGGCACATGTCCGTGAGCGATTTGGATTGGCGCTCCGTTGAGCACTTCTTTTTGCCGCACCACGCCGTTTTGAAATCCGGAAAGATTCGGGTGGTCTTTGACGGTTCGGCTCCCACCTCTACTGGAGCGTCCTTGAACCAGTGTCTGCATGTAGGTCCCAAGCTGCACACGGAGATCTCAGACATTTTGTTCAACTTCCGGCGGCACCAAATTGTATTTATGACTGACATCCGGATGATGTTCCGACAAACGGTCATCCATCCAGAGGATAGGAGGTACCAATTGATTTTGTGGAGAGAGAGTCCTAGGGACCCCTTGTTGATTTATGAATTGAATACGAACACGTACGGTTTGGCTTCGAGCCCGTTTGTTGCGATTCGTTCTTTGTTGGAGTTGGCCGAGAAGGAGCGCTTGAGATACCCTCGCGCCTCCGCCATTTTGGCCAGTGACGTCTATGTGGATGACATTTGCACGGGCGCCTCATCTGTCTCAGAGGCGATTGTCCTGAGAGACGAACTCACCGCCCTTTTGAAGTCGGGAGGTTACGAGTTGAGGAAATGGATATCCAACTCGCCTGATGTACTGGTAGGTTTGCCCGAAGAGCACCAGCAGGACCCCCACCTATTCGAAAATGTTGATAATCCCCATGTGGTGACCGTCCTTGGCGTACAGTACAAACCGGTCTCTGACACGTTCACTTATTGTGTGGATTTACGACCACCGAAAGTCTGGACCAAGCGTTTAGTATTGTCTACTGTCGCACGTACCTTTGACCCCAAGATTTGCCCCGTGCTGTTTATGGCCAAGTGTTTCTTGCAACGGTTATGGGCTTCGGGTGTGTCGTGGGATGAACCCCTCTCGGACGAGTTACTCCGAGATTGGTCGAGCTTCGTTTCATCCCTCCCCGAGATTAATGAAGTGCATTTGCCGAGGCTATTCCTCCCTTCTGAAAATTGTAAAGTTACTCTTCACGGCTTTTCCGATGCCTCCGAACGTGGATTTGCTGCGGCCGTGTACCTCCGCACCGTTACTGTTGACGGAGTTGTTGCTGTACATCTGGTGATAGCGAAAAGCAAAGTCGCTCCCCTTCGGACTCGTCACACGATCCCGAGGTTGGAATTGTGTGGAGCTGCCCTCCTAATGCGTTTGTTGAACCACGTATGGCTCACATTAGGTCGATCTATTAAGATACAAGAGGTTTATGCTTGGACGGACAGTCAGGTCGTCCTTTGTTGGTTGAAGGCTCCGGCGCACACCTTGGACGTGTTTGTGGCCAATCGAGTGTCGCAGATTTGTAATTCCGACATCGAGTTGATTTGGAGACACGTGCCGGGAACCATGAATCCCGCGGATTGTGCGTCTCGGGGTTGTGTAGCCCCAACCCTAATTAACCACCCCCTCTGGTGGGGCCCACAGTGGTTGATGCGGCCTGAGTCGGAGTGGCCGCCCTCTCCAGCGCTGTCGAACGTAACCGTTCCTGATATGCGGGCATGCGTCCTGGAGACTAACCCCGCCGGGGAAAAGGATTTGTTGTTGGATCGGTACAGCTCCTTACAGAAGCTGCTTGGTGTTACCACTTGGATCAGACGTTTTGTGTACAATTGCAGAAACCCACGCGCGAGGCGTGATTCGTCGGTTCTCACTCCGGACGAGCGTAGGGACGCGCTCTTGTTTTGGGTCCGGAGAGTACAAGCTGATAGTTTTGAGTCCGAGATTGAAATTTTGCGTTTAGGCCGTCGCAAGTTGAAGGGCGCGGTATCGCGATTGAATCCCTTCCTGGACGAGAGTGGGCTTTTGCGAGTCGGCGGAAGACTTCGAAATGCGAACCTGCCGTATGGAGCTCGTCACCCCCTTTTGTTACCTAAAGCTGGACATTTGACTCAACTGATAATAACAGATCGCCATGTGAATGCACAACATGCTGGCTGTAATGCTTTGTTGGCCATTTTGCAGCGTGAATTTTGGATTTTGTCTGCTCGTCGAGCCATTCGCACTGTGGTTTTCCGTTGCCTGCCTTGTTATCGATTGAAGGCCGCGACCATGGAGCCCCAGATGGGTGATTTGCCTGCTGATCGCGTCACGGAATGTAGAGCTTTTGCCGGAGTCGCCACCGACTTCGCCGGTCCCTTTACTGTAAAGGCTTCGAGACTGCGTAATGCTAAAACCTATAAGGCGTACTTGTGCGTGTTTGTGTGTTTGTCCACCAAGGCTGTCCATTTGGAAATTGTCTCGGAATTGTCTACCGAAGCCTTTGTCGCCGCCTTGAGCAGATTTGTTTCCCGTAGAGGACTGCCGACATTGATACGTTCCGATTGTGGTACTAATTATAAGGGGACGTGTAATTATCTTAAGGACGTAGTTAAGTTTTTTGTTGATAATAAAATAGACATTGGAACCACCCTCTCCCGGCGTGGGATAATCTGGAAGTTTAGCCCTCCAGCTTGTCCGACCTGGGGAGGAATTTTTGAAGCTTGTGTAAAGGCTGCCAAGACACACTTGCGTCGCGTGATTGGAGAAACTATTCTCACGTTTGAGGAACTTGATACGGTATTTTGTAAAATTGAGGCCGTCCTCAACTCGCGACCCTTGTGCCCGTTGTCTTCGGACCCGAATGACCTGGAAGCGTTGACCCCAGGTCATTTCTTGATCGGACAGCCCCTTTTGGCTTTGCCTGAATATCCGATTCAGGATGTAGGATCCCATCGTTTGTCGCGATACCAACTTTTGAAACAGATGTCCCAAAACTTCTGGGCACGTTGGTCGATGGAGTATTTGCATATCCTACAACAGCGCGTGAAGTGGACAGATAAAACCACCCCACCCCAGACTGGCGACCTCGTGTTGATTAAGGATGCTAACCTGCCGCCCCTATGTTGGCGAAGGGGGCGCATTGTTAAACTCTACCCCGGAACTGACGGAGTTCCTCGTTTTGCTGAGGTTTTGGTTCGAGATTCGGTTTTGAAGAGAGCAGTTAGTGGGCTCTCCCGATTACCCGTAGATTGACGTACCGTTCTTAACGGTCCGGGGCGGGGGGATGTTCGGAAAAGATCGACGTTTCTGAACGCATCTATAATGTCACGTCAAATTGACATTTAGCTGTCACTTGAAGTTGACAGTGACACTTGATTGAAATTCTTGTAAGAAAAATGTCGGATTAATTTGGCTGATTTGTTAAAAACCGCTCGCGTTGAATATGCCTGGCATATCGAGTTTGAATTGAATCCTGAATTATCCTTGTGATCCCGTTTTGTACGACCAAGTTTTTGACGCCATCGTGACGATCGGGCCGGTCGCGGCATTTTGAAAGAAAGATAACCTTTTCCACCACCACGCGTTGTTGTCGGGACAATATATCTTAATAAACAAGCCCCGCGTGTGTCGTGTGTTATTGTGTACCTATTGTTGAAGCGCCCAGTGTCTTGGGAACGCTGTAGTATTTGTTTTGTGAGTAAGGTGACGAATTGGTAAGGTCTACCAGAAGAAGGATTTACCAGGGGGGCGCGCCCCCTCTCTCCGCAGCCCAGGGACTTTCTACAGCACAGACCGTATGTAAAATTCACCTTACTTCACAATTTAAATTAAGTCGCTGTGTATCGCAGTCCAATTGTTCAGTTACATCCCCGCTGAAAGCTAGTTTTGTCCGGAGTCTACTCATGATAAATTTCCACTGCGCCATGCTGATTCCGCGGTCTAGGCGGGGGTGTACTGAACACACTTGAAATATTTTAAAAGACGTATTTTTTATACTATATGCAATTTTTGTATTAATAGCTATGTGTTTTTTTTGTTAATGTCGTTATCTAAGAAACGCTAGCAAGTTTATTGCGCCTGTTCTTGTCAGTTAAAAAAGTCTTAAATGGGCTGTAGAAAAATGTTGACGATTCATAAGTACTTACATATTATTATGTATTATGTCTAAGTGAATAAATATTTATTTTATTTTAATTTAATTTTATAAAACTGTTTATAGAAAAACCAGTGTTTCTAGCCATCGATTTACTAAATACCTAGTTTCTAAAGAAAATAAATTGTTAAAATCTCTCCTCACTATCGTATCGAGACTAATGTCAGTGGTGGCCATTATCCGTAGGGCATCCTCATTGGGCCGCGGTGGCGCTAATTTCCGCAAACGTTCCAATTACAAGGTACTCGGACTTGCGGGAGCTTATCCACACAAGCGTTTTAACGTGACTCCGAAATTAGCGATAACTTTCAACTTTTTTGACAGCGAGAAATAGTTGAAAATGCAGTACTTATTAGAAAAAAATACGACCCGTCTCACAAGTCTCACAACTAGCTCCTGGAGATGGGACTGGAACCCACGTCCCTTTCACTGTTCAGGCGAATGCACTTTTTTCTAATTTTCTACTTAATTTTCAATAATAAAAATTGCATTGTAAATGCAAAAATTATATTTAAAAAAATCTTTTATTTAAAATCAAGCTTTTATTCAAATGTCCTAAAAAGAATAAAATAAACTTTGTATCAAGTCAAATCCAACAAACTTATTACATTAAACAATTTATATGTTTTAAAAGCTTGTCGCTTGTCAAATATAAGTTAAAGCATTTGTGTTTAGTGCAAGCCCAGTAACAATAAAATCTCGCGACAAGCTTTTAAAACATATAAATTGTTAAATGTAATAAGTTTGTTGGATTTGACTTGATACAAAGTTTATTTTATTCTTTTTAGGACATTTGAATAAAAGCTTGATTTTAAATAAAAGGTTTTTTTAAATATAATTTATTTTTGTATTTTTAGTTATTATTGGACGTGTTTCTCAGTGCTTACCCGTGGTACTACCAGTAGTCCTACCAGTAGTACCATGGGAGATTTTTTTTGCCAGTGGTACTACTGATGTGTCTGGTAGTACTACGGGCAATTATTTTTACCCCTGATACTACTAATTAAATATGTAAATAAAAGAACACCCTGATATACCGTGAAATTTATTTTTAAACCAAACTTAAAGGGTAAGTTAGTCATTTTACGTGTTTAGAATAACTTCCGAATTTTCTATATGACATATATGTCGAATCGGGTGTGGTTGTTTTAATAGAATTTTTTTTTATTACCTTAAAAATGTTTTTTTTAACTGTTTGAAATGTTTTATTTTATTATTCTAAACATCGACAATAAGTTTGAAATACTTACCGTAAAAAAATATATATAAAAAAATTCACGAAATTTATTCTAAACACGTTAAATGACCTACCCCTTCGGTTTGGATTAAAAAAATATTTCATGGTATATACTATCAGGGTGGTGTTTTATTGACACATTTAATGAGTAGTATCAGGGGTAAAAATAATTGCCCGTAGTACTACCAGACACATCAGTAGTACCACTGGCAAAAAAAATCTCCCATGGTACTACTGGTAGGACTACTGGTAGTACCACGGGTAAGCACTGGTGTTTCTCAGTCGCTTAATTTCATTTAATGCATCATTATTGCATGGTCGTTTGCCAGTTAGTTTATTACAGTCTAGCTCTTCAACTGTACATTGACCCCTTAAAATTATGTGCACTATTTAGGAAGGACCTTATTTATATTTTACCACCAAATAGAGATTGTAGATTCTTACTGTAGACACAGACATAAGTATTCATTAAATACAAGGCATATTCAGTTGTAAATTTTAGTAAGTATTTCAAAAATAAATACTAAAGAACAAGACGCTGATTTTCAGTTGTAAATTTTAGTAAGTATTTCAAAAATAAATACTAAAGAACATGACACATTTAAGTTTCTATCAAAGTTGATAAACATAGTACATAAAGAAAAAAAGGATATTATTATACAGCATGGTATTTAATTAAATTATTATTATTTATGTCATTTGATTGCATCATTGAAGTGGCAGTGGGCGGGACACATAGCGCGGAGAACCGATGGCCGTTGGGGCGGAAAGGTTCTTGAATGGCGACCGCGTGCCGGACGACGTTCCGTGGGCAGGCCCCCTACAAGGTGGACCGACGATCTGGTCAAGGTCGCGGGAAGCCGCTGGATGCGGGCAGCGCAGGACCGATCGTTGTGGAGATCCTTGGGGGAGGCCTATGCCCAGCAGTGGGCGTCGTTCGGCTGACATGATGATGATGATGATGATGATTATTATTTATTTTATTGCCATTCTATGCAGGAAACGTCTGAATGAAAGGCACAAAATGCATTACATTATTATTTAAAATTAAAGAAAGCTTTCTGCCTCCATTTTAGCTTCTAAAAGAAAGTGCATTACGATCATGTCTTATCTCAAATCCGCTAAAATCATTTATTGTTTAAAACTTCTATCTTGAGAGTGTTCCGATTTTATGCCACTTTATCTACTCTCATGGGAAATTACTTGTATTGATTATAGCATAAACACCGCTCGTTTTATGGCCCGACGTTTATATTTTGTCGGGTGCTGTTAACTACAGCATATAATTTAATAGCCTGCAGATGGCGACACCAAAATTGTTTGCAACACTTTAATACCCATCCCATGCCATTAAATGAGATTATTATGAATCTTGTTTTAAGCTTAGGTACTTTTTTGTTGGGAGAAAACTTAAGTGCATTGAAATTAATAAGTACTTATACAAAATTAAATATGTTATCCTGATTATGTAATTATTTAAAGAGGGCTAATATACAGACATTTTTCTTGGACAGATTAAAATTTTGCAAGAAAACAGATTTATCAGAAGACAAATAAAAAATAGCGTAAGTATAGTAATCACATATTTCAAAAACATTACTATTTTAATAATGAAATGTAAATATAATCTCCTATCTAGATAAAATGCCCTTATTGAGATTCCGTGACTAAATTTCTTGCAGTTGGGTTTTTGTTTTTTAATAATTCTTAGGTAAGTACCTACTACGACTTTTTTAAGATTCCGAAAAAAAAATTGTCAACTTGAGAGTAGGTAATTTGTTTTGGAGTTTGCCAACTAAATAAATACACCTATGTAATTTTTATATACTTAAGTTAATTTATAGTGTATTTTTTGACAAAAAAATCTTTTACCTATTCATATCCTAGGTTGAACCTCCGAAAAACCACACGAAACCCAAACAAACAATAGCTCTTAAGCTATCGAGTGGGTTTTGGAGGTTAAAACCTTATGTAATTAGTTGTTAAAGTTAATAACTGAGTAAAAAATGTTGTGTCAGAAAGAACTAATCGCTCATTGAAAGGTTGAAACCCACAGATATAGATTTACATAGATAACGCAAGGATTTGTATTGAAACCAAGCGTGCCGACTTTTCAACACCTACTGTGACGTCACAGCCGAAATTTAGTAACAGAAAATCCAAATCGTAATCATTTTGGGCTATTGCAGTTAATTTTCACGCAACGAGGCATATTTTTAAGTTCTTGCGGCCGGGTGCAACAAAAGACGCAAGCGCGTACTGGGTGCCTACCATCAACTCTTATTGCGATTTTGTTTAGGACCTAAACTGAACTGCTTCGCTTATTCGTACCACGACAGCTTAATATCAATGACAGCGATTCAGTCATCATTCAATGACTTTTCACACAGCCGCTAAGCTGTCAAGAACTCTTATTTGACTTATAACTCGGCCAATAGTCCATGGAAATCGTACATTTTGCCTTGCGTTAAATGAGGTAGTTCTGATTTTTTTGTATGTTAGTAGTGATGAGATAGTAATGACAAATCCAAGTTTTCCACCTCGAAAGCCCTTCGGATCATTGTTAAATATTTAAAAATCCGAAAAAATTTCAGTTTTTTTTTCAGTTTTTGTCAATTTTTACCACCAAGGACCTGTGTTACGGCAAAAGTTACTATGCACGCGTTAAAGTAGACTAAATTTGCAATAAAAAGATAATAATTTCGTTTTTATAAGTCAAATAGTTTTTAAGATATGGCTATTTAAAAGTTTGCAAAAATTCAAAAAAGGAAGTATTACAGTTTTTTTAGTTTTCGTCATTTTGACCCATAGTAGTGGGTTTATGGCAAAAGTTAAATTATTAGTTATTAAAGTCAATACAATTTTCAACAAAATGAGACCAATTAGTAATATCAACTTACACTTGATAGTTCCTGAGACATCTATTCAAAGTTATTGAGGTAAGTAAACAAATATGTAACAGAAGGGTTTCATTGAAGGGGTAGATCATGTCATAATATTTGACCTATAATTAGCTCGCAGCTAATTACGATATATCGCGATTGACTCGCAGTCAATCTCGATTTAGTTTGATTTTTATGTAACTTAATAAACTGTAGGTAACATGCGTCTATCCTAGAGCGCGGGTAGATTCTACTTCATGTCATAAATATGACCCATAATTAGCTCGCAGCTAAATACGACATCGCGATTGACTCGCAGTCAATCTCGATTTAGTTTGATTTTATGTAAACTCATCTAGTGAAATTACTTGTTCACCAGTGAACAACAAGAAACAAAAAAGTATTAATTAGTTATCTTAATATCTGATAAATTTAGTTAACTATTGTGTAGCTTGTTAACAACTTGTATGCACAAATATTCGAATAGGAATTGATAATGCACTATAAACGTACCTGTGGCATTATCTTCATTCTCTGAAGAATATAAACGTTGGACTCGTTCAACATTTTCCTGTGCGCTGCGTTTCGGCACTTAAAATAGACGCGTGCGCTCGTTGCCTCGCACGAAAAAGGAATGAGGAAAATGGCGTCAAACTGACCACAGAACAGTAAATGACAGATCAGTGAACTTTTTTTTTTAATCTTTAAAGACGTGCGAAGTTGCCTGTAGGTTAAATATTATATCAAAGAATGAAACGACGAAATATAATAGATGATCAAACGAACTACTGTGAAGTTCGATCGCTATTATATGAGTCGTTTCATTCGAAGATATAGCAACCCGCCCAGCCCAGTAAACGTCAGCTGCAGGCGGAGGTTTACAAACCCACTAGTTAAGCTTTATTCTAGAACACTGCTATTACTCTGAACTTGCTCTAAACGAAATGAGAAAAATGGCGTCAAACTGACCACAGAACAGTAAATGACAGATCAGTGAACTTTTTTTTTTAAATCTTTAAAGACGTGCGAAGTTGCCTGTAGGTTAAATATTATATCTTCGAATGAAACGACTCATATAATAGCGATCGAACTTCACAGTAGTTCGTTTGATCATCTATTATTAGTTATTAAAGTCAATACAATTTTCAACAAAATGAGACCAATTAGTAATATCACCTTACACTTGATAGTTCCTGAGACAGCTGTTCAAAGTTATTGAGGTAAGTAAACAAATATGTAACAGAAGAGTTTGCAAAATAAACTACGCCCTAAAGGAAGAAGGATCTGGGAGGTGGTGGGATCAATTATGTACATTGTATGTATATTTTTGATGGACCAGGCACGGCCTCTGAATCCACGGCACACTTTTTGGGGGCAGCTTGCTGAGGTATAATTTCTTCATCGAACTGCTCAGGAAGGTCAAAATCGTCCTTTGATGGTGGGTTATCAATCAATGGTTCATCAATGTCATCACACATCAGGTCTGGTATGTTCTCGCATGATTGGCCTAATGCAGTAGCTGCAAACAGCCGAACATTTGAGTTCTGCTTTCCTACAACCACATCTGCTAGTACAACCTTACATCTTTGGTATGCTTTCAAGGTGATGTCATTAACAGGGTAGAACGGGAACACCTCCCAGATCCTTCTTCCTGTAGGGCTTACTACCTTTTGCAAACCCTTCTATTACATAATTGTTTACTTACCTACCTCTATAACTTTGAACAGCTGTGTCTCAGGAACTATCAGGTGTAAATTGACATAATTAATCAACATTTGCCGTAACTCAGATCCTTGGTGGTAAAAACTGACAAAAACTGAAAAATATCCGAAAATTTTATGGATTTTTAAGTATTTAACAATGATCCGAAGGGCTTTCGAGGTGGAAAACTTGGATTTGTCATTACTATCTCATCACTACTAACATACAAAAAAATCAGAACTACCTCATTTAATGCAAGGCAACACCACTTAATTGGTACGATTTCCATGTAGGGCAGGCGTACCGGTTTTGGCCACTGTACCGGTTTTGGTCACTTTTCACTTTAAAGTTATATAAATAGGAATTAAATAATTACTGCTAATATTTATTAATGGCGAATAAAAGATTGGACTTTTAGTTAATAATTACAACACTTAGCTTTTTTTATGTAGTACGATATTTTAGAAATAAACACGTGTTATGTTTCAAAGTTAACATTTTGTAAAATTCCTAAGCAAAATGTTAAGAGAAAAGGTTTTGTAAAATCATTTTTTTTTCTACAATAAAATTATTTTATGGTTATTTAATATTTTATATCATATTGGAATATGTTTCTTCTAGATGGATTAAGTGTTGTTTTTTCACTGTTCTTACAAAAAGTTGGGAAACAATAAGTGGCCAAAAGTGGGGCTAGAAATTTAAGCATTGTGCCACCTTTGGCCACTTTGGCATTAGTAGAAAGTTTCCAACCTATCATAAAGTTCATTTATTTTAAAAGACTCACAACTCACTTTTGTTAGCTAACGTACTAGAAAATTAGCTGATTGAGGCTAGTGTAGGCACTAGCCTACACTAGCCTCAATTCGCTAATTTTCTTTTAATCAAGTGATAAAGGTATACTTATAAAATTGTAGTAAGGAGGTAGCTGTGATTGAAATACTATTTCATGTAGTGTTTTAGTCCAGAACTCTAATAAGACATCAATTAAGCATAAACTCAACTTATAAATATAGTAATTTTATGAAAGTGGCCAAAACCAATGCAAACGGTGTATTTGGCCCCCTCCGCAGAATTTGTTCTAAATAAAAAAAACTATTGTTTTTTTTTACTTTGTAGATTGTACCCTTGAAGGTCGATAAATTATCTATAACTCTACATTATAAATTTTCTCTAAAATACTTAAGATCATTAAGCACTAAGCGGTTAAAAGTGAAAAAACCCTTAAAGTGGCCAAAACCGGTACGCCTGCCCTACTACAAGCTAACATGATACCTGGGCCCTAAGTCTGCTAATTTTAATTTAAATAAGATTCTATTGATATTCAATTGAGACTCAATTACGATTCCATTACGATTAAAACAAATTGGGTATTCTCTAAAAACTTGTACGTCAGCTCAATAGAATCGCAATTGAATCGTAATTGAATCATAATGGAGTCTCAGTTGGATAGTTACCTTCGGGTATGTATCATAATAACTACGGTCGTTTCGACTATGGTCGAAATAACTACGGTCAAAGGACCTACTGTTCAAAATAACTATTGTGTGTTACACCTGTTTTTAACCGACTTCAAAAAAGGAGGAGGTTCTCAGTTCGGTTGTTTTTTTTTTATGTTTTTTACCTCATAACTTTGTCAATTATAAACCGATTTTAGAAATTCTTCTTTGGTTTGAAAGCATATAGTTACAAATTGGTCCCATTGTTATACGGTCAGGATCTGATGATGGCAGGAGATCTCCAGGAGGAGAAATCAAGGGAACTCTTCAAATATTATAGGCACACCTATAACGATTTTGGTATTTTCTTAAGTAACTCGTGCATTTGCTTTCGGTAAGCACCATTTGGTGAAGAATAACTGATGATGAAGACCACATATGGCCATCGAAAACATTAATTAAATACTAAATATGTTACGGGCGCAATACGATTCCTTTAAGGTTTATAAGTAACTTTCAAGTATTTGCGACTGGTAGTCATCATCTCACGATGATGAGCTGGTGATGGAAGGTACAACTCCTCAATAGTTAGGAGTTGGAGGATAATTCTTTAAATATCGTTGATACGTAAATATTTGTAGTTGTTACCTTTCAGGTTATTTAGTTAAGCTGATGATGGAAGGTAAAACTCTTTAACGCTTAGTAGTTAAAGTATGTTTTTAAGTACTACAAGCGCAAATAGAACTTTAGGTTGTATTCTTTCAAGTAATTTAGGTTAGCTGATGGTGGAAGGAAACTGCATAACAGTTAAGAGTTGGAGGGTGGTGCTTGTCTGAGTGTTCTAATTTAGATATGGGCTATAGTCGTTGCACATTGAGCTACCCTTGCTCATTATGCGGTTTCTTAAAGTAGATTTCTTACACTAAAAAAGGAAAAATAAACAAATATTTTCAAAAAAATTAAACCGCCTTCAAAACAAAACTGCAAACAAAAACTCATTTCCCAAAAACACGTAAAAGTGAAAAATAAATTGAATCATTCAATTCAAAGTACGAAAGTGCGGGACTTTTTCTAATTAATCTTGAACTTACTGATCTGATTGAAGTCGGTGTCAAGCCGAAAGTAACAAGAACGAATACTTAAAATTCAATTTCAAAATTCATTTTCATTTCATTTCATTTCATTTCATTTCATTTCAAAATAGTGAAACAATAATAAACAATATCTCATGCGCAGAGTGGTGTAAATTGTAACCTATCAAATACATATTAATATTAATATCTATTTGGCTTGCCACCGACTTCAATCAGATCAGTAAGTTCAAGATTAATTAGAAAAAGTCCCGCACTTTCGTACTTTGAATTGAATGATTCAATTTATTTTTCACTTTTACGTGTTTTTGGGAAATGAGTTTTTGTTTGCAGTTTTGTTTTGAAGGCGGTTTAATTTTTTTGAATAATTTTGTTAAAATAACTAATGTACGAAATCACTACTGGTCATCTCACCTACCAACAACTCACCTACGGTTATTTCACCTACGGTTGATTGAACTACTAGTCATTTCACCTACGGTCATTTCACCTACGGTCAACTCACCTACACGGTTTATTAAGTTTAAAAATAGTGACTCATGTACAGACACGAGCAATAATATTATGTATACAATACAACATTGAATAAAGCACTGGTTTCCAAGGCAATGACAAATTTATTTTATGTTCACAAGCCCTATATCAAACTGATACAATAAAACTATACCGCGACCTAGAGTGACACAGTGACATCTATTGATAATTTTAGGTACTATAAAGTTTGAATAGGTGTTTGAAGTTAGTAATTAACGTAAGATTAAAATAATAAAAGCAAAGTTAAACATTCCGCCCACCATGGACAGAATGTACATAATCACTTCCGCCCACCATGAACTTGCCTAATTAATGTAGAAGTGGACTGTAAATACCTTCGATATGTTGGTTAGTTTTTCACAGTGACCAGAAGTAATTATCAATCATATAACCAATTAACAATAACTATATACACCAAACTTAAACTATAACACGGAAATTAGGTAACAAAACAAAACAATATACACAGCTATTAAGTAACATACAAAAATAACACAAACAGTTATTAGGTGAGACTCAAAAAGACTATACACAGTTATCAGATAAGTTTCAAAACACAACAATAAGATACAAAGCACAGTATTATTTAATGTTAGTTACTTACAGGTAATATACACACTTTAGTAATAGGGCGTTTAATTACAACGCCTTTGCATTTAAGACTCACAACCCTCGTAATGTTGTCCAAACCTGGATGTTTATCGGTGATAATACCTAAGAGCCATTTGGTTGGAGGTAGCGTATCCTCTTTTACAAGTACGATATTACCAATGCTTGGCTCTGGATTTTGATATGCCCATTTGTAACGATGCCTAAGCATAAGAAGTGGGAATTTGCTGGTAAGATCATGGTATGTTTTTTATCTACTCTGATTTCTACCTTCTCAAGATGACCTCTAACCTTCAAGATGCTTTCATGATCCAGGAAAGGTGCGGTAAGTTTACTCTGCTTGTTAATTGTGGTATTCTTCTTTAAAGAAGTGGTATTCAGTGGTAAAGAAGTGGCATTCTTCTTTCAATCACTGTTTTCATTTGTTTTCATTATAGAAGTGCTCACTTTGGCTCTCTCTGCTACACAGCTATACAGCGTTTCAGTTAATTTTCTAATTGTTAACCATAATGAAAATCTAACTGTTGGTGTCTTTAATTTAGATAAAAATCTTCTACAGTAATAAATTACTTCCTTTATGTTGAAAACTTGGTTCAACGATGACTTTTCTTTGGTCATAATTTTAGAAATTGTTTCCATTAGCCAACCTGGACCAGTTCCATAGTGGAAGGTTATTACCTTCTTTAGAGCTGACACCACGAGACCGTAGTCGGCTGGGTTTTCGGAAGATAATAAATGGGACCACTGATTTCTATCTATAGTTGATAATATTTCAGATACCCGGTTTGCAAAGATTGTTTTCCAACGGCTTGGGTGACTGTTTAACCAAGCTAATACAATCATTGAAGTAGTCCAAGCGCGTATATCTTCTTTAGGTATTTTCAACACTGTAGAGACTTCTCTCAGCAACTTTAACATCGTGGTAGCCGAAAGTTGGTAAGTTATTTTATCACGGTAGGTTAACCATTCTTTTAAGAACTTGGGTGGTATCATCTCTTCATCCCAGCTTATCCCAGTAAGCCACAGCTTTTTAATAAATATTTTTGCTTTCACAATTGCTGGAGCTATCCATCCCATTGGATCATATAATTTTGCGATGTCACTAATCACTTTTCTTTTTGTTACAGGTTCAGTTATAGGTGGTAGCTGCACTGAATATTTGAAATCATCAGAACGACAGTTCCAGGTAAGTGCCAATATTTTGATAATTTCATCCGTTTTTAGCTCTAGGTTGCTCGTTGTAGTCTTGATATCGTTACTAATGCCGCTAAGTAATTCATCACTATTGCTTGACCATTTTTGCAACTCGAACCCCCCCAAGCTTAAGAGACTATTCATCTCTTCAAAAATTGCTTTACCTTCTGATACTGACTGACAGCCAGTTAGCAAGTTATATACATAAAAATCTTCTAAAACTATTCCAGATGCTAGAGGAAACATCTCTCCCTCGTCATGAGCTACTTGCTGAAAGGATCGTACTGCAAGGTAAGGAGTAGATGCAGTGACGAGAATGACTCGTAACATCCAACAATGTTTGATTTCTTCATCTGGAGTGTCCCGCCATATTATGCGTTGATAATCTGCATATTTATCTGCTACTTTGATTTGATGATGCATTTTGACAATGTCTGCTACTAACGATATCGGGTGAAGTTTCAATCTCATGATAATATGACGTAGGTCCGGTTGTAAAGTTGGGCCGACCATTAATTCGCTATTGAGAGAAACACCGTTGAAATCTCTGCATGAAGCATCGAAGACCACTCTGACCTTCGTTGTTGTTCTTTCTTCTTTGACTACAGCGTGGTGAGGTAAGTATACACTGCCAAAATTGTTAGTCTCATCGGGTGGTACTGGCTCCATATTACCGAGTTTCAAGTACTCCAAGATGACATCAGTATACTGGATTTTCAAGTGCGGAGATTTAAGCAATCTTTTTTCCAACATGAAGAACCTTTTGGTAGATATTTCTTGAGAATTTCCAAATTTGCACTTGATTTCGGGATCCTTAAATGGTAATTTTACTATGTAACGTCCTGACGTATCACGTGTGGTAGTTTCTTTGAAAAATTCTTCACAACCTTGTTCCGCGGGAGTAAGATGTTGTTTTGTGTCAAACGGCGTGCTATCAGATTCAAGTTCCCAAAATTTCTTGAGATCAAATTCTTCATTGTTCACTTGAGTGTGTAGAGTGACTACTGCACTAGAACTTGTGGTGGGATTCGTTAGTTCGCAAACCCTTCCTGATAGAACCCAACCCAATTTGGTGTTCTGCGCTATAAGTGACCCCATTGGTTCTTTGATTAACCCCTCGGTTATGATTTGGCAGTACACTTCGGCGCCTAGCAGTAAATCTATTTTATTTGGTACATCAAACTTTGGGTCTGCTAACGTCATTCTTGGTAAGTTTGGCCATAGTTTGACCATAAGCTTTCTTTCAGGTAGAAATGATGTTAGTTTGTTAAGTACATAAGCTTTAACAATGATGGTAAAAGTCGGATCTTGAATTGAATACAGTTTGAGTGCAACTGCATGTTTGGTATTCAGTGATATGTTCTCATCACCTCCTACCCCTGAAATGACACTATTGGTAGGTATCTTCTTGAGTCCCAGAAGCTGAACTGCAGCTTCTGTGATAAAGGATGCTTGCGATCCTTGATCCAGTAAAGATCGTAGTGTCATTTGAGATCCTTGTTTAGTTTCAGCTTTCACTAAAGCCGTTGCTAGCAAAACTTGGTTTCCGTTGTTGGAAAAACAAGTGGTAATGTTGTTTTCAGTGGTCACGCCTGATGTTGTCGCTGTTGCTGCAACAACATTGTTACTTTCTGACGGCAAGGTGTTGTTCCCTGACACGTCAGAATTGTTTATGTGCAATAATGAGTGATGTTTTCTTTTACAGATTCGGCATCTGGTGGGCAAACGACAAGTTACAACTGAATGATTCGCGCCTAAGCAGTTGTAACAAAGATTCGAGGTTTGAACAAAATTACGACGGGCTAATAAATCGTTCTTTGCAAATTCTTTACAGTTTCCTAACTTGTGATTACAATCGGAGCAAAAGGAGCAGGGGATAACATTTTTATCTTTGGTATAATTGACTACGTGATGCGATTGGGTTGTTTTTGTAATTTTAGGATTCAAGAATTCTAATGACCTAAATCTGTGCTCTAAGAACTCTAAAAACTGAACTAAAGTTGGCAATTCATTGGAAGATTCGCTGGTTGCTTCTTCCCATCGTTTTCGCGATTCGGTATCCAATTTTGATGATAAGATGTAGATAATGATTGCGTCCCAGTTTTCAGTGTTAATGCCAACATTTCTCAAAGCGTTAACACATTCATTTGTTGTGTCGAATAGTTCCTTTAGAGCACTTGACGTTTCGTTTACAATATTCTTCTGACCAAAAAACTTTTTAAAAATGCAATTTGTAACATATTTCTTGTTATTGAATCTGTGCTCCAACAATTTCCAGCACACAGCGTAATTTTCGCTGGTAATCGGCAGATGTCTCAGAAGTTGCTCCGCTTCACCAGCCAAATAACTCTTCAGATAGTGAAGTTTTTGGACTTCCTGAATGGTCTGGTTATTGTGTATTAGAGAGGTGTACAAATCCCGAAAGGTGGTCCATTCTGCGTAATTTCCTTTAAATGTTGGAATACCAATTCTAGGCAACTTGAACCCAATTGGTTCGGTCTGATTCTGCACCTCTGAAGAAACTTGTATGGGCACCTTTGTCAATGTTTTGAGGTTCTCCTTTAAGTCGGTTTTGTAATCTGTATACAAGTTTTCCGTCAGTGTGTAAAGATCTTCAGTGTTGTATGTTGACTTTTCGAATACGGTTCCATCACACTCGCAAATTAGCCTCTCGTGTGTTTTCTTGAATGACAACCACTGCTCTTGTAAGGTTTCTGTTCTTGTTTCAATGTGAGAGATAGTTATTCTTTCTTTTGGAGATTTCTTGAAATTAACATAACCTTTATTAATTTTGCTGTTGGTATCTTTCTGCAGTCTGATTAATGCCTCCATCGCAAGATAAGTTTAAATTTCGTTGTTGTTTAAAGTTCGGAAGTTGAAAATTTTTCTAAGTCCAGTGAGCAAAATTTTTCTAAGTCCAGAATGAGCGAAATTTTCTAAGTGTTTCAAAATTGTAGACTTAGCCGAATTCGGGCATAGATTCCCCGTCTCAACAGAGTATCGCTTAAAATTTAGCAAGTCTATTGACAGCTCTTCTACTAATAATATTCTAAGTTCTACTTGCTAAAGTCGATAATCGCTTGAAATCTTCTATCTTCTAATATAAAGTCAGCTGTACTTACAGTTTTTCCGCCCATACAACCTTTGCTCACTGTCACACTACTGGTTATCCACTTTTCCACCAGACGGCACCACTGTCGCTCGTTCTTATTCCGAATATCCGGTATCGAAGCACCATGAATAAAGCACTGGTTTCCAAGGCAATGACAAATTTATTTTATGTTCACAAGCCCTATATCAAACTGATACAATAAAACTATACCGCGACCTAGAGTGACACAGTGACATCTATTGATAATTTTAGGTACTATAAAGTTTGAATAGGTGTTTGAAGTTAGTAATTAACGTAAGATTAAAATAATAAAAGCAAAGTTAAACAACATAGAACTTTGTCACACTGTAGCGTTCCAAAAGAAAACGATCAGTGTCACAGAAGTCATTCAATATTGTAATATAATATAGTCCTATGTTTTATACATATTATTGGTCGTGACTGTATTGCTGTTAGGTGCGAGGAGCGAAGCGACGAGCATGTTAGGTTTACTTGAACATACCGCGCGAGCCGAGCGAGCGAAGCGAGCGTGCCGCGGTAGCGGCCGGCAAAGTGCCAGAAACGACTATATACATATTCCCATTTCCTATTAAACTGAAGTAGGGGGTAGGGGGGGTGTATAAAGTCGATTCTGGCGCTTCGCCGGCCGCTGCCGCGGCACGCTCGCTTCGCTCGCTCGGCTCGCGCGGCGTTTTGGTCACTGTTCTAACCTAACCTAACCTAAAACGTCTGTTACATTTTGTTGGGTGGCAGGGGGCTTCGACCCCTGAGCCCCCTTGGCGGGGAGCTTCGCCCCCTGTCCCCCCTTTTGTTTTTGCCAAAAGATATAAAAATTTTGAAATAACAAAAATTTTTTTGAGCAAAAAAATAAAAAAAAAAAAATTTTACATGTCCATCGGATGCCTCCTAGTTATCTCCGTGGTACCGTAGGGGATCGAAAATTTTGTTAGATTTCAGCTATGACGCACCGTTTTCGAGATATTTGCATTTTTATAAAATTCATTCTTGAAAATTTTGCAAGTCCCCGCTTCATACTAAAACAGTCAAAAATTTTATGTTTGCGACACCCTAACCAAAAAAACAATCCAACGCGCCCAAATCCATTTAATAAACTTTCCAATTCATAAGCTTGTTGTTGGCGAGTCGTTCATAGTCGAAACAACCAGTAGATGAAATGAACATTAGGCCAATCGTCCGTTAGTTGAATCAACTGTAGTTCAATCAACCGTAGGTGAAATGAACAGTAGTTGAGTCGTTCAATAGTCATTACGAAAATATGTGAATCGATCGTAGTTATTTCGACCATAATCGTAATGACCTTAGTTATTATGATACATACCCCATTGAGAGTACTGTCAAACAAATGTCAAATGAGAGTAGAATACGATTGTAATACGATTGAAGAGCAGACTAGCAAATATTCCGATGGCAGTTCAATGGCAGTTCAGTCGTATACTATTGGTCTTAAGTTAGTAGCAGAATACCAAAAATGTCAAAAACCGCTATTGAGATCCAATTAAGATTCAATTGAACCATTTGTAAATTAGCAGACTTGGGGCCCTGCAGGTTATACCCGTCCCTCTCATCTCTCCGGGCACGACAGAATCGAGTGAAAGAGACGGGTAGAAGAAATAAGGACACAAATCGTTCGGTCATTCACGTTTAGCAATTCATTTGCGATCCAGTTTTTAGAAGGTCATAGTACGATTAGGAACCTATTCTGCATCGCGCTATTTTTGAATCGCTGTCTTAAAGTTGATGGTAGGCACCCTGTAAGAGATGTAAGTTAGCGGCGACCAACCTTGACGCTTGGTCGGGGTTCGTATATCTAGTAATTTCTATATCTCTGGTTAAACCTAATACTAGAAGTTCCAAGAGTATTTATTTCTATAAGGCCTTTTGAGATCGATCTCTGTGTAATATTATAATATTATATTTCTTGAGTTTAGTAGAGCGCTTTTCCTTTATATCACCTGATACTGTTATATCTTCACTAATCTGACACGATGAATTTTCAAGTGTGTTGTGTCAATATTGGGTGTTGTGGTGTATTAACTAGGCAAATCGTTTAAATACGACATCATAAGCAAACAACACCTCAGTTTATAATTTAACTTACATACATAGGTATGCAACAAGTTTAATTACTTAGAAATTGAGCTCACATTTTTTTATTGTGTTGTAAATAACTCATAGGTAATAATGATGTTATTTGATTCCAATTGTGATAAGTACTTGTGAAATGTTTGAAGTTAAGTAACAGTGCCGCATATATTTTTTGTAGATAGTATAAAAGAAGAACGTTGTTTTTTTATAGCAATAGGTACTATGAAACATGTTTTAATCAGTCAAAAGCGCGTAAAACTGTCTATTTTCTTAAAATTTAGATTTTTTGGTTCGTTTTAATCTTTAATAATAGTACATTACAGCCGAGGACAGGTAAGTAAGAAATTACATTGTCGAGGATGGTTTGAAGCACGAGCCGCAGGCGAGGGCTTTAATCATTCGAGGCAAGGTAATTTGCTTACCGTACAAGGCTTGTATAGTGCTTTTCTCAAGAAATGCGAGGAAATAAAAAAAACTGTTTAAGTAAATAATATTTATTAAAATTTATATCACACATGTTCGGGCAATTATTAAATGTAAATGTTATTGTTTTCCCGGGCACACTTATGTATAAATCGCCCATAATAATATTATTTTAATGATGTAGGTATCATTAAAATACGCCAACAACACAGATTCTGAAAACGTATGCGCCTTTTTTCACTTTTCCAAATCAGATCGTAGGTTTTCATATATCTTTCTGTTGATTTTGCTGGCAGTAAGTTTTCTGTTATTCATTTTGCTTCTGCTCTCAAATTTGGTAGAGTAGGTATACATACAATGTCTGTATATGTTTCATTGGCAGAACTCATTTTGATAATTTATTACACAATATAAATAAACTGTATTGATATCAAATCAACCGCTGAAAATCATTCCCGCCTTTTTTTATATTGGTTTGTGAGGCCAAGTAGAACGGTCATACAGGCTATTGATACTTAATACTTGCTACTAAAATGCGCAACTTCAATACCCGCTTCTGGGTGGTAGATGGCGCTGTACATATTTTCCATACAAAATTACTCGTAAAGGATATTTTGTCTATGATAAATCTCATTTTGTTATTTCGATTGATGTTCGTGCTAAGGGTACATAGCGCTTTTGGTACAATACGAAGTAATATTATCTGTGCGCACCGTATTTAAAAAAAAGTTAACCTAATTATGATATAATAATTACTTATAAAATAATAATAATAATGTGGCTGTATGGTGCAAATGTCCCTTTGCTTTTTCTGTTTTTATACACAGGAATAACGAAAGAAAAAATAAAGAAAAAAATTTGGTAATAATATCTTTGTATCTAAGTAAGTACTGAAATTCATTACTGCAGTGATTTTCAAATTTAGAATGTTTACCTCGGAAAAGTGCCACGTACTGCATTCTTTTCTCAAATATAATATTAGGGGTTAAAGTATGAAATTGCCGTTTTATTATAACAGGTTCTTTGAATTGACATAGAATCTTCATGGTTTGAGGTTTTCTAATGAAACTTTTTTCACATGGTTTCTATGATGTTCTTCTTTTAAAAAATGTGAAACATTTGAATATCGACTTTCAATTGTTTTTGTTATTCAACTTAGACAAGAAAGATGGATATTGCGAAAATTCGAGTGATTTTTGAATACGAGTTCCGACGCGGACGTAACGCGGCCGAAACAGCCCGCAATATCAATGTTGCGTTTGGATAGGGGTCTGCTAATGAACGCACCGTGCGATTTTGGTTTAAACGCTTTCGTGATGGAAACTTCGACTTGCAGAACGAGCCACGAGGAAGACCGCCCACACAGGTGAATAACGATGAATTAAGAGAGATGGTGGAAGCCGATCCTAGTCAAACTACCCAAGAATTAGCGGCATGGTTTAACGTTACCTTACCCACAATATTGACTAATTTGCGTCAAATCAATAAAATAAAAAAATACGAAAAATTGATGCCTCATGATTTGACTGATCTGCAGAAAGAAACCCGTGTTGAAACTTGTGTTGCCTTGTTGAATCGGTACAGAAATGAAGGAATATTGAATCGAATTGTGACATGTGATGAAAAGTGGATTCTTTATGATAACCGTAAAAGAAAAATGCAATGGCTGACCCCAGGTCAAAGGCCACAACAGTGTCCTAAAGCAAAACTTACCAATAAAAAGGTAATGGTAACTGTTTGGTGGTCTCAGCATGGTGTTATTCACTATAGTTTTCTCCGATCTGGTCAAGCAATAACGGCAGATATCTATTGTGCCGAACTCCGAACAATGTTGGCAAAACTAGCAGTAAAACAGCCCCGACTCATGAATCGATCTTCACCATTATTGCTCCATGACAACGCGAGACCTCATACAGCACGAGAAATCGTTTTGACCCTTCAGGAACTGCAGTTAGAAACCATTCGTCATCCTCCGTATTCGCCAGACCTTGCTCCAACGGACTACCATTTTTTTCGTGATTTGGACAATTATCTACGTGACAAGAAGTACCTCCCAGGAGGCAGTACAAAATGCTTTCACACAGTTTGTGCAGTCTAGATCCTCAGAGTTCTATCTCAAAGGCATAAATGACCTTCCTATTAGATGGCAGCAATGTATAGATAATAATGGTAACTATTTTGATTAAATAAATTTGTTAACAATTAAAAAATAACGAATTTTGATTTTCAGTACAAATCGGCAATTTCATACTTTAACCCCTATTATTAACATTTCAGAGCATAAGTGTGAAAATGTATATTGTTTAATATAAGTACATTTTTTTTCAAGCATTACTTTACCTAACCAGCAAAATTTTTAATTTTAAGAATAAAAAAATTTGTCTGTACCTAACTACTTATTGCATTTTCTCATATATAAAGGTGGTTCAAATTCATCCTATACACGCAAAACACCTCTGTCGAGTTGATGTCAAAACATAGTGCTGACATAGCACCATTCATGGCTCTCGGGGTGGGTTCGTACGTCACTCATGATTTACATAATAGCCCTCAAGTGATTCAGGCCTCTCCGGGCAAGACCACTTGTAATCAGCAAATTAGATGCCCTGTAGTAGGGCTGTGAAAACTATTATAATATCCAATATTACAAAGAGATATATAGTAATATTTTTGTCGCAGGGATATGAGGAAACCAGAGATTCACGAAATCCCTAGGGATACCACGAAATCTCGGAAGATGTGGAATATTCTTATTTACGACGTCTTCTTCCTAAACAAGTTCAGTGATATGTCATTTCACTAAACTAAATCTAGTGAAATGTCAGAAAAGTGGATCTTAGAGGTAAGAGTTTGCCTCGAAAGTCCTGTAGAACACATGATAGGTTAGAAATTTAAGGCGATTGCGAAGCGCAGCGAAGCGATCGTCTTAAATTTCGTGGTTATTTTTTTTGTGAAAACAATCCATAAGTTGCTTCACAAAAAAACACGAAATTTAAAGCGATCGCTTCGCTGCGCTTCGCGATCACCTTAAATTTCTAACCTATCACGTGTTCTACAGGACTTCCGATACAAACTCGCTCATACCTGTCACCTGCAGCCGTGAGCTTACTGTCTTTCTTCATTCATTTCTTTATTTCATTAGATTTAGTTGAGTGAAATGACATATCTCTGAACTTGTTCAGGAAGAAGACGTCATAAATAATAATATTCCACATCCTCCGTGATTTCGTGGTATCCTTAGAGATTTCGTGAAATCTCTGATTTTCTCATATCCCTGCGACATATACAAATCTTAAAATAGATATAAAAATATTAAATCTAAATATAATTATTTGACTAGAAGACCTATGCACAGTGTAGCTGAAAAAAATATGGAGTCGTTGCATTGAAACAAAAGACCTCAAGTAGCTAAGTATGTACAAAAAAAACAAAAGCAGAAATAGCTAAAAGGAAAATATTTAAGAAATATACCTACGTAGTAGCTATAACTGTTCATTAAGACATTATTCAATGAGAATATAAAAATATCACTCAAAATTTTAAATAACCAGATATTTTTCGCTTAAAAACAAGTACCTACATTATTTTGCACTTACAACCCTATTGGCATAATGATGAACGTCAATTGTTTATTGTTATCAGTAGAGGCAATCAATTACATCTATCTATATATATAAAATTCAAAGTCCTGACTGACTGACTGACTGAGATATCAACGCACAGCCCAAACCGCTGAACCTAGAGACTTCAAATTTTGCACATAGATACGTTATACAGTGTAGGCATCCACTAAGGAAGGATTTTTGGAAATTTCACCCTTAAGGGGGTGAAATAGAGGATAAATGTTTGTATGAAAGTCCGTCAATTTTAAAGTAAGGATCTTCAAATATTGTATTTAGGCTGGCAATTGAAAATTAATATTTACCTGTGTCAGAGTTTTTGCTAAATCCACCCCCGAAGGGGTGACGAGAGGGATGAAATGTTGTATCTGGAAAGTCCTTCATTAAATTTATTATTTAGGCTTATGGTCGGAAAGTAAATCAAATGAACAAACACATATTTCGTATTTTTTTCGAAAATCAACCCCTTAGAGGTTACATGGGATAAATAAACCTAAAAATCTATATGGATGTCGTTATTGAGGTTTTATGGGATGAATATTACAAAAATGGCATTTATTTTGATGTTTAACACGCTGAACATGATTCAACCCCTAAAAGGTTGAAATAGGGGTGAAGTTTTAAATGAAAAATCAGGGGGTTAAATAGACATTTCAACTTAAAACTTTGTAGGCTTACTTCTTAAAACAAATAGGCAACCCATTTCGTAGTTTTACGAAAATCAAACCCAGGGGGTAAATAGGGTATAGAAACCTAAATCATCTTAAGTACCCTAAAAGTTCTTGGTACCTAAGCTGCTCAGAACCAACTTTTTGATTTTGAAACGACACTTATTATTTACTAGCTTCCGCCCGCGACTTCGTCCGAGTAGACATTCGAGAAAATACTTAGGGGACCAATAACCAGGATAAAAAGTATTCTATGATTTAATTTCATAAAAATCCGATCAGCCGTTGTTACGTGATTAGGCGGGTCCTCCCTCACCAAGTGAGCAGCCTTGTGCGAGGCCCGCCGCACGTGGCAAACGTTCTGCCTCGCGCGAGGCTGCTCGCTTGGTGAGGGAGGACCCGCCTAATCACGTAAAAACGGCTGATCGGATTTTTATGAAATTAAATCATAGAATACTTTTTATCTTGGTTATTGGTTCCCTAAGTATTTTCTCGAATGTCTACGCGGACGAAGTCGCGGGCGGAAGCTAGTCTCAATATAAATTATCTGTTTGACTAAAAACCTATGCACAATGTAGCTGAAAAATTATGCAGTTGTTGCATTGAAAAGTAAGACCTCACCAGCTAAGTACGAAAAAAAAACAGAAACAGCGAACAGGAAAATATTTAAAATTCCAGTGACGATCGGAAGACCAAATTGGCGAAGATTATTTAATTGCCCTCGTGTGGATCACAAAGAACTTTTGTTTTAAAAGTAAAAAGGTTATACTAGCCGAGCCGGACTATTGTAGAAACCAGCAGAAAAAGCTGCAACATTTGACTAAGCTGGATCGAATATACCTAGTATCAAAAGCAAATAGAGTCATGAAAAAGGTTTTTTATCTTTTTTTATACACAACGGGGTAGCACTTAGCCTTTACCACACCTGCCTGCCTAGCATGACCATCATTATATCACGATATGTAAGCAAGATATAGGCTCTTTATCATGCGTCAATAGTCGGTAAAAGCCGCTCATGCTAGGCAGGCTGGTGTTAAGTGGTGATAAGGCTGAAGATGGAAGCGCACTACATGGCACTACTCCCAGAATCGTTTATCACTGAGGAATTGACTATCTTATCTCTAAATGTCGGAACATCATAATGCTGAAAACATCATTGCTATGGCTTAGATAAAATGGTGGTAGTTAGCCAGTCGGACTAGGAACAAGTCCTACCATCAATCAAACCGAATACAATATGAAACCCCACTGAGAATCGAACCCGGTACCTCTTGGTCTGTAATCGGTAGTGTGAACCACTATACCACAGAGGCGGTTAAAATTTTCTGTTAAATAGAAATTGGTATTAAAATGTTGTTAAAATTCTTTCATGGTTTACAGACAAAAAAGAAATTTATTCTTCCTTCGTTGTAATACATAAAATAAGTGATATATGTTAAAGTTTCAATTTATGAAAGGTTCTTCATATTTAAGAAATTTTGAAAGTAAATTTTAATTTTCCAATGTAGCTGTCGTGGTCAGATCATAAAATTGGTAATTTCATGATATTGTCGGTCATTTCATGAAATAGTCGTATTTCATGAAATGATCAATTTAAATTGACAATATCGTTAAAAGTTCAACGCTTAATGATATTTTCAACAACGTTTAGCCATATCATGAAAAATTGTCAATTTCATGAAATGATCAACCATATCATGAAAAATTGACAATTTCATGAAATGATCAACCATATCATGAAATTATCAAATTTAATTTGAGGAAATTAATGTGAGGTTAGCGTGAGATCAAAGTTTGTCTTTTTTAATTTTTATTCTGGCGCTTCGCCGGCCGCTACAGCGGCGCGCTCGCTTCGCTCGCTCGGCTCGCGCTGTTATTCGTCACCGTTCTAACCTAACCTAACCAAAAATTACCTATTTATTTTATTGGGATTTGAGTTTTCTAAACACTGCGCCCCTTTGCTACAATCTTACGTGCATTGGACTGCACTTGTATTTCAAATTGTCGCATTATTACTTACTAACTTTTGTACTAAAAATATGTCAACAAACAATAACAAAACCACATCAGCGCTTCTAGCGGGGCACAATGTAACTATTTTTACGACATGATCACTAGCGATTGACCATTTCATGAAATGACCATGCGTTTAGCTGTTCATATCATTAAACGCTGATCATTCAATAATATGACTAGCGGAATTTGATAATTTCATGAAATACGACTATTTCGATAAATGACCAACTATTTCATGAAATAATCAATTCAATAATCTGACCACGACATATCAATCAAAATAATTTACCTGTTGAAGGCATGGTAAAATAGTCACAATTATTTATTTTCAATTTATTGTCTCGTTTGTACAATTCTAAGCAAAGTTCGGGCAGTTCCTGAAATTTATATCCCTTAAAAAGTCCCACGGGTGTACCGGACAAAAGGCAAAACTTCCCAGTTTTTCCAGTTCCTTTGTAGCCACGTTTTCCTGCAGAGAACGGAAACACTTCTTCACTTTAAATAACTTTGGTTTTAAATCAAGAAACCGCAGTGCATTTTAATATTCTCTAAGTTTTCACCTCTAGCCGATGAAGTGCATACGATATTTGTTTTCACTCGTAAGAGTTAAAATATCTTTCAAGCTGACTTTTACTGTAAGTGCTTAATGTATTCCACTGATAGGAAAGTTTGAATGTCCTTCTGTGAGTGTATTTTGTTTTTAATGGGTTATATTTTTCGGTAAATCCTTTTACTGTACACCTATGCTGCTGTACGTATGTTGTGTGTACTTTACAGAAATACACACAACATACCGTTGGCCGTCAGCCT
This sequence comes from Crambus lathoniellus, assembly GCA_949710035.1. NCBI lineage: Eukaryota > Metazoa > Arthropoda > Insecta > Lepidoptera > Crambidae > Crambus > Crambus lathoniellus. Next base: position 21,558,361 of record OX453306.1, read on the forward strand.
GCATGTTCGAGTCATGATTTTTTTCGTCTACCACCACTTCTTTTGCCTCCAAACGAGCCAACAAAAGTCTAAAGTATCTTAAAGACGTAACTGTCATTTCATGTGAACACGAACATTGCAAAAGCATTATTACCGTCAAAAAATGACGAATACGTACGAAGGCATGAAAAAAGACAATACATCAAACATCGTTGTGTGAACGAGCCGCCTATATAAAAAAGCTTACGAAGGCTAATTATTATTATACAGAATATAAGTTGGCAGTCAGCCCGCATGTTCCTTAGTCATGAATTTTTTCGTCTACCACTTCTTTTGCCTCCAAACTAGCCAACGAAAGTCTAAAGTATCCTAGAGACGTATCCATCATTTTACGCTTACGAAGGCTACTACAGGAATAATCATAGAAGTATCAATTTAAAAATAAACCACATTAAACATTCGCAAGAGATCATGTAATGCCCATGTTCCAAGCAAATGTAAATTTTTTATTGATTTAAATCCAACAGGCATTTTCAAAGACGTGGGCGTTCAAATAAATGGGTCTACAACATTTTTAGCAATAATAAATTTAAGTAAATTTTACTATAGAAAAATGGAAAATGAAGTATTTAGAAAAAATCGACCCGTCTCACAACCAGCTCCGATGGGAGGTTGTGAGACGGGTCGATTTTTTCTAAATACTTCATTTTCCATTTTTCTATAATAAAAACTGCATTGTGAATGCAAAGAACTAAAAATTAAAATAAATTTTACTAACTTAATTTTATTATTGCAAAAAATAGATACTTAGCAGAAACTTAAAACGTACAATAAAGCACAATATTTACCTATGAGCATAATTCAACATCTCAAAATAAAATTAAAATTAAAATTCTGTTTCATTTTCATTGTCATTCTTTTTTGTTACGTAGTTATTATATTTTGCATGGTTTTGGTCCTTCGCGATTTTAATATCTGACCCTTTTATTCCACTCGTCAGTAGGTATATTTATTTCTAGAGATGTTATTAATCATGCTTGTTTTGCTGTCGCGGTTTACAAACGGAACGGCCAAAATGCTTGAAAATTTTTTTAAGTGGTCGGGGATTTCGGCCGGAAGTCTGTCTTTTATAAACACAAATTATAAAAGGATTTAAAGGGCAAACTGATGAGCAGTTATAAGTCTACAAAAGGGCACAAAAGAATTGTAAAGGAGTTTTTATATACCAAGATCATTAGTATTATTATGACAAAAACAGGCGAAATTTAATGATTCAAAGAGTAGTACTAAATATAATTAGAGATTAAACGAACTTACCTGAAGTGAAGTTCTATCTTAATTATACGAAGGCTTCGTCCGAAGAGATTAGCTTGATTTAACACTTGTAGTACGCCCTAGTAATCGCCAATTTCACACTATATTGAGAATATACCTACTTATAGGTAAATTAAAAAAGTAATAAATGAAAATTATTATTTTTTAAATTTCAAAAGTGGGTAGTCAACACCGATCTGGCTCAAGCGCCCATCATAGCTGTCATTTAGTTTAGAGTATTATATTTTTCGAATCATATAGGGGAGTAGTTAATAACTTTTGGGAGGGAGGGAAGCTAATCTCTTCGGACGAAGCCTTCGTATAATTAAGATAGAACTTCACTTCAGGTAAGTTCGTTTAATCTCTAATTATACTTCATGCTTCGTCCTCAAGATTAGCTTGATTTAACACTTGTAGACGTTTAGAGACTAAGTGTTCGAAAAATATGCAAAAATTGTAATATATAGGCTACTGAATAATATAGATTGAAATTATAACTTAACTTATACTATCTTGCTTCTTTATTTTCTCAACATAGAAACAAAAAGCAATAAAAAAGTATTATTTGTTACATAAAAAATCAACATCGCTTATGAAATAAACGAAAAATATTTTGATTAAGCACTCAAAACAGTGGTGCCAAATTTTTTATCACAATTGCTGTTTACTGGCCTGTTATAAAATTTGGCAAACGTATGTGATTCTGAAAACCAACCTGCAGTTTTATAATCTGGTCTATGCTAAAACCTAAATTTTGCGCAGCTGACGTAGCAGCATACCGGGTATTATGCGCAGTGAACGTAGAAATATCAATTCCACTTAAATGTAACGTATTTTTTATCCATTTGAATAAGGTTTGTGACGTAACAGGCTTATATGGCTTTCGGTAACTAATAAATAAATTGTCGGAATCAGGACAGAGAAACATTTTCATTTCAAGGTAAGTAATCAAAACTCTTGCAGGACAAATACTTGGCTTTTCGTTATAGAATGGTATAACGAGCAATGTGTTTTATATATATATATATATATATATATATATATATATATATATATATATTCCAGATTCTAACTTTCGTTAGCAAACCACTTTTCAAGACAATTTAAAATCTGTGCTACATTACAGACTTCATTAAATTTAGGGGATGGAGGTCTGGTATGAAAAACTCCTTTAATAAATCGTTTTATTTCTTGATTTAGTGATATATCAATTTTAGTTATTAAAGCCAAAGCAGAATGATAACAGTTAATTGTGCCATACTGAGCGCCACTGTTTAAAGCAGATGCAAAAAAATTTGTATATCGGGAATTGATACTTTCGTATAAGTTTAGTTTATTTTGTTAACAATAAATAAACCACTTTTAATAGCAAACTTCGTATTGTTTATACGAGTTATCCAAAAAAGGGGTTAAGCATGACGTCCAGAGAAAATTATTTGACGCCTCTTCGTATCATCACCATCACCAGGGCAATGGAGTTGCGCATTTGTTTGCGGCTGGAATTTGTAGACAAAATTAGGTTTGAATCTGCTTTGAAAAACGAATTGTTTACTTATTAAAAGACTCTTAAATAGTGGATACCACGTTTATGTGGACCAAAATGGAACAACTATTATATCTGTGGCATTGTCAGAGATAATCTTTCTTAAACATTTAGGCATCATTGTGAAAGGAGGAAAAACATTAAAATTTAATTTCGACCACGACACTGAAAAAAAAACATTTACGGCGTATGCATCCGGATCCTTATGCCATGGATATATATCTTGGACATTTATTATTTTTAACGACTAGCGTATCAATGAAAATATCTATGAAACTTTTCAACAATTTGTTGAAAGGCATAATCAGCTAGCTGCCATTCTTGGTCTGCCTGCATAGTATTATCTGAAGATCGAATATGAGATGCAAAAAACGTAAAGATTTTTACGTTTACGCCATTGCCAGAGGTCTTTTGCGATCTCTGTCAGGTGTGGGGAGTGTATATCACCCATACGGTTTACGTAGGAAATTACCGTGGTATTGTCAGTTCGTAGAAGTACTTGACAGTTAGTATCTTAACCAATAAACGCAGCAAGAATTCCTAAATAATTTATTGTCTGCTACTTTCTTTTACACTCCATAAACCACTAGCTCTGTCGTCTCCTCATGCAATTCCCGACCCCGTAGTTGAGGCACCTGAAAAACTTCCAGGTCATACATGTCTATTTTTATTTTGGTGCGGCTCCACCAATAGAAATCCTGTTCCAAGTAACAAGGTATATCCATGTACTAATTATACATATTTCAAATAATTTAGTATACAACCAGCTGCATTTCACGGCGGGACAGGCTGATATTAACAGTCCAATAAAACTAACAAATTCTCTAATTTTACACCTTTTTAAGTTAGAAAACTTTTGTATTTCAAATTTAATTTTGGCAAAGTGACCTAGAATTTCTTTTAGTTTTAACTATATTCTAAGAACTTACAAGACTGAGAAGGTATAAAATTACTTTTATCGGTATTTATAATGAAACCTAAGCTTGTAAGCAACTTTACGGTATCTTGTAAGTTTTAAGACCCTTATATTAGACAGAGGTCATCCAAATATATTGTTAACAGGTAACCATATAATCATGAGTATTTCATGACCGGTTTCATGATGACTTTAGTGAAAAAAGGAGCTGTGTTTAAACCAAATAATAAGACATTAAATTCATATGCTTTTTGATCAAATTGGTATCTTAGATATTTTCGGTCTTCCTTGTGAATTTTTAACAAAAAGTATGTCTTTCAAGTCTACTGTGCATGGTTACAATCTCTCGGTATCAATTTTATTACTGTTCTTAAATCCTTGAGTTTAAAATGTCTTGAGTCAATAAATTTATTTAGTGATAAGTTTAAGATGAAGCGCATTTTCCCATTTGGCTTGGGTACTAAAAAATAGTTGATAGATATTGATCAGATTCAGAGATCTCTGAAATTGCAGAGACAGCAAATTTTTTATTTCGTGTATGAAAAGAGCCTTTTCCTTTTCACTACATTTTTGGGTTGACGGTGATACAGGTTGCATCGGCTTTCGATTGAAGGGAATCTTATATCCTTTTTATGAAAAAGAACCAGTGGGTCCTTGGTAATCATTAAAAATTCTTTATAGAATAATGATAAACGACCTGCATGCGTTAACGTATTTAGCGTCGGCTGTTGTTCTGTCTCTGCCACGGATACTGCGACTGCTTCGATAAGTTGATGAGCCGTCTACGCGTCGAAGTCGTTGCAGGCTCCTTCGTCCTGGGAGGGCCCATCGGCCTGCGACTAGGACCCGGACCCTTCCAGTTTAAATTTCGCGAAGAACTGTATAACTTACTTATTAGGAAACTTTTGTGTCGTTGATTGCTTTGGGTCTGTGCTAGACTTGTTAATAGCTTTAGCTGATTTTTTGTTTTCCCTTAAGTTTTCGCCGAATAATTGTTTATCAATTTTGATTTTTTGAAGAGAATCCCTTAGATCCATCTTCACGGCATTCAGAAAAAAAATTGTAAATTGAATTAGAATGTTGACAATCACACATAATTTTTGCCAAATCCATAAGTGTTTTAGCAAGGCTGTATTTTTCTCATTTGCAGACAATATAATAGTATAGATTTTACCAGACAAGTGTTTCCAGCAGTCGATTCCTTCTGTTTCAGTTGAGTGGCCTTATTGTGTTTAGCAATAATATCTGAAACAGCTGCTTTAATCTTAGGATCAAGCTCAGGTGGGTCAATCAATTTGCAATTTTCTGGGGTCATGTACTTACGAGTTCTTTACGCAATTCTTTGTTAATACTTGTTGTGACCCAGTGCTGGAAAACTCCAGCACTCCTGACTGAAGTCGGGTCAGTACTTAATATTTCTAATACTTCACTATCTAAGTGTATGTTTTCTGTTTCAAGAGCAGAAGTTTGATCTGAAGGTAGATCACGCTTCGGAGCCTCAGTCGACGAATGACCATCCTGTATATTTGTAATGTTTTCAGACTGGGATGTACTGGGGATTGGTTCCAAGTACTTGTTCTAATTGTCCTTCAGGTTAACCCTTAGAACATGGTGCGTCGAGGTCAACTATGACCTCTTGGTCGTATGTAAGGGACAGAGTAAGCCTCATGTTCATACAATTTTAGCATGTCAGTATAATATTGTAAGAGACAGTCCCCAGTTATAACAACACGTACTGTCCGCAAACTACACTTAGTAGTACCCTATAACAGTCCCGTTGTACTGTTTGTAGGACCCAGTGACTGCAGTGTATATAATGATGATTATGTTATCATTATTTGAGATTATGTATTGCTTAACCTTAGGTACGCAATTAAATTTCGTAAGAGACAGTCCCAGTTCGAAAAAAAAGTACTGTCCGCAAACTATTGAAAATCGACACATCATAATAAGCATAATACTTTAGAGTACATAGCTGTTCTTTAGCTTAGTCACTTATGTAAATTATTTTCAGTAAGAAGCAGTCCCAGTTCAAAGAAAGTACTGCCCGCAAACTGTTTAACAGTACCAGTTCAAAAGAAAAGTACTGTCCGCAAACTATTGAAAATCGACACATCATAATAAGCATAATACTTTAGAGTACAAAGCTCTTTTTTAGCTTAGTCACTTATGTGAATTATTTTCAGTAAGAAGCAGTCCCAGTTCATAGAAAGTACTGCCCGCAAACTGTTTGAAATCTACTTATACGAGAACTTGTAAAAGTCTGTGACGAACTAATGCATTTATGTTCAATTATAACTTTAAAATTAATTAATAATTTTGTTACACTTTATTGAAAGTATTTATTTTACAAACTTAGTAATAAGTAGGTAGTTAAATAGTCAAACCGTTTTATCGTTGAACGTAATTATCGTTTGCATTTTTTGCGAAACGTTAGAAAACCAGGTCACTGAACTTCAATATGCAATATAATATGTCAAGGCCAGTGACTTATAAATGTATAAAAATACATAACGTACCTTAAGATAAGGACGACGAGCGATAGAATTGTTCCGATAACTCAGAACAAGATAAATCTCACCGGTGGTGGTGCTTCTTTTTTCGCTCCAACTTTCTCTCCAATCTTATAATTTTTCGTTAAATGTGTTCACAGTTATCTTTTTTGCGTTTGGGCATCCTAAATAATCACTTTTGACAACAACTAACAACTTTTTTAACACAATTTAAAAACTAGATGTGAATCGGCGACGCACTAGAAAGCGAATGACAGCTATGATGGGCGCTTGAGCCAGATCGGTGTTGACTACCCACTTTTGAAATTTAAAAAATAATAATTTTCATTTATTACTTTTTTAATTTACCTATAAGTAGGTATATTCTCAATATAGTGTGAAATTGGCGATTACTAGGGCGTACTACAAGTGTTAAATCAAGCTAATCTTGAGGACGAAGCATGAAGTATAATTATATACTTTTCATGTAAAAAAATGCAGCTCGAAGCAGAAGCATTACCGTGAAAAAAAATCAATTTTTAATATTTTCACCTTAGTAAGTAGAGATCGATGTGGAGATCCTTGGGGGAGGCCTATGCCCAGCAGTGGGCGTCGTTCGGCTGACATGATGATGATGAAGTAGAGATCCATTGCGAGAAAATTATTTTTCTTTTAGGTTTCATTGTCTGGACCCCTAGGCTAGCATTAGCAACCATTTGAGCTAATTTTTTTGGGCACATAATTAAAGGAACAAGTTATTTCATACAGTACGTAGGTAGGTTCGTAATAAATCGTAGTGTTAAATGTAGAAATATCCAAGAAAATACCGCCGTAGCACTTCGTAGCGAATTCTACGAACAAAAACAATACCTGCTACAAAACGTTAGGTAGTGTGGAACTTGGTAGCAACAGATACAATTGATCGTACAGCTTATTATCGGCAAACGCAAACTTTTGTTGAGAGATAAGTAGTTTGTTTAACTGTGAGGTGTGCCTGTCAACCTAGATATTCTGTTGTCTTATGCTACAAAAGCACGCTATTTTCAAAGTTATTTTTGAACTGAACAATTTCATGGCAAAGAAATTATATTACAATTTGTTGCTGAAAATAGGTATATTAACAAAAATTTACTAAAAATAACATTGAAAGCCTTTCGTTCAAAACACATTCTGTCATCTTTTTCCTCGAAAACCTGCCGTAGTTATACAAGGATCTTGAAATAAATTCAAGGACACAAGAAGTCAGAAAAGTGTTTTCAATAACAGTATCATTTTTTTTAGTTAGAATGTTCGGCTAAATGGTTTTGGCATTTTATAGAGAACTTTCACATTTCATTCAACGGTCAAGATAATTATAGTCTATAGTCTTTGAATTGGGTGAATTATTAGAATTAAGTAAACAATATCATATTTTTTTAGAAAAGACTTTAAAAATCTAGTACTTACTTACTTTGTTTGTTTGTTTATATGTATGTTTGTATTGGATAAATTTAAAAACTATATTCTAAAGATAGTGCTACATTCATTCCGAGTGACATAGGCTATTATTTATAGCGATATTCCCACGGGAACGGGTACCACGCGGGTAAAACCGCAGGGAGCCACTAGTCATTGATACAAAGACTTGGTAAGTACCTTTTTTATCCACAATAGGGTAGCACTTAGCTTTCATCACACCTGATGTTAAGTGATGATGAGGCTGAAGGTGGAAACGCACTACTCCCGGAATCCTCAGTTACTGAGGAACTGACTATCTTATCTCCAACTGCCGGAACACAACAATGCTGAAAACATCGTTGTTATGGCGTCAGACTTAGATAAGATGGTAGTAGATAGCCAGGCAGACTTTGAACAAGCCTACCACCAACCAAACCGAATACAATATGTACCCCCACTGGGAATCAAACCCGGGACCTCTGGGTCTGATACCGGTGGTGTGCACCACTAGACCACAGAGGTGGTTAAAAGAGACACCCGTTAGAACCTGCTTTCTTAATTAGTTTGTTGGGTCTAAGCAACCTTATTACAATGTCGTGTTGCGTTTTGTATTCCTTCCCTGAAAAACTACGATTTCCAAGATCCATTAATCAAATAGAAGCATTCAGTTCCGTTTAGTTTTTCATTAAAAAAAGTTACAGCTTCCAGTGTTTTTGTTATACACTGAAAAGAGTCCACAGAGAAAGTGCAGTGTATTTGGAATTCAGATTTTTTAAAATGCTTTGGACGATCGTTGTTGCGCTTAAATGGATTCAAACGTTTACAATGTTGCGTACATTGATTGATTATTTATTTAGGCGTTTTGTTGACACAATGAGCCTTTGTATTACGACTTCAATTCTGTTTGCTGATATGTGATACTGTATGTTACCTACTATTTTTTCCTTCCTGATTTCCTTATTGTTGTTCGCAATGCATCCTAATATTCATCAATTTAATAGTCTATTGTTGGATTTGATGATTCAAAAGCGCTTAGTGTTATCAGTTATCAGTTATCAATAACCCACTCATGTAGGTCTATTCTTTGAAATCATTCTTGGTCGATTTTCGATCACACTCGCTTGGACTGCTAAGTATGTACATATAATTATATTGGACTTATAAAATCGTGTTCGAATTCAAAGTATTGAGAAATGACCGCGTAATATGCTTACAAATCGTGTCTTACACTCGTATCGATAAACAAGTCATTACTTATTTCTGTTATTACTTAATTAAGCAGTTACTTAAGAAAACTCATGTTATTTCATTGTCAAGTACTAGTCATTTACTTACTTGGGAAAAGTATCGAGCAATACTTTCGACTCACAATAAGGAAACTAAATATTGGAATAAACATAGATCCCTTCGGACTCGTGTCTCCCCTGATGTCTCCCCTAGGGGAGCCATCAGGATTTTCTTAGTCCTGGTGTCTTCCCCAAGTAGGGGAGACATCAGACCTTGCTTTTAAATAATATGCCTCCCGGACTCGTGTCTCCTCTAGGGGAGCCATCAGGATTTTCTTAGTTCTGGTGTCTTCCCCAGATAGGGGAGACATCAGACCTTGCTTTTGAATAATTTATTGAGTACTCGTGAATTCCTTGTCAAGTGTAGATATACTGGCCACTTGAAAAAAATTTGTATTGTAATCTTTTATTCACAGAACAATAGGTATACTTACTCCTTGCTTTTATATTTCAAGGCAAGGGTGGGAAAAGGGGAGACATCAGAGGAGACACGAGTCCGAAGGGAAACTTTCCCACCCTTTCTGTGTAAATACATAATGCAAATTTTCGTTCATTTTTGTAGTGAAATCAGGATGCGATTTGAATATTTAATGTGAATGACAAACTTAACTTTGAAAGATAAAAGCAAGGAGTAAGTATATCTACTGTTCTGTGAATAAAAGATTAAAATACTATTTTTTTTCAAGTGGCCAGTATATCTACACTTGACAAGGAATTCACGAGTACTCAATAAATTATTCAAAAGCAAGGTCTGATGTCTCCCCTATCTGGGGAAGACACCAGAACTAAGAAAATCCTGATGGCTCCCCTAGAGGAGACACGAGTCCGGGAGGTATATTATTTAAAAGCAAGGTCTGATGTCTCCCCTACTTGGGGAAGACACCAGGACTAAGAAAATCCTGATGGCTTCCCTAGGGGAGACATCAGGGGAGACACGAGTCCGAAGGGACATAGATCTATGATGTTTTTTTGATTGGTCAGACGTTCGCAAATATTTTTTTCCGAAACCGAAATCGCTTGTTTCAGTATATTTTCGTAGTGGGCCGCTATTAAGACAATAAACTTTGGATACTCTGGGTTCAGTTATATAAATAATATAATTTTATACCGTGCAAATAAAGTGTCTATGCTTTCCATTATGATACGAAATAATACTATTTTATTATACACAACACAACACTGAAAGCTGACGATGGTATGAAACTTCAATGACGCGCCTATCTTCAGTTTTATGTAAAAGAGCGGAATATAACTTGAGACAGAGAATTGGTATGGTGAGTTTGTGTATGTCGCAGTAAGATAGATAAAGCCGTGATATAGTTATATCCCTAGGGATATAATTATATACCGTAAGATATACGGTTTATATACCGTAATGAATCGCTTTCGTATAACTATCTTACTAGGAATATAGTTATAATACGGTTCAAATTTAGTGACATAGTTAAATTACTAGATTTGTTTCATGAAATAATTGTAGGAGTGTAGTCCAGTAGAACACGTGATAGGTTAGAAATTTAAAGCGATCGCGAAGCGCAACGAACCGATCGCCTCAAATTTCGTGGTTTATTTTTTACGCCACTGAACTCTTGTTGCTTTCTTATAACTATCTTACGGTATATAATTATATCCCTAGGGATATAACTTTAACACGGCTTTACCTATCTTACTGCGATATGTAGATAACAATGTACAGTCGAACCAATTGAATCATGCCCGCCATAAGTTCATTTTCTGACAGGTATTAAAATTCTACAAGTTTGAATTTCTAACACTATTAATACTGACCCTTATAGTTTTGACCCTTACGCTCTTAAGCCTAAATTAAGCGTCAAATGAAAATTTTGATAATGTGTAGTATTTTAGATAAAAAACAAGTATGTTTTAATTTTTTGTGATAAAAAAAACCTTACCTACCTATACCTATTATAATTAAATAGTCTACAAGGATTGTTTTCTGCCGCTTGTTTTCTTTCTATTTACCTACACAAGAGTAAGATTCCCCTCTTTGTGTGTAACGAGGCCGCATGAAGAGCTGCAATGTTGAAGAACATCGCTCCACCGTTAACAAGCTCCGTATTGGCATGAAACTTCAATTACACGGTTAACTACAATTTTATGAAGTCAAGAAGAAGGTAACTAGGAACATTTTCATAGTTTGACATTGGCCAAGGCAAAGGATAAAGGGTATAGCAGCTTTGTTATGTATAAAAAAGGGCGATAATGTTATCAGTTACTCCTGCTTTGGCCCTTATTGGCATCATTTACTCAAAATTAATCTGAGAGGACGAGGGAGAAAATTTTGGATGGTAAAACCTAAAGTTTGTTTTATTTTAAACTAGCTTTCCGCCCGCGGCTTCGCCCGGTTGGACTACACGACGTTATCCCGCGGAATATGATATTTTTCCGGGTCAAAAAGTAGCCTATGTTCTCTCCAGGCTACAAAGTATCTACGTCCCAAATTTCAGCCAAATCCGTTCAGCCGTTTTGGCGTGATTGAGTAACAAACATACAAACATCCAAACATCTAAACTTTCACATTTATCATATTAGTAGGACTAGATAAAAAACAAGAAAACACGGTAACGCACTGTTATAATATTCTACCGTACGATAATATTTTATTTTCTGACGCTTGCTTTCTTTCAATGACCTACACACAAGAGTAAGATTCCCCTCTCTGCGTGTAACGAGGCTGCATGAAAGCCGCAATGTTAGCACATCGCTTTGCCACTAACAAGCGGTTTGCGGAAGCGACTGACTTCAGTTTTAATGAAATTCATATTAGTTACCTGACATGAATTTACAAAATAAATAAATAACTTCTTACATTCACACCAATTATCTAAGCCCATTTTAATTTCATTAAGAAACTCTATCATGTAACTGTAACTGTATAAATACATAGTAAAAATAAAAATTTAAGGGCGAGTAAATGGTTCATCCATTATGCGTTCATTGCAATTATTGTTTGTGGGGCTAAATAACTCAACACCGCAAAGCATTGACATATTCTAGAATAAGGAATAATAAATTTGACCTACAAAAAAATCTAAGATAGCACTCAAAATACTGAAATGCACACAAAATGTAGTTTAGTGTCCATTTCAGTATTTTTAGGCGCTAAGTTAGCAAGGTGGCCAACCGAAGGTACTCTAAAATAGAGTATTGTACTCTATTTCATGTAGGTGTACTTTATAATCTATAACACTACTATAATACGGTAAAATACTCTATTTTCATTCTTAGCACATGCCAGTGCATGTCAGCCATGCCATAATATATTTCTTTTAAATTTAAGAAAATAATACTCTTTTATATAAATCTTTACTCTTTATTAAAGAAGTAGCGTATTAAAGAAGCCATTGAGCGGAACAAAGGCTCCAAAGTGTTCGCGAGAGATCTGTTTATCGGGCAAAGGCAATTGACTAGGCTGAAAACTGAGGAAGGTAGCATCATTTCGTCAACACCTGAAATCCTGAGGCAGATTGAGAGTTTCTATGGACAGCTATATTCCACACAAACACCTGTTGAAAGATGGGCTACAGACCCTAGAGCCAAGCTTACCCGACACCACACCGAAGATATCCCGGACGTCAGCCTGTACGAGATTAGAATGGCTCTCAAGCAGCTTAAAAACAACAAGGCGGCGGGCGATGACGGAATCACAACAGAGCTTCTGAGAGCGGGCGGTAAGCCGATACTTAAAGTCCTCCAGAAGCTTTTGAATTCAGTCATCCTTGAGGGTAAAACGCCAAAGGCATGGGGCAGAAGCGATGTGATGCTGTTTTTCAAGAAGGGTGATATAACTCTCTTGAAGAACTATAGACCCATCTCGCTTCTGAACCATATCTATAAGTTGTTTTCGAGAGTCATTATGAATCGTCTCGTTCGCAGGTTCGACGACTTCCAACCTCCCGAACAAGCCGGGTTCCGGAAAGGCTACAGTACCATAGACCACATTCATACGCTGCGGCAAGTTATACAGAAGACCGAAGAGTATAACTTGCCACTTTGCTTGGCGTTCGTGGACTATGAGAAAGCCTTTGATTCGATTGAGACTTGGGCGGTGCTGCAGTCTCTCCAGAGGTGCCAAATAGACTACAGGTACATCGAGGTGCTGAGGTCCTTATACCAAAACGCCACCATGTCGGTCCGATTACAGAACCAGAGCTCTAATCCTATCCAACTACAGCGAGGTGTGAGACAGGGAGATGTCATCGCTCCCAAACTGTTCACAGCTGCGTTGGAGGATATTTTTAAGCTGCTGGACTGGAAAGGATACGGCATCAACATCAATGGCGAGTACCTAACACACCTACGGTTTGCCGATGATGTAGTTCTTATGGCAGAGACCTTGGAAGACCTGAACACAATGCTCGAAGATCTCGGTAATGCTTCGCAAAGAGTGGGTCTTAAGATGAACATGGACAAGACGAAAATCATGTTCAATGCCCATGTTGCACCCGCTCCAGTTAATGTTGGGAACATTACACTCGAAGTTATTGACCACTATGTTTACCTAGGACAGACGGTCCAGTTAGGTAAGTCCAACTTTGAGAAAGAGATCTCTCGTCGAATCCAGCTCGGATGGGCAGCGTTTGGGAAACTCCGACATATATTCGCGTCCGAAATACCTCAATGTCTTAAGACGAAAGTCTTTGACCAGTGTGTGTCTCATCAGTTACGGCTCGGTAGTCTGGTGGCCTAAAGCTGCTCAGACTGTCGGGGCAAAGAAACTGCAGAGTCTCCAACGTCAGGCCTGCTGTGCTCTCACTGGCTGTATGAACACTGCTCCAACTGCAGCGCTCGAGGTAATGCTGAACCTTACCCCACTGCATCTATACGTGCAGCAGGAGGCTGCGAAAGCAGTACTTAGACTAAAACACCTAGGCACTCTCAGGTTCAATAAGGTACGACACATAAAAGGTCTACTGGAGGACTGGTTAGACACACCCCTTGTGGAGGCGATCTGTGATAAGGTCAAACCATCCTTCATCTTCGACAAGAAATACAAAATACAACTGGAGGACGCAGAAAGCTCTCGGGTACAACACAAAGCGCTTCTGATATTCACTGATGGCTCCAAGACCTCTGTAGGAGCAGGAACAGGCGTATTCTCAGAAGACCTAAACATACAAATTGCACTGCCACTAAGTTCGTACAACACAGTCTTTCAGGCAGAGTGTATGGGCATTCTGTTGGCAGCTCAAGCAGTCGCAACAAGGGAAGTAATCGGCTACGACATTCTCATACTTTCCGACAGTAAATCAGCACTTCAGGCTCTAAATGGTAGTCGTAGCTCATCGAGTCTCATACAGGAGTGTCATCACAGACTAAACATGGTGGGTACACTCAATAATATTACTATCCAATGGATCAAAGGCCACAGTGGATCACGTGGAAACGACCTGGCCGATGAGCTGGCGAGGAGGGGATCGGATAGGGTGATGATTGGTCCTGAACCGGTCGCACCCATTCCGGCGAGCTGGTTTGCTGGTAAGATCCGTGTTCACACTACCCTTACGCACCAACATGAATGGAGCTCACTGGAAACATGCAGGCAGGCGAAAATGGCACTACCGCGCCTGGACGCCCGTTTGTCCAGAGCTCTCATTAAGCTAAGTAGATCACAGTTACGCCTGGTGACGGGTGCTATAACAGGACATGGAAATTTCAACAGACACCTTGTCAACTTAGGTATTACCGACAGCCCCCTATGCAGGGGTTGCATGAGGGCTGAAGAAACAGCTGCTCACGTCCTGGTAGAATGTGACGGAGTGGCCCCCTACCGGGCGAGGTACCTCGGCTCGCCGGGAAGCGTCCACGAAGCGGTCTCCGTCTTGAGGGCGCTGGGTGCTTTCCTGGCAGAGCTGGGTTGGCTGGAGTAATCCGGCTGCACACCCTCCACACGCAAAATAGGCGCATTAAGACGTCGAGTTGCGGAAAACGCTCGTATCGATTGAAGAAGAAGAAGAAGAAGAAGACCAGTGTGTGTTGCCAGTAATGACCTATGGAAGTGAGACGTGGTCTTTTACTATGGGTCTCATAAGAAGGCTCAAAGTCACCCAGCGAGCAATGGAGAGAGCGATGCTTGGTATTTCCCTGCTCGATCGAATCAGAAATGATGAGATCCGCAGGAGAACTAAAACAACCGATATAGCTCGAAGGATTGCATCTTTGAAGTGGCAGTGGGCGGGACACATAGCGCGGAGAACCGATGGCCGTTGGGGCGGAAAGGTTCTCGAATGGCGACCGCGTACCGGACGACGTTCCGTGGGCAGGCCCCCTACAAGGTGGACAGATGATCTGGTCAAGATCGCGGGAAGCCGCTGGATGCGGGCAGCGCAGGACCGATCGTTGTGGAGATCCTTGGGGGAGGCCTATGCCCAGCAGTGGGCGTCGTTCGGCTGACATGATGATGATGATTACTCTTTATTTACCCTCTCTAAAATCAGATATACTCTACTTTTTCTAGTATTAGCTCGCAACCCTAAACTTAGTATTATTGTGGGTAAGGTTAGGTTAGGATAGTTTGGTAATTAATTAGATACAACCATTCTGGAATGTGTTGGTCTTTTGTTTCCTGCTGCTTTTTTTCAATTACCTACACATAAGCTTAAGATGCCCCTGTCTGCGTGTAACGAGGCTGCATGAAGAGCCGCAATGTCGTGGAGCACGTCGTTTCGCCGCTAACAAGCGCCATGCCTAGCGCCGTGTTGGTATGGAAGTATGAAACTTCAATGACGCGGGTGACTTCAGTTTTGTGAATTTGAGAAGAAAATAACTAAAAGGCATATTATTATAGTACGAGTATTGTTGATTCGTGAAGATGTAAATAAGCCCTAACCAACTGATTTATTTTATAGACACAAACTATTTTATTTTCTTGCATTCACAATGCAATTTTTATTATTGAAATATTTAAAATGAAATATTTTGCAAATATCGATCCGTTTACAAAAAAAAACAACAAACTAATGGTTGCAGTGTTTAAATTTACTTTGAATAGCATAAAGTATAAACTGACGTTAAAACAAAATTTTAATGTTGAAATAACTGTTTGTAAATATTAATTAATCGTCTTTTGTTATGATATGAGAAAGCCAACATTGTCTCGAAACTTTTACAATGCAACCTTCCGGTAAATCGTTGTCCGCTTGTATGGGCTAAAGTTTATGGTAAACGTATGGACCTAAACGTATGTTTTTTTTAGTTCGATAGTTCATATCCCGGGGGAAAATGTTCGAATGCATTATTTACGAAAACTAGAGTAAACATTGCTCTGGTTTGAAGCAAAATTGGAGGAATAAAAACATGGAGTTAGGAAATAACACATGAGGTTCAAATGTGGAAAATCATTTTTTGTTAGTCTACGCTAATAAATTTGTAGGTTATCCACATAATTTATTTTAGTAATTCGAATATGTTTCAATAAGAAGTTTGAAAATGTTATCGTTTTATAAAATAACCACATGGTTATGAAATGAGTTTGAATGTCGATTTATAAATAGTAGATTGTATTACAAGGGAGCAAAATAATATATTTACGCAGCGAGGGATTCAATATACGCCGCCCGAGGTGAAAATAATTTTGCGGCCGAGTAATACACTCTGCTTTTCATCCCCATCTATAAGAAAAGCAGTAAAGACAACTCAAACTACCTACCTTTCTTTGTCGTGCGGATACATCATAGCGCTAGTCGGGCAAGAAAAAAAAAGAGTTTGGAAATTAAAAAAAAACTCAATAAAAAATATATGTCCATCAGATTCCTTATAAGTATCTCCGGGGATGCCGTAGGGGGGTTGAAAATTTTGTTAGATTTTAGCTACGACTCACCGTTTACCAGATATTCTCAATTTTATAAAATTTTGTTTTTGAAAATTTATCGGTCCCAAAAAAAGTCCCGGCCCCATACAAAATCAGCTGATTTTTTTTTAAGTACTGCACACCCTTTGCTACACTCCAACCAATGCGTCTTTAATTATGTTCTAAATTAAAATCTCATCGTTTTGGACCCTGTTATGAAGCTGTTCAAAATTCAAATCTCATTTATACCCTCTTGTCATAACAGGTAAACAATGAATCGTTTTGGACCCTGTTATTAGATAAACAATCATCGCTTTTCGAATCGATGGGATGAAAAATATGTTTACTCTGTATGACGGTACAGTACCTACAGCCAAACTAAATTAATTTTTAAAATTAAAATTGTTTATTCCAATATGCCGTTAAATTTAAGTAATAACGTGATAAGAATAATTTATTAATTCTTAACATTTTTAAGTGTACAATCTGAAGTTATAATAAAATTATAACATTCATGTTACAATATTTATTGCATCTAAGTATCGTTGCGTAATATTCTAATATTGGCTTTTGCAATTGAGTGAGCAGTCTGATTACACATTAGTGCTAATGCGACTGTTATTGAATCCCGTGGTCATCGTTATTTCAGCCACAACCTGCGCTTGACAGCGTGTAATCAATGTAGTCTATTACTTAAGCCAAGCTTATCGACAGTAAACATTTTTGATGTATTCCATTGTACATGTAGAGGAGCCCGTGGCGCATTGGTTACCAAGCTCGGCCTGCGATCGTTGAGGTTAAGCAACTTTCGCAATGGTCGGTCACGGGATGGGTGACCAAACACTTTTCATCTCGAGCTCCTTCGTGCTTCGGATGGCAAGTTCAGCCGTTCGTCCCAGCTGCATTTGTAGTCGTTAATACCAACCCGCATTGAGCCCGCGTGGTGGGTCGTGGCTCATCCTCCTTATCCATCCATAAGGAAGGCCAGTGCCTTAGCAGTGGAGACATTAAATTGCTTATTATGATGATGATTGTGTATGTATAAAAAACGATGAAAATCGGCAGGGAAATTAAAATAAAGAATAAAATTTCAGCTGTTTGAACCCGTTAATTCGTAGATTTAAATCTGTGTATATTCTATTTTTTTTATGTGTGATTTAGTGTTTATATTCTAAGTTTTTAATAATATTCTATAATATTGCACGTCGTGACCACCTATAATTAAGACAGCTCCTAGCTTTAAGTTTAACTTGTGTTTTTTTTTGTAATGGTGTATGTTTTGTTGGTGGTTCATTAAATAAAAAAAAAAATAGAGAGCATTCGGATTTGATAAAAGCATTTGTAAGCTCTTTTGCATTTGATTAATGTCCCTCACACTAAACAGTCCTTGGCTACTGTTTTAAAATAGAACTTCATAAACAAGCTTATTGTAAATATTCTCACAGTAAGCCCACCTGAGTAACTAGGGTTGTTGTTACCTGGCTCCTTATGAAGTATAGTATACACTGTAAATATGGAAATAGCTGGTGAGGTGAAAAGGGTTTCTATCCAAAGGGCACGCACGTTCCATTCTTACGACAAGGCTAGGTAACTCTATACGGAAAAATTGCGGAGTAAACAATTCCAAGGCAGACTATCTCATAGCATACGTGTGTAAACTGTCGAGTAGTGTAAACATGCCTTAAGTTCTTTTCGCAATAAAGCCCAAGGCCTACGTAAAGCGGAGCTGAAACTAACTGAAAAGAGGTTTGTTTTGCTTTGCATATAGGGCAAATAATGAAACTTTATTGTTAACACGTGGCATAAAATAGTAGATTGTACAACAAGTGCATAAAACGTACCATTTTACCCGAGACGTATATATCCACCCGAGCCGTAGGCAAGGGTGGATAGTCAATTCGAGGGTAAAATGGGTTTTATGTACGAGTTATACACTCTGCTTTTCACTTCGAGTGTGAGGAAAATAAATAACAATATTGCAAAAAAGAAAAAATAAAGACTTCGCCATATTGGCGGAAAGGCTTTCTTTTTCTTTTTTTATACGTAGCATTGGCAGCACAGTGACTTTAGCATAGATCGTAGCCCATAATGCTCTTGAAATACTTATTTCTTAGAAAACTTATTAATTTTGCCTAGTTTTATTAATTTAATAATTTAACATGGATTATGTACAAAAATTTAGGAAACAGAATGAAATACGTTAGGTATTAATTAATAAAGTTTATTTATCGAAGTTTAGTTGCGTGTGTGACTGTTTACCTGACGACCTTTGTCTTAGAGTGTGAGACGTGACGAAGATTTTACTTTATGCACTAGAGCATAAAAAGCGATTTTATGCAGCCTATACCCAACATAAACACGAACTTTACGAGCATGAGAAGTGAAAAAATTATTTTTGTCGTGAAATGGAGTTTTATGTATCGTTAATAGAATCACGACTGAGTAAAATTTTTAAAAGCAACCTTTTTTGAGTCTTCGAGCAACTCGGGCCTTCCGTCCGGAAGGCCCGCGTTGCTCGAAGTGTTGATTATTTACTTATATTTTGTCATATACTTTTTTATGAAAAAGAATCAACATTTGTTTATTAATAACTTAAAAATATAAACAAATACTCACCTAATAAACTTAGGGTAAATAGTTTAAGTCATGTATGTTTGGATCTCTAGAGATCTATTTATTGGCCTTACTTTTATTATTAACTTATCATTACGTAGGTACTATTATTGTAATGCGCTGTTGGTTTTCTTAATAAATAAAAAAAAAAAACTTCGAGGACACACATTCCTATGCGTGTTTGTAGCATGACGAATAGACACAACATTGTTAGCTTTCAACACAAATAATGTCATTAATGAAAACATATGTGTACAAAGTGCCTCATATCAAATGAGACCCATTCCATTTTCCATCTTAATAACCCTCTAATTAGGGTTGAAAATTCCTTCCGGGGGTAAATGTTTGCGGAAGACAAAATGAGGTCAACGCGGTGTCATTGAAACGTTTCTTAACCAAACAAACAATCGCGAACAATGTGTTTTGTGGAAGTAATGCAAGTTAGCCCCTTCGTTCGGGAAAGGTATTTATAAAATGCCTCAAAAGCTTTTCATTTATGTTTAACTTGAGAACTTTGGAGAGGCCATTCATAAAAGTTTGCAGTATTTTCGAAGGTAAGTACTTATTGCAGAAAATGTTTTTCTTTTTATTATTCTTTTAATTTTATGGGTTTTCTGACTTTGGATATGTCATGCCAATCGCACCATAATAAACGTAGAACAAAACTTTGACATCATTTAAGAAAAATAGAAAAAGTTTACAATGTTTGTCGCTAAAACTGTTTAAAAAAATAGTAATTTAAAAAATTAAACCGACTGAAAAAAGGAACTGTCAACTGAAAAGGAAAAAATAATATCTTTAATACAGTTTCTTAATGAAATTAAAATGGGCTTAGATAATTGGTGCTAATGTAAGAAGTTATTTATTTATTTATTTACGAGATCGGTGCCTTTTTAACCGACTTCAAAATAAAAAGGTGGAGGTTCTCTATATTATTATTATATTTATTAATATTTTTTATTCATTCATAAACATGGGTATTACAATGATGTCAGTGAAATACAGAAAAAAAAATTGGTACAGCCATGATTCACCTTAAAGGTATATGAACATTATTATTTTGTACATAAAATCTCAATATGAAAATGTCAATATATGAAAATGTCAATATATGAAAATGTCAATATATGAAAATGTCAATACATGAAATGTCAATATCCTTATAATTACTAATAGGCGTAGAACTACATATAACTAGATGTCTATTTTATCATTTAAAAATAAGCTTATGTCATAATACACTTTTTCAGCAAGGTAGCCATTGAGCGCAGTTTTAAATCTTTTGTTGTCTTTGATCGAGCGTATGGTCAAAGGGATTTTATTATAAATTTGAGGTCCCATACAAATATTCGTCTGTATGTATGTATGTTTTTTGTCTATGTCCGCTGATTACTCGAAGACGGATGGACCGATTGAAATGATTCAAACGTTATTACATCAGGTTCGTTTCCAAGTTGGTCCCATTTTTGGAAATTTTGAAATTGGTTCATTAGTTTTCAGGATATCTCGAAAATACTGTTATTTTCGTGATCACTTTATGTGAATTTATTACGTATCTTTAGGCATAGCCCCTTTGTTTATAAACCGATTCAGATGATTTTTGTTTTATTGGAAAGGAGTTACCTTATCGTATTTTAACCGACTTTTAAAAAGGAGGTTCTCAGTTTGATAACATACCTGTTAACCAGAATACAAGTAAATTGCCTGCATGATGCACTAAAAAGAGTGAAATAAAAAATATATTTATAAAAAAATAAAACCGCCTTATAAAATGACATCAAAAAAGTAAGAAATAATCCCTTTTATACTGTATTCACACCAAATAACGTAAGTACTTTGAAGTCGGGCGTGAAACATGTTTCACGTTTTACGCCCGACTTCAAAGTACTTAAGTTATTAATTAAGGTTTTATTTTTTATCATGCGTGATAGCCAATGGAATGGAAAAATTTATTCCATAATATAACTAGGTATATCTCAAAAACTACTGAACCGATTTTAAAGAAGCTTGTACTGTTCCCTTAGTTGGAGTACACCTGATATAAATAAGAAAGAGTCATCACGATATTACTTTTAGTTTTAGAGACCTACACCTACACTTACCTACACTTATGAAATTTGGCACACGTGTCTGAAAGCCTACATGTAACGCTATACTCCAATATTATCCAATTCCAACAATATCACATACATAACAGGTCACACTGATAACCTCCTTCTTTTTTGAAGTTGGTTAAAACAGTAATAAGAATAGTTTCGATAACTATAAATTTGTATCTCAGAGGAAAGACCTTTCGCCCATAAATTGCTTGTCGCGCCAAGAGGTAGGTAAAACAGCAAAACAATACCCATTTTAGTTTCTAAAAGTTATTTTCGTAAAAGCTTACAACAATAGCTGTTTAAAAAAAGGAATTTACTTGGTTTCGTTATTTGAAGACCTTCAAGTCATTATTTGATGTAAGTACAGACAAAATTTTAGTATTAAAGGCATCGTTAAATATACCTTTTGTCCCTTTTGTACTTTAACTTGAGTATTTCCGACTCTTTATTACATTAATAGCTTAGAATCAAAAGAACAGCTGTGACATACGAACTATATTTATTGCGAACGTGTCTGAAATATTGGCTGCTTCGACTTCTCATAAAGTACAGTGAAAAATACTTTTAATAAAACTATAAGTATAATCTAATGAAACAGGCTATTCCAACAATCTCGGTATTTTATTTTCAGATAGAAGAGGATTTTCCAATTACATGTTTAAATACCGCTTGAAGCGAAAAGGATAAAAGATACACTTTTAAGGTTTTATTTTTTATCATGCGTGTTAGCGAATGGAATGGAAAAATCTATTCCATAATATAACTAGGTATATCTCAAAAACTACTGATCGACAAAAGCATTTGATTAAAAAATTTGGAAAACCTAAAAGCGGAACATGATGAAAGTTGAAAATGTACCATTAATTTTATTTGTTACAATAAAATATGTTTATTAAATTATTTTGCTTCTTAACTGCTGAATAGCTGAATAGTTTTAATCTGACATTATCATCATAGAAAATCGCCAGATTCCGTTACTCATATCCAATAATTTCGGGAAACACGAATGTCGTTCGTGAAGTGTTTAAATTTGACCTATTATTTGACTAACTGTATCGAGTTGGTCATAGTTGGAACATGAACTATAACGCGCAACGAATATTCCAAATGTGGTCGCAGCTTTAAAATATTAAAGCACTGTTAAGGTAAATGTCCCAGTGAATGACACTTTAAGGAGGAAACTCGCACATTTTTAGGAAAATCTACTTAACTATTTAACAGACTATTAACACTCGTTTGCAGATATATAAACCGGTTCCTTTTTTATGCTAGAGAAACCATATCCTACTAATATTATAAATGTGAAAGTTTAGATGTTTGGATGTTTAGATGTTTGGATGTTTGTTACTCAATCACGCCACAACGGCTGAACGGATTGGGCTGAAATTTGGGACACAGATACTTTGTGGCCTGGAGAGGAACATAGGCTACTTTTTATTCCGTAAAAATATCACATTCCCGCGGGATAACGTAGTGTAGTCCACGCGGGCGAAGCCGCGGGCGGAAAGCTAGTATTGTATAATACTTATACCATTATTTAATTATTCTAGTTTTCCCCAACCTCTGAAATTGTACCAGTGGATGACAAGCAAAATCTCAAATGTCCTATTGTATAACTATGAAAAAAAATAGTAGGTGACCCAATGTATGACATGACCTTTAACTCAAATACTTAAAGTAAGTAATGAAGATAGTCATAAAATGAAACAAGTAAATAAAATCAAATATTTATTATCACTGGAAGAAACAAATATTTTGTTTAAAAATCTTTTTAGCTTGGGAAGGGACGACTAGTTCCGGCTGCAGTGTCGCTGTTTGAATCAAACTGACTTTGACTGACACTACTAAAATGAATCTGTCATTTATTCGTACTCCATAGTAAAACAGTCTCTGACACCCATGTCAGACACTACTCAAACTACCGAAAGAAACTTGTAATTTACAAAACCATTAAAATATATGTTCTACTTTCTTTCAATAAACTCCAAATTAATTTTGCAAAAATATTTATTTGTACGAGTGAGTGACAAGGATGTCATCCACTACTAAACGTTAAAATTTTGTTCCAGTGTAAGACATGCCTTCAAAATCCTAACAATATCAAAATAATCAATTTGAAATACGAAATATCTATGGTTTATTTAAATATCTTTTAATGTTCACTTTCCAAAAAAGCGAAAAATCCTTGCTATTATATCCACTTTCACAACGCAAAGTCTTAACCGATTCAGTAAGCACACTGACGCTCGGTCGACTCGGAGCACCTCCTCGTAAAAACTGACTCCCAAACTAAAAACTATTCAACGAATCGATGTAAGCTTCGTAACGAAGTTCCTAGGTAACACTAGTAGTCGAATGAACCCTGTTTTTGTGGTATATGAATATCCGTTTTCTTATTTTTCCAAATAAACTGCTAAAAAGTCATACATTGGGTCCATGTCATCCACTCAGACTTTTACCTTACAGCTCTATCATGTGGTTGCGCCACCACAGGCGTAGATCCAGCATTTGGTCCAGGCGGGTGGGGCAATCTTAGCTTTGGAGGGGGTGGGGGCATTTAAGCTCATTTTATCTACATAATCTTTCAGAAAGTGTCAAATAAGAAATTATGTCGCAGTATGATAGATAAAGCCGTAATATAGTTATACCTATCCCTAGGGATATACTGAATTATATACCGTAACATAGTTATACGAAAGCAAAAGTAAGGTTTGTTAGCTATGTTGCATTTCTGAGTAACCAATATTTCAGGATACCAACTGAAGTTCCAATATTATGACTTTAGTTTCGCTTTTCTAAAAAAAAATCTAGTACATTTTTCCACCGCCCCGCGCCGGCCACTTCCGCCGCTCCCCCGCAGTAAACTCTTTCAATTATTTCACTAAACTTAGGTAATCTTGTCTAGTAATATAATTATATAACTAAACTTGGACCGTATTATGATTATATTCCTACTAAGATAGTAATGAATCGCTTTCGTATAACTATGTTACGGTATATAATTATATCCCTAGGGATACAACTATATTATTACGGCTTTATCTATCATACTGCGCATATATACAGTTGTCTAGAGATTAAAAAAGGTTTAGTCTGACTATCTTCTTCCTACTTTTACTATACCTCATTATCAAAGGCGACACTACGTCTTGTAAAATATAGGTTTGTATGCTTACGTGCCATCTTATATATCAAGACATGACCTCAAAATTATGTCAAGAGCAATTGGCTATTTGCCAAATTCAAACGACCTTGCCAATAATAATTTTATTGTCAGTACAAACTTTCATTGAAGATAATCAGCATATCAATGTATGACGGACACTTGTCCTCTCAAATAAATAAATTTGCTATGCCCTTATTCAGGGTCTACAATGTAGGTACTATGTTATTCTGTATCTACCATCTTGTTACCATTGTAGAACGCAATAAATTGAAATTGAAATTGTATAATTTCTCTGATGATGAATTGCTACTGTGTGAAAAGATTTGTTTTATAAATTGTATTGTTGTTTAATTGTTTATACCAGTCCTCCTGTCTAACGCCGGTTATTTAATTTATTCGGGGGTTTACCCCGGTTGTCCAACCGGGGTTAGACAGGAGGAAACCGTTTCGCGGGAAACGACAAATAAAATGTAAAATCAAAAAGACTACATATTATGTATTATATTATCTGTGATATTATATAATATAAATATAAATAACTGAAAATTGTTGTAATCCAATGGTTGTCCTTGTCGAAACGAGCCAATGAATTACATTTTAGAACGCCTCTCAACTAGCTCCGATGGGACGACCCATCGGAGCTAGTTGAGTCGAACCCACGAGGGTTCGAGTCCCATCGGAGCTAGTTTTGAGACTTGTAAGACGGGTCTATTTTTTCTAACAAGAGGAGCTGGCGAACAAAAGGGGACATGTCCATAGGAAGATTTTTTTTTTTAATTTGTGGTCATTACTCACAAAATATTTTCAGTCAAAACCGGTCCCAACCTATATATATTGACATTATTGAGTGCATTTTCTAACAGAACCTGACAAAATTTCGTAGCAATTTTCAACCATAACCAGACATGTCCATTAGTTTTTCGATCAAAACCAGACATGTCCAGTCTTTTGAGAAAAAAAACATGTCCATTTTAAATAGTTTAAAACCATGGTCCTATTTCACCCGACGAAAGGGGGGTTCTGTATAATGTCAAGTTAAGATTATTAAATGAGTTTAAAATAAAATCTGTCTGAATCCTATCCATATTTTTTTTTGTTTTTTGGCTCTCCTGTAAAAAGCATGAAGTGGACATGTGTCCTTTTGTTCGCCAGCTCCTTAATTCATCCTACTAATATTATAAATGTGAAAGTTTAGATGTTTGGATGTTTAGATGTTTGGATGTTTGTATGTTTGTTACTCAATCACGCCAAAACGGCTGAACGGATTTGGCTGAAATTGGCGGATACAGATACATTGTAGCCCGGAGAGGAACATAGGCTACTTTTTATCCCGGGAAAACATAGCGGGATAACGTCGTGTAGTCCACGCGGGCGAAGCCGTGGGCGGAAAGCTAGTTTTCAATATAATAATTATGAAGTAGTACCTTTTACAAGTTATGTAGTTGTTGTTATTGACATTAACTAAATTTTATTAATATTTTAATGTTCATCGTTTAATTAAATTAATTGGTAACTTATTCAGCCGTGTAAAGCAAAAGTCGGTTCTCCATAAATCTGTGAAGGAGTAAAACGGTTCTGTTCAGAAAAACACCCACGTACAAAGTAAATAATAAGACAAAGTCAGTAATGAGCCGGGTGTGGGGAATGTTAATTTATCTTCTCTTTGAATTGTTTTTTCTCTCTCTCAACTTCTGTGGACGACTGTATTGTGGCTGTATATGCAAATATTGCAGCAGAAAAAAGGTTTAATTTGACGCGAGTTGTATAAAAAGTTAATGTGATTCTGAGTTTAATTTTTTAATCAGTGCACAAATTTTTAAGACCGACTCAGAATCGGTAAGTGAACAACTTTCTCCTAGAAACATAGGTCGAAAAATGCCAAAAATTTTTGGACTCTTCATACAAATCAGACTGATCACGTGATCGATTTAGTATGGGAAGTCCAAAAAATTTCGTATTTCGATCACTTACCGATTCTGAGTTTATCTTAAAAATTTGTGCACTGATGAAAAATTTATCCTGTATACTAGTTATATTCATTCATAGAGGTATCATAATTTTTATTTTATTTTGTAGTCTGAATTCGTGAACCCTACTACTAACCGCCACTGTGGTCGAGTGATATACACCACACCGGTATCAGAACCAGTGTTCCCTGGTTCGATTCTCAGTAGGAGTACACATTAATTCGGTTTGTCCAAAGTCCGACTGGCTAGCTAACCACTATCCGTACTTCCTTACTTCCTTACTTATATTATAAATGCGTCTCTGTCTGTCTGTGTGTTACACAATCACACCCAAACTACTGAATTTGAATGAATTTTGGTACAGAGATAGTCTAGAGCCTGAGCAAGGACATACTACTTTTTATTCCTGAAAAATATCACCTTCCCGTGGGATAACGTCGTGTAGTACACGCGGGCGAAGCCGCGGGCGGAAGGCTAGTCTTATCTAAGTCTGACGCAACGATGTTTTCAGCGTTGTTTTGTTCCGGCAATTAGACATAAGATAGCCAATTCCCCAGTAATTTAGGATTCTGAGAGTAGTGCGCTTCCACCTTCAGCTTTATCATCAGGTGTGATGATAGCCTTTATAGCTACCCCGTTGCGGATATAAAAAACTCGTTGACTTTGTTGCTGGTTGTACTTTTCTTACAAAAGTGAGTAATCTCTTAGCTTGAGGTAATTGTAATAAAGAATTGAAAAAGAAGGTTAAACAAATATTTCAATCATAGAAAAAAATCTAAAATAATTATATGGAACAAGTACTTGCAGAAGTTAAGACATATTAAAAGATAAGTGCACAAAACAATAATTTTTCTGTTGCATTAAAGTCCTATTTTTACTGCCATCTCTCATATTTTATTTTCGAGTTGAATAAGATTTTCTCTGCGTCTCAGCGATGCGTAGGTATGACGTAATTACCATGAAGTTTTGTGTTTTTCAAAGCATTTGCTTGATGAGCTTTTTACTGGATGGTGGAAAATTGTGCCTTAGAAAAATTTATATGCACCTTCATATTTAAGTCAAATATAAAGTAAAGGTTAAAACTAAGGGTTACATTTTGGTTTTTTTGGTTAGGTTAAGACTGTGCCATATAATTATAAAAACAGAACTAATTTGCGGCCCAGTTTGACATAAGGCAAAATAATTAAATAATCTGGTGTATTTGTAAAAAAATACCATATTTTTTTACTGCAACAGCCAAGAAAAACCTTCCTAATAAGCAAGAAATACAATTTCTAGCCTCGAGCGAAACAGTGACATTTTTACGAGACATCGCATCCCTCCGGGCCCATACCTACACCTTAATTTCATTTTGAATAGCACAATGTTTATGGTTTTTTGAGGACCGGCAACAATGTTTCTTAGTCAACATAACCTACTTCATAGAGCAACTTGGAAGCTATGGAGTTCATAATTTTATAATAAACCGAGCGAGTCTGCAAACTGTGATTAGAAATACTATTTTGTGTTGAGCACTTAGGCAGTTCTCACACTCGAGCTCCATCGCGGAGTGCAAATCTTCGTACTGCGCTGTCGCGTCGCGTCACGTGTTAAGGGCACTTGTGCACTACACTGAATTTTACAGTCCCGGAAAAAAACGGATCTTTGTATTTTAATAATACATTATAGAATTTATTTATTTCGTGTAGTTTAGGGTTTGAAACATTGAAACTACACGAAATAAATAAATTCTTATTATTATAAATGATTTATTATTGAAATACAATCATCGGTTTTTTTCCGGGACGGTAAAATTCAGTGTAGTGCACAAGCGCCCTACGTGTGTTGAACCGGGCGTGTTTTCTGTTATTGATGTACGCGTATACTTTGAAATCCCGCGCTATCACGCGTTCATGCGCAACATGAGGCCGAGACGGGGCGCGGTACAGTGTGAAAACCGCCATAAACATTCAGTGGCATAGAGTGGCATGCTTAACTTGATGTAGAGTCGACTATGCAATCTTTTTTTATATATTTTATTACAACAGTCAGGAAAAGCCTACCTAATAGGTAAGCATAAAATATAATTTCTACCATCAAGCGAAA
The DNA here is from genome assembly GCA_949710035.1 of Crambus lathoniellus. Lineage (NCBI taxonomy): Eukaryota > Metazoa > Arthropoda > Insecta > Lepidoptera > Crambidae > Crambus > Crambus lathoniellus. The sequence continues at coordinate 21,587,068 of OX453306.1, forward strand.
CAATGACAATTTTCCGAGACTGCATTTCTCCGGACCCACCTACATCTAAATTTAAACAAATAGCACAGTTTTTAGATTTTTGACTACCTAGCAACAATGTTTCTTAGTCAACAGTTTTTTAGGTTTTTCGAGGACCGGCAACAATGTTTCATAGTCAACATTATTTACTTCATACAGCAACTTGGAAGCTACGAAGTTCATAATTTTATAAGAAACCTAGCGAGTCTGAGAGTGTTTCGCGCCGTCGACCTTAATTAAACTACTTCAGCAAGCTTTTGTACCGCACTCTTGGTAGTTAGGCAGCATCTTGAAAGTTGTCAGTTGATGCTCAGTTGCGATAGACTATTAGTGAATTGAAGTTCTAGAGAAATGTATTAACCCTTTAACAGCTCAATGTAAGTTATTTATTTATTTAATGTATTTTTTTGCTTACAAAAATTACACCGTGTATGTTATTTCAACTATTTCAGAAAACTAATATTTAATATAACTTAATAATAATTATTAGTATACTCTGTCAAAATAATATGATAGGAATACATACAATGATTGATAGGATAAATCAAGTTTCAAACTTATTTTGTAAAATAAATTTACTATTTATAAATTCCATATAAATATATCCATCAAAAAGCAAACGACCCTTTTTCCGCATTCTAATTAAATAATGAAATAACAAGAAGTTTCTTTAAATGTGTTATTTTAAATAAAGATTAAGAAGAATGATTAGAGATTAAACGAACTTACCTGAAGTGAAGTTCTATCTTAATTATACGAAGGCTTCGTCCGAAGAGATTAGCTTGATTTAACACTTGTAGTACGCCCTAGTAATCGCCAATTTCACACTATATTGAGAATATACCTATTTATAAATTAAAAAAGTAATAAAAGAAAATTATTATTTTTTAAATTTCAAAAGTGGGTAGTCAACACCGATCTGGCTCAAGCGCCCATCATAGCTGTCATTTAGTTTAGAGTATTATATTTTTCGAATCATATAGGGGAGTAGTTAATAACTTTTGGGAGGGAGGGAAGCTAATCTCTTCGGACGAAGCCTTCGTATAATTAAGATAGAACTTCACTTCAGGTAAGTTCGTTTAATCTCTAATTATACTTCATGCTTCGTCCTCAAGATTAGCTTGATTTAACACTTGTAGACGTTTAGAGACTAAGTGTTCGAAAAATATGCAAAAATTGTAATATATAGGCTACTGAATAATATAGATTGAAATTATAACTTAACTTATACTATCTTGCTTCTTTATTACAAAAAGCAATAAAAAAGTATTATTTGTTACATAAAAAATCAACATCGCTTATGAAATAAACGAAAAATATTTTGATTAAGCACTCAAAACAGTGGTGCCAAATTTTTTATCACAATTGCTGTTTACTGGCCTGTTATAAAATTTGGCAAACGTATGTGATTCTGAAAACCAACCTGCAGTTTTATAATCTGGTCTATGCTAAAACCTAAATTTTGCGCAGCTGACGTAGCAGCATACAGGGTATTATGCGCAGTGAACGTAGAAATATCAATTTCACTTAAATGTAACGTATTTTTTATTCATTTGAATAAGGTTTGTGACGTAACAGGCTTATATGGCTTTCGGTAACTAATAAATAAATTGTCGGAATCAGGACAGAGAAACATTTTCATTTCAAGGTAAGTAATCAAAACTCTTGCAGGACAAATACTTGGCTTTTCGTTATAGAATGGTATAACGAGCAATGTGTGTTTATATATATATATATATATATATATATATATATATATATATATTTTCCAGATTCTAACTTTCGTTAGCAAACCACTTTTCAAGACAATTTAAAATCTGTGCTATATTCCAGACTTCATTAAATTTAGGGGATGGAGGTCTGGTACGAAAAACTCCTTTAATAAATCTTTTTATTTCTTGATTTAGTGATATATCAATTTTAGTTATTAAAGCCAAAGCAGAATGATAACAGTTAATTGTGCCATACTGAGCGCCACTGTTTAAAGCAGATGCAAAAAAATTTTGTATATCGGGAATTGATACTTTCGTATAAGTTTAGTTTATTTTGTTGACAATAAATAAACCACTTTTAATAGTAAACTTCGTATTGTTTATACGAGTTATCCAAAAAAGGGGTTAAGCATGACGTCCAGAGAAAATTATTTGACGCCTCTTCGTACCATCACCATCACCAGGGCAATGGAGTTGCGCATTTGTTTGCGGCTGGAATTTGTAGACAAAATTAGGTTTGAATCTGCTTTGAAAACGAATTGTTTACTTATTAAAAGACTCTTAAATAGTGGATACCACGTTTATGTGGACCAAAATGGAACTACTATTATATCTGTGGCATTATCAGAGATAATCTTTCTTAAACATTTAGGCATCATTGTGAAAGGAGGAAAAACATTAAAATTTAATTTCAACCACGACACTGAAAAAAAAACATTTACGGCGTATGCATCCGGATCCTTATGCCATGGATATATATCTTGGACATTTATTATTTTTAACGACTAGCGTATCAATGAAAATATCTATGAAACTTTTCAACAATTTGTTGAAAGGCATAATCAGCTAGCTGCCATTCTTGGTCTGCCTGCATAGTATTATCTGAAGATCGAATATGAGATGCAGAAACGTAAAGATTTTTACGTTTACGCCATTGCCAGAGGTCTTTTGCGATCTCTGTCAGGTGTGGGGAGTGTATAACACCCATACGGTTTACGTAGGAAATTAACGTGGTATTGTCAGTTCGTAGAAGTACTTGACAGTTAATATCTTAAACCAATAAACGCAGCAAGAATTCCTAAATAATTTATTGCCTGCTATTTTCTTTTACACTCCATAAACCACTAGCTCTGTCATCTCCACGTGCAATTCCCCACCCCGTAGTTGAGGCACCTGAAAAAACTCCAGGTCATACTTGTCTATTTTTATTTTGGTGCGGCTCCACCAATAGAAATCCTGTTCCAAATAACAAGGTTTATCCATGTACTTATTATACATATTTCAAATAATTTAGTATACAACCAGCTGCATTTCACGGCGGGACAGGCGGATATTAACAGTCCAATAAAACTAACAAATTCTCTAATTTTACACCTTTTTAAGTTAGAAAACTTTTGTATTGCAAATTTAATTTTGGCAAAGTGACCTAGAATTTCTTTTAGTTTAAACTATATTCTAAGAACTTACAAGACTGAGAAGGTATAAAATTACTTTTATCGGTATTTATAATGAAACCTAAGCTTGTAAGCAACTTTACGGTATCTTGTAAGTTTTAAGACCCTTATATTAGACAGAGGTCATCCAAATATATTGTTAACAGGTAACCATATAATCATGAGTATTTCATGACCGGTTTCATGATGACTTTAGTGAAAAAAAGGAGCTGTGTTTAAACCAAATAATAAGACATTAAATTCATATGCTTTTTGATCAAATTGGTATCTTAGATATTTTCGGTCTTCCTTGTGAATTTTTTAACAAAAAGTATGTCTTTCAGGTCTACTGTGCACGGTTACAATCTCTCGGTATCAATTTTATTACTGTTCTTAAATCCTTGAGTTTAAAATGTCTTGAGTCAATAAATTTATTTAGTGATAAGTTTAAGATGAAGCGCATTTTCCCATTTGGCTTGGGTACTAAAAAATAGTTGATAGATATTGATCAGATTCAGAGATCTCTGAAATTGCAGAGACAGCAAATTTTTTATTTCGTGTATGAAAAGAGCCTTTTCCTTTTCACTACATTTTTGGGTTGACGGTGATACAGGTTGCATCGGCTTTCGATTGAAGGGAATCTTGTATCCTTTTTATGAAAAAGAACCAAATCATGAAGGTCCTTGGTAATCATTAAAAATTCTTTATAGAATAATGATAAACGACCTGCATGCGTTAACGTATTTAGCGTTGGCTGTTGTTCTGTCTCTGCCACGAATACTGCGACTGCTTCGATAAGTTGATGAGCCGTCTACGCGTCGAAGTCGTTGCAGGCTCCTTCGTCCTGGGAGGGCCCGTCGGCCTGCGACTAGGACCCGGACCCTTCCAGTTTAAATTTCGCGAAGAACTGTATAACTTACTTATTAGGAAACTTTTGTGTCGTTGATTGCTTTGGGTCTGTGCTAGACTTGTTAATAGCTTTAGCTGATTTTTTGTTTTCCCTTAAGTTTTCGCCGAATAATTGTTTATCAATTTTGATTTTTTGAAGAGAATCCCTTAGATCCATCTTCACGGCATTCAGAAAAAAAATTGTAAATTGAATTAGAATGTTGACAATCACACATAATTTTTGCCAAATCCATAAGTGTTTTAGCAAGGTCGTATTTTTCTCATTTGCAGACAATATAATAGTATAGATTTTACCAGACAAGTGTTTCCAGCAGTCGATTCCTTCTGTTTCAGTTGAATGGCCTTATTGTGTTTAGCAATAATATCTGAAACAGCTGCTTTAATCTTAGGATCAAGCTCAGGTGGGTCAATCAATTTGCAATTTTCTGGGGTCATGTACTTACGAGTTCTTTACGCAATTCTTTGTTAATACCTGTTGTGACCCAGTGCTGGAAAACTCCAGCACTCCTGACTGAAGTAGGGTCAGTACCTAATATTTCTAATACTTCACTATCTAAGTGTATGTTTTCTGTTTCAAGAGCAGACGTTTGATCTGAAGGTAGATCGCGCTTCGGAGCCTCAGTCGACGAATGACCATCCTGTATATTTGTAATGTTTTCAGACTGGGATGTACTGGGGATTGGTTCCAAGTACTTGTTCTAATTGTCCTTCAGGTTAACCCTTAGAACATGGTGCGTCGAGGTCAACTATGACCTCTTGGTCGTATGTAAGGGACAGAGTAAGCCTCATGTTCATACAATTTTAGCATGTCAGTATAATATTGTAAGAGACAGTCCCCAGTTATAACAACACGTACTGTCCGCAAACTACACTTAGTAGTACCTTATAACAGTCCCGTTGTACTGTTTGTAGGACCCAGTGACTGCAGTGTATATAATGATGATAATGTTATCATTATTTGAGATTATGTATTGCTTAACCTTAGGTATGCAATTAAATTTCGTTAGAGACAGTCCCAGTTCGAAAAAAAAGTACTGTCCGCAAACTATTTAAAATCGACACATCATAATAAGCATAATACTTTAGAGTACATAGCTGTTTTTTAGCTTAGTCACTTATGTAAATTATTTTCAGTAAGAAGCAGTCCCAGTTCAAAGAAAGTACTGCCCGCAAACTGTTTAACAGTACCAGTTCAAAAGAAAAGTACTGTCCGCAAACTATTGAAAATCGACACATCATAATAAGCATAATACTTTAGAGTACAAAGCTCTTTTTTAGCTTAGTCACTTATGTGAATTATTGTCAGTAAGAAGCAGTCCCAGTTCATAGAAAGTACTGCCCGCAAACTGTTTGAAATCTACTTATACGAGAACTTGTAAAAGTCTGTGACGAACTAATGCATTTATGTTCAATTAAAAATTAATTAATAATTTTGTTACACTTTATTGAAAGTATTTATTTTACAAACTTAGTAATAAGTAGGTAGTTAAATAGTCAAACCGTTTTATCGTTGAACGTAATTATCGTTTGCATTTTTTGCGAAACGTTAGAAAACCAGGTCACTGAACTTCAATATGCAATATAATATGTCAAGGCCAGTGACTTATAAATGTATAAAAATACATAACGTACCTTAAGATAAGGACGACGAGCGATAGAATTGTTCCGATAACTCAGAACAAGATAAATCTCACCGGTGGTGGTGCTTCTTTTTTCGCTCCAACTTTCTCTCCAATCTTATAATTTTTCGTTTAATGTGTTCTTAGTTATCTTTTTTGCGTTTGGGCATCCTAAATAATCACTTTTAACAACAACTAACAACTTTTTTAACACAATTTAAAAACTAGATGTGAATCGGCGACGCACTAGAAAGCGAAATGACAGCTATGATGGGCGCTTGAGCCAGATCGGTGTTGACTACCCACTTTTGAAATTTAAAAAATAATAATTTTCTTTTATTACTTTTTTAATTTATAAATAGGTATATTCTCAATATAGTGTGAAATTGGCGATTACTAGGGCGTACTACAAGTGTTAAATCAAGCTAATCTTGAGGACGAAGCATGAAGTATAATTACCCTATTAAGAGGTTTGCTTAATAATCAAAGGCAACGCGTAAAAGACAAACAAAACAATAGGATAATTCACTTCGCATCTGGAAGGAGAATCGTCATTGAAATACATTTATAGGGAATTTTTGCAAATGTCACTATACTTCAGCATATTTTTAGTTGTATTTATATTGGCCAAGGAAGTTGGAGCTGTTTAGTGGTTTTAACAAAAACAAATTGACTTAAAAGCATAATATGTTGAAATGGAACAATACAAAATAAAGTTTACGATAACTTACACCATGGTAATGTTAGAAATCATTTATATATTTTTGTTAAAAACATTAAACGCAACACCTAAATTGCATATTATTGTTGGCAATTCAAATAAATATTTGGGTGATAATAATAAAGTTATTTAGTACCTAGAAGTGCAATTGCTATTTTAATCGCTTCTTGTAAGTATCTCGTGTGAATACGCGTGAACCTTCAAATAATTCCAAGTTACATAATCGCGATTCAAAATTTCAGAGCGGGGTATACCAAACCAAATTGCTTTAAAGCTCAAGATCCAATAGAGGTCTTACACAGTCAATGGACATTCATAGTTTGACATTGGACGTCGTAAAGGTTAAAGAGAAGCGGAAAAGAAAATCTGAAATAAAATTAAATGACCTGCTACATCTTGTAGGAAATATTTAAAAGGATATCTTAACCTTTTATAGAAACCATACATAAAGCAAAAGATTCGTAGAAGAGTAAACGTAATTCACAGAAAGTCGTTTTGTCAATTCGAATTCAGTGAAAACTTCATCTGACAGGTAACATATTCTGCCGCATTGAGTTCAAGGCGAAAATTATAATGTCAGTTCTGTAAAATTATTTTCTACAGGCTTGTTTCTCTGGGAATAAATATCGTATATTCAAAACAACCGAAAAAGGGAATAAGTCGAGTAGAGTTCAAAGAGGATTATATTTTAAAAATCTTGGCGTAATAAACGTTTAATTTTAGTATTCATTACAATACCATTATAATAATTAATTCACTGCAAATTCACTAAATAAACCTTAATAATGTAAAAATATTAAAATTTTCTTACCAGATATTGATGCTTAAAATCATAATAGTTGAAAACGTACCTGAAAGCAAAAACGATTTTTTATGTAAATAGAAAAATACACACTGGCTCTAATAATATCTCTTGATTCATGTTTTCATAATAAAGATATTGCGCTGCGAAAATATTAGTTCAACTTTCGACGTCTGCACAACGTCAGAACCTCTTGTTTCACCTCTCCGATACTATTTCTGAATCATTTTCAAACTATAATAGCGATCCTTTCCAACAATATTTCGCCAGAAATTACTTGGAAGTTAGATTTGAAATAGATTTTCATTAAGTTTTTCAGGAGATATACCCATATGTAAATTTAAAATTAATCTTAATTTTCATGTTAAGATCTGTTAATGATTTTTTTGACTCACGATTTGTTTTGGATCAATGGTTGTAACAGGTACCTACAGTACCTGTTATAACCATTTTTGACCATTGCATATTTTTATCTTATTTAAAATATAGTTGTTAAGGTAGATGCACCGCCCACTGAGAAAATGAAATGGCCTGATTTAACCATTATTTCAATGGTCTGAGTTTTTAAGTAAAAATGTAATCGTAAAAATGTAAGCCTATGTGGTTTTATCCGCGTGGTACCCATACCACGTGGGTACGGAACAGGTTCTACTTGCGAAAGATTTTCTTTTAATCTAGCGAAGTTTAGTAGGTATAATCAAAGTATAGATTTGTCCTCTCAAAACTAGCAGTCGGGAGGCGTTGTTTTTCGTTGAATCTAATGCACTGTCGAATCGTGTCTATGTGTTTTACACCCGAAATTGAGTTGCATCCTCTGCAATGGCGCCGTTAACCGCAGGCGGGGCGGAGCAAACGATATTTCATAATTGCTGCGCTACCCAATATTTCAAGATTTTGAAAGCTTATATATTTGTATGGTTTTTTGCACTAGGTATGTGTCTTTATCATTTCACACATTAAAAACAAAAAAATATGCTTCGAAATTTGATTTATTTAGTAAAGGGCTACTAACAAGACATATCTACACTACAGATAAACAAAACTAAGTAATACTAAAAATAAGCCAAGTGCTGGCTTAATGAAAGGTAGTCACCTCATCCAGTAGAAGAAGAAAAAATGGATTAAAAATCAAAAATTAATTTAACAATCGGATTAAAAACAAATTAAAGTTGCATTAAAAATTTTAATTTATATATCTATTTGAAGAACCTTAATAATGTGTATAGATCGATATTGATGCCAAATTGATACTTCTAAGATCATGAAAAACACCGTTCTATCGCGACTGGCTACCTCAGCGCCTTGTGATCTATTTATAAGTAACTGACTTGACAATTCTAGGAAATTTAATTCAGTCTTGTTCTGCAACGAACGACGAAGAAAATATATTTTTGCGGCGAAATGCAAGCAAGTGACTCAAAATGACACATCTCCGCTGCAGATTTCGAAAATTGCTGCACTTGTATATACGTGCTTTTTATCATAGCCGTCAGTCTGGAGGTATATTATATCGAATACGTTGAAGATCCAAAGAGATTCTATTCTAGTTTTCCAACTCTTTGTTATATTGTATGCGAGGTGCGACGACCTCCAGCATAATATAATATCAATCGAGCAAAAATTATCGGCGAGCTTGAGATTGAAAATCTTTCGCAAATTATTGGAGACGCTGTCATATTTTTTATCAGTGGCATACAAATTATCACTCTTTTTTATTGCAATCCATTGTAAATAAATTTAAAGTAATACTAGTACGAAAGACTTGTGTAACGTTAAAAAAAGAAAAACGAGTTGGATTTCAGGGCTTCTTACAAGATCAAGTTAAAACCTATTTCGTTAAAAATAAATAACACGTAAACCACGTTTTCTTTGTTCAAACTGCCTGTATTAAACGTAGTTATTTTCTCACAAGGTCTCAATGTAATATTCAGTAATACCTACGTGTTGAACGTGGAGATAGTTAGAAACTACATTGTAAATTTTAGTTTGATTTGGGTTGTATTAGAGGGTGATCCGTTCTTTTCTCTTCCAAATGCATTTACTTTATGAATGTGTGCTGTCACCCTTTTTTCATTTATTCTCTCCTAATGGCCTAACCCTCGTGTCCTCATGTCCGTCACTCTATCATGGTCTCCAAAAACACCTTTTACATCACATCTCTCTCAACTTACTATCTATTAAGTAGTAAAATTGTGAACTTGATTTTACTACTAGAATACGAAGGCATTTTTTTATAATCAAAGATCAAAATCAAATTTTGGGATTCACGAAGGTAAAATTTAAATATTATATACGAATTGTTAAATGTATTAGTGAAGAGAAAGTGACTCTATTATATGAAGAATTCAATACGAAATCATTGAATTCATAGTTTATATTTATAGATTGATCCACCCACCTTCAGACTCTATTTTTAACCGATGATATTGTTGGAATTGGATAACATTTGAGTATAGAGTTACATTTAGGCTCCCAAGCACGTGTGCTAAATTTTGTAAGTGTATTTATGTTTGTAAGTGTGTATGTTTGTTCACGAATTTCTCGAAAATAATTCATTATAACGAGATGATTCTTTTTGATTAAAACAGGTGTATTCCAACTTAGGGAATAGTCCAAGTCTCATTTAAATCAGTTCAGTTACCTGTCCACTGAAAAGGAAAAAGCTAATAATCTTTAGAGAACCTACCCTTTTGAGGTTGGTGCCAGCCAGGAACAAGAAAAAGCCAGAAAAAGGCACTGACCTCAAAAAGCTAGGTACTTTAAAAATATTTTTCCCTTTTCTGTTGACAGGCACTTTTTGAGATCGGTTTAATTTTTTTATTTAATATGTAAATTAAACAAGTTTTTCTTTATCAAAATATGGAAAATTCGCCGTCACTACATTGTATTGTCAAATCACAACACCGTAGGTAGACCATAAGACTAGAAGGTAGTTCCAGCAATATTTCATGAACATTCTCGACCATTCACTGACAATAGATCAATTGGAATTTGTAATATGGCTGGTATTGTTGGTAAAGATTTGTTAGTTAGTTAGTTATAAATAGTAGGTACAAATAATTATGAAAAGAAACTAAAATCCCTAATTGGACATTGACTTCAGTATGAACATAAAAATTGCGATGTTCCACCGCCTGCCAGTCTAGGATCTACGGAGAAATGAAATGAAACGAATGAAATACAACAATATACTCTATTGTATCTAATAATTTTTGAGAATATACTCTATTGTTGTATTTCATATATTTCATTTCATTTCTCCGAAACAATTCACCGTAGGCCCTAGACTGGCAGGTGGTGGAAGCATCAATATCATGATCATCGTCTCTCGAACATTTACCGACGGACGAAGACTCTAGGCACACAATCTAGGCTGTATTTATAGACAGTAGATTGATAATGACATATTCTCTCCCACCCCAAGTAACTCCTACGTGAATCGAAGCTAAAGAATTGAATCAATGCAATAAGCACTGCACTAATAAACTTGAAGCAAATAGTGTGACAATTATAATTAAAAACCATATTTCATGTTTATAGACCAACCTGTCACCGTCCTTCATTATTTTATGCAAAAAATATATTTTCACTTTACCAAACATATAAAAAAGCCGCTATTACGTACTTTATTGTAACCCACAAAACGCTACACCTTAGACTGGCAGGCGGCGGCGGTTGGGACAACATTTCATGAACGTCGGCTCTCGGAGACGCTAGGCAATTTGGAATTTGGCCACGTTCGAGCGACGACTTTGCGAGGAATTGATGGCTACGGAATGAATCAATGCAATAAACACTGCGCTTGTAAAATTGTTCGTAGATATTGTACCACTGTAACGAGAAGTGGGAGGAAAAATGGGAGTGTGAGGCAGTAGCACGTTTGAGACTTTGGTACCCTACAAATAATACAAATACAGAAAGGGTCATTATTGAAAAATAAAAAAATACGCTAATGGTTCGTAACCACTCAGTTTTAGACCTTAACTCCAGTTTCTACAAGTTTAGGTCCAAAATTGGCCATTTATTTTATGTCTTGAAGTTCGGTGATTTAGTAATATTTTTAACGAGTCCCTAATATTTTTTTAATTTTATAATAACTAACAAAACTATAATTTTTTGTAAATGAAGTATAATCAGTTCCGAAATTTAGTTTAAAATAATAACTCGTAAGTCATAATTATGCAATCTATAAGACAGGTGTCCTAACAGGTTACTCAAATTTTAAATTGCTGCTACATTTTCTTAGTAAAAATAATATCTCGGAAACATTCAAAGCCTCCCATTCAAGTGCCAGTCATAGTATATTTAAAATCATTTCCGAAGAGTAATATTGGTACCGCACCTGTGCCGTTCAATTTGATAACACAAGTGTGTGTCCAATTTTCGTATGACATCATAAATTTAATATCCTTATGTAGACATATTTAGAATATTCTGATAGTTATTTCGGGACATTGCAACGTGGATGTTGCGCCTGAGTAAGTTTCTAAAACTTTTTGATTATTACGAAGAAAAAAAAAGTAACTAAAAAAAAACGACTTCTAAAAGTAAATGTCAACTGAAAAGGAAAAAAATATCTCTATAGTACGAGTATCTACCTATTTGAGGTCGGTGCCTTTTTCTGGTTTTTTCTTGTACCTGGCTAGCACCGACCTCAATAAGGTAGGACTTTAAAGATATTATTTTTTCCTTTTCAGTAGACAGGTACTTGTTGAAATCGGTTATTTTTTTTTAATAACTTATTTACATTTTTATTTCTTAAATTTTGAATAGTGTCGATTATTTGGGCGAAATAGTATTTTTATGTTATAGTTTCTCAGTTTGATAGGATTCTTGGTCATTAGAGGTAGATGCATGTATGTAGGTATCTACCACTTATAATATCGTCTGTAGACAGTTAGCAAAGTAAGTATTAAAAATAGTATTCGTAGCTTCCACGCTTAAACAACTTATAATATAATCTTTATCTAAGCTTTCATCCAATAATATCAAGTGCCAACAATAAATACATTAATATTTATCTAATAATTATTGATAAAATAATTACACGATGGTGTTTGGATAGTAATTTATGGGTGTCATGTATGTTTGTGTGAACTGAATATGCATACAAACCATTACCAAAACTGAATTAAAGTTAATAAATATTTAAACTTTCATGGTCATTAACAATTAACAATAAGAATAATGTTTTTCGTAATATAAATTTACATGATTTAAAGTTGTAGGGCAGGTGGCAAGAGTTCATTCGTGAAATTTTTTTGTACGTATAGTTACGAGCCATAATATGTAGTCACTTATACAACACAGAACTTTGTCACATTAAAGCATTTCGAAAGAAAGCTATCAGTGTCACAGATTGTCATTAAATATTGTAATATGACATAATCCTATGTTATTGGCATATTATTGTGATCGTGACTGAACATAACTTGATTTTGCTATTGCTTAGGTACTTATTGAAATTACTAATACTTAGGTATAATTTATTTTAAAAGCTTTTATATAGGTTTTCTTCATTGGTGAGCAGAAACGCTCTTAAATCAATAATAAATAAGTAAAAGTCTTCGAAATCATTTCCATAATTAATTTTGAATAATCTAATGTTTAGATTTAATTACTCAGAAAAACCAATTTCCTGAAGGTCGTCACAGACGGTGAAGATACTATAATATTTTATCTTAACATAGAATATCGCTCGCCATACAATTCAATGGACCATCACACACGCCGAAGATAACATATATTTTCATATTAAGTATCTTAAGATGCTAGGCGATATGGCAAAATATATATTTCGTATGTTAAGATACGGATATATATATTTTGCATGTTAAGATACTATCTTAACATACGAAATATATATTTTGGATACGAAAAGATGTGTATACAGGTTGTCCCGTTTTCGGTGCTGGGCATAGAGAGAACTAGCGGCCCGCCCCAGCTTCGACGACTATCGAGATACGTGCCGCTACTTGTACCCAGGCGTATTTAAAAAATTTGATTCAACTATGTACAAATTAATTAAAATAAAAATCCTACTTCATAACAAACAAATGAGAGTCAAGCGTAAAAGAACGTCGAGGTTGTCGATCGAGTTTTAAAGAATCTCACAGCATCTTTATTCAGCACTGACCCTTCTAAACTTCGTATTTATGGTAATTTTTCCGATCTTCTTTAAAAAAAATACAAATTTTATGAATATTTTATTAATGATTATTTTGGTTGGTGGTAGCGTTTACCTCAAGTTTGATTTAGTAATCCATTTAGTTCGCACTGCACTATCATGAGCGTCAAATGCACAGATCACAAATCAAAGAAATAAGAGTAATTTAAGTGCTAGTTCAGACGAGACGGCGGGAACGGCGTGGTTTGACACGCGATTTTGAAACTTTTTCGTTGAGAGATCTTCGTAAAGATTAAATTCCCCGCGTTCTTTTCTAAACTTAATATGATTTTCTATCCAAACTGATCTAGACTTCGAATTAGCTATAGCAATTTTTATATCAATGTATCTGATGAGCTGTCCAATAAGTCTAATAGCAAATCCGAATTGCTCATTTTTATCACCCTGTATAAGATGTTTTACAGAATATTCGTCTGCTACCTAGGGCAGATATCGAGAGAGTGAACTGATTCCAAAATATATCGTATCTTAACCGTGTGTGATAGTTTAAGATGCTATAATATTTTATCTTACGATTTCTTAAGATAAAATATTATAGCATCTTCACCGTTTGTGACGCGCTTAATACAAACCTTTTAATAAACATCGCTATTTAAACGCAAGGAATAATTTTACACAAACATACATCACATCTTACTGGAGAATCAGATTATATCATTAAATTAATTAGCCTGAGCTAACGACTTAAATGTAATAGAACAGTAAGAATTAAGCAAATCTCTTAATGAACGCCGTAAACGGCATAAATTGTTGAGTTATTTCCCTGCGAACGGCTCCTTTTGTATGGGCGGAGTTGAAAAAAGCACATTAAGGCTCAGTTAGAGCAAGACGCCACCTGCTTTCATCGTTATCCGGGTTATTGCTCTTGCAAGTAGCCATTTTAGCATGCTCCGCCGTTTAAATGGAATCACATCCGATGGATTTTAAGAGCACTTTTATGAAACGGTCCGAAAGTACGAAACTGTAAGTACGTATCCTATATCCTTGTTCAATTCATCATCATCATCAACCATTTAACGGACATTAAGGCCACTGCTGCTGGGGCACAGACCTTCCTTATGGATGGATAAGGAAAATAAGCAATGATTCACCTCGCGGGCCTAATGCAGATTGTCTGGTATTCACGGCTGCATACGCAGCCGGGACCATCACAGCAGATATATCAACTCGGAAAGGGATCGACACCGTATCGCCTTTCTCCTCGCCGTCAACCAGGCGTCAACCTAACGCAAGCACGTAACCAAACCAAACCGGATCAGCGTCGGTACGTCGGCTCGGCTACGGCTAGGCGAGCTACGGCTAGGCGAGCTACGGCTAGGCCTCGCCGCACAGTGGTTCCATATCGAAAAAAGGTGGACATGGGATCAAATCTCGGAATTTCAGTATGATTTTTTGGAATGTGGTTAGATCATTTTCATTTTCAGACCACTGTGCGTAGAGCCGTAAGCTCGGGTACGGAGAGACGTGAGCGCGAGGACGACTAGCGGTAAGTACGGGGATAGCAAGTTGAACGACCCGCAAAGCGGTTTGTGAGCTGGTCCCGAGGCGAGGGGATTACGTTACGATTCCGATTAGTGTGCGTTGCAGTAGGCGGTTTCATACAAAGAATACTGAACCGCTCGAGTTGATACCTACGTTTACGATCCGTTTACGAGTTGATAAGTCTGCTGTGACTTCCCTTCCGAAATACGGAGGAGCCAGAGAAAATTCATCAGTCGCTCAGTGACCGGCGCGGCGGCCATTGCAAAAGTTGCTTAACCTCAACGATCGCTGGCAAAGCGCGCTAACCACTGCACCACGGGTTCATTTGTTAAAAAATCTTCCCTCTTTCGGTACAAATGTAACATGCACTAGTTAAGGTCAAAGAAGATACGGTGACCTTGTAACAAGAAAATGTCAATGGCTGTTTCATTCACAGTCGTCAAATTGAAAAAAAAAGGCTTTAACAATAGTTTATAATTGAACCAATCTGTTATAGAAGTAATATTGAAGCAAATAATAGGTCTTTACATATGAAATTGCCGTTTTTTTCTTTTGTACATATAACTTAACAACTTTTATAATATTAGAAATATATAATTTCTTTAATATTGCGTTACATTAAGACCGTATCGAGCAACTTTTGATAATTTAATAACCACGATATTTGATTATTTACATAGAAAAAACTTATTCCGAAAGTTACGACTATTTTTGTTTCCAGAATTTCGTACTTTATTAGTTGTAACTTAGTGAAAAAAAAAATTTTTCTCTTAACGAATGTGTCATTTAGTAGTTAAAATGTCCATAAATACGTGTGTAAAATTTTGTAAATTTACATAATATTAGTCGTTAAATAATAACAAAAACGTTAGTATGGACAAAAAATAATTACAGAAATCTCCATACAAAACGGCAATTTCATAGGTAAA
This sequence comes from Crambus lathoniellus, assembly GCA_949710035.1. Taxonomy (NCBI): domain Eukaryota; kingdom Metazoa; phylum Arthropoda; class Insecta; order Lepidoptera; family Crambidae; genus Crambus; species Crambus lathoniellus. Next base: position 21,602,880 of record OX453306.1, read on the forward strand.
GACCTATTATTAAAGAAGCTATAGTTTAGGATGGATCTCAGTCAAACTAAATGTTTTCTGTAATTATTTAGAGCCAACGATTAAGATACTGTAGCGTTTTTGTGTGATAAATTAAAAAATAAATTTTTTAAACTTATTTCAACGTTAACAATGGTCCATTGAGTCGAATTGCCAATACAAGCTAATTTATGTTGAAAGGGAGACTAATTTTGAATTTAATCTAGATTGAAAATATATAAAAAGGGATGATGTGACGTGGTATAGATTTATGAAGCTGTAACGGCTGCCATTTTTACTTACTTCTTTCATTGTTTTATCCATAATAATCGCACAAACTATTAATGTTATGAAAAAATCATTACAACTATAAACAAATGTGGTCTATTCAGTTCTATTGTATTTATGTGATAGGAGCTGTCAATGTCAGATGCCACTCAGCTGTCTGTTTGTTTGCGATGTTCCGAGGTAACATAGCTATAAACCGCCGCGCGTTCCGTGGCAGACTGTGATCTGTATGCGAAATACTTTGATTGTAGTTTCGTGCATATTTATATTGCATTTCTTAACGTAACAACATAAATAGTCTATTGGAAGCAATTTTGTCTTACGCGCGCCATAGATTTTACTAAATTAATCTTCCAGATAATTCTGAAATCTTCGCGACGTAATTGGTCGGTGCCTTGGCTGTATGATTAAAATCCAATGACGGGTTGAATCTATCTATGCAAAAAGATTATAACCCTACTTACAGCCGGAATGTTCTGGAAGATTTTTAATATATAAAGGAGAATTCGCTAAAGATTTCTCCTTTTTCTGGTTTCTCGCCCCAACATAATTGGGTGAGTGTTTTGTGCGCGTTTTATTTTCGTGATAAATAAATTATATTCTCGGTGCTATAACCTCAAACAGCCGTTCATCAATTCTATTCTTTTACATATTGTTTTCGATGAGATGTTTATTTCGTCATCGAATTTTTACTAATATAAACTGCAATTGCCACACGGTGAACGGAATACTAAATATTCCGGGATCCAAAAGCAATTTACAGCCTAATATTTCCTTGTAACCTTGTCGTGACCGGTACCTAGAAGAGTGGGTTGTCTTTATTCAAATACATTTTAACTTACACCTTTAAATTGTCCCTCTTGTTCTGTAACTTTTAATTAGTATAACAATAGCCGCTGACATGAAAGTTAATGTGCTCCTCTTTCTTTAATAGTAACCTAATTTAAATGACAATATTCCTATCTCAATTGTAGCCCAGTGTCATACCCACTCATACACAGCGGTCGGATTTAGTGAACACATGTTCATACCTGTTATCGTAACATTTCAGGGTCGTATCTCCGGGCAACATCTCCCCGAGTCTCACCGGTACCTACCTGCTGTACCTGCACCAGTACCTGCCTACTTCGTGCCGCTCTCCACCTGCTCCTGCGCGCCTAACCGCCAGGACCCTGCTCTGCTCCGGCCTACCCCGGACCAGACCCCGCTGCCTCTAGGCTACAGCGACTTCTCCCCTCTTTAGGAAGTCCCTAAGTTAAGTCCTCCCAACTTGTTCTTTGCACTGATCCCCGAGCGACAGAACCCACGGTCTAATTGTGGAAAATAAAATACACTTAATTTCATTTACCCTCTTTTATTTCTGACTCGTGCTCTCCGGCTCCTCCAGCCAGGAGCGTTTCAGTGGCGCCCAGCTCATTCAGGCTCGCTTGGTGATCAGTGCTTTATTAATTTATTTATTTTTTGTGCTTTGTATGTGGGTACCTATTTTTTTTTATCCGAGTTTGTGTAATGAACGGCTAACCGTGGTGATTTAACTGTAATATTTTCTTTAAATATCAGCCTTTCCTTGGTTCTAAACCAGGAAGCCTGTGATTTTTATTTTAACCGACTTAAAAAAAAAGGAGGTTACTTACCTTTCCTTATTATTATTTTTTTTTTTTTTTTTTACTTTTTAACTTAAAGCCCTTGATATTCATTTAACCTACTTCAAACAAGGAGGTTATTTACTTTCTTCATTTAAATTGTAATTTTTTTTAAATTGAACTTACAACTGTTATAGTTACCCACATACCCCTTTTGTTACTTAAGTAGTGGTTGCACTTGAGTAGGCTCGTCGCGCAAAAGACTCACCTAACGTACTTAAATATGGCTGTGCGTAAGATAAATTTTCTTTCCTTACAAAAGTCGGAACTTGAATACGAAGTCGGACTTCGCGGAGAAACACCGGCTGATAACGTGGCCGATTTAAGGAAGCAAATTACAAAGATCTCTAAAGAACTTCCTTCTGAGGAGATTTTAGCCTCGCATTTGTCTTCTGCTGACGACTTAGACGGCATCTCAGCCGCATTAAACAAATCTAATAAAAACCTTGAATTATTAAAATCTAAATTTGATAGAGGTGTTTATTTGAGAACGGAGGTTATTCTTAACCACGTTTTTCATCGGCTCGGTAGAGTTGATGCAGCCGAGGACGCGTTATTATTGGGTGCCCTTGCTGAATGCAAGCGCGGCTTGAGGGCCCAGGACAGGGAACTGTCCACTTTAAAGCCTAGGGAGACGCCTGTCTCAGGCGCGAATGCGGGTGACCCTTTGCTCCCCGGTCCTTCTACTTCCAGCCGAGAGCAAGTCAACGCGACGGAGTCTATTATTAATGTTACTATCGATCGGGCTCTTTCCGATTTCACTAAACTTAAATTCAACGGGAAAACTTGTGTTGTTTCCTTTATTCAAAAGGTTGACGAGTTTGTCACAGCTAGGGGCATAGATTATAGTAGGGTTTTGTCGTTTGGTTACGAAATTTTTACCGACGACGCCTTGTATTGGTTTCGTTGTGCCAGGCCAAAAGTAAATACCTGGGGAGAGTTAGTAGCCTTGCTGAAGGCTGATTTTCTTCCGAAAAACTATGACTCTCAATTTAAATCGGATATTAGAGCTCGTACCCAGGGTGTTAACGAACCAATTGCTATATATCTTTCCGTAATGGAGGTTATGTTTTCTCGCCTCACGAAACCAATATCAGAGGAAGATAAATTAGAAATTTTACTTACTAATATTAGGCCTTGCTACGCTAATGCTCTTACTCCGTCTTCGGTGATAATCTCCATCGACGATCTTAAAGCTATTTGTCAACACGTTGAAAAAATACAGTGTCAAGTGGCAAATTTTGTTGAGCCTTCTGCTTCTAATATGTCGAACTTAGCTACGGAGTTCGTTTACCGCGGTGCTACTAGCACTCCGGTTGTTAATAAACCTTTTACTAAAACTAATAAGTCATTTGTTTCAGCTGTGAACAATGATAATATATATTGTCCTAGATGTCGTTCTAACACGCATAATTTGAAAAACTGTACTCAACCACGAACAATAGTTTGTTTTAAGTGTGGCAAAGATGGTGTTCGCACCCCCGAATGTCCGGATTGCAATAAGCCTACCAATCAAAAAAACTAATTGATCGGGATTGTGAAACTAGGCAGCTTCGCTCGAGATTCTCTAGTCGTTGCGATGAAGCTGAATGGAAAGAATGGTTATCTATTATATCTAATCTATCTCATAGTCATTCTGAGTCTCCAATCCCGGAAACTGAAATTAATTTTTCTCGACCGTATATTTCTGTTGTTATTGGTGATAATCATGTCGCTGGTCTTTTAGATACCGGTTCCGGCATATCCTTACTTGGGAATAATTATCAGGAATATATATTAAATCCTAATAATAAACTTTATTCTTGTGACCCGTTACAGCTTTCTGCAGCTGGCGGTCAAACTTTTACTGCCTCTAAATATGTTATTCTACCTTTAAATTTTAAAAATAAAACTATTCATATTAAATTATTTGTTGTGCCGGAAATTAAAAACAATTTAATTCTTGGTATGGATTTCTGGAGGAAGTTCGAGTTGTTTCCGAGTGAACTCGATAGCCTTTTGCTGGATGAGTCTAACGAATTTAATATATCTAATATTGCTCTTGACGATCCTAAACAAATTTGTTCGTACGCTCAACTTAACAACGAACAAAAGGAAAACGCTGATAATATTATTTCTCAATTTCGTAGCATTTCCTATGAAAAATGTGGTTTAGGTCGTACTTCGTTGATCACTCACGCTATAGATACAGGTGACTCTGTTCCCATTCGACAACGTTACTATAGAATATCCCCTCAGAAGCAACAAATTCTCTCCGATCAACTGGACGAGATGTTGAAAGAAGATGTTGTCGAACCATGTGAGAGCCCTTGGTCTAATCCCGTGCTTCTTACTCCCAAAAAGAATGGCGAGTATAGATTCTGTCTCGACAGTAGGAAACTAAACTCTGTCACTCGCAAAGATGCTTACAGCTTACCTTATATAACTGAAATCCTAGATAACCTTAGGGATGCTAAGTATCTATCTAGTATAGACCTATCTAAATCGTTCTGGCAGGTATTAATTAAGCCTGAAGACCGATGTAAGACTGCATTCTATATTCCCTCTAGAGGAACATTCCAATTTAAGTCTATGCCTTTTGGGTTGACCAATGCACCTGCCACGCAGCAAAGATTGGTAGATTTGCTGTTTTATGGTCCTGAATTCGAAAATAAGGTCTATGTATTTGTTGATGACGTAGTAATTGTGTCTAATTCCTTTCAGGAGCACATTTCTTTACTTTTACGAGTTTTGGAGAAACTAAAGTTCGCAAATTTAACTATAAATTTCGAAAAATGTCAATTTTTCAGAGAAAAATTAAAATATTTGGGTTATATGGTCGATTCGAATGGGCTACACGCCGATCCGGAGAAAATTGAGGTCATTGTGAATTATCCTACTCCTACTAACAGGAAGGAAGTTCGTCGTTTCTTAGGTACTGCTTCTTGGTATCGTCGTTTTATTCCCAATTTTAGTTCATTGGCTGCACCATTGAACAAACTTACCTCTCAGGGTAAGAATGCAATTCCTTTTGCCTGGTCACCAGAAGCAGAAACTGCCTTCAAGAAGCTCAAAGAGTGTTTAACGTCCCCTCCGATTTTATCTTGTCCGGATTATTCTGAACCGTTTCAAGTCCATACCGACGCTAGTGATTACGGGATCGGAGCTATACTAACTCAAATTTTAAATGGCGAAGAGAAAGTTATAGCCTATATGAGCAAGTCCTTGTCGGCACAAGAACGAAACTATAGCGCTACGGAGCGGGAAGCGCTCGCAGTAATTGTGTCTATAGAACATTGGCGCTGTTATTTGGATAATGGCCGTAAATTTACCGTTTTTACTGATCATTCGTCTTTAAAATGGTTTCTAAATATTAATAACCCTACAGGTCGACTTGCCAGATGGGGAGTACGTCTTTCCGCGTTCAACTTCGACATCAAACATAGACGTGGCAAGGATAATGTCGTTCCAGATTCGTTGTCCCGTGCGGTGCCTGTAGCGGCTATAGATAGCGTCAACCGATCTTCTTCACCTCCTGTACTTGATCCCTGGTATTTGGAGCTATTTGCCGGTTGTCAAAATTCCCCTACCTCTTTTACCAATTATAAAATAAATAATAATAAGTTATATCGCTTCATAAAAACTATAAATCCCTTAACTAGAGAATTTGAATGGAAGGAAGTTGTTCCTAAAGAATCTAGAATTGATATACTTAAAGACTATCATGATAATCCTACTTCTGGACATTTAGGGATATTTAAAACTTTTAAAAGAATTTCTTTAAATTACTTCTGGCCTGGCATGCATAAAGATGTCGTAAAATTTGTTAATGAGTGCGATGCTTGTAACTCCCACAAGCATGCAAATCATCCTACCTTAGGATTTATGGGACGACCTAAGGAATGTTCTAGACCATTCCAAATGATTAGTGTGGACTTGGTTGGTCCCTTACCTATATCTAGAAAACAGAATACTATGCTACTTGTAGTCACTTGTTGTTTTTCGAAATACTCGCTTTTGTTTCCTATCCGTCGTGCTACTGCCGACATCATAACTAGTTTAATTGAAGAGAAAGTCTTTCTTGTTCATGGCATTCCTAGTACTGTTTTGATGGACAACGGTAAGCAGTTTGTCAGTCAAAAGCTTAATCACATGTTTTCTCAATATAAAATACCAAACGTACGCTTTACTCCTAAATATACTCCACAGGTAAACACGGTTGAGCGTTATAATAAAACCATCATGACTGCTGTTTCCACCTTTATTGAAGAGGACCACAGGTCCTGGGATAACAACATTCCCAAAATACAATTCGCACTTAATACAGCCGTCAGTGAAGTCACAGGTTATACTCCGTCATTTCTGGTTTACGGGAGAGAGTTAGTGCCGTGCGGTTCTCACTATCTTGATGTTGATCTGTCCGATGAAATTGTTTTTGCGCCTAGGGATGTGTATGCTGAAAACACTGGTAAACTTAGAAAAATTATGGACCAAGTGCAAAGTTCTCTTATCAAGTCTCATTCCCGAAACTCTGGGCATTACAATCTTCGTCGCAAAAACTATAACTTTAACGTTGGTGATACTGTTTGGAGAAAAACTTATTATCAAAGTGATAAGGATAAGCAGTTTTCTAAAAAACTTGCTCCTAAATATATAAAATGTCTCATTAAATCTAAACTATCTCCTCTAGTTTATGAACTTGAAGATATGAATGGGAAAAATCTAGGTTCCTGGCATATTAAAGATTTTAAAATAAATAACTATTCCTAAATTAAATAAATTTTTTAAATAGAAATTCTACAAAGTATTAGTCTTCGTCGTTATTTTTACCCTTTTATAGCAAAATTTTGTTTTAGATGTATTGAATAAATTGTTGGTCATCGTTTTTTACTTTTTAATCTGATTATTTTTAGCTAGGGCTTTTATTGCATAAAATTATACATAAATATAATTTTAATTAAATACATTTATAGCTAGGGAACCTGTTCGTTTGAATTGTGTCTGCATGAAGTTTATCTCTCGACTATTTTATTTTTAATTTCGCATTGTTTTAACATTAGCATTCTCAACGGGAATGTTGATTCAGTTACACTAAATAACTGGAATTCTTCTCCTGTCTTGCGATTGTTGGTCCTTGTACCGTTCTATTCGATTAGTCTTGAACTGGTTGTCGATACCTCTCGTCAATTTTATGGTGTTGCTTTTACTGTCGATAACGTACAGTTAGCTTATCTTATTGTATACTGCTACTCTAAACCTTAGTTTTGTTTTCGGTGGTTTTGTTTCTTAGTGGATTTTTCCCAGGCAAAATCCTTCTCTAAAAAGGGGGATATGTAACGGCTGCCATTTTTACTTACTTCTTTCATTGTTTTATCCATAATAATCGCACAAACTATTAATGTTATGAAAAAATCATTACAACTATAAACAAATGTGGTCTATTCAGTTCTATTGTATTTATGTGATAGGAGCTGTCAATGTCAGATGCCACTCAGCTGTCTGTTTGTTTGCGATGTTCCGAGGTAACATAGCTATAAACCGCCGCGCGTTCCGTGGCAGACTGTGATCTGTATGCGAAATACTTTGATTGTAGTTTCGTGCATATTTATATTGCATTTCTTAACGTAACAACATAAATAGTCTATTGGAAGCAATTTTGTCTTACGCGCGCCATAGATTTTACTAAATTAATCTTCCAGATAATTCTGAAATCTTCGCGACGTAATTGGTCGGTGCCTTGGCTGTATGATTAAAATCCAATGACGGGTTGAATCTATCTATGCAAAAAGATTATAACCCTACTTACAGCCGGAATGTTCTGGAAGATTTTTAATATATAAAGGAGAATTCGCTAAAGATTTCTCCTTTTTCTGGTTTCTCGCCCCAACATAATTGGGTGAGTGTTTTGTGCGCGTTTTATTTTCGTGATAAATAAATTATATTCTCGGTGCTATAACCTCAAACAGCCGTTCATCAATTCTATTCTTTTACATATTGTTTTCGATGAGATGTTTATTTCGTCATCGAATTTTTACTAATATAAACTGCAATTGCCACACGGTGAACGGAATACTAAATATTCCGGGATCCAAAAGCAATTTACAGCCTAATATTTCCTTGTAACCTTGTCGTGACCGGTACCTAGAAGAGTGGGTTGTCTTTATTCAAATACATTTTAACTTACACCTTTAAATTGTCCCTCTTGTTCTGTAACTTTTAATTAGTATAACAATAGCCGCTGACATGAAAGTTAATGTGCTCCTCTTTCTTTAATAGTAACCTAATTTAAATGACAATATTCCTATCTCAATTGTAGCCCAGTGTCATACCCACTCATACACAGCGGTCGGATTTAGTGAACACATGTTCATACCTGTTATCGTAACATTTCAGGGTCGTATCTCCGGGCAACATCTCCCCGAGTCTCACCGGTACCTACCTGCTGTACCTGCACCAGTACCTGCCTACTTCGTGCCGCTCTCCACCTGCTCCTGCGCGCCTAACCGCCAGGACCCTGCTCTGCTCCGGCCTACCCCGGACCAGACCCCGCTGCCTCTAGGCTACAGCGACTTCTCCCCTCTTTAGGAAGTCCCTAAGTTAAGTCCTCCCAACTTGTTCTTTGCACTGATCCCCGAGCGACAGAACCCACGGTCTAATTGTGGAAAATAAAATACACTTAATTTCATTTACCCTCTTTTATTTCTGACTCGTGCTCTCCGGCTCCTCCAGCCAGGAGCGTTTCAAAGCCGTGTATTTTAGGAAATTTACATATTTCTAGAGAATGCTGATAAAAAGAGCAAATTAAAGACACTGTAGCCAGATTTCTCCAAAAGTATTTTTTCTTTCGCGAATTTCGTTCTCACTGCAAGAGCTATTCTAATTTTCATAAAGCCAAGCCTCGTAAGTAACCATTAATTCAAAACTTATTTAACGGTCGAGTAGACGCGTTGTGCTAAATTTAGAAAGATCTTACTCAAAGTAATCGGATGAAGCACTTGCAATGTTAAACCTCCCTCATAGAGCTATGTCTAGATGTCTACATAATAAGGTACCAATGCCGCCTCTGCTCGATAACGTTTTAACTTAGCGTTTGTGTTTTGTTTCGTGAAGTACCTAATGACTTTACTACATTGACACTTCGATTATATGTTCGAAGCATTGACAGTACAGTTTTGATTTTTTATTTAACTTTAATAAAGCAATTATTGCATTTTGTTTTTGCGAATCCGCCTTGCAGAATCTTATAAGAAGCGACACGAAAAGAAGAACCCAAATTTAAAATTTATAGATTTTCGTGTTGCTCCCACTATTGTGCGAGCTAAAATAAATAAATTGAAATGGATGTTTATTTTCGTGAAACACAGGTGTTTCAAATCTCCGTGTTCATCATCAAAACAACATAGTAATAAAAAAACTTTCCCACTGCGAGTAACAGCAGTAAATAAAAATGGAAAATATTGAATTGCAGAACAAAAAAAATACTCTGAGTTGCACACCTAAAATAGGTGAGACTTTATGGTGTGCATTTCAGTATTTTTGTAGGTTCGGTTATATTAGTGAGCATTTAAATAGTAACCAATAAAAATGTATTTTTTTGTGAAATACTTCTGTTTTCGAAAACTCTCTTTTGTTCCATTAGTTTAAAACAAAATTTTATTTTTCTGTTTTAGCGCCTTATGCTAATAGGAATTGTCTCATATTATGCTTATAGGCGCAGCTCCATTGGCTTAGTCCATTGGCTGAGAATGTAAGTTTACTCTGTTTATTTACTTTTTCAAGCTTAAACTAAAAAGATCTAAGTAAAAGTCATTGGCCACGTATTGTTGTAAAAGTTTAAAGTAATTATTAACATGCGTTATGTAACTGGGTGAGAAATACAATATCACAGCTCTGTTTTTTTTAATCTTAGATTATGGTTTACGATGCAAATGCTAAGCCGCAAAACAAGAAAAATTCTAAACCAGGCTGTGACTGCGTAGGATCAAAAAATGTGATGTTTATGTTAATATCTTTTAACCGCCTCCGTGGTCTAGTGGTACACACCACCGGTATCAGACCTAGAGGTCCCGGGTTCGGTTCTCAGTGGGGGTACATATTGTATTCGGTTTGGTTAGTGGATAGGTCTTTTTCAAAGTCCGCCTGGCTAGATACCACCATCTTATCTAAATCTGAGGCCATAACAACGATATTTTCAGCATTGTAATGTTCCAGCAGTTATAGATAAGATAGCCAGTAAATGAGGATTCCGGGAGTAGTGCGCTTCCACCTTCAGCCTTATCATCACTTAATATCAGGTGTGGTGATGGCGAAATGCTACCCCATTGTGGATTAAACAGACAAATATTTTAAAGTCGTTATTTATTAGTATTCCCATGATGTATATTATCGATTTCAATCATAAAGTTTATAACGCCGCAACATGTATCTTATTTGATCATCCTCGGGCCTGGCTATTAAGGCGCACATTAGCATGCTAAAATTGAAGGATTAGAGGCAGATATAACATGGGAAGATTAAATTGTGGCTGTGTGTATAATACCCGTACGAAGTGGGGGATCTCAACCAAAGTAAAATGAGCCATCCACAACTACTAGGTATATTATTATTATAAATGCTTCAAGACACAAAACCCTAAGATTATTAGATTATTAACCCACTTAAATAATTAAACGAATTAAAATAAGAAGGAGGTTATCAGTATGTGATAAAGTATGGTTTGAATTGGATAATATTTCAGTACAGCGTTCTATTTAGGCTTTAAAGCACGTGTGCTAAATTTCGTAAATTTATGACTGTATGTTTGTATATTTGTAGTAAGTATTTGTGTACACGGATTTCTCAAAACTAAAAGTCATATCGAGATGATTATTTTTTGATGTTTATAAGGGTGTATTCCAACTAAGTGAACAGTCTTAGCTTCATCAAATCGTTTTAGTAGTTTTTGAGATATGGGTATATTGGAAAGGGCGATAGGGTACTATCTACTCTATTATTGAAAAGTGCAATGTTGGAAACTGGCGATAAAGGAAAACTAACCTTTGTCTTCGCGCTCCATCGGTTCATAATGGCACTAAACAGTGTTTAGTCTCGCAGACTAAAAGGGTTAAAGCACTGAACGCTTTAGGGTTATAATTAGTTACCATTTCAATTGTTTCTGAGAGACTAACGTCCTTCGAAGCAAACACAATTTCTCATGGTCTATTTATTTATTTATTAATTTTATTTTATTTTATTTGTGATATCATATTGTTCAGTTACTTGTAGAATCCAATAGAAGATGGGTCTCTATTCTTTGCAGTTTTGTTTGTTTTAATAGTAATAAATTATTTTTTAACCGGCTTCAAAAATTTAAAAGGAGGAGGTTATCAATTCGTCGCGTTTATTTTTTATTTTTTTATATGTAAGTATGCACCGATTTCTCGAAGACGGCTGAACCGATTGAAATGATTCAAACGTTGTAACATCAGGTTTTTTCCCAAGTTGGTCCCATCTTGAAAATACTGTCATTTTCGTTACCACTTTATTAACCGATTGATGCGGTTATGTGTAGGTGCAATATATCATACCTATTTACCAGGATACACGAAAATTGCCTGCATGATGTACTAATAAGAGTAAATAAAAAATATTTTTTTACTTACTAAAAATCACTATAACTTCAATTGTTTTTTTTCTGGGTCTCTTACTGCCCCCCTTTAGGCATGCAGCGCCCACAACCACAAGGGGCGTTATCGCCTACTTTGGGAAAGACTGGTTTAGAAAAAGAAGACTAGACTAGACTTAGTTTAGACTTTGCCATTTACTTTCCCGGGCAAATCTGATCTGTACCCAGTGTGAATGTTCCCACGTTCAAAATAAAACAACGTACTTGTACATATTATTCAATGTGAAAAGAATATTTAAACCGGAAAGCTCCCGGGAATGTTAACAAAGCCTCTCTTGGACGTCTGGCTAGCTATTCAGATTTTTAGACCGCTGCCTTTTCAGACTTAAGGACACAACACATTACATCAACTCGGAAAGGGAGCGACACCGTATCGCCTTCGCCTCGCCGTCAACCAGGCGTCAACCTAACGCAAGCACGTAACCAAACCGGATCAGCGTCGGTACGTCGGCTCGGCTACGGCTAGGCGACGCCGCGCTTACGGCTCGCTGCACAGTGGTTCCATATATAAAAAAAAAGAATGAGAGAAAAAATGACAAAAAAAAATTTGAAAAAAAAATGATGTTCATTTTCATTTTCAGACCACTGTGCGTAGAGCCGTAAGCTCGGGTACGGAGAGACGTGAGCGCGTGAACGACTAGCGGTAAGCGCGGGGATAGCAAGTTGAGCGACCCGCAAAGCGGTTCGTGAGCTGGTCCGGCGAGGCGATTACGTTACGATTCCGATTAGTGTGCTTTGCAGTAGGGGGTTTCATACAAAGAATACTGAACCGCTCGAGTTGATACGTTTACGATCCCTTTCCGAGTTGATGTATGTGCTGTGACCTTTAACAGGTCACTGAGCGATTTACCTAAACTTATTCTGGGCTTAAACGTCAAGAAAGGTGTTAGCCTATTCTTTTCTTTGGTAAAGTTTATCCTTATTAATCTTGGCTTTTTACATTTTAATTATGTTGTGTTAAAGGTTAATGGTTACGTTTGTATTAAGTTTAAGATATTTTATACAGCAAATTACTTGCTAAGCTAAGCTAATCCTTGTTCTTTTACTTTCCAGGACTAATTAACAGGAAACCCACACATTTTTCACGCCTATAATTAATTATTGGAGCTTAAAACTGAAGAAATAGTTCTATCTATATATTTTATCGAAATAAATATTCTAAAAATTACATAATGCTTAAATTGTACCTCTCTCTCTGTAGGTATATGTACTTAAAAGCTTCGCTTCTATAGAGGCAACGCGATATCGGGTCGCCTATGGTTTCCCTATTGGAGTTTAATTAAATACTTTCCGTATCGATGCCCAGGAGACGAAGACACCTGTCTTCCGATCCGATTACCATAATAAAAGCAGCATCGCGATACTTTTTATCAGGCGAAATGAGTAATATTGAAAATTCGAATAAGGTGATGTATTTTTATTACAGAGATACACACACCTACTAATAATATTAAAAATGAGAAATTTGCTGCCTGTCTGATGCATAGTGTCTTCCCAAGTAGTAGAGGAGTATGAGAGGTGACATACGGAACCGTGCCCCAAGAACAAAAAACTGTCATAATGGTAATCGTATACCACTAAGGGTGACTTTCACCACTGATACTTAGGGCGACTTTCATCACTGATATTTAAACGTGATTAACGCTAAACGTGTTTAATACTTAGTTCTGCCTCTGTCATCTGTTTGAATGTGACAGGGACAGAAATATGTTTTAAACACGTTTAGCGTTAATCGCGTTTAAATATCATTGGTGAAATCGGGCCTTAAACGTGATTAACGCTAAACGTATTTAAAACATAGTTCTGTCTCTGTCGTCTGTTTGAATGTGACAGAGGCAGAAATACGTTTTAAACACGTTTAGCGTTAATCACGTTTAAATATCAGTGGTGAAAGTCACCCTAAATGGTACTTTACTGGTATTCGTCAAAGTGATTCAAAGCCGTCAAAGTGCTACAGTTAAATACCTAATGATTTTTAGTTCCTTAAACAACCGAAAGAGGCGCTGCTCTGGTTTTCATACAAAATAATCGCTCATCACACGAAAACCATTGGGGAAACGAGAATTTTTCATGCTTGGGCTAGTAACTAGTACAAAGGACGAAGATATGGGTAGTAAAAAACCTATTTATGTACCTACATATTTTAAATTTATTTCATGAACGTAATGAAGCTGCTACTAGCGTAGGTAGTGAAATACGTGCACGAAATGCAGTGTAGGTAATTTTTTCTTTTCTCGATGTTCTGTGTCAAAAACAGTCATATAGGTCCTACTTAGCAAAAAATATTTTAAGTTTCTTTGACTTATCCTACTAATATTATAAATGTGAAAGTTTAGATCTTTGGATGTTTAGATGTTTGGATGTTTGTTACTCAATCTCAAAACGGTTGAACGGATTTGGCCGAAATTTGGGACACAGATACTTTGTAGCCTGGAGAGGAACATAGGCTACTTTTTATCCCGGAAAAAGGTAACATTCCCGCGGGATAACGTCGTGAAGTTCACGCGGGCGAAGCCGCGGGCGGAAAGCTAGTAATATATCTAATCGAATGAATTTAATTGATGAAGCATTCACAATCTTTACAAATATCATTATATTTCCTACTATTTTTTTCAATTCGAGTTAAATAATATTAAATTAAAATCCATAAAATTCACCAAAACTAATGAAACTCCGCCGCAACTGGAGACAAGCCGACTAGCTCTCAAAATCTGAATCAAAATCTGAATCAAAATCTAAATCAAAATTACTTGCACCTTGTAACTAGAAATTTGCTAATATTACATATTACTGTACAAGTTGGTATGTCCAAAACTTGTATCGATAAGATGCTGCAATCTCGTCTGAGTTGCGCCATTACTTGGGCCCGTTTAACTATTGTTACTATGCGTCTTGAGTTAAGTTGTGCACTTAGAAGTTCATATCTAGAAACATGATGGCTACTACCATATTTAAATGATTTGCCTTACTGTTAAATATTGAGTAAATGTAACAAAGGTAGCCTTCGCCCGTGTGAACAACACGACGTTATCCCGCGGGAACCTGATATTTTTCAGGGATAAAAAGTAGCCTATGTCACTCTCCAGCTCTCAAACTGTCCCCATATCAAAAATCGGAAAAAACAAACAAACAAACACACTTTCACGTTTATATTATTAGTATGGATAATTGGACCCTGTGGTATTACCCGTGTGGTTCCCGTTCCTGTAGTGAGGATAATTGGGTTAAGATATGGCCTGCGTCACTCTGCAAAAATGTAATGTACTGTATACCAGGAAAAGATTTTTTAAATAGGTTCAGTATTTAAACTCAGTAAGTTAAACTTCGTTTTAGTGTAGATGGAGAGACAAGAAATACTAAGATAAAATAAATAAATAATTTCTTACAATCACACCAATTATTTAAGCCCATGTAAATTTCATTACGAAACTGTGTCATGGAAAACCTAAGATAAAAATATACATAAAAACTTTTTGTTTGTAAATAAATACTTAATATAGGTACATAAAAAACACCTAGACCAAGACAAATAGACATATTCATGCACAAAAATATTTGTCTTGTCCAGGAATCGTACCCGAGACCTCTAGCGCAGAAGGCAGGTATTCGGCCTGCGCAAATCGGTTTTAACTCGTTGTTGAACCTAAAGTACCTGAGCTCCTCAAAAAATTGATATGATATGTGTCATTGAGTTTTAATGTACAATGTATTTGTTTCAATATTTTTACATGCGATTTGAATTGAAAAATGGAAAATGAAGTACCTAGAAAAAACTGACCCGTTTCACATCCAGCTCCGATGAGACGGGTCGATTTTTTCTAGGTACTTCATTTTCCATTTTTCAACCATAAAAATTGCATTGTGAATGCAAAAAAGTAAAAATTTAAATAACATGAGATTTGAATGTTTTTGTGAGTACCCAGTGTTTAGGTAAATACGTCCTGAAGTGCAAAACAGTAATTGCTCTGGTGAAAGCAGTTGCTAATTAAATGTTATAATTACACAGTATAAAAGGTAGAAATAAATGTTTCAGCTGAAACACAATATGCGGGTAAAGTTACACAATGCTCAGTGTAGGTACTTCAGTTTATATTTAATTAATTTATGAAACTTTAATTCATGTATGAATCTATATATATAAAATTCAAAGTCCTGACTGACTGACTGACTGACTGACTGAGATATCAACGCACAGCCCAAACCGCTGAACCTAGAGACTTCAAATTTTGTACATAGGTACGTTATACAGTGTAGGCATCCACTAAGAAAGGATTTTTGGAAATTCCACCCCTAAGGGGGTGAAATAGGGGATAAATGATTGTATGAAAGTCCGTCATTTTTAAAGTTAGGATCTTCAAATTTTGTATTTAGGCTGGCAATTGAAAATTAATATTTAGCTGTGTCAGAGTTTTTGACAATTCCACCCCTGAAAGGGTGAAAAGGGGGATGAAATGTTGTATCTGGAAGGTCCTTCATTTAATTTATTATTTAGGCTTATGGTCGCCAAGTAAAACAAATAAGCAAACACATATTTCGTATTTTTTCGAAAATCAAGCCCTTAGAGGTTAAATGGGATAAATAAACCTATAAATCGATATGGATGTCGTTATTGAGGTTTTATGGGATGACGATTGCAAAAATGACATTTAATTTGATGTTTAACACGCTGAGCATGATTCAACCCCTAAAAGGTTGAAATACGGGTGAAATTTTGAATGCAATATCAAGGGTAAATTAGAAATTTCAACTTGAAACTTCGTAGGCTTACTTCTTAAAACAAATAGGCAACCCATTTCGTAATTTCCCCAAAATCAAACCCAGGGGGTAAAATAGGGGATGAATATGTGTTTGAAAGTCCGTCAGTTTTGAAGTTAGGATCTTCAAATTTTGTATTTAGGCTGGCAATTGAAAATCAATATTTTCCTGTGTCAGCGTTTTTGACAATTCCACCCCTGAAGTGGTGAAAAGGGGGATGAAATGTTGTATCTGGAAAGTCCTTCATTTCATTTATTATTTAGGCTTGGTCGGAAAGTAAAACAAATAAGCAAACACATATTTCGTATTTTTTCGAAAATCAACCCCTTAGAGGTTAAATGGGTTAAATAAACCTAAAAATCAATACGGATGTCGTTATTAAGGTTTTATGGGATGACGATTGCAAAAATGGCATTTATTTTGATGTTTAACACGCTGAACATGATTCAACCCCTAAAAAGTTGAAATAGGGGTGAAATTTTGAATGAAAAATCAGGGGTTAAAATAGACATTTCAGTTTGAAACTTTGTAGGCTTACTTCTTAAAACAAATAGGCAACCCATTTCGTAGTTTTCCGAAAATTAAACCCAGGGGGTCAAAATAGGGTAAGTATAGAAACCTAAATCATCTTAAGTACCCTAAAAGTTCTTGGTACCTAAGCTACTCATTACTAACTTTTTGATTGTGAAACAGACACTTATTATTTATTAGCTTCCGCCCGCGACTTCGTCCGCGTGGACATTCGAGAAAATACTTAGGGGACCAATAACCAGGATAAAAAGTATTTTATGTTTTAATTTCATAAAAATCCGATCAGCCGTTTTTACGTGATTAGGCGGGTCCTCCCTCACCAAGTGAGCAGCCTCGTGCGAGGCCCGCCGTACGTGGCAAACGTCGACTCCACGACGTTATCACGCGGGAATGTGATATTTTTCCGGGATAAAAAGTAGCCTATGTTCCTATATTACAAAGTATCTGTGTCACAAATTTCAGCCAAACCCGTTTAGCCGATTTCGCTTGATTGAGTAACAAACATTCAAACATCCAAAACATCCAAACATTTCAACTTTCACATTTATAATATTAGTAGGATACTAGTAGGTAACACATTTCATAACTTGAATTCATAATTACTACGACAGTTACACCCGCGGGGTTCAGCAAATAATTTAACTAATTGATATCTATTGAGATAAAGACAAGTTACACGCACAGCTTTGAAAGCAACAACCATCTGAAGTCATTAAACTATCGTATTCAACTCCAATATAACCACGCTTATTAATACCAGCACCTTACTCCGTGGTTTTGCTCGAATTAGCAAACTAAGGCTGAGTTGCACCATCTTGATTTAACCTTAACTTTAACAGACACAAATTTATCTGACTATGGCATAACCTAGGTAGGTAACAATATTATGTAATAACACATAGTTCTACATTTAACCACTGACTCAAGATAAGTTTGTGCTGTTATAGTTACGGTTAAAGTAAGATGGTGCAACCCACCCTAAAACTGTTGTGTTAGCTAATGTTTGTTTCTTTACTTTTAACGAAGTTTGCTTGACAGGCATCTTTTTTATCCACAACGGGGTAGCACCTTCATTACAACTGATTTTAAGACTTGAAGGTGGAAGCATATTACTCCCGAAACCCTAAACCACTGAGGAACTAGCTATTTGAGCTATTTCTAACTGCCGGAACACAACAATGCTTATAAGATTGTTGTTATGGCGGCAGACTTAGATAAGATGGTGGTATGTATTCTGGCGGCTTTGAACAAGTACTACCACCAACCAAACCGAATACAATATGTATTGTACACCCATTATGAATCGAACCCGGGACCTCTGGATCTGATACCGGTGGTATGTACCACTAGGCCACAGAGGCGAAAATACTACTTACTCGGTCGTCAAATTTTCGTTAGGTCGTTAGTTATATTTTGTTACGGTGCCTGAAAAAAAACTGCCCATATGATTCATATGCCTTTCACTCAACACCGACGAGAAAATGCATTTTTATCTGCGGACTTTTCACAGCATGTCAAACATATTGTACAAAAAACCCTCATATGATTGTAGCTATACACAGTTATTTAATCTTCTAAACGATTCAACTACGATCTGACAAAAGGTAAGCAGGGAAAAAGTTTTGGCGTGTAATTAAACTACACGCCCTTAACGGAATAGGTCAACTTAACCTTTAACCCTATATATAAGATATATTTCATATGGTAATAAAATGCACATACATTTAATTATATAATATTTGCACGTTCTACAATAGTAAATTGGTACGTTTTATTTTCTGCGAGGCGTGAAGTAATGCTTGTGCTAATGAGAAGAAAATTATATTTAATAATACACAAACACATTTAACGAGAAAGCTATCCTACTAGAATATGAAAGAAAAACAAATGAAGGATCTACAACACAATACAATTTTATTTATAGAGCGCTATGAATTTATATTAAAACTTTTTCCTATAACACTTAATCAAACGCGACGTTATGAGTTCGGCATCAAAGGAGTTAATTAATAAAATTTCGATCTATATTCCCGTCGAAATAAACAAACTGACAGCAAATAAAACTCTTAATAACGTCGGAATGAGTCGCAAATGGCGTGACGCGACCCAGCTCAATCCGAAATGATCGAGCTGCCATTCGCGGTGATGGCCGAATACTTCGAAATCGGAGAAAAAAATAATAATTTTCGCATCGAATCCTATTTGACGTTCATACAATAACATCGACCTACGAGTGTGCGTGCTTCTACCAAGTAGTCTGTTGTACTGGTCATCAAATTTCCATCTTGAAATTAATTTGGAATTTTGGTTCGGTGTCGCAGTATACAATTCGGTCTCGCGGGAATCGCGTGCATTGGGTCATAAATTGGTGGTCTTTGTACTGTGGAATTGGTTTTTCTGAAAGTTCGATATAGGCACCGATTTTCAGTAAAAAGGGAAGTCCAGTTTAATATTGAAAGCAAAATTCGAGTGGAGTCAGGTCAAAGAATTGGCGCTCTTTAAAGCCGCGTAGACGGAAATACCAAAATGTATTGGACATCCATTGGTACTGTTGGTATTTGGTGGTTTAGTATTTTTTAATACAGTTGCTCAAAAACTGGCGTATTGCAGGGACGTATAGCGTTCGGGATGTGGGCTATTACTAGTGATGTACCGTGCCCGGGCACGTTCCCAAGGACTGGAAATTTTGCCGGCAGCGTTGCCGGCATTGTCCCAAAGTTCCCAGCAATATTCCCAAGCAGCATTTTGTAGATGAATATTTTACCATGCAAGACAATTTAAAATAAGACTTTAAAACTGTTTGAATATATTGAATTACGTAATAAATAGCCACCAACATCACAGGTAAGCACATATGAAATGAAAAACAGTTTGATATAAAATAGTCATACATTTTATTCAACAAACTAAGAAAACAAAACAAAATAATCTTGCCATAATTATTAACAAACTATAAAATTGTAAGACACAGAAGAAAAATACATTTTTTATTTATATAATTTAACAAAATGACAAAAAGTCTACTGGGAATTTTGGGCAATATTCCCAATGTGCCCGGAAATTTCCCGGGCACATTGGGAGTGGAAAATTGCCGGCAGTGGCAATATTCCCAGGCGTACATCACTAACTATTACACACTCGAACTTTTTCTTTACCTTTCCCGAACTCGTGCGTTTTCTTTCCCAACTGTCAAAATATTGTCTATTAAAAAGAAAAAACCAACCACGAAGTTTTTACTAAAAAGAATTCATAGATGTTTTTATGATTCATGCAAATATTTCTAAAAAGAAGCTACTAATTTGTTTCAATATCAGATTTAAAAGTAATTTTAATTATACTTACATTAAATTAATATTAGGATCGGCCAAATTAAATTTATGAATATAAAAAATAGGCTGTATGACCACAGATTACTAAATATGGTATGACGTGCACTATTTACTAGTATTTGCATAAAGGAGTTTGCGCAAGTAAGTGAAAAGAAAATGAGGGAACTTATTTCTTAATTTTCTAAATTAGTTTTTTCTGGTTTTTATTGTGGTAGGTACTTAGTATGGTGGAATTAGTGCAATAATGTGGCTTTAATAGAAAACGATGTGGTAAAAGAGAGAAATAAGGAAAGGCGCTCCTGTAGGATTCGGATTGCTTTTGTTAGGTTTCATTTCATTTCATCTCATTTAATTTTATTTTCATTTCATACCAATAAAAAAATTCTACTGAAGCCATGGCTGTATGATCATAGTTTCCTTTGCCAACCCAGAATGGGTGAAGAAAACAAAAAAAAGTCTGCTTATTTTCTTTTACGATTAGTTAGTTGAGTTTATTGTGTTTTATTATTTTATTAAATTGCTTCATTTTTTCGCAACTGTATTAAAAATAGTTGTTCAGTACACGTGCGGAACCGTCATTGCAACTTGTTCCGACTGTCAACCCTCACCTTCGGCTGCGCCTCGGCTCGGGTAGACATTTGTCGGAACTCTTTGCAATGACTGGCTTTCCGCACTTGTAATGAAATTTACTATTCCTTTCTTTAATACGTACGGCTGTTTGCAAATTGCCTTTTCCTTTTGAAAGATTTACCGCAGTAAAAATTTTGTAATTTGTGATTGACAAGAAAATACGTATGAAAAACGATGACAATTAAAAAAAAATGGATACTGTTTAAAATACAAAACAAAAAGGTTGATTGCAACAAAGGCTGTTGATTTGTACGAGTACGAGACGATACAAATGTTGCTTCGTAGTAATAATTGAAGTTGTTAACGTTCAAACATTTCAAGCCTTTCAAGTGTCCGATTGATTATATTATTATATTGTTACTTGTTTTTAGTTTTCTTGAGTAAAGGTATCATACATACTATTCTACATTAGTACTTAAAGATGGCGTAATCATCATGATCTGTTGAATATCCCCACTGTTAGGCCATAGGCCGCCATTATCTAAGAATGGATAAGGAGAATGGGCCATGCATGACCCACCGCATGGGACCAATGCAAACTGGTGGGTATTACTACCGGGACCAAAGGCTTAATATGCCTTTCGAAGCACGGAGGAGTAGGCTCGAGGTAACCAAATTTTGGTCACCCATCACGTGACCGATCATTGCAAACGTTGCATAAACGTTGGATCCTCTTAAAGAGGTACTGAAGACTTACAAAGACAATAACGTCATAAAGCAATGCTACTTAGTTTGTAACGCTAAAATTCGATTCTAAGGACTTTGCTTACAAACTGAATACAACACTAAGTATTTATATATATGTATTACAATACCTAGATGTTATAAAAAAGAACTAAACCTTCATCATAATCATCATTTCAGCCGTACGACGCCCACTGCTGGGCATAGACCTCCCCCAAGGATCTCCACAACTAAACATTAGTATAAAGTAAATATAAATATATAATAGTATTTTATTACATAACTTTTTAATTACGCATGCTAGCAATATTGTAACGAGGTTTTCAGTGAGATTTGTAATAATATTTTATCGTCAGTTTTGAATGATATTTTTACGGCTAGTTATTAATGATTTATCCGTAGTAAGGAAAGGCCTATCTCGTTCGAATAACTAAGCAAAACCTTGTTTTTTAAACTGTCTCACAAATATTTTCATGGAAAATAAGCTCTAGCAAGGCTATCTAAGAAAGGAAGAAAGAAAAATTATTTATTTGGGACATCACAAACGAAAAATTACATAAAATATCTCCTACTGAACATAGGTATGTATTGTAACCGATTGTTAGCCTTTGTTCCTAACCACTCACACGGCTCACACCAAACGAATCACTGTGTCAGAAATTCCCAACTAGTCACACGGAGAATCGTTGGGATAAATATATCAATCAGTCACAGAGATTCATTCGTTAAGAATTATTTTAATTTTATATTTCGACGAGCTACAGTTACAGTGTGATTGGTTGGAATTTGTTTCATACAATTTTGTCCCAGCGAGTCTCAATTTGACTGGTTGGGGATTTTTATCCGAAACAGTGCTAGTCGTTTGGTGTAAATGGTTCGGAACAAATCGTTAGTAGTCCCTGGTTTAAAGTAGGAAGTTGCAAATACTTGACAAAACGATCGATAGTTGCAAATTCTCAACGTAAACTTCATAGCTGCAGTCATTCAGGTACAATGGGTTGAGCACTACCCAGAGCATGGTACTTGGAAACTATGTTAACCCGTTGCATACATCAACCTGAACGGACAGTGGAATAGGTACTAAGTCTGTGCTTATGTACTGTTTTGGTTTCTACAAAAAGTAGGTATTAAGTAGTAAAAAGGAGCGTGTTACGCATTTCGTACTGAAAGAGTCCTCCTCGAGACGACAAAGCACGTTGCCAATACAATGGTCAGAAATTTAAAACCGAACAAAAGGAAATACCTAAATATAACCTACAGGTTGGAATTATTTCATGATAACTGGAGGGAAAGTACTCGAAATAATGAAGATAGCAAATTTCACTTAAAAGAAACGTTGCTTAATTTTTGACAAGAAACAAAACCACTTTTTTTAATTCGCCTTTTTCATTCAAAAGTACAATCGACTCGACTCGACAACGAATCCATGATGTTTTCATTGTTTTCCTTTTATTTAATTTATCATATTTCTTAGAGGTCCATATCAGTTACCCTATCGACTGATGTTGTAAAAGTACAGGTTGTTATTTTTTTTTAATTTTTGCCGTTTCGATTCCTGGGCGTAGCAAGCTTATTTTAAGAAATCTTCGAATGCAGCTTTTATTTATTTTTTTCAATAAAGGAATGTTTCCTTTGAGTTACAATTTTCTTTCGTCATTATTTCGAGTACCTACTTTCCCTCCAGATATCATAAAATAATTTGACCCTGTATATGGACATGTTTCTATGTTTCACGCCCAAGGTTGGTAACGCGTGACAGTCTACAGGTAACTCTATTTTTTGTTATGTGGTGGTGGCAAATACGGTGGCCAAGTAACAACCAATAGTTGCAAATTCTCAGCGTAAACTTCATGGCTCCAGTCATTCAGGTAGTATGGGATGAACACTCAGAGTCTACTTGCAAACTGTGTTAACTCGTTGCACACTTTCAACCTGAACGGTCAGTAGTACGGAGTAGTGTTTTAATAGACTTGAGTTTTTCAGTCCTAAATTCGAGACTCGACTCATTTTGCATTGCTAGAGACTATTAATATCGCGAGTCATACTCATGAATGATCCAATGGACTCCCATTGGATCATTTTAGTCTTTTCAGTTCTTTTAGTCTTTTCAGTCTTCAAAGTTTGAATCTGCAGTATTTACTTATTTGACTTGATTTCAGCTAAGGTAAGGACTCAACCACGAGTTCTCGTAGTTAAAACTAAAGTCTTTATAAAAGACTTGAAGGACTCTGACTCTAGTCTCGAAATAGAATTTAGTCTTTAAATTAATTTCAAATTCCTTATTCCTTAGCGCTTATGTTTTGTCTTTGTTACTGTCTAAAGTATAGTAGGTAGCCGAACACAATGAAGAGGTAAAAAGTTGCGTTTATGCCCAAAAGGAGTATCGCCTCAAAAAGAGGCACGTAGCTATGGCAACGTGAGAAATTTCAAAACTGTACAAACAGAAATGTGTACATGAGAGATTTTCTGCCAGCAAATAAAAAAAAAGTTTATTTATTAGCTCGATAGATGGCGCTGACCAGACATGTATCTCATCTGATCTGACCTACACTTGTATTTCAAAGTTGTGCAAGAAGGTGCAAGGCCAAAAAAAAGTTGAAGTTGACGGAAGAAAATAAATGTCAAATAATTATATTCCTCTTGTTTTGCGTTGCAATACATACCATACCGACCATACCGCGAGTTGTAGATAAGCCTTTTTAGTCCTGCAAATGATTTTTTTCCTTCTGGAAGTGTTTTTTTTTAAATTGACCGTCTTAACGTAGACTCCTTGCCAGAAAGTATTTTTTTTTAATTTTTTAATTTTATTTTATTTGGGGAGCTTACAGCATCATTTACAATACATCTTATTATGTAGATACTTATAAGCTAATTACAAGCTACCGCATATAAAAGCAGACTGAAATTTACAATTAAAATAACAGTAAACAAAAACTAACTCTGCATTAATTCAGTAGTTAAAATTGTTTTAACCTGTCTTACGCTAGTACAAAAAATATCGAAGCTGTTATCTGAGCAGATCTTATTGAAAAAGCCACATGATCTTGGTATAAAACTATTCATTCTATAGTTGGTATGAGCGAAGGGAGTGCGAAGCAACATACTTCTATGGCGCAATCTATTATTTGGTGCCTTTAATTGAAGTTTGCTAAGAAGCTCCGGACAGTCCAGTTTATTTTGAGCGATCTTTAAAAGAGAGCACACGTCAGCAATGTTTCTTCGTAAAAAAAGAGGTAAAAGATGAAAAGATGAGCAATGTTGCTCATAGGCATCATATGATATACGAAACTTTCCGCAAAGGTAACGAACGAATTTCCTTTGTATTTTCTCGATACTATCAATATGAATGTCATAATTAGGGTTCCAAATTTGGGAAGCGTACTCTAGGTGACTCCGAACATAGGCACAATATATTATTTTTATAGTTTTCATATTTCTAAATGGCTTAGACGATCGAATTACAAATCCAAGAGCCTTGTAAGATTTATCAACGACATGTTCAATATGCTTATCAAAAAAAGCAGACCCATGTCTGATGAATGCCATCTGTTGAGTTTTTTGGAACTAACTTTTTTCTTTTTTAATCATATGTCAGAAAATCCATCATTGCTTCTGTAAGTAGTTTGTGAAAGTGTTTGGCGTCGTGTGGCAGCCAACTTCTTACTAGCTAAGAATTAATATCTATCTTGTGCTCAATGTTTAGATCGATTAATAGTTGCAAATTCCCTCCGTAAACTTCATAGCTGCAGTCATTGAGGTACAATGGGTGAGCATACTTGGAAACTGTGTTAACCCGTTGCATACATCAACCTGGGTGCTTACCATCAACTCTTATTACGGTTTTGTTTAGGAACCTAAACTGATCTGCTTCGCTTATTCGTACCACGACAGCTTAATATCAATGACAGCGATTCAGTGATCGATCAATGACATTTCACAGCCGCTAAGCTGTCAGAAACTCTTATTTGACTTATAACCCGGTCGATTTAACATGTCACCTGCAGGTTATACCCGTCCCTCTCACTCTCCGGGCATGACAGAATCGAGTGAAAGAGACGGGTAGAAGAAAAAGGACACAAATCGTTCGGTCATTAACATTTAGCAATTCATTTGCGATCCAGTTTTTAGAAGGTCAGAGTACGAAAGAAAGCGATTCATTTTAGGAACCTATTCTGAATCGCGCTATTTTTGAATCGCTGTCATAAAGTTGATGGTAGGCACCCTGGACGGACAGTAATTTGGAATGCTCAGTCAGCGCTTATGGGGAACAACGTGATGTGAATTGAACTGTGATTATGCGAAATGCGCTTTGAAGGCAAAGTAGATAATGATGTTTGAGTAGCTCAGATTTTCTGTTAATTTTGTCGTGAACAATTTATGTACGATCACATAATGTGCATTGTGAATAAGTAAAATTAATTTAATGTCAGAATATTGCAGGAGTTTTGTTCGGAAGTTATCGCGCTATTTTAAATTTAACCACCAAAAGAGATCCGGTGGTATGTCTTCTAATTTTAACCCATTGACGCCTGACCTATTCATGTCTAGGCTTAAAAATAATTGAGATGCCCAACAAATATCCAAATAAATTTTTTAAGTAAATTATGTACTTATTTAGTAATTTAAAATAAAAAAAATATATTTTGCTTTCTATTATGTTCTAAACACTTGACCTGACAACCTTCTTCGAATAGAAAGAAGTCACCGAATATAGATATATTATGGTAATGGTCATATATAAATAGGCTAAAGGGATTTTTAAATTTTGTTAATTTAATTTTTAAACTAAATGTTCCAAGAAATTTAACTACCAGATACAATTTGCATTGATATCCGTTAAAAAAATTAAAACAAAATATGTTATTTTAAATCAAAGAACTTACTTCAACTAAACTATACAAGGTACGGTCTACTTTAAACGAAAAGGTTAAAGTATTAGCCTTTTTATCAAGTCTTTGTACAATTAAGCATTAAAGTCTTCGTTAATTAACTTCTCGGAACTCGTTACTTGGATCTTATCTTTACGGCAATCCAGGGGATAAAAATTATATTGTTTTCTAATACAGCTGTTCCAAGAAAATATACTTATGTCCTAATTGGTAATTTATTAGTCTGCTGTTTACGTGACTATTAGCATTATTATAAACTCGTGACTCTGTGGTTTTACCCTCATGGTACATACCCGTTCCCGTGGGAGTATCGGGATAAAGTGCAGCAGCCTTTAAACTTAGGAAGAAGTGAATTTCTTATAGTGAAAGAAATTTTTAAATCGTTCGAGTAATTTTTAAGTTCATCCATTACATTAAAAACAAACGAATAATCAAATTATTCCACTTATAATATTATTACTCGCGCAGTTCCCGATCCCATGGAAATATCGGAATAAAATATATCATATGGCACTCGGGAATAATGTAGCATTCTTTCTACTGGTGAAATATACAATATCTGTATAGATTCAAGTATATAGATTATAGTATATATTAAAGATAGAACTATTAGACGTTTTTGAACAAAAAAGCATTTGCGGACTTACTTTTAGGGATAGACTTAGAACCTTAACAAAGTAAGCCACGAGATGCTACAAGTTTTTGAAAATATCTCAATACGATTACAATAAAATATTGCATTATATTTCCGAAACAATTTAAGCACCTACCTTAATTAGTCTGTGAACACGTATTTTAATGCATAAAGTAAAATTATATTCCAAAGTGGACACTGCCCAGACAGTCAGATGCGTTCCTAAGTTCCCGCAGTTTTTATCACTGCATTCCAGCTCTTTGTGTCTTGAACATTTTCCTGCAGCAAACTGCAGTTCACATTTAGTGTTCTGTGAAAATAGCAAGTATATCACTCTCACAATCTTGAAAGGATGCAAAAACTTAGCTGTAGAAATGTTTGAAGCTTTACAAATAGAACTTAAATTGAATTAAATTTTGTACTAAATGAGTTTTTTATATCTACTTTTGTTTCATGAACTTCATTTATAATTGTTGTGTTTAGAAGTAACGTAATATTATAGAAAAAAAACAACGTTTTTTACAACACTTTTATTAGCTTCACTTGTAACTAAGTCACAATGTAAGAAAATCTTGGAGTTCAATTTTAACCTAGTTCTAATTGTCGTATTGATTTGAAACTTTGCAAGTCTATATGAATCCGATGACAATACAATAATTTGCTACCATCGAACTGATCTGATGATGGAGTCAAGAGGTGGGCAATAGAACTCTTCAATGGCTGCTAGGAAACCCCTCGAGTTTAGGCTCCGTTGTTTCGTTCTGACGAGACCTATTCGCTACACTTGGTGGTGAGGGTCTGATGATGGAGCAGGAAAGAAGCCAGTGACAATTCTTAATGACCAATAGGAAATACCTCGAGTTTGTGCTCATTTGTTTCGTTCAGACGAGACCTATTCGCTACACTTGGTGGCGAGGGTCTGATGATGAAGCTGGGAGGAAGCCGCAGTGGCACTCCTTAATGGCCAATAGGAAACCCTTCGAGTTCTAGCTCATTTGTTACGTTCTGATGTGACCTATTTGCTACACTTGGTGGTGTGGGTCTGATGATGGAGCAAGGAGGAGGTCAGTGGCACTCCTTAATTACAACTAGGAAACCCCTCGAGTTTGGGCTCATTTGTTTCGTTCTGATGAGACATATTCGCTACACTTGGTGGTGAGGGTCTGATGATGGAGTAAGGAGGAAGTAAGGGTTCGGCTCGCGCATCTGGTAACTAATAGATTCCACTTGAATTTGTAAAACTAAATACATACAATCACGCCTTTGAGTTATAATTTTTACGGGGTGGGCAGACACATGAATGGACTGTGAAATCGATTACCATCCTCATCCATAGCTTGCCATTTGTTAAACTAAAATGTAAAAAATAAATATGTAGTTTAAAAAACTATAAAAACACACTTTTATAGGAACAGACTGAAAATACAAAATAACCGTCTATTCAGTACCTAACTGAAATTAAAAAGCGTGGTGCGCCCTTTGCAAAGCATGCATTCAAGTAAGTACTTAATATTGACAACGCGCACCACGCTTTTTAATTTCAGTTAGGTACTGAATAGACGGTTATTTTGTATTTTCAGTCTGTTCCTATAAAAGTGTGTTTTTATAGTTTTTTAAACTACATATTTTTTAATCTGTTTTTACTTCCAATTGACCGTAGTTAAGCGTTATAGTTATATTTACTTAAGCTAAGAGTTCTGTTTAATCTACGATTTAGCTGAACTCTAGATAATTTTTTTTCTAATCCTCAATACAGGTCCTTTGAATACAGGTAAATTACTTAATCCTACTTAATATTATAAATGTGAAAGTTTATATGTTTGAATGTTTGGATGTTTAGATGTTTGGATGTTTGTATGTTTGTAACTCAATCACGCCAAAACGGCTGAACGGATTTGGCTGAAATTTGGCACACTGATACTTTGTAGCCTGGAGAGGAACATAGGCTACTTTTTATTCCGGAAAAATGTCACATTCCCGCGGGATAACGACGTGTAGTACACGCGGGCGACGCCGCGGGCGGAAAGCTAGTTACTTATAAAACTGTAAAACTACATATTATATTTATTAATTGCATCTAGTTGTATACAAAGGTGTTACATAAATTGTTAGGTCATAAACAAAAGCCCTGTAAAGGCCAAACTACCCATCACTACCCATTTTTAACTACAGATAAATTTTTAGATCGGTTTAATCATCTCTACAAATTGTTATACCCATTTGATAAAATGTGAGGTGCGGCTCAATTCTTTTTTTCTGCATTTATGCGTTTTCTCACAACTAAAAGTTCTCAGGTTATTATTAAAACCACGGTGTGTATGTAGTTTTTACGTTCCCTTTATACTTACTTTCACAAAATGCTTTAAAACGTTTACTCATTATTAACAAAAAGGTAGCGATAAGCTAACATCAGACCACGTCTTACGTCTGCTATGTGTTCAGAAATGTAGATTTTATTGGCTGCGCTTTAATAAAAACGCCAGCTTTCTGGAGCTGTTGGACCTGTAAAGATTACGTAGGGTTGAACGCTTTGAAATAATATTCAAGGAATGTTCAGAAGTTGGTCAGTGTTTGGGAAGCTCCGACATATATTCGCGTCCGAAATACCTCAATGTCTCAAGACGAAAGTCTTTGACCAGTGTGTGTTGCCAGTAATGACCTATGGAAGTGAGACGTGGTCTTTTACTATGGGTCTCATAAGAAGGCTCAAAGTCACCCAGCGAGCAATGGAGAGAGCGATGCTTGGTATTTCCCTGCTCGATCGAATCAGAAATGATGAGATCCACAGGAGAACTAAAACAACCGACATCGCTCGAAGGATTGCATCATTGAAGTGGCAGTGGGCGGGACACATAGCGCGGAGAACCGATGGCCGTTGGGGCGGAAAGGTTCTCGAATGGCGACCGCGTACCGGACGACGTTCCGTGGGCAGGCCCCCTACAAGGTGGACCGACGATCAAGATCGCGGGAAGCCGCTGGATGCGGGCAGCGCACGACCGATCGTTGTGGAGATCCTTGGGGGAGGCCTATGCCCAGCAGTGGGCGTCGTTCGGCTGACATGTTGATGATGATGATGATGTTCAGAAGTTTGTAACATACCTACGTATTCGCGTACATACGTCTCAGTTGCAGAAAATGATCAACACCTATCTACCCCCTTATTCCTCGTACAATACCAAGTTTGATTACTGGCTTTCTACAAGGAAAAATAATTCTTCCTAGCTTACCCGGTTTTCAAATGGGAATTATTTTTCCTGGTAGAAAACCGTAATTTTATTTAGTTTTCTACGAAGAATTTTTTTTCTTCTTAGCTTACCCAGTTATCAGAGGAGAATTTTTTTTTCCTCGTAGAAAGTTGTAAATTCAATCAAAGCTTTGTACGTGTTGTGCGTTCTACGAAAAAGAATTTTCCCTTCGTAGCCATTAGATCAGTATATCAGAAAGACCGAATAATTATTCATTTTTTATTATTTACTTAGAGTAATTTTAATTTTAGAGGGAACAACAGTTTTATTTTATTTAATTACTAGCGGCCGCCCGCGGTTTCACCCACGTGGTTCTCGTTTCCCTAGGAATATAAGGATAAAAAGTAGCCTAAGTTATTCATTATTACATCAGCTACCTGCCACTGAAAGTCCCGTCAAAATCGGATCAGCCGTTTCAGAGATTAGCCGGAACAAACAGACAGACAGACAGGCAAAAATTGTAAAAAATGATATTTTGGTATATGTACCGTATATAACAATATACTTAATCATATTATTATGCATGTAAGTAGTAAAAATCAGTTATTTTAATATTGCAAACAGACACTCCAATTTTATTTATTTGTATAGATATAGATCTAATAGTAAAGAGGTTATTTAAATATTTACTTTTTTGCGTTCACAATTTAATTTTTATCATTGAAGAATTGAAAATGAAATACATATTTTAGAAAAACATCGACCCGTCTCACAACCAGCTCCGATGGAACGGTAGGTTGGATCTAATGGCTAAGTAGGAAAAATTCTTAGAACAACACGTACAAAGCTATAATTGAATTCACAGCTTTCTACGAGGAAAAAAAAATTCTCCTATGATAACTGGGTAAGCTAAGAAGAAAAAAAAATTCGTAGAAAACTTAATAAAATTACGGTTTTCTACCAGGAAAATAAAATTCCCATTTGAAAACCGGGTAAGCTAGGAAGAATTATTTTTCCTTGTAGAAAGCCAGTTATCAAACTTGGTAATGTACGAGGAATAAGGGTATCTACCTATCTACATAGTGCATCATAGGCAGCTGTATGAAAATTATTTTTAAGAGGCAAAGGGTATGAAATTCCAAAGGGTTTCATTTAAGGATGATCACTAGAATTGTTTTAAGTAGTTACATAGACATACGAGTGTACATACTGTATTACGAGTAGCTGAGGTTTTTGAATGCTATATCTTAAACTTAAAGCTGAAAGCCCTAGGCAATGCAGAAAATATATTTGCGTCGCGTTGAGTTTTTATTTCCTCATTTGATATACGATTGGTTCTGAATCCCGGATTTTGACTTAATAATAAATAAAAAAAGGAGAATTTAATGCCCCACATTCAGGACATTGAGTTATATGAAAAACTCTGAAAAGAGTTTGTTTGTTTTAGAAAATATTTATCTTCCAATATTATTTTGCATTAGATACCTTTTTCTCGTGCTAATCTTGATAATAGTAGATTGTACAACAAGTGCATAAAACATACCATTTTACCCGAGACGTATATATCCACCCGAGCCGTAGGCGAGGATGGATAGTCAATTCGAGGGTAAAATGGGTTTTATGTACGAGTTATACACTCTGCTTTTCACTTCGAGTGTGAGGAAAATAAATTACAATATTGCAAAAAAGAAAAAATAAAGACTTCGCCATATTGGCGGGAAAACTTTCTTTTTCTTTTTTTTTATACGTGGAAGTGGCAGCACAGTGCCTTAGCATAGATCGTAGTCCATAATGCTCTTGAAATACTTATTTCTTACATAACTCATTAATTTTGCCTAGTTTTATTTATTTAGTAATTTTACATGGATTATGTACAAAATTTAAGAAACAAAATGAAACAACAAGTTTATTTAACGAAGTTTAATTGCGTTTGTGACTGTTTACCTGACGACCTTTGTCTTAGAGTCTGTGACATAGACGAAGATTTTACTTTATGCACTAGAGCATAAAAAGCGATTTTATGCAGCCTATACCCAACATAAACACGAACTTTACGAGCATGAGAAGTGAAAAGTAAATTGTTATTACTTTTTCGATGGCGAAAATTGTGATAAGTATAATTGATAAAATAACAGTAATTAATAACTTCCAACTTCAGTATGATTTTTAACAAATTATTATGCTATTTACATTTTTACTTTTTTGCATTTACAATGCATTTTTTTTATTGAAAAGTTATCTTCACATTGATGAAATTAACGCTGGCTATACAGCGCAGTAGTATTGCATAAATTCGACGCTTCTCGTAACGACTCCGTAGCTCAGAGGTAAGAGCAGTCGCCCGGATAGCGAAAGGTCGTGAGTTCGAGTCCCATCGGAGATGGTTGTAAGACGAGTCGATTTTTTCTAATATACTTTATTTTAAATTTTTCATAATAAAAATTGCATTGTGAATGCAAAAAAGAAAAATGAAAATAACTTGCAATAGTAATTTCATCTTTAGCGATTGTCAAATATCTGGAAAGGTATTTCTTTCGCGTGTGATGGTAGTAATATCTTCACATTGATGAAATTAACGGTGGCTATAAAGCGCGTAAGAAGTATTTGATAAATTCGACGCTTCTCGTAACGACTCCGTAGCACAGAGGTAAGAGCAGTCACCCGGATAGCGAAAGGTCGTGGGTTCGAGTCCCATCGGAGCTGATTGTGAGACGGGTCGATTTTTTCTAAAATACTTCGTTTTAAATTTTTCAATAATAAAAATTGCATTGTGAATGCAAAAAAGTAAAAATTTAAATAACTTGCAATAGAAATTTCATCTTTAGCGATTGTCAAATATCTGGAAAGGATTTTTTTTTGGGTAGTAATATCTTCACATTGATGAAATTAACGCTGCTGGCTAAACAGCGCGTAAGAAGTATTGGATAAATTCGAGGCTTCTCGTAATGACTCCGTAGCACAGAGGTAAGAGCAGTCGCCCGGATAGCGAAAGGTCGTAGGTTCGAGTCCCATCGGAGCTGGTTGTGAGACGAGTCGATTTTTTCTAAAATACTTCATTTTCAATTTTTCCATAATTTTTATGTACAAAATGTATAGGACAAATTGCCCTTGCCATTAGATTTTCAGACGGGATTCGAAGCCGCACCCTAGAAATCTTTTTCACACACAGACACACTTACTAAGTCTTGAGTAAGTGTGTGTAAAAAACAGCTTGGACCGGATTTCCAACGGTGGTGGTTTCGAATCCAGTCCTAAAATATACTTGCTAGCGAGGCTGGTGTTTTTTTCTATTAAAATATTTTTTTCTTATAGGTATATCTAACAGTGGCAGTGTTACAGTAACGATATTCGATCCTTTCCATCTAAAAAGCATCGGAAAAGGTGTTATTGTTAGTAATGAAATTCGAAATCCATACAGCCAGAATTGCCAAGCAAATTAAAAGGCATTCCTCACTAGCGCATATCTCGCTGGAACATTACAGACCTAACGCGGAGCTTCAAAGTGTCTGGCGCTGGATGCAAATGTGACAACCGTTTTGAAATCATATGCCGGAGCGAGAGGGAAATTGCCGATGCTGCGAACGGTTCGGAGGTTGCTCGCTCGAATTGCTGCCAGACGAGATGTGACGTGTCGTTAAGGCGCTACTCGGAAAAAGTATGGACTCTTTGATATAAAACTATAGGACGGTTAGAGTTGTTATAAATCTGGTAATAAGATATATATTTCTTCATACCTTTATCCAGAATCGTATAGTTTCAGAAACAATGATTTTGGCTCGACACTTTTTATTTTCAAAAATACCTCTAAAAAATAAGAAATATCAAGATTATTCTTAAATGGGGATACATATACTATTAAAAATTGGTTTAATTAGTGGACACCAATGATATTTAGGATCGTATAGAAGCATTTTTTTAAAAATCGCTATAGTTTTTGAATACGAAGTGATTTTGTGTTTTTTTGCGTAATCGGCAAAATAGGTCTCGCTCCCACGCGCGTCGTTTTCTCATTGCTATCTCGCTTTAGCATAATTTTTCCGAGTATCGCCTTAATGAAATCGAGTTTTGACATTGTGTTTTGAATGAAAAGTTTGTAACTGAGACAGTATGTAGTCCTGTAGGTACCTACGCATAGGGAGGTTAGGAGTTTCGTGAGTTTCATTTAGATGATGTTTTGAAAGGGTTAGTTCGATATTGATTTGTGGAAATGTTAGGTAATTTCTTCTGGTGCTTCATTAGTCATTGGTATAAAGATTTTTATCAAATTTCATCAAAGCGTTTGAAGGTGGATGCAAATGTGACAATTGTTTTGAAATCATATGACGTTGAGAGAGGGACTTTGCCGATGCTGTGAACGGTTCAGCCCCCCTAGTATGACCATCAAAATTCGATATGATATGATAAGTTATCCGGTTTAACTGTCAAAAGACTATGGGTTTTGACGTTTGAATGTCGATAAGTCGCTCTATCATGCGATTCATATCACGTTTTGGGTGGTCATGCTAGGCTTACAGGTGTTGCTCGCTCGTGAGTTGTTGCCTGACAAAATGTGAAGTGTCGTTAATTAAATTGAGCTCTGAAATTGTGTTTTGAATTACAGTTAGTTACTGAGACACGAAAGTAGGTAGGTACAGTGAGTTTTGGAGGACAATGACATCGGTGTGTTTTATGAGTTTAATTTAGATGAAGTTTGGAACGGCTAGTTTGTTTTATTCCGTAAAAACATCACATTCCTGTTGGGCTAACGTCGTACTTACTCCACGCGGACGAAGCCGCGAGCGAAAGGCTATTTTCGATATAGCTCTGATGTTATATTATTTTGTCGATAATGTATGTATTTACAAACAAAAAAGTATTTAAGTATATATTTATCCGTTATCAAGTTTTCCATGATACAGTTTCTTAATGAAATTAAAATGGGCTTAGATAATTGGTGTGGATGTAAGAAGTTATTTATTTATTATTTATTTATTTATAATATAACATGTGAAATAAATAATATGTATTAATAAATTATTAATTATATTAATTAATTAATAATAAATAATATGTATTAATAATTTATTAATAAAAAA
This sequence comes from Crambus lathoniellus, assembly GCA_949710035.1. Lineage (NCBI taxonomy): Eukaryota > Metazoa > Arthropoda > Insecta > Lepidoptera > Crambidae > Crambus > Crambus lathoniellus. Next base: position 21,638,163 of record OX453306.1, read on the forward strand.
ATAATAAATAATATGTGAAAACGTTATCGCCGTTTGTATAGAGACCATTTGCTACACACTCCTCTTAATGAATGATGTGAAGGATGAAATATTAAGTTTTTAGTTTGTTTTGAATTACTTAGGTAGTATGAAGTACGTAGGTAGTATTTGTACGGGGGAGGCCTATGCCCAGCAGTGGGCGTCGCGTCGTTCGGCTGACATGATGATGATGACGTGGGTAGTAAAATAGGTAGGCTCTTTTTACTTATAAATTAATCTATTATCTTTATAAATTTACTAGCTGACCCGGCAAACGTTGTTTTGCCATATCAATTTTATTGGACACGAACTTCGTATCACCTGCCTGACACAAATGTCACTTATTAAAAAAAAAACCTAATCGGCAAAAATGTCAGTGATTAGATTACATACCCTTTGACATACCTTCTCTTTGGAAGCGGGAAGCGGCTAAGAAATGACAGTTGTGTGAAGTATGACAGTTTAACGGTTTTCTATACAAAATTACCATTTTTATTTTATAATTTTCCTGGATAAAAAGTAGCCTATGTTACTCCCCAGCTCTCAAATTATCTCCATACCGAAAATCTCGTCGATCCGTTGCTCCGTTTTGACGTGAAAGACGGACAAACAAACAAACAAACACACTTTCACATTTATAATATTAGTATGGACTAGTCTGGATTTATTTAATCACTTTTTATAAAAGATTTTAACGGACTTACTTTTAGTCTGGAACTTACTATTTCATACTATGGTTTTTCTTATTTTTGTTTCTCTTCGTACTAAACCATTTGGGGCCTTTTCTTTGGAAACGTACGCTTTACCGTCGTCAGTAAACAATCTGTATGCGTTTCACACGTATATTTAGAGATTAAACGAACTTACCTGAAGTGAAGTTCTATCTTAATTATACGAAGGCTTCGTCCGAAGAGATTAGCTTGATTTAACACTTGTAGTACGCCCTAGTAATCGCCAATTTCACACTATATTGAGAATATACCTACTTATAAATTAAAAAAGTAATAAAAGAAAATTATTATTTTTTAAATTTCAAAAGTGGGTAGTCAACACCGATCTGGCTCAAGCGCCCATCATAGCTGTCATTTAGTTTAGAGTATTATATTTTTCGAATCATATAGGGGAGTAGTTAATAACTTTTGGGAGGGAGGGAAGCTAATCTCTTCGGACGAAGCCTTCGTATAATTAAGATAGAACTTCACTTCAGGTAAGTTCGTTTAATCTCTAATTATACTTCATGCTTCGTCCTCAAGATTAGCTTGATTTAACACTTGTAGACGTTTAGAGACTAAGTGTTCGAAAAATATGCAAAAATTGTAATATATAGGCTACTGAATAATATAGATTGAAATTATAACTTAACTTATACTATCTTGCTTCTTTATTTTCTCAACATAGAAACAAAAAGCAATAAAAAAGTATTATTTCTTACATAAAAAATCAACATCGCTTATGAAATAAACGAAAAATATTTTGATTAAGCACTCAAAACAGTGGTGCCAAATTTTTTATCACAATTGCTGTTTACTGGCCTGTTATAAAATTTGGCAAACGTATGTGATTCTGAAAACCAACCTGCAGTTTTATAATCTGGTCTATGCTAAAACCTAAATTTTGCGCAGCTGACGTAGCAGCATACCGGGTATTATGCGCAGTGAACGTAGAAATATCAATTCCACTTAAATGTAACGTATTTTTTATCCATTTGAATAAGGTTTGTGACGTAACAGGCTTATATGGCTTTCGGTAACTAATAAATAAATTGTCGGAATCAGGACAGAGAAACATTTTCATTTCAAGGTAAGTAATCAAAACTCTTGCAGGACAAATACTTGGCATTTCGTTATAGAATGGTATAACGAGCAATGTGTTTTTATATATATATATATATATATATATATTTACATCCTACAATCTTTTTGGCATCATGCACGTCGTGCATCATTACGACGTCCCCCAGTTCCCCTTACCTTTTTTAACATGTCTTAATGAATATTGCTTAGTTTTTTGATTTCCAGCTAAGTGGGATACGTCATTATCCGATAATTTTATTTTTCGCCATATTCGTCTTGCAGTCATGCACCAACATTTTTAACTCCGAACCATGGTGAGACATTATTGGCATCCCAGATATATTGATCGTAATTTACCTATGACATCGATTATTTAACGTCCTCACAGGATGCACGGTATTTGGGAATGCGACGTTGCCAGCTTTGGGTTTTTATCTCTTTCTTTACCTATCGCTTGTCTGTAGTACACAGTTTTAACATTTAATTTGCTCCAATATTCGTAAGCTCTATGCATATACGGATGCCCCATATGTTATAATATGAATTTACAAGTCTACTTTATTATTATCCAATAATTTTTGTTAAAAGTCTGTAGTTTTTCAATGAGCATAGATGAATGGATAGAATGGTAAAATATGTGCATCTTTCACGCAACACTTACTATTTGAGGCGGTATTATGTGGCTGCAAACTACCTACCATTTTATTATAAAGTACCTATAAGAAAATGAAAAAACTGGGAACAGTACTTTCATCTTACAGTTGGTAGCTTGCAGCCACATAGTACCGCTTCGAATAGTACCGTATTCCTGCAATCAAGATCGCCAGGATATTGAACGTCCGTATATGGCTATTGAACGTCCGTATACAGCTATTGGGCGTCCGTATATGGCTATTGGGCGTCCGTATATAGCTTTTGGGCGTCGGTATATTTAATTTTATTTCTATTTAATTTTATTTCTTTATTTGGGACAAGCGGACCCGGCAAACGTTGTTTTGCCATATAAATTTTATTGGACATGAACTTCGTATTACCAAAATCTGCCTGCCATAAATGCCACTTATTAAAAATAGGTAATCCAAAGAGACAAAAACGTCACTGATTACATACTCTTTGACATACCTACTCTTTGGAAGCGGCTATGTTGGAAATGACAGTTGTGTAAAGTACGACAGTTTAACGATTGCATTTACAAAATTACCATATTTATTTTAAAATTTTCCTGAATAAAAAGTAGCCTATGTTACTCTCCAGCTCTCAAATTATCCCCATACCGAAAATCTAGTCGATCCGCTGCTCCGTTTTGACGTGAAAGACGGACAAACAAACAAACAAACAAACAAATAAACAAACAAACAAACACACTTTCACATTTATAATATTAGTATGGATATTAGTATGGATAACAAACAGTTATCACTAAAAAAATATTACAATAAATGAAATTATCTATAACTAAAGTTTTATAAAAGTGCAACCCACATAATACCGCTTTGAATAGTACCGTATTCCTGCAATCAAGATCGCCAGGCTATTGAGCGTCCGTATATGGCTATTGAACGTCCGTATACAGATATTGGGCGTCCTTATATGGCTATTGAACGTCCGTATACAGCTATTGGGCGTCCGTACAAAGTACAAAGCTTTACATCAGTTTTTTATTATTATATGAAATTTGGTTCCGTCTCGGTCGCCCAATAGCTATATACGGAAGCCCAATAGCCATATACGGACGCCTAATATATGTATACGGACGTTCAATAGCCATATACGGTACTATTCAAAGCGGTATTATGTGGCTGCAAGCTATCAACTTTAAGATGATAGCACTGTTCCCATTTTTTCATTTTATTATAAGTACTTTATAATTAAATGGTAGTTTGTAGTCACATAGTACCGCCTCGAATAGTACCGTATTCTTGCAATTAAAATCGCCAGGCTATTGAACGTCTGTATATAGCTATTGAACGACCGTATACAGCTATTGGGCGTCCGTATATGGCTATTGAACGTCCGTATACAGCTTTTGGGCATCCGTACAAAGTACAAAGCTTTACATCAGTTTTTTTATTATAAATATGAAATTTTGTTCCGTCGGTCGCCCGGGTCTGTAGCCACGGATCACGGTATCAGATTGAATTAGCCACGGATCACGGCGAGTTGTATCCACCGATACCGTGATCCGTTTCCAACAAGAAAAATATTAATATTTTTACCCACAGATCACGGTATCAGTACAGTAGCTACAAGAAATAAATTATATTAATTTTGGAAACAGATCACAGTGTTCAGAGACAAGTAATAAAGTATTTTATTTTTAAAAACTGATATTATTTTTATTTCATTTGCCAAATTAAAATAAGTTGTAATTTTAAAAAATAAATAGATGTAAACGCATTTACTATACTTCTCACTCTCTCAAGCGTCTTCAATACTTCCTTCCTTTCAAAACAAAATTGCTGCTGGCGCAATCTTTCCTCCTTCCACTTCTCGACTACGCCGATGTTTGCTATCTGGATTCTGGACGTGACAGAAGAACAGCTGAACAAGTTGGAGCGCCTTCAATATCTGGCAATACGATTTATTTTTAGATTACGAAAATATGACCATGTGTCATCATTTCGTCATCAACTCAAGTGGCTTCCAGTTCGACTTCGCCGTGATATGCACATCCTTAGCACCCTATATAATATCTTCAATGACCCGAACTTGCCCCAGTAACTTGTTTCCCGCTTCCAAATGATTCCTCCTTACTAGGCGGCCTTGTACCACGAAGATGCTTGAGCTTCTAGGTAGAAGCATTACCAACTTTCTCTATAATTCCTTTACCGTTAGAGCTACACTGCTCTGGAACAAACTCCCGACAAACATCCATATATACGTCTCGGGTAAAATGGTACGTTTTATGCACCTGTTGTACAATCTACTATTTTAGAACAGTTGTCACATCCCTAAAAATCATCAGATAACATTTTAAAATCATCACGTATGTTATTATATTTATTTCTTTATCTGTGCACTGTGATCAGTTTCCAAAAGTAATATAATTTATTTCTTGTAGCTACGGATACCGTGATCTGTAGGTACAAATATTAATCTTTTTTTATTGGAAACGGATCACGGTATCGGTGGATATGTCGCAGGCGGATGGTTAAGTATGGCAGCATGTACCCCTCGGAAGTCCTGTAGAACACGTGATAGGTTAGAAATTTAAGGCGATCGCGAAGCGCAGCGAAGCGATCGTCTTAAATTTCTTGGTTATTTTTTTTTGTGACTCCGTCAACTTATGGGAAGATAAAATAACTTACGGAAAAAATCATCGGCCTAGGCGTTTAATTGAATGGCGGATTCAACCAGTTGGCTGCGACATATACAACTCGCCGTGATCCGTGGCTAATTCAATCTGATACCGTGATCCATGGCTACAGGCCTGGTCGCCCAATAGCTATATACGGACGCCCAATAGCCATATGGGTCAGGCCGTAGATTTTGCCACAAATAGCGCAATGGTGACGCAAAATTTTCTACGAGTCGGTCGCACAAAGTGGTGCAAAATGGTAGCGCAAAATTATTAAGGAGCACGTACATTAATGTGATTTTATTTAACAAACATGTACTAACAAGAGGTATTGCATCAAACTAGAAAAAGAAACACGATGTTGGTATGTAAGTATGTTTAATTAATAATTAACAATAATGTACCTATGAGTAATTCTTTTTTATATATTGCGCACAATGAAAAGTTAAACAGGATGACAAAAACTAGTAAGTACCTATGTATGATTTGTTCAATTTACAAAAAAAATACATTTAATTTGTTAGATGGAGGTATTTGGTATTATTCATTATTAATTATATAAATATAATACAACTTTAAAATTTATTTCAACTCTTTTCAATGTTTGAGAGTCCATTACTTTAACTCTAGCAACAACCTGCTTGAAGTATCACTTTTAAAAGAACCTGCCAACCATTAGGATGCCAAAAAAAAAAATAAAAAAAAAGTTACATGGGTAAGTTAGTATGAAAGTGACGAAATTCCAAAACTTATAAAATACAAAATAAAAAAAAACTTTGGACCTAGGTAAAATCTTTGAGGCTGGTTAGGTAGCAGACCACCGCACCTACCCCTATTTTCGTATGTTTAACGTTCTGCCGAACACCCTGTACTTATAGAATATTAATAAAAGCTAACAAATCAATTAATAGTAATGCTAGTCATGTTTTAGCGGAATTACAGCTAAAAGTAATTTCAAAATAATAAAAAACTTGAAAACCTTGTGTGCATGCACTATTATTCAATAGCGTAAAATAAGTGGCGCAATTTCTACGCAACCGGTATCGCAAAGTGACATAAAGACAGTTTTGCGGAACCGAGGCGCAAATGAAATCGATTATAACTCTTAAAATATACTATATTACATGGCTAGTTTAACATATACAGATCACACACATCTAATTAAACCATGCGCAACAAAAATTATAAGTTTTAATCAAAAACTTACCTTGAAATCTCAAAAAATGCACTCTGCAAAGTAGGCGACACTTTTCACTTTGATCGGAGTTGACACCGAAATGTCAAAAAATATGGTCGTCAACGCTGCATTGACCATAGAATACGATACTTTGGTGATGCCAGCACTCAAACAAAATCTTAATAAATGTTTTAAAACCATGAAATGGGTGAAAATGGTTACGCAATATAAGTAGCGCAAAGAAATGGTTTTTCAAAAAAAAAATCTTATTGCCGAAAACTTATCTTTTTTCTTAGGAAAGACGCAAAGATATTAAAGGAATGGCAACCTTATTATTATTTTATAACGTCAAATCAAACAGCTCATCAATAAGTTAAAAAATGATAATTTTATCGATGTTTAAGCTGTACACCTACCAATGCGGATTCGCGGTTTTTATAAAAAATCCGTCACTTTTGGTAGGGAAATGTCAAATAGTTTTCCAAATATATAAACTTATCCAAATATCTATATCTGCCTTGGTTTGCTATTTCTTAGGAAACACGATGATAAGATTGAGATATTTCTAAGAGTACTATATTTAAAATTATATGAGGCGGAGACTTTTGTACCCTCAAATGTGGCAAAATCTACGGCCTGACCCATATACGGACGCTCAATAGCTGTATACGGACGTTCAATAGCCATAAACGGACGTTCAATAGCCTGGCGATCTTGATTGCAGAAATACGTACGGTACTATTCGAAGCGGTATTAAGTGGCTGCAAGCTACCAACTGTAAGATGAAAGCACTGTTCCCATTTTTTCATTTTATTATACTTTATAATAAAATGGTAGTTTGCATCCACATACACTGAAAAAACTAATTAACAAAAACTGTTTAGCTATTGTGAATATAGGGTAAAACCACCTTGTATCGGCCACCTCAACAATATTTCACATTGATTTGCTTCCTATTCTCACATTTATTAGCCTAGCTTTCTAGGAGGTATTTTTTAATAAACTGTTATTATTTGACTTTCCTATGAACTAATAAAGTATTTGAAATTTGAATAACATTTTTATATATTGATGTTTTTCTTTGTACACACCCAATTTCCCTAATATCGGCCACTTGCGCCCAAAAATCGCCCACCTGTTTGCCTTGTATCGGCCTAGGCTTACATTATGAGCAATACAAATATACTTCGAATTAATAAAGAAAGATATAGATATACAAAGATATACATAGATATATATAAAAAACATACATAATATACCGTGATTTTTTTTAACAATCCAAACATAATTTAACGTGTTTAGAATAAATAAAAAAAAAATATGATTTAGTTTTTTTCTTGCATAAAGATATTCTTACCTAATAGTAACAAATAAATTTTGAAGTCGGAATTTTTTTTTTGAGATTTTAGATTATTTTACAAACTTTAATAAAGGAAAGTCTATAAATCAAATACTATTAACAATTTATTTTAAATTTAATATTACAGTTTGCACATCAACAATGATACTTCCACATAAAAGTAACTAAACAAAAAATCGAGATTTTTTAAATATTTTTTTATTATAATTAAGTACCTAAATTAAGTATCTAATCTAGTGTACCTAGATTTGTATGAAGTAACATTTGTATCGTCCATGACTTAATGTTTAGTGGCCGATATCAGGATTTTGACTCGCCTTGTATCGGCCATCACCATTTTTAACGGCCGATATCAGGCGTTTTTATGAAATAATCAACCCTAAATCCGGCCATTCGATTTTTTATTAAAATTTAAAAAAAAACACAAAAAAATTAATCAATAATGTTGCGTTATAATCTCTTTAACCTTCACAAGCAAAAATCAACGTTTTAAACCTCCTAGATAAGTTGCAAACCCTTTCCCCCGTAACCTCGAACTCGTCAATTTTGACTAGAAAATGGCGTGAATTTCGACACGAATGCGCAGGTTACAACATCCAATGCCACTGAACTGTCAAATGAACTTTGATCGCCACCTCATTTAATTCATTTAAAGACAACAATATAATGTTCATTATAGAGCAAAATTTGTGCAAGTATATCGAATATTAAATAGTTTTTGATCAAATTCGTAGGAAGTGACCGATACCAGGACGTGGCCGATACAAGGCGGTTTTACCCTAGCTCAACTGAGTTTACTCGTAAGCAAAGTTAGTTTAAATGCAACAATACGCTTGAGTTACGTCGACTAAAACGAGTTTATGCTATTTAAGTTAGGCTATCCTTTTCAAAACTGTTAAGTTAATGGTTACCAATTACTGATTGGGTAATTCTCAACACGAATATATAGATTTTAAGTAAACAAACTATTCTTAATTATTTACACGACCATTATGTCGCCAGCTACACAAAGTGATTTACTATATTTATAGTTAGTCGCAGCAAAACATTTGTTAGTAAACAGCAATTTAGAAGTTATTATTTACACAAACAAATGTTGCGTATAACGAAACGTTTTGGCTGCTTGCTACCGCGCGGCGCCGGCCCGCCCACCCCGGCATTCATGTCATTTCATGTTCATTCCTGTTTTTTGCATCCGCAAAACGCATTCGTACACACAAATTATAATGCCATTTGGTGGCCATTTTTCTGTGTGCCGCCGTGAAGTGTTGTTGTTCATCATGACCAAAGAATTAATTACTCATTATAGATTCGTTTTCACATGAAATTGCTCTGTTGTCTCATCAAGGTAGCATTTTATGTTTTTGTTACGTGAAAGAGTTGCGAAATTAAAACGTACGGACATGGAACCATCAGAGGAGGCACCTGAAAACTTGACCATCGCGGACTATCTTAGATCTTGGGGCCTTGAAATATACATTGAAAAGTTCAACGGTGAGTACATTACATTATAATATTTATAATACATTGTATAGTAGGTAAGTATTGTACCTATAGGTATCTAATACCGAGTCAAGACGATAGGTACCTAAGTTTTGACTGTTGTTTTATGTCTTTCTCAGCTCAGCCCATTACAAAAGAGAAACAAAATAATCCTGCTGTCCTCAGGTCAGAAAACAATACCCCCTTACCATTTATGAATTATTTTTGTTTTATTTTTAGAACATGCAATTGATCTGGAGACACTACAAATGTTGTCAGATGCAGACATAAAAGACTTGGTGCCTGTAATAGGACACCGTGCAAAACTTGTCACACAAATTAAATTGCTTAAAGAAATAATGGCTCATGCTTTCACGACCCCAAATGCAAGTCAAGAAAACGTGTTCGCTGTAAGTACCTATAAATCATGAGTTTAAAAAATTATTACTTAAGTATTAAAAAATTAATTAATAATGAGAATTTCGAAAAAATATATAGCCAGTGTTACTTGGGGTGAATTAACGTTTCTAACAATACCTCATTCATTAAAATCCTTTAAGGCTGCTGTACACGGACGGGTAGAGTAAACGGTGGAGTACTAACGATTCTACACATCATTGGTAGAGTAGAGTAGGTACTGTAGTTTGTCAGAGTAGAGTAGCTAGCACCGTGGGCAAGTTACTATACCGCTCTACTCTACCAATTACTCTACCCGTGTACAGAAGCCTTTAAGCCTGCTGTACACGGGTAGAGTAAACGGTATAGAGTAGAGCGGTAGAGAACTAAATGAATACTACATTAGTATAGAAAGTTTAGTACTCTACCGCTCTACTCTACCGTTTACTCTACCCGTGTACAGCAGCCATTAAGTCTTTCAAAAGTTATGGTGAGATAAAGAAACACAATACACTCCTTTTTTGGGCAGTCATGTAATTATTTCTAAATAATTTAATTTACCTACCTACATTGTATTAGCATAAATTATGTGATAATAACCTTCAGGTTTACATTATTGCTTTACATCACATTTCCCTTTCTTTTCAGTCAAATATAACACTGAATGATGCAAATGTTATGCTGTATGAATATACAGTCCAGGGAGCTAATGTCACTGAACCGGTGACTGTTCCTGAAGTGACAGAGACATCGGAAATTTCTGCTACACTTGATTGTGATGGAGCTTCAAAACATGGTGTAAGTTTTTTTATTGATTTGTGTTATAAACTTGAAAAGATAGTATTATTTTCTTGGTAAATAAAATTAATATTAATGTTTTGTATTTCAGGATGTGTATGAAATCCTGAATTCTTGCAATGAAGGCAAAGGACTTCTGCTGCAGTATGAAGAAAAGGGTCTATTGAATAATGCAGCTCGGAGGAGGTTGTGCCACATTATAATAGAACACGAGTTGAAAAATGATCCTGAAAAAAAAATGTCTAGTTCGCGTTTTTATCAGCTGGCTTATGAAATTAGTCAAATATTTAAAAAAGAAAGTTCATCCATATATTTTATTCCTTTTGCAAGCTTTAGCCCACTACAAAAAGTTTCTGCAAAAGGAAAACTGCTGGATCATTATAGACAATTCAGAAGGGGCTTCATCAAGTCAGGTGTTATTAAATTAAAAGAGAAAAGATGTTCATCAACATCATCCAACTATTCCAGTGGGCCTGATTCCCCACGACCTAGCACAAGTAGAGCACGAGATGCGATAAGCCATCTGAAAGAAAATACTATAAGTGACTATGATGTTGAAGATAAATTAACATGGCTTCAAAATAACTCTGATCCTTGGAGCACAGTAGAATTGAACTGGGAAATCACAACAAAAAAGAGATTAAGCGATTTAGCGAATAAAGATATGACAATTGACGAATATTTCTTCAAATATAAAGCTGTAAATCAACCAGCCGGGATATATTTGGTAGGTTACAAAGATTTTATACTACTTTTCTCAATTGTTTGTTGCCTTGTAAAGCAACTATTATAAACAATTATGTGAACATAATCAATCATACTTTGTTTTATTTTACAGATATTAAAAGATTTCAACAAAATGTTTCCAAAGTCTGGGAATTTTGATGAAAATTGGTTATTAATAAGGCCTAAACTCATTGAAATGGCAAAGATTAAAGGGTTGCTAAGGGACACGGATGGTAAGCATATTTACTTCTACTTCTAACCCCTTGATTATTAGTTTGACGTGTCATCTCTGGATATGTGATCATAGCTTCGATCAACAATAGTACATTGTTGATCGAAGGATCATAGTCTCTAAATCTAATAGACTACTTTAGATGCAGTTTCCTTTTTATCGAATGCTAGGTTCTCGAGGATTATTCTTACCTTATTATGGAGGTTTTTATGGAACAAGTCATCTCGAATATTTATGTTATACAGTTATGCTCGGTTTTAATTAATATAGGTACCTAATTATTTTTAGTATGTTGAGTAATTTAGTTTCTTGTTGATTAACTTTTTTAGTAATATTTAATTTAAATAAAATAAAAAATATTAAATTTTACTTTTACAAACAAAATTATTAAGTACAACTATTTCATCATAATTTTATTTTGCAGAATATAATGAAGAAGCACTAGATATGGTTGCTTTGACCAGTCTGCCATTTCTGATGAGCACATTAAATGTGATGTCAACAAAAAAAACAGTGAAGAAGCAATGGCGACCTTCAAAACAAGAAGTGTTAGATGGTTTTATTACTCAGGTTAACAGTCCAGCTGAAATAGCAGAAACAATCACTAGAAGACGTGATAAGCTAATGAGTATGGGTCTTCAGCTGCAACCATTTATAATGACTGTTGGAACTTCCAAAACATCCATCACGGCGAGGTATATTATTGTTAATAATACACATTATGAGATGCCATCCATAGTAAAAGCTGTGGAGGCTTGTTTAAAGGTGATATTTGTCCTTAATGCTGAGTATCCCAAAGAGTCTTGCCATGTGTGGCAATTTATTCAGAGAGGAATTTTTAAAATAAAAACTAATTACGACAAGTTTTATACCACGGTAAATACTCTTATGAGTGAACTCGGAATTAAGAACATTGATTAAATTGACCCAGACAAACTGTTTCTTTTAAAATGTTGCGTTGTTTTTTGTGTTACAAGGATTTTAGTAATGTTGCAGATCTTTTTAAACACTTTTCCTTATTTCATGGCAGCCATAATTTTACCGTATATCATTGTATAACTGATGGTTGTTTTCGTTCATTTCGTTTGAGAAATAGTTATCAAAAACATCTTCACAGACATCATAATACTTTGCCCGAACAGCATCATACTAGCAATGCTACAACTACTTTAGAAAGTTCTGATTCTAGTTCATTTGTTACAGTCCCAGGTGTCCATCGTTCCAGCAGCGCCACGGTCTCCGATTTGCTTGAAAAAAATACACCATGCAGGCCAATTTTTTACCAGTCGGGAAAAAATACGATTGATTTTTTCCCCCCACTGGATCCGAGGATATACGGGGATTTCTGTGGCGCTGCTGGAACGACGTCGTCCTGGCAGCGCCCCGCTATTTCTCATTAATTACAAAAGCTATAATAAATCTAATAAGACACATATTTTTGGCTTTTTTTTCCATTTCACATAAGCTAATGTCCACCTGTAAATGTCGACAGATTCAGGAGTAATCGTAGGTCACTTGGGGCGCTGCTGGGACGACGTCGTCCCAGCAGCGCCACGGCCGAATCTCAGCAATTCGATTTTTTTACTGAAAACAGTGTGCCTGTATATTTACTTCCTTCATCATAGAGTACGGAAAAAATTGAATTTCTACATTTCATCATGGAATAATGATTTTATAGGCATCGAAAAATTATAACCTCAAAAAAATTTTTTTTTGCTCTAACGCCTTTAATTGATGTATTAAATAGCATTTGCGCATTCTTTTATCTTCCTATAAAGGGAAAAAAATAAACCACTCTCGCAGCATTAACTATTCCAGAGAAATCCTAGGTTTAGATTGTGTTCATACATTTAGGCATCGTTCCAGCAGCGCCACACCCAGTACAGCATGATCCAGGGCACCTGTCACCAAACTGAGCATGCCAATATTTACTACTACCATAGCGAACACGGGAAAAAATCTGATAACGAGTATAACACAGCGAATTTCCGAGAAATAAGCCTTTGATTCAATATGCCATACAATTGGTACATTCGAGTAGAAAAGTTTTTGTATTTAAAAATAATCCATCACAGATTAGTAGGTAATTATCATCTTGTGGCATTATTTGACACACGCTGGGACATGGTCCTTATTTGTGCATTATTTTATAAGTTAATAAATAATTTTCTTATTACATTTTATGTTTTTAACTTTGACTTTTTATTAGGGTTCCGTTGCCTAATGGGAAAAAACGGAAACCTTATAGATTCGTCATATATGTATGTCTGTCCATGTATGTCTCAGCCCTGTATTCCCGTTGAATTGAATAAATTTAATAAATTTTGGTCCCGATCCTTGTCCCCATTAAAAGTCATGGGGAAAACCGAACGTCATAATGAGGGATTTTCTGAAGCCCCCAGTACAGGATGGCCGATCATGTTGGTTGGCCGACCATGATGGGCCATCCTGTACTGGGGGCTTAACAGATGATTAAAAAAGAAAAAAGTTAGTTCCTAAAAACTCAACAGATGGCGTTCATCAGACATGGTTTTGCTTTTTTTTTAACTTTCTGGCAAGGAGTCGTAACGTAACGTAAAGCCCCCAGTACAAGTTGGCCGACCATGGTCGGCGACCATGACCAATACATCGTACATTGAAACTTTAGAACGAACAAGTTTAAAAAGGTACTGGGGGCTTAACAGTAAAACCCAGCATGGCCAAAATGACAGCTCATTCGTGCAAAGAAAAACGTTGCTTCTGCACAAGGAATAGAGCCTAATTTTCTAGCGTAAGCTACATTGTCATAAAAAATATCTGATGTGGTTTTTCTTGAGCTTTATTCCAATAGCATTAACATCTTTTTGCTTTGCACAAATGAGCCGCTATTCCAACCATGCCAAATTTTACAGACTGTAGTGTCATATAGTGACATGACAATGACAGTACAGTTACCTTTGAATTGTAGAGTTATTTGGGCGGTAATTTAGGGCTGCTTATTTATTTATCTGTCGTTGTTAAAAAGTAAATTTCGTATTTGGACGCATTTTGAGAAGAGAGGGGGAACTGGAGGCCACGTGCAAAACTTGTAAAAGAAAAATAAAACTTGTAAAAAGAAAATAAAGCTTTGTGGAAACATAGGTACCTAACAAATCTTCGAGATCATTTAAAGAGACTACACTGCATATCAGATAACACTGAGGAGCCTAGTATAAGTTTAGGATTCTGTGTTCTCATAAAATTAATACAATTTCATTTTCAAATAAATCCGTTAATTAAATTTTGTTAGTGATTGTTGCCGGATAATCGATCCGAATCGATTAATGAGCGATTTTCTGAGGCTATTTAAAAAAAAAGCTTCCAAATGCTTCACTAGATGGCGTTGAACGAAGTATGTACATGGTATAGTTTGGTATGAATCATATTTAATTTATTTACTTTAAAAAACCCAAAGGAAACTTAAAATAAATTAAATAAGTACTGATAGGTACTACTGTGAGGAACAGAAACGAAATAGGTAAAGATTAAGGTAAATAAATAACATCTGTCTGACGTTCCGTTTTACGTAACAAAAGTCGCGTCAAAGTAAAATTTATAACGTTCCGTTCCTTCTAACTGCATAGAGGTGGGACAGCGCCATCTAGTGAGCGAGCTTTCAGAAAATCACCCATTGTATTGTAGATTATTTTTGGGGCTCAAATCAATGATATGTCATTGGCTCAAATAATCTAAGTATCGATTACCCAATCAAAAGTATCTGACGGGACCGAGTTAATGTTGTACCGAGCTCGGCCGAGTACTGTGTTTACATGTACCTAGTATTCGGCCGAGCCGAGAGCACCTGTCTCGCCACTCTACTCGGTAGGTGTAATCAGGCTATGATGGATGATGTGGTTTTTTACCCACTTCTATCATGCTTCTATCCTACACTCCATAGGTTAACCTTTCTCTATGGCATGTGGAAACAAATGGCCAACGTTTTTTTTGGCTCGTACGGTCTTTATTACGTTAATATTACTTTGCTTGCATTGCATTATTTGCACCATAATAATGCTGAGCTGCGATCCGCATAGCGATACCGATGTTGTGCCCCAATGATGCAATGCAATGCTTGACAAGCCCGGTAAACATGAAGTATGAAGCCCCCAGTACAGGATGGCCGATCATGTTGGCCGACCATGATGGGCCATCGTGTACAGGGGCGGTTTGCGTTGCTCGCAGACGGCAATCACACGCAAACCGCCCCTGTACACGATGGCCCATCATAATGGTCGGCCAACATGATCGGACAGCCTGTACTGGGGGCTTAAAGCCCCCAAGTTTGTGGCACTAAAAAGAATTTAAATAAAACTTTTCTACTCGAATGTACCAATTGTATGGCATATTGAATCAAAGGCTTATTTCTCGGAAATTCGCTGTGTTATACTCGTTATCAGATTTTTTCCCGTGTTCGCTATGGTAGTAGTAAATATTGGCATGCTCAGTTTGGTGACAGGTGCCCTGGATCATGCTGTACTGGGTGTGGCGCTGCTGGAACGATGCCTAAATGTATGAACACAATCTAAACCTAGGATTTCTCTGGAATAGTTAATGCTGCGAGAGTGGTTTATTTTTTTCCCTTTATAGGAAGATAAAAGAATGCGCAAATGCTATTTAATACATCAATTAAAGGCGTTAGAGCAAAAAAAAATTTTTTTGAGGTTATAATTTTTCGATGCCTATAAAATCATTATTCCATGATGAAATGTAGAAATTCAATTTTTTCCGTACTCTATGATGAAGGAAGTAAATATACAGGCACACTGTTTTCAGTAAAAAAATCGAATTGCTGAGATTCGGCCGTGGCGCTGCTGGGACGACGTCGTCCCAGCAGCGCCCCAAGTGACCTACGATTACTCCTGAATCTGTCGACATTTACAGGTGGACATTAGCTTATGTGAAATGGAAAAAAAAGCCAAAAATATGTGTCTTATTAGATTTATTATAGCTTTTGTAATTAATGAGAAATAGCGGGGCGCTGCCAGGACGACGTCGTTCCAGCAGCGCCACAGAAATCCCCGTATATCCTCGGATCCAGTGGGGGGAAAAAATCAATCGTATTTTTTCCCGACTGGTAAAAAATTGGCCTGCATGGTGTATTTTTTTCAAGCAAATCGGAGACCGTGGCGCTGCTGGAACGATGGACACCAGTCCCAGTAACTTCAAATCAACTTGTCCAATCTTTTCCTCAAGTGCCTTTAGAAACAAATAGCTATTCTTTAGCGAGTTTTATATCTTCACTATATGGCAATCCATTGATGCCAAGAAAGATAGTTCAAGATGTAGTCGAAGGTCTGCATAAATACATGTGTAGTAGTTTAAGCTCTAATATAGAAAGTGTATTCTCGGAAATTGTAAAAACTGCCGAACAAGGTAAAGATGTAAATCATTTGAAAGAAAAACTGTTATCAGTTGTGAAATCACCAATTAATGACCTTGATACTGAATTCAAAAGGTTAAAACATTTACAGACATTAGGAACATATATTCCGCCAAAGGAAGTGGTAATCGGTCAAAGAATGTGTAATGTAAAGGAGCAGGGTATTATAAAATCTAAATCGATAAAATGTACTGAGCAGTTTGTTCCTCTCCGATTAGTTTTACAAAATTTTTTCTCACTTAATAATGTCATGAAAGAAACTTTAGAATATATTAACAATTTAAATGATGCATTATTGCAAAATTTTATACAAGGTAGTTTTTGGGTTAATAATGTCAGAAATAATAATGATGGTAAATTAGTATTTCCTTTGTTTTTGTACTTTGACGACTATGAAACAGGAAATGTCCTTGGTAGCCATTCGGGAGTGCACAAATTAGGCGCTGTCTATATTTCAGTTGCTTGTTTACCTCCAGACCGAATTTCTTCACTAAATAACATATTTTTGGCACTGTTGTTTCATTCCGCTGACAGAAATGATTTTGGAAATAATGTTATATTTCAACCTTTAATAGAAGAATTAAATTTTTTATCAGAAAAAGGAGTAGACATTAATGTCCCAGCATTTCAAGGTAAACTTTATTTTAGGTTAGGCTTAATTTTAGGAGATAATCTGGGACTACACTCTATTACTGGTTTTAATGAATCATTTTCATGTAACTACCCATGTCGGATATGTAATGTTTCAAAAGAAACTCTAAAAAATCAGTTATATGAAGAGGAACATTTGCTACGAAATATTGAAAATTATAATGTTCAATTACAACTTAACAGTCCAACTGATACAGGTGTAAAGGAAAAATGCATATGGTTATCTGTTAACAGCTTTAGTCTTTTTGAACAAGTCGGCGTCGATATTATGCACGATATACTCGAAGGTGTAGCTAAATATGTCATGAGTTTTCTTCTCATTAAATATACTCGTGATTTAAAATATTTTTCGCTACAAATTTTAAATGACAGAATTGTTCAATTTGATTACGGACCAGACAGCTCAAGTAAACCTTGTCAATTAAGTGAACAGCATGTTTTTAAGAAGAATATTCGCTTATCAGCATCTGAAATGTTGACATTTATTCGATATTTTAATTTACTTGTTGGAGATTTTGTCCCAACTGATGATACTTACTGGACACTCTATATAACCTTGAAACAAATAGTTGATCTATTAATGTGTACTGCGATTACCAAGGAAAAATGCAGTTTGTTGCAGTTTTTAGTAGCTGAACTTAATGAACTTTATATGAATTTTTCCAATGAGAATCTTAAACCTAAATTTCATTTCCTTGTCCACTACCATTCCATGATGATGAAATTTGGACCACTTGTACATTGCTGGAGTATGCGCTTTGAAGCTAAGCACAGGCTATCAAAAATGTCAGCTCGGGCTTCATTTAATCGACGTAATCTCACTTTAACACTTGCTACTAAGCATCAGTTGCAGCTAAACGAAATATTTTTAAAAGGTTCATTAAGTCCATCATATTCTATTGGTGTAACAAAGCGAATTTCGATACGGGAACGCAATAATGTTATAAGTAGTTTAAACCTAGACCCTGCATTATCCTTGGTACCAGTTTCATGGGTAAAAATAAAAGGTACACTGTATAAACCTGGAACTATTCTTATTCGTGATATTGGTGAGGACTATAATAATTTTGGTGATTTTATTTTTATGACTGTTCGTAAAGTGATTATGTATAACGAAAACAGAATTATTTTTGAATGTACACTGTTGGAGACGGTTGATTTTGATTATCATTTGAATTGTTTTCAAGTAGAATATCCAGAAGTATTAAAAACAATACATGTGTTTTATGAGTCTTTATTATCACATGTACCTAATCACGTCAGTACTGCTCGTAATGGTAACTTATATGTAACACTGCGAGTGCAGTTATAACTGCTGTCAAAGGTTGATTATGAGTATAATTTTAGTTGATTTAATAATAAAACCAACTTTGTTTATCATATCGAATTGTTTTAATTATAATTTCTGTTAACCAAAGTTATTGTAAAAGCCAGTCTTGTCAGAATTAATTCGTGTCATTCTTTAGTCAAAGTAGGTACTTATGATATCATGTGGTGCTAGTAGGTAATTACTAGAATGGGAATTTAATGACCGACTCGTGGTTTATAATAATTTTGGTTAAAATTTGAACCCTTAATTATCCCTATAGTAACGTAACAGTGAAGTTAAAAATAACAAAAGAGTTAGGTAATATATAACACCTCCGAGAGGTTTTGCTTACATAAAAGATTAGTTACTAGTAAATGAACAGTTAAGCCATTAATAAGTAAATACTATCTTTAATAGTAACAAAATGTTTTATTAAAATTAATCACAATGTTTAGCATAAACTTACAAAAAGTTTAGCTATATCTAACCAAACTGTTTGACAGTGAATAACAAATGAAGTAGTTTATTTCGAATAAAATTATTTTGCTGATAACAACTTTCAATAGATTCAAATAATACAAAATAGTTTTGTTATTAACTACAAATGCAGTTGGTTAATGTAAAGTAAAGCAGTTATGTTAGAAAATTACATAACTGGGTTTGGTTACTGGTGGCAATAGTTATGCTGTCACTATTTTTAAGTAACCAGTAGCATAATTTTTTGTAATATATAGCCCAACAGTTTTTTCAGTGTAGTACCGCCTCAAATAGTACCTATGTGTTGCGTGAAAGACGGACATACATTAACCATTCTATGCTCATTCAAAAACAACAGACTTTTAACAAAACTAATTGGATAATTAATAAGGTGCAGGTTTATTTCTAAGTTTCACTCCAAAATATAAATCGGGCGCCGAATATAACGCAAAGCGTACGTGTTCTGAGGCGATATATATTGTTTTGATTGCGGTAGACAATTATTTGAGCTATTGCCGCAGATCTCATGAGCGAACTGGCAACGTCGCATAGTGGACGCCAAATAGGCGAACCCGTAGTCAAGAATTCTTCTAGATATACAGTGCGGATATACGCGATGCAGCAGCGCCTCACCTGGCGCTGAGATTTCTTCGGGAACTTTTCAATATTTTTTTGCAGCCATTTAGCCGAATTTTGGCTTCCGTCGAATTTTGTACTACGGCTAGCTAGGATCGATAGGACCTAAGTGCCACCGGTTAATAAAGTGGCGTCCGGTATGCGGACGCCAAAAGCAGGTGGACGCCAGTTTAAATGCACTTTAGCCTTCAGGGGACGGCTGTTTGTTTGCGGGATAAATATATATATATATATATATATATATATATATATATATATATATATATATTCCAGATTCTAACTTTCGTTAGCAAACCACTTTTCAAGACAATTTAAAATCTGTGCTATATTCCAGACTTCATTAAATTTAGGAGATGGAGGTCTGGTATATCTGGTATCTTTTTATTTCTTGATTTAGTGATATATCAATTTTAGTTATTAAAGCCAAAGCAGAATGATAACAGTTAATTGTGCCATACTGAGCGCCACTGTTTAAAGCAGATGCAAAAAATTTTGTATATCGGGAATTGATACTTTCGTATAAGTTTAGTTTATTTTGTTGACAATAAATAAACCACTTTTAATAGCAAACTTCGTATTGTTTATACGAGTTATCCAAAAAAGGGGTTAAGCATGACGTCCAGAGAAAATTATTTGACGCCTCTTCGTATCATCACCATCACCAGGGCAATGGAGTTGCGCATTTGTTTGCGGCTGGAATTTGTAGACAAAATTAGGTTTGAATCTGCTTTGAAAACGAATTGTTTACTTATTAAAAGACTCTTAAATAGTGGATACCACGTTTATGTGGACCAAAATGGAACAACTATTATATCTGTGGCATTGTCAGAGATAATCTTTCTTAAACATTTAGGCATCATTGTGAAAGGAGGAAAAACATTAAAATTTAATTTCGACCACGACACTGAAAAAAAAACATTTACGGCGTATGCATCCGGATCCTTATGCCATGGATATATATCTTGGACATTTACTATTTTTAACGACTAGCGTATCAATGAAAATATCTATGAAACTTTTCAACAATTTGTTGAAAGGCATAATCAGCTAGCTGCCATTCTTGGTCTGCCTGCATAGTATTATCTGAAGATCGAATATGAGATGCAAAAACGTAAAGATTTTTACGTTTACGCCATTGCCAGAGGTCTTTTGCGATCTCTGTCAGGTGTGGGGAGTGTATATCACCCATACGGTTTACGTAGGAAATTACCGTGGTATTGTCAGTTCGTAGAAGTACTTGACAGTTAGTATCTTAACCAATAAACGCAGCAAGAATTCCTAAATAATTTATTGTCTGCTACTTTCTTTTACACTCCATAAACCACTAGCTCTGTCGTCTCCACATGCAATTCCCCACCCCGTAGTTGAGGCACCTGAAAAACTTCCAGGTCATACTTGTCTATTTTTATTTTGGTGCGGCTCCACCAATAGAAATCCTGTTCCAAGTAACAAGGTATATCCATGTACTAATTATACATATTTCAAATAATTTAGTATACAACCAGCTGCATTTCACGGCGGGACAGGCGGATATTAACAGTCCAATAAAAGTAACAAATTCTCTAATTTTACACCTTTTTAAGTTAGAAAACTTTTGTATTGCAAATTGAATTTTGGCAAAGTGACCTAGAATTTCTTTTAGTTTAAACTATATTCTAAGAACTTACAAGACTGAGAAGGTATAAAATTACTTTTATCGGTATTTATAATGAAACCTAAGCTTGTAAGCAACTTTACGGTATCTTGTAAGTTTTAAGACCCTTATATTAGACAGAGGTCATCCAAATATATTGTTAACAGGTAACCATATAATCATGAGTATTTCATGACCGGTTTCATGATGACTTTAGTGAAAAAAGGAGCTGTGTTTAAACCAAATAATAAGACATTAAATTCATATGCTTTTTGATCAAATTGGTATCTTAGATATTTTCGGTCTTCCTTGTGAATTTTTAACAAAAAGTATGTCTTTCAGGTCTACTGTGCACGGTTACAATCTCTCGGTATCAATTTTATTACTGTTCTTAAATCCTTGAGTTTAAAATGTCTTGAGTCAATAAATTTATTTAGTGATAAGTTTAAGATGAAGCGCATTTTCCCATTTGGCTTGGGTACTAAAAAATAGTTGATAGATATTGATCAGATTCAGAGATCTCTGAAATTGCAGAGACAGCAAATTTTTTATTTCGTGTATGAAAAGAGCCTTTTCCTTTTCACTACATTTTTGGGTTGACGGTGATACAGGTTGCATCGGCTTTCGATTGAAGGGAATCTTATATCCTTTTTATGAAAAAGAACCAGTGGGTCCTTAGTAATCATTAAAAATTCTTTATAGAATAATGATAAACGACCTGCATGCGTTAACGTATTTAGCGTCGGCTGTTCTGTCTCTGCCACGGATACTGCGACTGCTTCGATAAGTTGATGAGCCGTCTACGCGTCGAAGTCGTTGCAGGCTCCTTCGTCCTGGGAGGGCCCGTCGGCCTGCGACTAGGACCCGGACCCTTCCAGTTTAAATTTCGCGAAGAACTGTATAACTTACTTATTAGGAAACTTTTGTGTCGTTGATTGCTTTGGGTATGTGCTAGACTTGTTAATAGCTTTAGCTGAATTTTTGTTTTCCCTTAAGTTTTCGCCGAATAATTGTTTATCAATTTTGATTTTTTGAAGAGAATCCCTTAGATCCATCTTCACGGCATTCAGAAAAAAAAATGTAAATTGAATTAGAATGTTGACAATAACACATAATTTTTGCCAAATCCATAAGTGTTTTAGCAAGGCTGTATTTTTCTCATTTGCAGACAATATAATAGTATAGATTTTACCAGACAAGTGTTTCCAGCAGTCGATTCCTTCTGTTTCAGTTGAATGGCCTTATTGTGTTTAGCAATAATATCTGAAACAGCTGCTTTAATCTTAGGATCAAGCTCAGGTGGGTCAATCAATTTGCAATTTTCTGGGGTCATGTACTTACGAGTTCTTTACGCAATTTTTTGTTAATACCTGTTGTGACCCAGTGCTGGAAAACTCCAGCACTCCTGACTGAAGTAGGGTCAGTACCTAATATTTCTAATACTTCACTATCTAAGTGTATGTTTTCTGTTTCAAGAGCAGACATTTGATCTGAAGGTAGATCACGCTTCGGAGCCTCAGTCGACGAATGGCCATCCTGTATATTTGTAATGTTTTCAGACTGGGATGTACTGGGGATTGGTTCCAAGTACTTGTTCTAATTGTCCTTCAGGTTAACCCTTAGAACATGGTGCGTCGAGGTCAACTATGACCTCTTGGTCGTATGTAAGGGACAGAGTAAGCCTCATGTTCATACAATTTTAGCATGTCAGTATAATATTGTAAGAGACAGTCCCCAGTTATAACAACACGTACTGTCCGCAAACTACACTTAGTAGTACCTTATAACAGTCCCGTTGTACTGTTTGTAGGACCCAGTGACTGCAGTGTATATAATGATGATTATGTTATCATTATTTGAGATTATGTATTGCTTAACCTTAGGTATGCAATTAAATTTCGTAAGAGACAGTCCCAGTTCGAAAAAAAAAGTACTGTCCGCAAACTATTGAAAATCGACACATCATAATAAGCATAATACTTTAGAGTACATAGCTGTTTTTTAGCTTAGTCACTTATGTAAATTATTTTCAGTAAGAAGCAGTCCCAGTTCAAAGAAAGTACTGCCCGCAAACTGTTTAACAGTACCAGTTCAAAAGAAAAGTACTGTCCGCAAACTATTGAAAATCGGCACATCATAATAAGCATAATACTTTAGAGTACAAAGCTCTTTTTTAGCTTAGTCACTTATGTGAATTATTTTCAGTAAGAAGCAGTCCCAGTTCATAGAAAGTACTGCCCGCAAACTGTTTGAAATCTACTTATACGAGAACTTGTAAAAGTCTGTGACGAACTAATGCATTTATGTTCAATTATAACTTTAAAATTAATTAATCATTTTGTTACACTTAATTGAAAGTATTTATTTTACAAACTTAGTAATAAGTAGGTAGTTAAATAGTCAAACCGTTTTATCGTTGAACGTAATTATCGTTTGCATTTTTTTTGCGAAACGTTAGAAAACCAGGTCACTGAACTTCAATATGCAATATAATATGTCAAGGCCAGTGACTTATAAATGTATAAAAATACATAACGTACCTCAAGATAAGGACGACGAGCGATAGAATTGTTCCGATAACTCAGAACAAGATAAATCTCACCGGTGGTGGTGCTTCTTTTTTCGCTCCAACTTTCTCTCCAATCTTATAATTTTTCGTTTAATGTGTTCACAGTTATCTTTTTTGCGTTTGGGCATCCTAAATAATCACTTTTAACAACAACTAACAACTTTTTTAACACAATTTAAAAACTAGATGTGAATCGGCGACGCACTAGAAAGCGAATGACAGCTATGATGGGCGCTTGAGCCAGATCAGTGTTGACTACCCACTTTTGAAATTTAAAAAATAATAATTTTCTTTTATTACTTTTTTAATTTATAAGTAGGTATATTCTCAATATAGTGTGAAATTGGCGATTACTAGGGCGTACTACAAGTGTTAAATCAAGCTAATCTTGAGGACGAAGCATGAAGTATAATCATCGAGTCGATCTAAATGTTCCTTAACTGATCAGATAGTCGTTTGTTTCTGTAATATAATAAAATTATTTTTTTTAAATTTAAGAACCCCCGACACTAAAAAAACCTCAAAAAAGACAGAAAATAAATTTTCTCTCTTGGTCGGAAGACCACAAAATGAGAAGTACTAAAAGGGTGAGTACTTATACTATACGTTGGGGGTCCCCTGAACGAGTATTTATTGTGTCGGGGGTTTTTAAAATTTTATTTTCATTTCATCCTTTTTAAATTACACATAAAATTAAAAAACCGCATTGAAATTAAATATAAAATATCAATTGCGATAAAATAGCAAATTTCAGCCAAACAAATCGGAGCAACTTAATTTTTGGCGGCAATTTTTTTTGCAGATATTTTGTTTTTTTTTATTGCCACCTAAATTTGCCCAGGGTGTACATTATTTCAATTTTTAAGTCAAAGCACCACGTCTGTATCTTTTTCCGTTTCGGCAGGCAGTTGACCAACTCTATAAATGGCCGAATGGATTTTCATCAAACGTGGTTAATATAGCTTTCAATTAAAAAACCACTATGAAATCGCCCGATCCGTTTAGGCACTACGAATATACCTACGTACAGACAGACAGACAGACATAGGCCTCAATTTTATAACACCCCTCTTTGCGCTGCGTTGCGGGGGTTAAACAGGCAAGTCAGTCATTTCACTTTACATGTAGCACCGTATTTAAAAGTAAGAGTCTCAACAAAAGCTTTGTCCTCACAACCTCGCGACGCCAGGGTCAGGGTGTGGCAGAATAAATATTAGCCCCCTCCTGGATTTGTTAAGCCCGCAGAAGAGCTTCCCGCTGAATCATGACCTTCCATGGTCCACTTGGAAGTCCTTAAATAGACTCCGGACCCAAATGGGCCGCTGTGGGCGTAACAAATTCAAATGGGGTTACGCCAACGAGTCCCAGGTCCCGTGTAACTGCGGAACCGCTGAGCAAACTATGGAGCACTTGCTTTCTTGCCCGCTGGCCCCAAATGCGTGCAACATGGACGAAATAATGGCGGCATCTGATGCAGCGATTGGCCTGATACCTTACTGGGCGAATCATATTTAAAAATCATATAAATCTACGAACCAACGACTCGACAAGAAGAAGAACGTAAGAGTGCTTAAAGGTATTTAAATGAACTAACTTTAAATGTACCTGCATAATCATTTAACCATACTAAATGAAGGAACTGCATCCAGAAATCCTGCGCTCCTTGCGCGCCATAATCCGAGCTTCCAACACATACCACCATTTTATACGGTTATGTTCGGCGACATCCGTACGTTCGTGATAATGGATGAAACTAGGTAATCCAATTTCCACGGACATTTTCGCTACATTTACCGTTTCAATGATAATTTCATACTCGCATAATGGTTGATAGGGTATTAAAATGTGTCTATTTATTGCTTTTGTAACTGTATGAAACTTTAATGTCTGTCCACTGGTATGATATTTGTGTTTAAACCACAACAAGCGGTCACTTTGAGCCTTGTCGGAGAATATTTTTCAGTTCTAACGCAACATGATGTACCTAATCCAATGGATTTTGATAGTTATACACGTGAAAGGAAAACATAAATCAAGAAAGCAAATGAACTTTTACATACTTAATATTAAATTGTTGCGATAATAAGTAGCAATGAACTTGCAAATTATTTTTATTTTTTTGCATTAACAATGCAATTCTTATTTATTTCTATTGAAAATATAGTACTTATAAGAAAAAATCGCCCCGTCTCACAACAAGGTGCGATTCAAGTCTCATCGGAGCTAGTTGTGAGACGAGTCGATTTTTTTTTTGCTACTTTAATACTTCATTTTTAAATATTTTTAGCAATGTAAGGATTTAAACGTAGGTATTATACCTATAATGTTTTAATGCGTATGAGAGCTTATAAAGGATAGTAATGAAGAAGATTTAACCATTTTTTGTTTTATTAAATTTAAAAAAAAAAATTTTTTCAGTAAACAAAGGGTCGTTTTTCTGACAGAGTAGGTACGTAGGTATTGTTAAATGATCTTGTGTATAGATCAATCATGAGCTTGAAAGCGGGTATAGGAGAAAGAGAATAATACGGGTTCATGTTTATTTTTAGGGTTCTGTCTTACTCCTCAATAACGAAATATACCTTTATATATAATTTAGAAATGTCTGCATGTCTGGCAGTCAACCCTGACTCTTTTTCTCAGGAAAGTTTAGACGTTAAAGAAGTACACAAAATAAATATCTCTTCCAACAATAAGTAAACTAAAAAAATAAAACCGCCTTCAAAACAATCACATCAAAAAAGTAAGAAATAATTCCTCACCAAATAAATAACGTAAGTTTGTACTTTGAAGTCGGGCGTGAAACAGGTACGATTCTTTGTTGTTTTTGTTAAAACCCGCCAGACTTCAAAGTATGCTTACGTTATTTATTTGGTGAGGAATTATTTCTTACTTTTTAACCGACTTCTAAATCAAAAAGGAGGAGGTTCTCTATTCGTCTATATGTATGTTTTTTTTTTTTTTTTGTATGTCCACCGATTACTCGAAGACGGCTGAACTGATTGAAATGGTTCAAACGTTATTACATCAGGTTGGTTTCCAAGTTGATCCCATTTTTTGAAATTTTGAAATCGGTTCAGTAGTTTTCAGGAAATCTTGAAAATACTGTCGTTTTCGTTACCACTTTATGTGAATTTAATACGTATCTTTAGGCGTAACTCCTTTGTTTATAAACCGATTTAGATGATTCTTGTTTTGTTAAAAAGGGGATACCTCAAGGTATTTTAACCGACTTCGAAAAAGGAGGTTTTGAGTTTGATCACATACCTATTTACCAGAAAACACGCAAATTGCCTGCACGATGCACTAAAAAGAGTGAAATAAAAATTATTTTTATAAAAAAATAAAACCGCCTTCTAAAAAACCACATCAAAAAAGTAAGAAATAATTCTTCACCAAATAAATAACGTAAGTACTTTGAAGTCGGGCGGGTTTTAACAAAAACAACAAAAAATTGTACATGTTTCACGCCCGACTTCAAAGTACTTACGTTATTTATTTGGTGAAGAATTATTTCTTACTTTTTTGATGTGGTTTTTTAGAAGGCGGTTTTTTCATGTGATGTTCTTGAACGCGGTTTTATTTTTTAAGAAAAATAATTTTTATTTCACTCTTTTTAGTGCATCGTGCAGGCAATTTACTTGTATTCTGGTAAATAGGTATGTGATCAAACTGAAAACCTCCTTTTTTGAGGTATCCCCTCTTTAACAAAACAAGAATCATCTAAATCGGTTTATAAACAAAGGAGTTATGCCTAAAGATACGTATTAATTTCACATAAAGTGGTAACGAAAGCGACAGTATTTTCAAGATTTCCTAAAAACTACTGAACCGATTTCAAAATTTCAAAAAATGGGATCAACTTGGAAACCAACCTGATGTAATAACGTTTAAACCATTTCAATCAGTTCAGCCGTCTTCGAGTAATCGGTGGACATACAAAAAAAAAAAAAAAAACATACATACAGACGAATAGAGAACCTCCTCCTTTTTGATTTAAAAGTCGGTTAAAAAGTAAGAAATAATTCCTCACCAAATAAATAACGTAAGCATACTTTGAAATCTGGCGGGTTTTAACAAAAACAACAAAAAATCGTACCTGTTTCACGCCCGACTTCAAAGTACAAACTTACGTTATTTATTTGGTGAGGAATTATTTCTTACTTTTTTGATGTGATTGTTTTGAAGGCGGTTTTATTTTTTTAGTTAACTTATTGTTGGAAGAGATATTTATTTTGTGTACTTCTTCGAGTAATCGGCGGACATACACAAAAAAAACATACATAGAAGTCGGTTAATAAAAATGTGCGATGTAAATGTTCGTGTCATGAAACTTTTAGAAAACTGAAAATTGGTTGCATAAAAGCACCCGAGATTTCGATTATGGTCTAAGACCATTAATCCATACGTACACCAACCACGTGCGTTAACCAACCAACTAACCAACGGTTAACCTATCCGACTGTTGGTGAACTACTTGTAATGGTAATTTCAACCGCCTCTGTGGTCTAGTGGTTCACACCACCGATTTCAGACCAAGAGGTCCCGGGTTCGATTCCCAGTGGGGGTACATATTGTATTCGGTTTGGTTGGTGGTAGGACTTGTTCTTAGTCCGCCTGGCTAGCTACCACCATCTTATCTAAGTCTGACGCCATAACAATGATGTTTTCAGCATTATTGTGTTCCGGCAGTTAGAGATAAGATAGCCAGTTCCTCAGTGATTGAGGATTCCGGGAGTAGTGCGCTTCCATCTTCAGCCTTATCACCACTTAACATCAGGTGTGATGAAGGCTAAGTGCTACCACGTTGTGGATAAAAAAAAAATGGTCCATTCGAAATGATGCCATTAAATGCAAAATATTGAAGTTCCTGTGGGAGTTGCAGAGATTTGCAAAGATAATCAAAATTATCATCATCATCATCAGTCATTTAATGTCTCCACTTCTGGCATAGACCTTCTTTATGCAGAAGGATAATCAAATATTCTCTTAACATATTTTTATAGTTACGAATAATATCAATACACGGAACCCTCTTTCTTCGACTTAGACTTACACACACATGTCCTGTTTGACTGAGATATTTACTCAGTTTCAGGAAAACTTGTTCAGTTTATTATAACAAGTAAAACAATATAGTTTTTACTGAATAAATGTTTTGGGCTAATATTTTATTTTCCACATATTATTGTCACGTACTTATTGAGACAAAAGATGTATTAGCAGTAGATAAATTAATCAAATTGAATGATTTATTAATAATAATAAATATCTCACAACCACACATAAACTGATTCCGAAATAGTAGTAGAAACAAGAGGGTTATTACAAATATGTAGGTACTATCATTATTTTTAAATAATATAAGTTATCTTTATTATCTTTATCATATCTAGTTTAATTCTGTGGCATTATATTATGTTTAATTTTCAAAGTCATACTCCGTCGTTTACTTAATTACTACGTACTCTCTATACTCTATGCCAATTAATGAAAATTAGTACAGTGGTTTAAGTGTGAAAAGAGAACAGAGTTACTGTCGCACTTACCATCATAATCATCGTCATCAGCCTATTAATGTCCACTGCTGGACATAGGCCTCTCCAACAGTACGCCATCGAGCACGATCAGTGCCTGCTCTCATCCAGCTCTTGCCACTTATAATATAACAAAAATACACATTAAAATAATTACTTTATTCAGTAATAATAAAAATAATAAGACTATAGGGTGTACCTATGTGGTAATACCCATCGTTAAAGAAAACCTTATGGTAGACCCACCTTTCCGATTTCTGGTGATGTGATATAATGATATTTCTAACTGTCATATCAGATCTCTTTTTTTTTCCAATTTTGTATGTTTATCATTTAGGTACCTATAATGTAATAATGCATGCACTGCTGGTGTTTGAATAAAATAAATGAAAAAAAACTGTATTTGTATTTTTTTTATGCTTGTGGTTGGGTTTGTTATCTCAGATAACTAACTACTGTATTATTTCCATTAAAAAGGAAATCGGCTTTTAATCTAACAGCCTTTGCTTTAAGATTAAGCTCTGAGAAACGAGTTGGGGAACTTAATTAACGGTAACTTTCGCGCTAAATTAAAACGAAAGAGATGGCTTCAGATTGAAAGGAGCTGGAGTTATATTGATTATGTACTCTTAATGTTACTTGAAAGACTATTTAATTTTATTAGCTAATAAACTGAAGTTTTAATGACATGTTTCTTTTGTGCTGTTATTCTCATTTAAGGAACTCATATCGGGTAGATACTTCTTGCACGTGGAATTTTTAATTATACCTTTAAATAATTAATATTATGCAGTAAGTGATTGTATTACTGTTTTGAAAAGGTAACCCTTGCTTAGACTAATAGATAAGCTAAACAATATTATTAGACTGTAGTTACAATCTACAACGAATGGTAATTTTTTTACACTTTTAAATATAGACAAAACCTGTCTCGAGCTACTTGATGATGATTCAATTGTTTCGACCGTACGCTACATCATGACCCATATTGATAAAAAATCGCTTAAAAGTGTAATAATTATAAAGTTCAGTGTGACTATTTTGTCAACGAGTTTGAATTTCACCTTATTTAATAATGACATAAATAAGAAGTATGTGACTAAACCCTCTTTTCAAATAGGAATAAAAAAAACATAAATTAGTTTTTAAAAATAAAAAAATCCTTATGGTGGGTCACGATTTAATGGGTTCGAGTGTACATATTATAAACCTTCCTCCTAATTCACTCTGTCTATTGATGAAAATCGCAATAAAATCTGTTGCTTTGCTTGAAAGGTCTAAGCGTAGAGTCAGGGACAAATAGGAGAACGGACAGATTTTTTTATTTAAGTATTTAAAATGTATTTAGAAATATCAGAAACACAACACAGGTATTTATTTTCAAATATTTTACATGTTTTCGAAGATATAGAGCATGAAACTTCCTTTTTAGACAAGGACAGCAGCGCTACCTACGTGTGACGTCACGTATGTAGAGCCATACTCCCGCCATATTAAATTTCGTTTTAGAAAGCGATAGCTAGTCACATTTGGTCACAATTCAGCAGCTCCTTACTTGCTTGTTATCAAACAGATTGGACTTTTTTTCAGTTTTGCTATCTTCAACGTTATATTTTTAAATGTCACTTTTAAATATTGACATACTCGTATCAATAACAGTCCGATCCCCTATCCGGTGAACCATCTCTTGCTTCTTTTCGTGGGGCTGCTGCCTCGCCATTCACACGCAGACCCTTTTACTATTCGGTTATATATTAAACTAGGGTAGTATCTACAATGCAAAAGCAATTCGAGATAGAGACTGCCAGTGAACAGAGAGACGCCAGCCACACGATAAGAAGCAAGAGGTGGTTGACCGACTTTGTCCCTGATGGTACCTATATGGAGGAAAGCGGCTTTGTTTTATACTATGTAAAAGATAGCTCAGCTCAGCCATAACCTTTATATCAATCAGTTGATAGGTCGACTCAACGGTGCCAACGTCGGCTGTTACATAGATGGCGTTTGTACGAATAATATCAGTTACGCTGACGATATGGTTCTGTTGAGTCCATCTAACGGTGGGTTAAGGAAGCTCTTGTCAATTTGTGAGTGTTACGCAGTGGATCATGGACTTAAGTACAACACCAGTAAAAGTGAGTGGATTCTGTTTAAGTCAGGTACGCTTAACTATACCAATCTTCCCGAAATAACACTTTGCGGGAAGCATCTGAAGCGGGTTCAGAGTTTTAAGTACTTGGGCCACTGGGTCACAGAAGACTCTAATGATAATTTGGGCATCGAGAGGGAGCGCAGGTCGCTGGCTGTTCGCTGCAATATGTTGGCTCGCAGATTTGCGCGGTGTACCAGGCCAGTCAAAATAACGCTTTTTAAAGCATACTGCCAATCTTTTTATACGTGCAGTCTGTGGGTTACCAACACGCGGCGAGCATTCAGCGATCTAAAAGTCCAATACAATAATGCCTTGAGGGTGTTGTTGGGGCTGCCATGGCGATGTAGCGCCTCCAACATGTTTGCAGAAGCTCGTGTTGACGGGTTCCATGCGATAGTGAGGAAACGGTGCGGCCCCTGCGCTGTCTCGGTTGCGTGGCAGCAGTAACAGCATCCTTAAGGTGTTTGTTGACAGATGGGACATACCTCTGTTTCAAAGGTGGGTTCGTGCTCACACCGTGACAAATACTAAGCTATAATAATAATGTAATATTGGATTTAATTTGATTTGATTTATTTTGATTTAATTTGGTTTAATTTTATATTCTAATTATCTATATTAATTGTTATAATTTACTAACACTAGTCTTAAGATATTGTTACTAACATTTTTATGGGCTTCGCCTGAAATAAAGGATTTGAATTGAATTGAATAAGAACAATTCATCACGTTGTAATTTAATAGATTACCAAATCCATTGATACATTAATTAAGTAGATTGCTATGTTCTCACTTACACGTTTGCATAATTGACAGCGTTAAGTGATAGTTAGAGCGGTTCCGCCAATTTGGGTTCCGCACTGAGTACGATCCGAATCCGATCCGAATAAGTGAAAATTTGGATCTAGAAAACTCCGACCGAATTCGGTTATTGCTTACGCACTAGTCCGATTTCTGATCCAACTATAAAGTTATAAACTGGATGCCTGCCGCGCTTGTCGCTCTCTGGTCACACACCCCGCCCGCGCCGCTGCCTCTCCGCTCCGGAGAGTGGAGATTCACGGACGATACGGAGAGAAATCGGAAGACGAAAATCGGATCTAGTGCGTAAACTACCTACAAATATGGAAAATGAAGTATTTAGTAAAAATCGACCCGTCTCACAACCAGCTCCGATGGAACGGTACGGTTGTGAGACGGGTCGATTTTTTCCAAATAATTCATTTTCCATTTTTTCAATACTATAAATTGCATTGTGAATGCAAAAAAGTAAAAATTTTAATAACTACCTACAAATAGTTCTACGACTACCTACTCCGGACCGTATTTTCACGGATTCGGATCAGACGTAGTGCGAAACCGGGTATGTATAACTACGGTCGTTTCGACTATGGTCGAAATAACTACGGTCAAAAGTCCTACTGTTCAAAATAACTACTAGTCGTTACAACTATGTTTAAAATAACTAATGGACGAAATCACTACTGGTAAACCTATGGTCAACTCACCTACGGTTATCTCACCTACGGTTATTTCACCTACGGTTGATTGAACTACTGGTAATTTTGACCCACTTTCCAGTGTCCGATGGAGCTGAAATGTATACAGTTTTAGTTCGGGTGGCAATACAGATTTAAGTACAGTTAGAAAAAAGCATTTCATAAAAATGAAATTTTTACTATAAACTTATATTTATTTAGTTGAAAGATTTGATCATCAGACAACTAACGACTCCGTAGCTCAGTGGTTTGAGCATTCAACCGGACAGTGAAAGGTCGTAGGTTCGAGTCTCATCGGAGCTAGTCGTACGATGGGTCGTTTTTATTCCAAGCCTTTATTTAACTTGCAGTGTATGTATGTATGCATGTCCGTTCGACAAATCTTGCAAGCTAAACTTAACCCACTTCCCAGTGTCCGATTGAGCTGAAACTTTCCATACAGGTTTCGTTTGGATGACAGACAATACAATATTAAAGTACAGTCAGCAAAAAACCTTGTCATAAAAACGAAGTTTTTACAAAAAACTTACTGTCTAATACTTCATTTTCAATATTTTCAGGCAGCTAAATTAAATAAAGCCTTGAAAGATTTAGCTAGCTATTTGTCTCATTTCTATAGATAGTTTATGTGGTCATAACAGCAGCAGCCTAATGCATATTGCAGCCATTAGCACAAATTTGCATGTAACACTAACATTTTACCGCGTCAGTTAGCGCGTGACGCCATTAGAGTAAGCTCTCAAATGAATTAAAGCGATCAGCCTGTTTCTAACGCTGAGTAATGGTATTTGACGGGGGTTTTATTGTTACAACAGATTTTGTAACTACATGAGAAAATATTGTTTTAGTTGTATTTGTTTTAACGAGACCACTTTCTCATCTCTGTTACGCTGTTTGAGCCTTGTGTTCTTGTGTAAATAATAATCTACCGCCTACGGGCATATTTTTTTTTTTATTTACAATCGGGTAGCACTTAGCCTCCATCACACATGATGTTAAGTGGTGATAAGGCTGAAGGTGGAAGGGCACTACTCCCGGAATCCTCAATCACTGAGAACCAACTGACTCTAACTGCCGGAACAAAATAATGCTGAAAATATCATTGTTATAGCGGCAGACTTAGATATGATGGTGGTAGCTCGTAGCCATGCGGACTTAGAACAAGCCCTACTTCCACCAATCAAACCGAATAGAATAATATGTACCCCCACTGGTAATCGAACCCTGGACCTCTGGGTCTGATGCCAGTGGTGTGTACCACTAGACCATAGAGGCGGTTAAAATGCATGAGGCGGTGCATATATTGAAAGTAGAAAATAAATAAATTTTCACTACAAAAGATACTGTGAAAATATATTAAGTTTATACATATACAGAAAACTATTACGTTTTTATGTACTAGCTTTCCGCTCGCGGCTTTGCCCGCATTAGACGACGTTTTCCCGTGGTAATGAGATATTTATCTGGGGTAAAAAGTAGGCCTATATGTTATTCTTGATCATAACCTATCTTTGAGCGTAATTTCGTTCAGAACTGTTCAGCCGTTTCGCCAGGATTGAGTAACATCCAAACTCTTGCATTTGTAACATTAGTTATATCTTTCTGCATGTAGCGTGAAAAACACTAATTATAAAACGAAGGAAAAATAAATTTCAGTTTCATAAATACTTACTTAATTATTTTAATGAAATACGCAGCATACGTGAAAATCTCATAAATTATGCCTTTTGCCTTGTATGTCTTTTAGCTCAAAGCAATCCGTCCGTTGAAAGGCACAGAATACTTACAAAGAATATTAGGTTTCTTTTTATATAAAACTGGGCAGGCATTTGACCGCCACCTTGTTTATTAACAAGATGTGATCTAAAATGTGGAATCTGTCCTTGAAGAGACCTAGTACCAAGTTATAGTTATCGGGGAACACATAAGCAAGCAACGCATTCCATTCCTTAGCGCTTCGCATAAGAAACGAATATGCGAAGCGCTTGGTGCGGACACGTGGAGTGTCAATAACGTAAAGGTGATAAGCTAGCCTGTGTCTGGTTCCCCGATGGTGGAAAAGGGCTGGAGGAACAAGGTCGTGCAGTTCTCTCGCACACTCAAACGCAAAGGTAATTCTATAAAAAAAACGATAGACATGCAACTTTGCGACACGGTGACTGAGGCTCTAAGGTTCCGCCGTGGCCAACACTGAGTTTCCAATAAGCCTCCTAGCACGGTTTTCGATCAATTCCAGAAGTTCTAGCAGCACTTAGCAGAACCATACCATAGGTGACAACAGCAGGTACTCTATGCACGGACGAATGTGTGCTATGAATTACAAAAGCAAGCGGCCGGCGCGTGAAGTACCGTTTAGCACTAGAGAGGACGCCCAGTTTCTTAGCAGCACAAAATTCATGTTTAATGATAGTTCAGGCCAAGAAGTTGCAGGTTTTCGGTTATCAGCAAGGATGTGTACACCCTAGAAAGTCGGAGTCAGTTGGAAAAAACTCCGTTTTGCGGTGAAAAAAAAAACAGGGGACTCTCAACAAGTTTCGTTTCGTTGAGGGGTTGGTGGTTACTTACCAATACTTCCGACTGTTAAATAGCTATTTAATACGTATTAAGTGCTCATAAAACAAGTCGTTAAGACTAATACACATTAGCAACTAGCACTTTGCATGTCCATCCAACGTTTGCATCAATCAAGCCATTAACGGTTACGTCACGTTACAAGCTCTCAGATGAATTAAATCGATTTAGAAATTGGTATTCAAATGAACATCGCAAGCTTTGTTAGGTAGGGTGACTATTCTATATGAAGCTATATGGTGCATACAAGGCGTAGAAATTAATCGACATAGCCCGCCAGATTCGCTA
Organism: Crambus lathoniellus; assembly: GCA_949710035.1. NCBI lineage: Eukaryota > Metazoa > Arthropoda > Insecta > Lepidoptera > Crambidae > Crambus > Crambus lathoniellus. Next base: position 21,674,163 of record OX453306.1, read on the forward strand.
ACTGAAGTGGCAGTGGGTCGAACATGTTAATGTTTTTGTAGTGTAGTGATTTGCTCTGTTTGGTCAACCCGGTCCTACAAGTTAGATGGTTTAGACTGCACCGCACAACGCGATTTTATATATGCCCCTTTACAAAAAATAAGGGTTTCTTTTTACCATTTTGGTACGGAAACCCTAAAACTGCTACTTGCTCTATTTTCATACAAATATGCTCACTACATGGTCATTTAAATAAAACTGTCAGTATATTTCTACAATAATTTCTGTGTCAAATGTGTTAGATAGATGTTCTTTTTTCCGAATCATTTTCAAAGAAAAAACTTTGAAAATCTCTTCATATTCCCAAACTTCCAAAAAAATGTAAAACATTCTTCAAATTTCATAAAACAATGTATGGAACGTGAACAAACTTTCAATCTTTTTCGGTTGTGGGAAAATGGGCATGTGTTTTTTTCTTATTTGAGACTTACATTCAAAAGACGAGTTATTTAGAATTTAAAAAATAGTGATAATGTAGAGAAATAACTAGAAAATGAGCTGATATAGAGACTGTAAAGTTGGAATAAAGCAATGTTTCCTTTGAGTGAAATTTGATATCTCCATTAGGTACTTTGAGTACTTTTCCTTCAGGTAAGTATCATGAAATAATCAATCAATACAACGGGGTAGCACTTAGCCTTCATCACACCGTTATGTTAAGTGGTGATAAGGCTGAAGATGGAAACGCACTATTCCCAAAATCCGGAACTGGCTATCTTTTCACTAACTGCCGGAACAAAATAATGCTTTAAGATAACTTTCTCCAAACAATTTTACAAACTTTACCTCTGTGTTATTAATATAGAGTGTATATTAATAGTTGCTAAAGGTCAGGTGTTACAGGGTTAAAATGATTATCTGTTAAGTAATAAAACTGGTGATAATAATATTTACCATGTGTACCTACAGAGTGAAATACAAACAACTACTTATCTTGATTAAGACAAATACCTACCAGAGCTAGACATTTTATTGCGTAAACTTAAACTAAGCACGTCGAAGTGACCTAGGAGTACCTAGTTTAAGTAGGTACGTAATATCATGAGCCATTTTAATATTCGTTCGCTTAAACCACGTGACTTTACGACAGTTACTTTAGTAAGTACCTACTTACATCAAAGTAATTTTATTTTATCGAATGCCACTTTTTTATGTGACCGTATAGAAGCTACCCACCCTTCTCCATTCACGTAAATTTCCCCAACATCCAAAGAGGCTGTATGAATAAGATCCGATCATCTGGTTGGCAGCGCCTGTGACGTCACTGGCGTCGCCGCGGCGCGCCACCGCGTCGCCGACGCACCCCCCGACCCCGATTTATAATTTTATTTCTTGTTTTATTATCTTCCCATTGGAATATACTTGGCTAGTTGCCGGTGAAGGAGTTTTCAGAATTTGCGACTTCTAGGTTTGTTACCATGACCTAGTTTAAGTGGTTCATTGATTTATACTAATGCTAAGCTAGGTACCTATATCGATTAGGTTGCATCAGCTCTAGCCAAGTAGATCACTTTATTTATTTCAACACCAACATTAAAGTTTGAATATAGCCATAATCGTCTTTTTATGTTAACTTTCGGTATTACTCACTGTCAATTAAGTGGGTAGGTAAGTAGTACATCGGGATTTTTAATATTTTATATTGGGAAAGGTCAGCGAAGAACGGCTACGGCCGTTCTCTAGCGTTAATATTATTATATAGGTACCTACCTACTTACTTACAGAAAACAACAATATTTTATTATTGTTTTGTGAATGCCGTAGTGCTTACTAGTAACTCTGTGGTAAAGCTTTTAATATTATTGTATTGATCCTAATTCCTACTATAGTGGTATTAACAGATATTTTTAGGGGTTTGTTTCTTTTCGTTCTTCTTCAGTTAAACCATGATTCGCTAAATCCAGAAAATGGGTTGTTTCCTCAAAAGTCCTCTATTTTCAATATAACGCTCACTCAAGCCGTTTCTGGTATAGTATAACAGATCAAGGGTGACTGTGTGAGCTTAATTGTCTAAATTTGATCTGATTCATCGTCTGATTCACCAATGAATACATCTCCGTGAGGAGGAATTAAAAGGAATTTTCATATCTTTACACTCAAATAGAATAAAACGTTTTTGAAAAAAATTGTAACCGCCTTCAAAACGGATCTTCAAACAAAAATTAACAAACACTAAAAAACGAAAAAAATAATAAGATTTTTTAATTCAAAGGACAATGATACGTGACTTTTTCTTATTTATCTTGGTACTTACTGAACTGTTTGAAGTCGGTGCCGTCTTATACGTATTGAGGTAATTACGTCCTACACCTCACGCTTGGGACCGGGTTTTTTTAAATATGTTAGTTATTTCACTCAGTATATTTCGTTCTTATTCTTTTTGGCTTGGCACCGACTTCAAACAGTTCAGTAGGTACCAAGATAAATAAGAAAAAGTCACGTATCATTGTCCTTTGAATTAAAAAATCTTATTATTTTTTTCGTTTTTTAGTGTTTGTTAATTTTTGTTTGAAGATCCGTTTTGAAGGCGGTTACAATTTTTTTCAAAAACGTTTTATTTTTCGATTTTTAGTGAAGTAGCTTAAGAAACTACATGGTGATTATGATAAATTGTTGTAAATATCCTATCCGTTACGGAATTCAGCTTTCTATCTTTAGCTACTTAGATAACTTGAAGGAATATAACTGAAGGTCCATTCGTGTATATGGTATTTATAAAACATCATAATAGGTATATAACTCCTAACTTTTGAGGAGTTTCACCTCTCATCAGCAGCTCACCCTAATAACCTGAAAGAATATAACTATTGGCCCATAGGTACGATTAATACTTAAATAAATATTCTCCAGCTCCTAACCGTTAAGGAGTTATAGCTTCCATCACCAGCTCATCACTATAAAATGATGACTACCAGATGCAAATACTTGACTAACTTCAAAAATAAATGGAACGCATAAGGCTTGCCTATATTTGAGAATTTCTCTCAATTTTCCAGGGATTTGATCCCCTGGTCCTGACTTGGTGAAAGTAAGATCAGGTCAGATGTACCAACTTTCGAAAAAAATTAAAATTTGAAAATGATCCCCAATTTGATGAAACTATGAAATCGTCCATATACCCAAATAAAGTCTGAATACACATTATTCAGGATAACTCCTGAACTTCTTGCCAGTTCTTGATAAAATTTGAATGGGACCACACGAGAAGCGTCACCTTTAAAACAAAAAAAGAATTATCTAAATCGGTTCATTAACTAAAAAGTTCTGAGGTAACACACATAAAAAATAAAAAAAAAAATAAAAAAAAAAAATATACAGTCGAATTGATAACCTCCTCCTTTTTTTGAAGTCGGTTAAAAATAAAACTTTGGTATTCATTAAAGTTCTCCATCAATCTCTGTCCGAATCAAAGCATACATGACAGCTAATTCAAAGTGTTTTTTTTTATAGCTTCCTAATTCGGATTCAAACTTACTTCAATCATTTTAAACCTACAGATACCCTCTACCCAATGTGCAAGCACAATGTTACGACAATAAGGCCTATGATTTAGCGTACGTACCTACATACAGTAGGTACGTAGGGCACACTGAAAGTTCTGCGCTCCTGGCCGCTCATAAATGTTTTATTATCGAATGTTACTTAAGTATATTATTTAAGACCTAAGTCTTAAATAATATACTTAAGTAACCTAAGTATATTCAATGACCGATAAAAAAAATTTCGAGAAATCGCGTGTCATTTGTTTTTTAACACAAGTTGCGATAAGATTTCAGGGCAATGATTTTGCATGACTTTAAAAGTTAACTGTCTCCGCAAGATTGCACTGCTCGTCTTCAAAATGCTTTTGGGAGGGAGACACCTCATTTAAGCACTGTAAGGCGTTGGTACGAAGAATTTGACCAGGTCTGTGTTTCTCTCCATGATAAAATTCGTGAAGGTCGGTCGGTTCGGCCGCAAGAGGCCGTGATAACTTTCAACCAGCGCGTGAAAAACATGCCCTCAGCCCTCAGGACCATTGGGGTCCTCGTGTTTAAAAAAATGGTTTGACCGAATTAAAAAGTGTTTAAAATGTAATGGAGAATACTTTGAAAAGCAGTTAATATATTACTTTACATGTGAATTGTTTTAATAATGAATGACGCAAAACTTTCAGTGTACCCCTAGTAGTATACCTAGTTTGTTCAGGCGTAAATAATAGGTCTTTACATATGAAATTGCCGTTTTTTTCTTTTGTACATATAACTTAACAACTTTTATAATATTAGAAATATATAATTTCTTTAATATTGCGTTACATTAAGACCGTATCGAGCAACTTTTGATAATTTAATAACCACGATATTTGATTATTTACATAGAAAAAACTTATTCCGAAAGTTACGACTATTTTTGTTTCCAGAATTTCGTACTTTATTAGTTGTAACTTAGTGAAAAAAAATTTTTTTTCTCTTAACGAATGTGTCATTTAGTAGTTAAAATATCCATAAATACGTGTGTAAAATTTTGTAAATTTACATAATATTAGTCGTTAAATAATAACAAAAACGTTAGTATGGAAAAAAAATAATTACAGAAATCTCCATACAAAACGGCAATTTCATAGGTAAAGACCTATTATAACAATCATTTAAACTGTTTATAATAGAAAATTACCTAAATTCTTTTTTGCAGATGATAATGTTCGGTACGACGACACGATGTAGTAACAACTTTATCGATTGGTGAGATGAAAATGATGATCATGGTAAGTATCCATCCACCCATTAGGTTCACACAGCTGGGGTCATCTTTATGGATATATAGAAGGATATGGCTTTCAACCAATCTAGGCGCCATAGGACCCAATCTATAGATTTCATGGTGTTAATGACTGCAAATGCAACCGCTTCCAAAGGTAAAAACATTTGTGTAACAGAGGCATAGCAGTGTTTGGGTTTGGCAAGGCTTGAATGTTTTTATGGATGGGACAGTAGATTTGTAAGTAATTTTAGGAATAACTTTACCGAATTGGTTTGTTTGATAACTCATCCTTTACTAGTGTTTATATTGTAAGTACTGTTTATGACCTAATCTAATCAAACTCATCAACATTGTATTTTTTAATTTTAGCTCATAATTATATGAAGAAAACGCAGACTCCAGATAACACTCATATAATTATTGATCCAACTTACAGGTACAGGCATAGTACAGGTACAATATAGATACATATAGGAAAAATATCGATACAGTCGACGTCTTAGAGAACTTATCCCCTCGAGGCTAGTTTGAAGAATGATCTCTCTTTGCTCGTTAGTCGGGCTCAAGATTAGCTATCCCCACCGAATTTACCACAGATTAGCCTATTAAACTTAACAAAATGGCGGCAAGAGACCGCACTACCAGTGTTGCCTTTTAAAAATATGAAAAACCTTCTAAAATCATGACATTCGGCCATCTGATAACGTGCTGTCTCCCGACGCACATATAAAAAAATATTTAAAATCAATTAATTAGGTAAGTATACAGCTAATATAGCAGATACACAACTATTCTCAATAGTAAAGTCTTACAACTATGTACCTATTTAGGTTAATCTTAGAGTGACAAAAACCTTAAGTTAAAACATAATTGAAACAAATACATTATAATATCAATGCTCAACAATAAACTTTTAACGACGCCGATGACTTGTTTAGAATATAGATATTATCGTAATAATATTGTTTTAGTAAATCGTAAATTAATACATAATCAAATAAAATAAATTATCAACAACAAACTATTCTATAACTATTCGAATCAATGTATAAAATAACATAATCATGACATTCGTTAACAATCGACTATTATTACTTTGAAAACTTATTTTGAAACTATACTTGTTACATAATACATAATCATGTGTAAGTATATGGAATGATTAAAGTAAAGTCTGGTTATAATCTATAAGCATTAGTCATGGGTAATCAAAGAAAAATGGATTAGCTTGGTACTAGTTTACATCAATGCATTGCCAAGAGCTACATTAAAGAATATTAGATGATGCCAGAAGCAAAATCTCTAATAATGTTATATTAGAAATAGGTAGGTACAGAATTTAACTTTAGCCTGATAAATAGAAACCCTTACTATCCCTATGTTTAACATAGTTTAGTCCTTACAACAACAACTGTAGGCCCCTGCACAGTTACCAATTTTTACCCAGATATGAGTAACAAACCAAGTTATAGATACGTATTTACCATTAGTGCACAATTTGTATTAAATCAAGATATGAATTAGGACAACTAAAGGAATTATTTAAAGGCATGTTCGTAATAGGCATTATTACCAATTAAATTAAATATTCTTACAAGGAAGTTACACTAATAATGAAGATGCCGTAGGTACAATTTGAACCGTCACAGCAACAATTTGCTTTTTCAACTTGTCAACCAGTTGTCCAAGGTTTCCAGAGCATTCTTCTCCAGCACCAAATCTTAAATGCATCTATTCTTTGCCTCTGTTAGAATAGTACAATACATGGTTCCACTCCGTACATGAAAATCAAAAGATCATATTATTATCTTTTGTAATTATTTTTTATTAATCATTTATTTCAGATAACTTGATCCATTATAAATTAAAAATGAATAAGTTAATGATTTTAAACAAGTTCGCAATTTAATATCAAAACTTAAAAATGTCTACAAGGTAACCTCATACGAGCATCACCTGCATTCTTATCAACAAATATTCATATTACTATGAATAATATTAGTGAAAATAGGTTTATTAATTATAATTGGGATATGAAGAAGTAGATTACCATAGGTAGAAATAGAACAAATAAAATCATGAACAGCTTTTCACCCAAGCGATTTAACTACACGGTTTCCCGTGGGAATAAAATATCTTCTCGGGGTCAAAAGTCGTCAATATGCTATTCTAGAGACAAGAGATTCCAAAGATCCGTCCAGCCGATAACCGTGATTGGGGAACAAACATACAAACTTTTGCAATCATAATATTAGTAAAATGAGATAAGATACATGACAATGATATACTTCAATATAATTCAACTCCAGTATCAGCGATCCACTAGTCTCAATATCCGACTTACAACCACAGCCCACGATGATCACCATCATCACAACAACGATCACCCTGGGATCTGCACCTTCAGTATCATATTATCTCCTCTCATTACTACAGCAAGTACACTCTGCTACCTCCAGTATGTATGAATGCTGTGTTGGTTCGTAAGTTCAAGGGTAGCGGGATCCTCAATATTATCTTAACTTGATGCTAGCTCATGATAAGTACCTACTGGATGCTACATTTGGTATCTGAAAGCAGTAAACTCACAACACACATAGTATTAATCATTCAAAAGAAATAGATTTATCTGATAATGAATCAATAGAAATAAATGTAAGTGTATGAATTCTCATATTCTTTTATAAACATTAGTAGGTACTTATTTCAACCATAGCAAAAACAAATGTTCAACTGACCAGATCTAAAAAAATATGGAAATGATTACTAACAGAATATGTGAAGGAACTTCAAATGTTCGTGAGAATGGTAAACTGCTAAGAATTTTAGTATCACGAGCCTACTAAATGAGACGGTAAATTTGACAGATCTTCTTGATTTAGGGTTTAATAAAGATATTAATTCTCAATAAGATCACAATACATTAAATTCACATAATTTGAAATCATATTTTGTCAATACGTACACAAGGACGGTAGTATTAAAATCCTTAATTACTAATTTTAAATCACACCGCCAATAACAACAAAAACACGGCAAAACTAACTTGGTATGCTACAGCAGTGGTTACTTGTGGCTTTTTTTGTTAGAACAAGTTTAAAACATGAACTAAAATGTTTGCATGAAGCTGTATAGAACATTTTAATAAATTGAATAAAATAATAATTTTAATAAAAGATGTGATTGAGCAATAACCGTTTTACTTTATTTTGCTTAATTAGGAAAACATTAGTTACAACTTGACAGTGTAATAAACACGATCTACTTAAATGCACCATGGAATGTTTACATGTTTTTGCATTAGAAACATCATTTCATCACTATGTTAATGAAAACAACTAGAATAGATATCAGTGGATGCTTCTTACAGTGCTGTCTAAGCAACTAAGGATTTCTGCTTTTGATTTGCATTTTAATCATTAAGAGAGATCTAGAACACTACGCAGTACGCACTAATAGCAAAATAGCTTCTAGTGATTTAAAATTTTCCATCAGTCTAAAACCAAAACAGAGTTGCCCGGAAGAAACCGCAGTAAGGCGATAAGGCCACCATTTGGTTTACAATTTGTTATCTTTGTATTATTATTATTATTTCCTGTGTGATTGTTCCGTTTGTAATATTGTGTACAAATATAGAATTAATCTATGTATCTATCAAAACTAGGTATATAAAGAATCTTTGACGTTCCAGGAAAAATGTAAAGAATGATTATTTCTATTCAGTCTTATGGCTTTATTGTCTAATTATGTAGAAGAAAAGTATGTTCCTGATAAACTTTCAGTTTGAATTTAAATTAAATTTGAGAATTAAGTTTGCCACTAAACTCAAATTTTAAAAGTCAAGCATAGTGAATTCTTTCAAATTAAGCTACATCCAACAAAAATAATAGACGAAATGTTCACTTGAACAAAGTTACAAAAATTAAAATAAATAATAGAAATGATAAATATTGGATATCTTTGCATACCCACATTGCTCCAATCCCGAACTAAATAACTTAAGCACTTGTGTTATGACATTTGGGAACAACGACGGAGATTACCACATACAATCGGACAGAATGTTGAAAAGTCCGCTTTAAACATTCACCCGACAGGGAATCGAACCCGGAACCTCAGAGACAGCGGCAACCCGAAAACCTATGCGTACGTACACCGTTTCTACACTACTGCCATGGAGGTCGTTAAGCTAGTACCACAAACTAATATTGTTTCCAAAGTTAAAAGGTTTATAAAAATCTAAGTGACACAGATACAGTTTATAAAAGTATTACCCAATTGCAATCTTGGAATACTAGATTCGCGACTTTAATAGTGTGCACTTATTCAAAAGTGAATCGTCATCATGTCCAATCTTATCAAGATGAGAAATACATCCAGTTCTGCGTAAAGGTCACCTGGGCATAGACCTAGGCATAGAAAAACTAACCTAGCTAATGGATATTGACCAATCATAAGAATCAAGATATGGTATGGATTTCGTATAAATGGAGACTAAGGTAATTATAAAAATATTAACTAGGTAAGACAATAACCCCTACTCAAATTGTGATGCATGTAGACACTTATTATGCAATAAAAAAGAAATGATGCAAACATAATTTAGTAAATAAATATCCTTATAAGTAAGTGGTACTATGTTGTGATAATTAGAGCGCATATTAACAATAATACTTAAAGGTTTCTACTGCGATAGCTGTGGTACCTACTAGGTACTCAATGTCTATCAAGGTGTATTACAAGTATGTAGGCAACTGTAGATTTAAAAAACTTTTTTAAATCTACAGTTGCCTACATTCTTCCCTAAGGGTATTATGATAACATCTAAATGATTCTATGAAAAGAGAAGTTTTTATATAGTTTTGTTTTTAGGTAAACCTTTACAAACTTTATTTAAGGGGGTGTTACCATCAATTTAGTCGGTTATGCGAGGTGAAAATTAAATCTTAAATTCGATATTCAAATAAATAAACATTAAGTAAACCTTTTAATCAAAACAACTTCAAAACTTTCCCATAAACAAAATGCTCTACATCATCTCAAATCCTGTTTGACCAGATTCAGCTACGAAGAAAAAGTATTCCTCCTTCGCTCAAGACTCCCTTGGCCGGCCACGTCACCCTGGAGGCCTACCAAGCGGCGCAACAGGCGGCGCGGGCTGTATTCGTCCTCAGATGCTATTTACCTTGGAATGTATACATCACTCATCGGCAAGAGATCTTTCCGTGTCATTCTATAATAAAATCATTGGGTTATTAACACAAATGCCCTTCAGGAAAATTCATCATTTATACTGTGCACTAGCTACCTACATCCTTTATTATTTACAAAAACCATTTCTTTTATTAAGATCTAGTGCAAAAATATAAAATGAGTATTGTAAGAACAAGAATAAAACGTTTGATAATATCTTTGTTCTGTTCTCGTTTCATTTCAATCTAATAATCTTAAAAGTGGCCTTACGAGTAGTAAACCAGTACGAAATATAAGTACTCACATAACCAGTCTGTGAGAAAAGTACTCAACATTTAAACATATTCAGACTAATGTATGCCACCAACATACATCGTTCGTACTCTAAAATCCGGCGAGTGTATGCCACAAACATATACCGCCCCCTTAATTCCGACGAGTGCATGCCACAAACATACATCGTCCCCTAATATCCGACGAGTGTATGCAACATACATACATCGCCCCCTAATATCCGACGAGTGTATGCAACATACATACATCGCCCCCTAATATCAAATTCGATTTAATGCATTTGAACAAGCAAATTCAATGTATCTCTTGTAACCAGTGAGCATACATAGCTTGCTCACTCAACTCAGTGAACACCTGTTTGTTTGCTCAACACTAAAAATTAAAGATATTCATATTCTCATTAAAGTTATCCAAATACACATAAAGACTTTCATATTGAAATATATCCATATTAAGAATATTTGTATTTAAACTCATGTTTAAAATATTCATATTCATATTTCAAGATATTTATACCTATTGCTATTGACGGTGTTCATATTAATTGAATCCACAAAATTTGTACTAATTAACTAATATACTTATCAATAAAAAGAAAGCCAGAATTCAATTGTAAGTAAGTAATACGTACCTATTAAACCAATCTTACCAGATAACGTAAGTAACCAGTAAGCATACATGACATGACATGACTCACTCAACCCAGAGAACAACACGTTCGCTCAATACATTAAAAACAAAAGGAAAATCTGTAACCACCCATTGTAACAACATAAAAATAAATGAAATGTAAGCCACCAATCATAAATTATTCTTACTCTTTACTACTTCTTACTAGCCCCATAACTTATAATTTTCTTTTATTCACTGTTGGTATTAGATACCACGTTAAAACATGGATTGTATGCAAGATTTAGTAGCCATAAGTGATTTTACTCTGTACGACAGTAAAGCTATCAAATTTGGTAATCATAACTGAATTTACTCTGTGCAACAGTAAAGACTATCAAAAACTAGCTCCAATCTAGCACTAATTATTTAGAACATTACATGTAGGTACACAGCCAAAACTGCCAGTTCTAGCTCCATGTGTAAGATTATAAACAACATAAACAGCAAGTACTCTAATAATATAATAATGCCAATCATCTCCATTAATTCTGTACAATCCACATTTAATACATCATGTAAATTAAACAACAACAATCAAGATATTATGCCAGATTCATGGTACGCTATGATCGTGCCATACGAAAATATCTACTACATACCCGCGTTTAAAATTATGTTAGTATAATCGGAGGGTAGCCCCGACCGTACACGAACACAATTAATCAATTCAAATAAAAGTGTGATCTAGTTTATGTTCGTTCCGTCGGAGAGTAGCCCCGACCATGTACGAAACACAATCCGCCACACAAATACTCCAATTTTAACGCTTTAGATTTAACCAACACGATCGGAGAGTAGCCCCGAACACGAATTAGTAAAATCTTAGTACTAAGCTACATTATAATTTTTTTAAATTATGTTCGTATAGTCGGAGGGTAGCCCCGACCGTATACGAACACAATCAATTAAAACACAAATGCGATTTAGTTTATGTCCGTTCCGTCGGAGAGTAGCCCCGACCATGTACGAAACAATCCACCGCAAAGGTATTTAAAATGTCATTTAGATAAAAAAAAAATACGCATTAACATGGAATCTGGAATATTTATCCTTTCTCTGCGTGAAGAGAATAAAATAACTCGTTTGACATTACTATAGCACAGAATAAGCAAATTATTCTTATTATCAGGTTTAGAAATAAACTTGCGTGGGTACTATCCCACTTCTGAATTATGAAGAAAACGCAGACTCCAGATAACACTCATATAATTATTGATCCAACTTACAGGTACAGGCATAGTACAGGTACAATATAGATACATATAGGAAAAATATCGATACAGTCGACGTCTTAGAGAACTTATCCCCTCGAGGCTAGTTTGAAGAATGATCTCTCTTTGCTCGTTAGTCGGGCTCAAGATTAGCTATCCCCACCGAATTTACCACAGATTAGCCTATTAAACTTAACAAAATGGCGGCAAGAGACCGCACTACCAGTGTTGCCTTTTAAAAATATGAAAAACCTTCTAAAATCATGACAATTAAGTAACTTTAAAAATACTATAATTGGCCCTCAACAATGTAAGCCTTGCATCTTTGTTAATTTTTTATTATTGTTCTTATTCTGATTAGGTAGGTACTTGAAGAAAAAAAAATTAAATAAAATAAGCTTAAATAAAAATATTTGGTTACTCATCCCACGACTGACCTCAGCAAAAGCTTCTTAAAACCCCACAACCACCAGTCCAAACAAGCATACTTTACCATCAAGGTTAAAACAACTTAAACTAACGAAACCTTGATACCATGGGGGAAAACAACGACTTAATTTGATTCCACCACCACCAAACTCATTTAACTGTCAAACAGATGTCTGTGGACCTTCGAACCAACACTGTTTGTATGTTCCAGTGACCCAGAACTTTCTCTGTGACGTCACGGGCGCGGCGACGCCACGGCGCGTCTGGTCGTCGCCAGCTACAGAAGGGAACCGATCAATGGGATACGGTGAGTGATGTAGACATAGTGATTCACCTTGTCTCTTTCGTTTATCCTACAAATATTTTAATGGGTAAGGCAGACTTTTACACACTAATTTTTTACTCGATATTGCGGCATCGAATCACACGCAATCGCTATTACAAAAATGCGTAAGTTTCGTGTACCTATTATAACTACAAAATTAAGATTTAAAAAATCCCTATGCGGGCATACCCGTTTGTTTATTTGTTACCAAATCACAAGTAAATGACTGAATGGATTTGGATAAACGTATATAAACAGGTAGACCATGACTATAAGTAGCACTAAGGATACTATTTTTTATCCTGACTGCCAAAGGCACGGGAACAACTTGGTAACGCGCGGAAAACCGCAAATACAAGGCTAGTTAAAAAATCATTACACAACCGTTGAAAAGGTTGAAAGGGTGAACCGTTGGAGGTTTCACTTCAATTAATAGAAAAGTTGATACATAAAAAAATTACTCATTTGAACTCTGGCACAGCTAATATAAGTAATAAGTAAAACATAGACCAGATTTCAAAGAAACTTCTAGGGTTTTGGTAACACAATAGTCTAAAGAAAGAAAAATAGAAAAATGAAAGTAAAATACCCATTTTCTTAATTCATAAGTACAACATGTGCAAGAACATAATTATTATTCTGAGCTACATAATATAAATTACATTCCTACCTTGTGTCATTTTAAATGAATGTAAATAAAGATTTATTTCTGAAAATTTCTCTAGGGGCTTAAGATTAAACTTTCATGGGAAACATGAACTAAGTTCATACGGACGAAGACACTCCCATGCTTCATTCAAATTATGAATTTCCCCCACATTCACCAAAATTAACATACCGTTGCAAGATTAAAACTTTATCCGAGTTTCATTTGCAGATTACCTTGCTGTAATGAATTGAAAATGAACATTTTGTTTTACTACCTTAAACGTGGGCAATGTTTACTATTATATATTCTGTGGCAATGTTTAAGTAATTGGTTTCCGAACCAACTCTCGAATTGAACGAAGTGTAAGCCAAAGGCTGTAAGTTGTAGTGGTCTTATTGGATAAGTTTGAAAGTCTACAGGTAGAACAAACGTTGGCTTGTAGACTTGTGCTACCACAAACTTTGCAAAGATTACACAGTTTAGAGTTTCTGTTCGAAAATTAAAAAGAGAACCTCCACCAAAGAATATATACACCTCCACCTTTTTTATTACTTTTTAATTTGCGATATTTTCGTACAGTGAACAGACTCTTGAGTTTTTCGATACTCTGCCGAGAACGGGGAGCTAGCATTTGCACTGTCGAGGATGGTTTTAATCGGCTTTAATCGGTCACGGTGTAGCGTTTAACTATCACGACACGATTACTGGCAGCCTGAGTTTTTACACAATTATATTAGCTATCTTAACTTTTGTTTTTGCTGCGAAACATGTTTTAAGATCTATGCATTTTATAGCTATTTTTCTTCGTGCGCTACTATATCCATGTTTAAAAAGTCTTGTTATAATATATCTCCAATACAATACCTATGCCGTGTATAGGTATCAATCATGCTGTTGGCTATACATATTTACCTCTATATTTTGTTAAGAAATAAACATTTAAATAAAGCCTCTTTTTTACAGATTTAATCAAGCGTATATTGCACACATAAATTGGTAAATTTGAATTGTGTTTTTAAATGATTTTATGTTTTTCCGTGACCGAATATAACTTCGGAAAAAAAACTTTCAAAAACATGTGTAAAATATACGGGTGATGAAATCCGTAAAAAAGTGGTTTTATTGCAATGAACAGTTCGCACCGAAATCTAAGATATTATGCTTACCTACGGAATAAACATGTCGAAGATTAGTAACAAATACATCCCATCCCATACATCCCCCACAAGTTTCGTTACTACCTTAATAATAATTGAAATGTTACGTGGAGTCAAGTCTGGCTGTTTGTATTTGAATCATTATTCAGAAAATTTCACCGTTACTTTTTTTAAGATACCTACTAGGAATGTGAAACGTAATAATTCTAATAATCAATATTATACGCTATTATTAATTCATCTCATTTAGGATACCTACACAATATTTTTCTGACTGCAGTCACGAAATGTAAATAATACTATGCTGATGTTTCTTGCACTTTGATGTATCTTAACATTTCTAATAGGTATTAAAGAGGTTAGTTAAGCAGTAGGTAAGTACAGTTTGCTCTGACATGTCGTGACTGCCAAGCGGGTCGAAAATGGCCTGAACTGCTTCGAGAAAAGGATAGTACCGCCGCCCCGTGCCGGTTTTTTGCTCGACTTGGCCGGGGCGCGGCAGTGCCCCCAGATCTATGTTACGAAAGCCATGAAAATGTGGAAAGTGTTTGATCTCTATAACCTACCCTATTGTGAAAAAGCAAAAACATGTACCCCACAATAAAAACTAATGACCTCAACACGAACTCGCATATCATCAAAAAAAAAAGTCTCAAATTATATAAAATTCAAGAGCATTATATAATTTGGTTGGTTCGTATTTGAGTATCGAGAGTTTTCCATAAAAATCTGATTATTTCTTGGAAACCGGATTTGAAGCAATGGAGGAAAAATAATACCTTCTAACAGGGGCATAAGCCAACTGGAAAGGTTTCATAATGGAACTTGGGTGCTTTGCAGAAAGCCCCTTGTTAAAGTAATAAATAAATAAATAAAAATAAAGTATGAAAACGGCTACTTTATTGGCAAACAATAGAACATTAAGAAATAATTTTTATTTCTTTGTTTTACTCGTACTAATACGTGTTAAACTCTTGTAAAGTCAATTAACACTTCTGATTAGTTATCGGAAGAAAGTACTAGCGAACTTTTTCTAATAGGATATAACGTATAACTCACTGACAATTACGTATATTATTAGACAGCCCAAGGGCCGAAACTAATATAAAAGTAGGCATATGTTGCCCTTATAGTTTCTTCTCGTCATCGTCACTCCGAGTTGTGTTAGTACTTTGCAACTGTTAGTTGCCTTTTAACAATTTTCACACTTGTGTTCGAGGAGGAAAAGTGCGTTGTCATATTTTATATAGGTACAACACTTTTTATGTGGACAACCACATAATAATAAGTATGCGTTTTTTTAGATAAGTAAGTACTTATAGTTACTTACATCGTCTTAAATCAATTAGGAGGTCAATAAGAGCTGAGTAAAAAAATAAGTGCCTATATATTATTTAAATATTTTTTATATATTCTACGAAGCTCTACATTATAGTTGAAAAAAAAATCACAAAGACTTTTACGAGACAAATAAATAAAACAAGCTGAAATTCAAAATTTTTGAATTAAACATTTTTTTTATCACGTTTGTCGAATTTCGCAAGTTTACCAACATTATCGCCAATCCCTCTTTGATCTCACTTGGAATCGCTTGGAATATTTTTTCTGGCGCCATCTGGTGTCACGAACACTCATATAATATGTGTAAAGCCTATGAAAACATTCCTACTTAAATATTCTGAGTGCTTCCCGAAGGAAATAAGTTTTGCATAAAATGTTACGAACTTGTTTATTGGGTCAACTGACATAAATTATTATAGCCCCTTTAATGTGCTAACGATAATAAATAACCCTTCAGTTTCTTTGAAATAGGATTCCGCGTTTTATTTAAGGTAGGTACATAGTTCCTTAATATCGTAGGTCTCAACAAATTGAAAATTGAGTGTTTGTTTATTACATTACCTACATGTAACACATCTAGACTATAAATGGGTGGATTTTAACAGTTATGGTTTTTGAAATTTTGTTACACATTGCGTCTACCTTTTTAATTCTAATAAAGCTTTTACAAAATGCGTGCACAAATGCACAAAAAAAAAACGCTTTCTATTCTATTCTACATAGGTTTTTATAATTACGTTTTCGTAACATAGCCAAATAAGTATAGCGCGTTTATGCAGCTAGCTAAAATACAAACATGATTTTGAAAATGGCGGTAGGCAGTAGGCAGTGTACGCACCGGCCAAATCGAGTTAAGAGAAACACTACAGACTATTAAACATTTGAATATTTTATTGGTTCATTGCAAATCACTTCAATTTTTGCAATCGAAATCACTTTTGTCATTTTGTTACCAAAATATGCATCATCAGCCAATTTAAAGTCCTGAATGTAGGGCACAAGTCATTATTATGGATACCTTGACCTAACACGAGCCGATGCGCATAGTTGGGGTTTAACGGAGGAGTTATTTGGTCACCCATCCCGTGACCGACCATTCCGAACATTGCTTAACTATTTAAGTTAAAAAGTAACAATTGCAGGATGAACGCAGAAATTACAGCGCGCAAATTACATTATTGAAATATTTAATGGTTTATTGAATGATTTAATCGATTTTTTACGAAAATACGCTTCGTCTAGAAAACTAACCTAGTACCATTTTGCTGTATATCCAATTATATTTTAATACTTTTTTCAAAAACTTAGCCTTAGCAGTATCACGCCCTCAGTACAGCACTGATCTGATCATGCACAGCTATGCACCATTACTCAGTGATAAATTAATAAGACATACCCACTCGAAATAGAGAGCATTTCGCCCTGAATAAGGCCATTTAACCTCTTAACCCTAGTAATAAAGTTAGTAAGATGGGATTCCATTAGTAGTATACACTTAACCGGAGAGATATTACGTCATTGTTCAGGAAGTCGGTTGTGATCACTTTAAGACGGCTTCTTGCATTTTATTCATTCATAAAACACGTATTTTTTTATTAATTAAGTAAGTACTTTAAAATAATTAACTTTATGTACCTAAAATACGCAAGAAATTTTAAATTTTCAATCACATATATTATACTTACACATAATTTAAACATGTAAAATACGAATAAAATTTGATTATATAGAAT
Organism: Crambus lathoniellus; assembly: GCA_949710035.1. Classification (NCBI taxonomy): domain Eukaryota; kingdom Metazoa; phylum Arthropoda; class Insecta; order Lepidoptera; family Crambidae; genus Crambus; species Crambus lathoniellus. The sequence continues at coordinate 21,691,949 of OX453306.1, forward strand.
CTTGTTGTGCAAACGATATTCAAAAAAATAATACATCTGACTAAGTATATGTATTACATTCGGTATCTAAACATAGTTATTATTGCACAGTTTAACTGCCACGTCAACGTCATTGACTCATAATCATAAGATGTTATATTGTATCTGTGATCTATGTTTTTTAAGTAGCATAATATCCAATATTTTCAATATTTAATTAAAAATCATATTTATTAAGATAATTACAGCTTACAGCATAGACAAATTCAAAAATAACGAAAATCAAGGCACAGCCTTCTTTTCATAATAAATCATAAAATTTATTGTCATTGTAAATTTCCCTGCAGCCAGTTTCATAAAGTTAAGTTAGTATATGAATAGTTAGTTAGGCTTTAGCTTATAGTTCCTAGCTTATAGTATCCTGGAACGAACGTGGAAGTTTAGATATAGGTATTTGAAGCACGCTTGTGGTAAAAGTTGGCACTATCAGTAACTTACCTGGGCCCCAAGTCTGCTAATTTTAATTTAAATAAGATTCTATTGATATTCAATTGAGACTCAATTACGATTCCATTACGATTAAAACAAATTGGGTATTCTGTAAAAACTTGTACGTCAGCTCAATAGAATCGCAATTGAATCGTAATTGAATCGTAATGGAGTCTCAGTTGGATAGTTAATAATGTTGCCTTCGGGTATGTATCATAATAACTACGGTCGTTTCGACTATGGTCGAAATAACTACGGTCAAAATAACTACGGCAGCGGCCGGCGAAGCGCCAGAAACGACTATATACATATTCCCATTTTCTATTAAACTGAAGTAGGGGGTAGAGGGGGTGTATAAAGTCGATTCTGGCGCTTCGCCGGCCGCTGCCGCGGTACGCTCGCTTCGCTCGCTCGGCTCGCGCGGCGTTTTGGTCACTGTTATAACCTAACCTAACCTAAAACGTCTGTTACATTTTGTTGGGTGGCAGGGGGCTTCGACCCCCGAGCCCCCTTGGCGGGGGGCTTCGCCCCCTGTCCCCCCTTTTGTTTTTCCCAAAAGATATAAAAATTTTGAAATAACAAAAAATTTTTGAGCAAAAAAATTAAAAAAAAATTTTCTATATGTCCATCGGATGCCTCCTAGGTATCTCCGGGGTGCCGTAGGGGATCGAAAATTTTGTTAGATTTCAGCTATGACGCACCGTTTTCGAGATATTTGCATTTTTATAAAATTCATTCTTGAAAATTTTGCAAGTCCCCGCTTCATACTAAAACAGTCAAAATTTTTTGTTTGCGACACCCTAACCAAAAAAACAAGCCAACGCGCCCAAATCCATTTAATAAACTTTCCAATTCATAAGCTTGTTGTAGGCGAGTCGTTCATAGTCGAAACAACCAGTAGATGAAATGAACATTAGGCCAATCGTCCGTTAGTTGAATCAACTGTAGTTCAATCAACCGTAGGTGAAATGAACAGGGCCCCAAGTCTGCTAATTAACAAATGGTTCAATTGAATCTTAATTGGATCTCAATAGCGGTTTTTGACATTTTTGGTATTCTGCTACTAACTTAAGACCAATGGTATACGACTGAACTGCCATTGAACTGCCATCGGAATATTTGCTAGTCTGCTCTTCAATCGTATTACAATCGTATTCTACTCTCATTTGACATTTGTTTGACACTACTCTCAATGGGGTATGTATCATAATAACTAAGGTCATTACGACTATGGTCGAAATAACTACGATCGATTCACATATTTTCGTAATGACTATTGAACGACTCAACTACTGTTCATTTCACCTACGGTTGATTGAACTACAGTTGATTCAACTAACGGACGATTGGCCTAATGTTCATTTCATCTACTGGTTGTTTCGACTATGAACGACTCGCCAACAACAAGCTTATGAATTGGAAAGTTTATTAAATGGATTTGGGCGCGTTGGATTGTTTTTTTGGTTAGGGTGTCGCAAACATAAAATTTTTGACTGTTTTAGTATGAAGCGGGGACTTTTCGGGGAAACTTTTTCTAATTAATCTTGAACTTACTGATCTGATTGAAGTCGGTGTCAAGCCAAATAGATATTAATATTAATATGTATTTGATAGGTTACAATTTACACCACTCTGCGCATGAGATATTGTTTATTATTGTTTCACTATTTTGAAATAAAATGAAATGAAATGAAATGAAAATGAATTTTGAAATTGAATTTTAAGTATTCGTTCTTGTTACTTTCGGCTTGACACCGACTTCAATCAGATTAGTAAGTTCAAGATTAATTAGAAAAAGTCCCGCACTTTCGTATTTTGAATTGAATGATTCAATTTATTTTTCACTTTTACGTGTTTTTGGGAAATGAGTTTTTGTTTGCAGTTTTGTTTGGAATGCGGCTTAGTTTTTTTTTTAAATTTTGTTTATTTTTCCTTTTTTAGTGTAAGAAATCTACTATAAGAAACCGCATAATGAGCAAGTGTAGCTCAATGTGCAACGACTATAGCCCATATCTAAATTAGAACACTCAGACAAGCACCACCCTCCAACTCGAATTGTAAAATAAAACAAATTTATTCGTGTGTTTCCTTCATTAAATCCTAACGCCCATATATTTTACTTTCCATTTCAAATAACTATCATATAAATGTCAGGTCTACACTAAATGATTTAAATAAAAACTGTCTGCTAGAAAAGATATACTTTTTAGAGAAAACCTGTTATGCAGTTTCCTTCCACCATCAGCTAACCTAAATTACTTGAAAGAATACAACCTAAAGTTCTATTTGCGCTTGTAGTACTTAAAAACATACTTTAACTCCTAAGCGTTAAAGAGTTTTACCTTCAGTCATCAGCTTAACTAAATAACCTGAAAGGTAACAACTACAAATATTTACGTATCAACGATATTTAAAGAATTATCCTCCAACTCCTAACTATTGAGGAGTTGTACCTTCCATCACCAGCTCATCATCGTGAGATGATGACTACCAGTCGCAAATACTTGAAAATTACTTATAAACCTTAAAGGAATCGTATTGCGCCCGTAACATATTTAGTATTTAATTAATGTTTTCGATGGCCATATGTGGTCTTCATCATCAGTTATTCTTCACCAAATGGTGCTTACCGAAAGCAAATGCACGAGTTACTTAAGAAAATACCAAAATCGTTATAGGTGTGCCTATAATATTTGAAGAGTTCCCTTGATTTCTCCAGGATGCCATCATCAGATCCTGACCGTATAACAATGGGACCAATTTGTAACTATATGCTATCAAACCAAAGAAGAATTTCTAAAATCGGTTTATAATTGACAAAGTTATGAGGTAAAAAACATAAAAAAAAAAAACAACAGAACTGGGAACCTCCTCCTTTTTTTGAAGTCGGTTAAAAATAGGTGTAACACAAAATAGTTATTTTGAACAGTAGGTCTTTTGACCGTAGTTATTTCGACCATAGTCGAAACGACCGTAGTTATTATGATACATACCCGAAGGTAACTATCCAACTGAGACTCCATTACGATTCAATTACGATTCAATTGCGATTCTATTGAGCTGACGTACAAGTTTTTACAGAATACCCAATTTGTTTTAATCGTAATGGAATCGTAATTGAGTCTCAATTGAATATCAATAGAATCTTATTAAAATTAAAATTAGCAGACTTGGGGCCCAGTAGTTGAGTCATTCAATAGTCATTACGAAAATATGTGAATCGATTGTAGTTATTTCGACCATAGTCGTAATGACCGTAGTTATTATGATACATACCCCATTGAGAGTACTGTCAAACAAATGTCAAAGAGTAGAATACCGATTAACTCCACAATCGAGCTACGATTGAAGAGCAGACTAGCAAATATTCCGATGGCAGTTCAATGGCAGTTCAGTCGTATACCATTGGTCTTAAGTTAGTAGAAGAATACCAAAAATGTCAAAAACCGCTATTGAGATCCAATTAAGATTCAATTGAACCATTTGTAAATTAGCAGATTTGGGGCCCGGGTCATTTAATATTTTTTTTATTAAAACTACGGTCTCGCTTCTACTAAGTGAGTAGATGACAGACACAAGATACTTTTACCTTTTTGAAGATGCAATTGCTCAGGTATGAATACAGAAGCTAAGATCAGTCACGCTTCATACATGTTTTAACCGAAAAAGTAAAAGTGTCGGCCAACAAAAATAAATTGCACATTATTATTGTAAACAGTGTTACGATCATTTTTGTCATAAGGTCAACAGTGTACGAAACGGCCAAGCAGTTATTCAAGTTTGAATTAGCGGCCAAGCTAATAACTGCTTGGCCAGCCAAAAATAATCGTAACACTGTTTACAATAATAATGTGAAATTTATTTTTCACTTCTCATGCTCGTAAAGTTCGTCTTTATGTTGGGTATAGGCTGCATAAAATCGCTTTTTATGCTCTAGTGCATAAAGTAAAATCTTCGTCTAAGTCTCAGACTCTAAGACAAAGGTCGTCAGGTAAACAGTCACACACGCAATTAAACTTCGTTAAATAAACTTATTATTTCATTTTGTTTCTTTAATTTTGTACACAATCCATGTTAAATTACTAAATTTATAAAACTAGGCAAAATTAATGAGTTTTGTAAGAAATAAGTATTTCAAGAGCATTATGGACTACGATCTATGCTAAGTCACTGTGCTGCCACTTCCACGTATAAAAAAAGAAAAAGAAAGTTTTCCCGCCAATATGGCGAAGTCTTTATTTTTTCTTTTTTGCAATATTGTTATTTATTTTCCGCACACTCGAAGTGAAAAGCAGAGTGTATAACTCGTACATAAAACCCATTTTACCCTCGAATTGACTATCCATCCTCGCCTACGGCTCGGGTGGATATATACGTCTCGGATAAAATGGTATGTTTTATGCACTTGTTGTACAATCTACTATTTCACTTCTCATGCTCGTAAAGTTCGTGTTTATGTTGGGTATAGGCTGCATAAAATCGCTTTTTATACTCTAGTGCATAAAGTAAAATCTTCGTCTAAGTCTCAGACTTTAAGACAAAGGTCGTCAGGTAAACAGCCACACACGCAATTAAACTTCGTTAAATAAACTTATTATTTCATTCTGTTTCTTCAATTTTGTACATAATCCATGTTAAACAACAACTAAATTAATAAAACTAGGCAAAACTAATGAGTTTTTAAAAAAATAAGTAATTCAAGAGCATTGTGGACTACGATCTATGCTAAAGTCACGTGCTGCCAATGCCACGTATAAAAAAAGAAAAAGAAAGTCTTCCCGCCAATATAAATAAATAAATAAATATTTTCTTACAATCACACCAATTATCTAAGCCCGTAGTTAATTTCCTAAGAAACTGTGTCTACGTGAAGTTGATAACGGATAAATATATACTTAAATACTTTTTGTTTGTAAATACATACTTAATATACATAGAAAACACCCAGACCAAGACAAATAGACATGTTCATGCACACAAATATTTGTCTTGTTCGGGAATCGAACCCGAGACCTCTGGCGCAGAAGGCAGGTAGTTTACCACTGCGCCAAATCGGTCGTCGAATATAGCGAAGTCTTTATTTTTTCTTTTGTGCAATATTGTTATTTATTTTCCTCACACTCTAAGTGAAAAGCAGAGTGTATAAATTGTACATAAAACCTATTTTACCCTCGAATTGCTTATCCACATAATATTATATATACGTCTCGGGTAAAATAGTACGTTTTATGCACTTGTTGTACAATCTACTATTCTTTTGCCGACACTTTTACTTATTTGGTCCAATTTGACAGATCTCTTTGGGTTGTACTTAGGAATACAGTGTCTTCGCCCGAATTCTCGTACGCAAATAATCTTTGGGAGCGTCTCAAACATCATGGCATCTCTTTCATACGTTTGACATTTAAAGTGACAGGGCTATGTTTGAGACGCTCCCAAAGATAAGTAGCGTACGAGTATTCGGGCATAAACTATTTATATAGTTCCTATATTATAGTAATTACTACTTCCTTCAACTTTTTGATTGGCTGGCGCCTTGGTGATTAGTTATGCATTTTATACCGAAGGAAAAATAAATGGCTGTAGTGTCATGTCAGTAATAATAACGGTTTATTGTTACCAACCGAGTTATATTTGTAAGACAAATGTCTTAGAACTGACTTGACTTCTTAAATACTATCATATATATCCCACATGTATCTGATCAATCTGTGTACTAATGTGTGTCTATCTAATCTATATAATCTACAAACGTTGATTTTCTATAACTTAATTATACGTAATGCCGGAGGCACATACTTACAATCCTTTATTGTAAGTATGTGCCTCCGGCAGACATTAATGCACAATCAATCAGGGGATAGGGTCCGTGCGTGATCGTAGAGTCACCAGCCCCACGACAAGTTGTAGCAAGTGCTAAGGCGCGGGACTCCCCGAGACGGTAGGTTATAGATCCCAATAATTTGATATTGATTAACTAACACTATCTCTGACAATTGTCGTACCATTTAGTTTTTTTTACCACAACGGGGTACACGTAGCCTTCATCACCAACTGTTGTTATGTGATGATAAATGCTGAAGGTGGAACCGCACTACTTCAGAATCCTCCTGGCTATCTTATCTATAACTGCCGGAACACAATAATGCTGAAAACGTCGTTGTTACGGCGTCAGACTTAGATAAGATGGTGGTAGTCAGGCAGACTTTGAACAAGCCTGCGACCACCAACAAAAAGCTACTAAATTGGTTATCATTACATTTTCATTTTTTCTCGAACTTAACTCAAAATATAACAACCAGAGTTACTTCTAAGAAACCCTACAAGTTACAAGAATTGCTACGTGTCGCGTCGTCTCGTAGCCGTAGCCGACTATTCCACTTCTAGCGTAGGTACTTCGTAGAAACTCGTCGGACTGGACTGATTTCTTTAACCGACTTCAAATAAGAAGGATATTATCAGTTTGACCTGTATGTATGTATAGTGTTGGAATTGAAAAATATAGATATATTGAGTAAAGCGTTCCATTTAGGCTTCCAAGCACCTGGCTATAAGTGTTTAAGTAGGTATGTTTATATGTTTGTCCATGAATTTCTCGAAAACTAAGTCATATCGAGATAATTATTTTTGGATTAAAACAGGTGTATTCCAGGAAAGTAAAATAAGCAATACAACATAGGTATTTAATTTCAAATATTTTACATATTTTCAGAGATACAGAGCATCAAACTTACTTATTAGACAAGGACAGCGCTACCAACTTGTGACGTCTCAAGTGGATACCGCCCAATCGCCATACTCCCGCCATATAAAATGTCGTTATAGAAACTCAGTAGTTGCTTGTTATCAAACAGATTGTTTTTTTTTCACCTTTGTTATTCTTTAATGTTATAATTATTTTTGAATGTTTATAAATACTTACCTATCAATAACAGTCCGGTCCACTATTTGCTACGTAAGTAACTAACAAAGCATAAATTAGTTATTGTCGAAAATCTACGGTCTCAATTTGTGTTTGATAAACTTCTGTCTCAATTTGTGTTCGATAAACTTTTACATTTAAATCCAATCAACATTTCCACATTTCCGGGGTGACAGACACCTGTTAATTCGTATACACAGTAACGTAACAAAGAGCGATTCCGCTCGTTTCCCCACAGTGTCACCAATTAGCAGGCTTGCTCTTAAAACGAATTCAATTTGTGCAAACAGTAACATTCATGAGTACGATCAGGGAATATTTCCTTAACGGCGACAATTGCTTGCACAGAGTTGATGCGCGTCATACTAAACGTGCGCAAGTTTGAAACGACGCGCAAGCCACTGTCGCCGTAAAATGGTAGATCGGAAAAGTACAAATTGTACGTGGTATATTCGCATAATTGATGTGCGCCTCCGGCCAACAGTAAATTTTTATTTGTCTTTTATTTTTTATATGGCATCGCTGACAGGCATAATGGCTGTTTTTTATGGTAGCGTTGTGACCCGGAAAATAGGCGAAAAACCATTAAAATGTTATTTTTCAAAGTTATCATTTTTAGTCTTGTTTTATTATTGTAAAGTTATTATACTTAAAGAATGTGATAACATCAACAGATGACAGTTTTAATTATTTGATTTAATTTAATTTATTAAAGGAACAGCATTGTATGAACCATAGAAATAATATCATATAGTATGTATTACTCGTAATTTTGGTTGAAATATAAGAAATTGTGTTATGTGTTGTATCGCAATTCGTAAGGCTGACCTAACTATGCTATAATTTTTATAGTAAAATTATAGCATATTATTTATTATTAAAATAATATATTTTCCACTTTTCGATTATAAAACTCATAAACTAACCTATATCGTCGTCGAACTCTCGAAAATGTAATAATGGTACTTTTATATACTTATGTACTACATAAAGCACCAAAATTTCATCAGTCTTAAAGGCTGTGCCAAGATATTGTATGAGAATTTATAGCTCCACTTCCGAGCCGGCAGAGCAGAGCAGGAGACAACAAAATGCAGTGTCACAAATGGTCGTAAATAAATTGACAGGTGAAATACGATGCACTCTATATATTTTGCAGTGAACTAGATTCTAATTTTACAAGCGTGCTCTATGTGCTGCTGTATTGCAGAGGAAATAAATTTATCTTAGGGAAGGCAGGAATATAAACCTGGGTGCCTACCATCAACTTTAAGAAAGCGATCCAAAACTGGTGCGTTCCAGAATAGGTTCCTAAAATGAAATGCTTTATTTCGTACCATGACTTTCTAAAAACTGAATCGCAAATGAATTGCTGAATTTCAATGAACGGACGTTTTGTGTCCTTATTTCTTCTACCCATCTCTTTCACTCGATTCTGTCATGCCCGGAGAGTGAGAGGGACGGGTATAACCTGCAGGTGTCATGTTAGCTCGGCTGAGTTAGAAGTCAAATAAGAGTTCATAACAGCTAAGCGGCTGTGAAAATGTCGCTGAATCGCTTGTCATTGACGCAATAGAATCTCGATCGCAAATAAGCTGTCGTGGTACGCAGTGGTACGAATAAGCTACAGATAGCTTGCTACATGCAGGTGATCTGTGGAATAAGCGAAGCAGATCAGTTTAGGTCCTAAACAAAACCGCAATAAGAGTTGGTGGTAGGCACCTTGAACCTCGGTACCACAACCAGGACAATATCCATGGTCCTATGATCTTTCTTTCTACCATTAAAACCGAGCAATTAAGCGGAGCGCATTTTGTAGTATTGTGTTGTGTGGCCGTATCTCAGCAAAAGGTTCTTACAAATGTAACACTTAACAATGTGACACTTTGCCATCGCCCTAAATTTCAAGACGTCATATTTAAAGGGGATTGACAGGGACTGCGCAATTTTAGTTTCCCCTGTAAGCGCGCCTTTAGAGGTACGCCTTCGGTGACTCGTCTCCGCGACTGAGGACTCTGAAACGCAGAACCCGAAACTTCGTTATACCCGTCCCTCTCACTCTCCAATCATGACATAATCGAGTGAAAGGGAAGGGGCTAACCGAAGTTTTGGACTTGCGTTTCAGGGGGCCTACTCTGAAACGCAAACCCGAAACTTCGGATAGCCCCGTCCCTCTCACACTCGAGTCATGACGGAATCGAGTGATAAGGGCGGGGCTAACCGAAGTTTCGGATTAGCGTTTCAGAGTACGGTCCTTGAGTACGGCTCCTGGCTCGTAACAGTTGTCTGTAAGTATCTTAATGTAAGACCGATATAAAACCCAATTTTCATAAACCCTAAGGCGCCGGCCACACTTCGGCGGTCTAGCGGTCAGAGATCGGAGTTCTGCGTTCCGCGTTCTCTGTATTGTATGCGGTGTCTTAGAAACCTACACACACTAAAGCAGTCAGAGTTCCGTTCCATGATTAAATCGAGTGACACAAGTGATATTTTTTAAGTAAGAATAGCGTGTGACGTGACGTGTGGATAACTGAACTCCAAATTTAGGTAGAGACCGCTCGCAGTGTGCGCATTGAGCAACTGTAAAAGTTGAACTCAGAACGCGACCGCAGAACGCAGACCGCAGGGGCGATGTGTTCGACGCCTTAAGTTCATTGTCCCCTAATAAAATGGACACGACCTGTAAATACTAGGTGACCGCGCCTCCTTTACGACTGATGGCAAATATGTCAACTTAATTCACGCAGACCCATAAAGAATACCATTAGTAGGTTTTTATGTCTGGCCACGAATTGGAAACCCACATTCGTGAATGTTGTTTCGCCCCAAATGAAATGAATGAAGAATAAATAGTTTTGAAATCTTTAATACTAGAAAGTAAAACACAAGCATCTACGCGTAAAACGTGGCAACTGAAAACAGCACTTACAATTTTTTTTGAAAAAAATCACACGACCACGTTTGATTAATCGTCTTTTTTACGATTAAACTTTTCAGACGTGTTCAGATCACGTATCACGAATCGTAAAAATGACGGATATATCTTTGTTTCTTGTTTTAGACGAATTGTCAATGTCAGATACCGTTGTGTATATCCCTGTAACTCAATTGTCAAATAAGTGTGCTCAATTTATCTGTAAGTCCAGTAGGTATATATCATAAAGTTAATATACCTATCGGAAAGGGTATTTTATGGTATAAATACCCAAACCAGTCGGGAATCGAACCCTGGACCTCCGACACCACTCGTCCACGGAGGTTGTAGCATGTGTGATGAAATGTCCTATCTATAAATACACAGTAGCGTAATCCTCATGTAGGTGCGTAACCTTATTAGTCGTACGAACTTTAATTGACACACCGGCTGACCTCCCAATTAAATAGGCGTTTGAGCTAATACGTCACTTCATTCTTTCAACTTACACTGTACGCGATATTGAATCTAATGGCAGTGACATAAATCATATTAAAGCTTGCGCACGCTCAGCGAGTGTTAAACAGACACTTTGTGGGTACTTCGTATCCATCTTATTTGAATCTGAAGGGGTTGGAGACGAATAATTCTTAGATTAACAAATGATTGAGTGGTTTCGTAGATGTATAACCCTTGTATGGCAATTTTATATGTTTGCATCTTTCATTTATGTGCTCCTCATTTTTCAGTAAGTATAATAAATGACAATAAGACAGCATTGCATACATTCATCTGATACTTAGATGAAAATAAGTAGTTTATGAGTTGTAATCGCGAAAACCCGAAATTTAGATGTTACAAATATCTTTAACAGATTAAACACTCAACCACAAAACCTCACAATAATTATTTGTCACGGATGGGTACCAAACTCGCAACTCAGCACACCGCGCTACTGTACACTGTAATAGTCGGATACACACCAAATACATCAAAAAGTAAAAACTCCGGGAGTGCCGGCAGAAGTGAAAAGGGCTCTCTAGACTTGTTCACAAAAAAAAGGAATTTGACAAAAAAATTAAAAATACTGATTAGATTTGAACCGACCGCCCGTTTTCTAAGCTGAGCTATCACTACTTTGTAAACGGTGGCGAAATTTGCCTTCGTATTGTAATGACATTGTAACAGTTTTTCGATCAGGGGGTCAAGCCTGCTAACGTTAAGTCATAATCGTGTCTCAATCGTGTTTTAATTGTAGTTCAATTGTAGTGCTTTTTTACACACTAGTTACAAGAATTATGACAATATGATGTGATGTACATGTAGTGTGTGGTGTGACCATCAGTAGTATGGTGAAAAAAGTACACATTTCTTGTAACTAGTGTGTAAAAAACACTACAACTGAACTACAATCGAAACACGATTAAGACACGATTGTGACTTAACGTTAGCAGACTTGGCCCCCAGGTCACGTGTCCGTCTTACGAATTTTTTATCTGACGGTCACGTGATCCTGACGCGAGTTTAACATTTTTTTCACACTTATGCTCTGAAATGTTAATATTATATTTGAGAAAAGAATGCAGTACGTGGCACTTTTCCGAGGTAAACATTCTAAATTTGAAAATCACTGCAGTAATGAATTTCAGTACTTACTTACTGCACTGATTTTAGTGCAGTAAGTAAGTACTGAAATTCATTACTGCAGTGATTTTCTATAGTACTACCAACTTTTTTCTTTATTTTTTCTTTAGTTATTCCTGTGTATAAAAACAGAAAAAGCAAAGGGACATTTGCACCATACAGCCACATTATTATTATATCATAATTAGGTTAACTTTTTTTTAAATATGGTGCGCACAGAGTGTATTACTTCGTATTGTACTACAATCGCTATGTACCCTTAGCACCATGAAGCTCGACTTAATACTGAGGTAACTCAATATTAAGTCGAGCTTCATGCTTAGCACGAACATCAATCGAAAAAACAAAATGAGATTTATCATAGACAAAATATCCTTTACGAGTAATTTTGTATGGGAAATATATACAGCGCCATCTACCGCCCAGAAGCGGGTATTGAAGTTCCGCATTTTAGTAGCAAGTAATAAGTATCACTAGGCTGTATTATGACCGTTCGACATGGCCTCACAAACCAATATTAAAAAAACGGCGGGAATGATTTTCAGCGGTTGATTAAATATCAATACAGTTTTTATTGTGTAATAAATTATCAAAATAAGTTCTGCCAATGAAACATATACAGACATTTTATGTACCTACTCCACCAAATTTGAGAGCAGAAGCAAAATTAAGAACAGAAAACTTACTGCCAGCAAAATCAAAAGAAAGATATATGAAAACCTACGATCTGATTTGGAAAAGTGAAAAAAAGGCGCATAAGTTTTCGGAATCTGTGTTGTTGGCGTATTTTAGTGATACATCATTAAAATAATATTATTATGGGTGATTTATACATAAGTGTGCCCGGAAAAACAATAACATTTACATTTAATAATTGCCCGAACATGTGTGATATAAATTTTAATAAATATTACTTAGTTAAACAGTTTTTTTTTTCCTCGCATTTCTTGAGAAAAGCACTATACAAGCCTTGTACGGTAAGCAAATTACCTTGCCTCGAATGATTAAAGCCCTCGCCTGCGGCTCGTGCTTCAAACCATCCTCGACAATGTAATTTCTTACTTACCTGTCCTCGGCTGTAATGTACTATTACCCATCTCAAAAAGTGCACAACACCGCTAAAGAAGATTTCACTTCAAAAATAAACCTTCTGAAATATCTTACGGATAGAGCAGAGTGGTTGATATTGGATAGCGAAATATAGAGCCTCTATATTGCGCTATCCAATATCAACCATTACAACACATTTTGTTTTATTATCATCGTAATTCAAGTAAAAAGTATGTTAAGTATTTTGTTATAAATGTCACATAATATTTTTATTTACTGTGTATCATAACATTACATTCATTACCCTCAATGTTAACGTATTATTATCATTTTTTCTTAATTTGGAATCCAGCCGTGTTATAGGATCTGCCTTTATGACCAGTGCGTGACAAGAATCACCTGGATAATGGACCGACAAGTATCATTATTTTTTATATTACCGTGGCGTGGTGGTTTTTATTAATATCTATATTATTGTGATATAGCTTGATACTTTACATAAAAAAGAACGTCGTAAAATATGAAACATTAATAATTAAACTCACTTTAAGACGAACCATAAATTAATCTGTTACTTACACGGTAATTTTTTATCACCCCATATAGTTTTAGGGATTATTCTACTCATGAAAACAAACAGCTTTTATTATTGGACCAAAACTGAAATCGCGAAAAAAAAAGCTGTTCCATACATTTTGATTAAATATTTTTGCACTTTTGTAACTCACTGTGTTCAGTAGTCTATATTAGACTACTTCAATTCTAGTAGTCTATATTAGACTACTTCGCTAGTTCGTGATTTCAATTCAGCACTCGAAGCAAAAAAATACTTTGCTCTCTTGTATGACAAATAACTATTTTGCTTGTTTGTATTGATAAACTCATATTATGAATACTGATTTCAAAAATTCTTTCACTTTTAGTAAGCTTCATTCTTTCTAAGTGAAAAATATAACCTATGTGGCTATATTTTTCCCCGATATTCCTACGGGAACGGGTACCACGCGGGGCCTTTTTAAATTATATAAAGGAAACGTTGGGCTGTTTTATTTCGGGCTCATATTATATTCTTTATTGCACAAATTATATATATATATATAGTTTACAATGTATAATGGGTATAAGTATGTTCGGCAAAGGTGGACTTATCTCTTAAAGAGATCTCTTTCAGTCAATCTAAATGTAGTAAGTACCTATATGAGGAAATCGTTAAAATAGTGACACAAAGTGCAACAGAAAAATAAAGATAAAACATACCTATTAGATTTAACTAAAAAAAACACAGTAATACCGAAATATATTTATATATACCTACATATATAATTAAAAATAATACATATATAATTAAAAATAATACTTATATATATGCATATATACATATAATTACTAATGATCATGTTATTGTGGGAAAGTCATATTACAGTTATTTCCATTTTCTATCCTACCGACAAATTAATTGGTTTTATAAGTTTGGATTTAGAATAAATTTGGAAAATAAAATAAATAGCTCTTTGCTACGAAGTGGAAGAAACTGCGCTGGCTTTTCATTACCAATCACTCAAGTAATAGTACCCTACCACATAAAAGTCTCCACATCACCCTAAGGTTGACTGGTAGAGAATGTGAATGAATTAAATAAATAAATAAGGCTTAAAAAGCCAGATAAATATTCTCATGAAGCCGATTTTTAAAATGATTTTCCGAATAAAGTCTAGATAAAAGCACTCTTCGCTATGAGGTTTATCGCAAGCGAATTTTTAAACGTATAATTTTTCAGTAGAGTTAAGTACTCGTAGTTTTATGTGGTTTATGTCAAACATTTCCCTGACATGAATTGACGAAAGTACTTCCATAAAACAGTTCGTTTTATTTCCGTTTGCGGTGTGGTCATGAACTGGATTCATCTGACCTACGAACAACGTTGATGACATAATTACATGTGGTTACTCAAGGTATACTCGCCATAGTAGTTTTTTATAACTTTACACTACTACAAATATTTGTATATTAAAAAATATTTAAAAAAATCAGAAAGGAATGTTAATATCATAAAAAAACGTATTTTTCAGTAGTAATATGTCAAAGACAGAGTAAAATAATATATAATTATAACAAAATTTTTTCGTAATAACAACATACAAACTGAAAAAATATGCCAAAATTCGTCTGAAGAAAATTAAGAAAATACCCGCTAAGCACATTAAAGTATTAACCTTACTAATATTGTAACTTAGAACTGAATTGTTTTTCCATGGTATCGTATAACCTTTATTTCAACCAAAAAATATATATTTTAAAGGCAAGAACACTTCCGATCTTCGTTTATTTTCTCTGGACATGTAAATATGCTGTAAATACTAAGTTCTAAAAAGTTTCACACGAAACTCACCGGTAGTAAGGGCGGAGAAAAACAAAACTGCCGTTGTCCACCTCATTTCGGAACTTAAGCACAACACAACATATACTCACAGTCACAGTGCGATACGGACCACAACTCCGGGAAACTTTTACGCGGCGTAGTACGGGCAGGCTGGCAGCCTCGTCCGAATCCAGAATCTGACTACGGGAGTGAACGCATTAAGTAGCCTTGTTATCAGACGCATGCGCTTGATAAACTGGACTGTCTTTTGCTGCTGAAAACATGAATGACCTTTTCTAAATCTCTGCATAACTAAACTATGCATAACTTTGATTCCATGCTCGCGTAATTTGCTAAAACAATTGAATTTTATTGTTTGCGTGTGTGCACATCTCAAGCTTTCTGGTAATGCATGACGATTACATAACTGAAATAAATTATGATTAGATTAGCATAACAGATACTTAGGTACCAGAAAATATAAAAAAGTTTGTTTTCATAATTTACCCGACCGTAAATCGAACCCGGGAATTTAGATATAGCAGCCTTGAAAACCGGTGCTTAAACCACTCGGCCACGGAGGTCGTCCAGTCCATTCATTACTAGTCCAGAGAACGTAGTTTTGCGATTGGCCAATAATTAGGTACGTTTAGTAATTAGAGTACGTAAAGAGTTCGGGGGAAAACAAATACCCGTGCCTTTGACCAAAGAATACAGTCTTTGGTCAAAGGTCATATCTAAATAATATTTTGTCGTGATTAGGTATTTAGAAACCGTAGTCGGTTCTCAAACCTGAGGTTATCTTTCCGGTCTCCTTATTATAAACAAGAATATGTTTGTCACTTCAGATAAAACACAGTTCGTGGAAAATCAAGACCTCATAATTAAATTATTTGAATGTTCTTCCCCAGTTAAAAAAAAATAATTTGTTTCTTTCTCATTTGCAAAACAGTTGGGCAAACGTCATTAAAAACTATTTCAAATTTCAAGCTATGCTATGAACTAATTCTAATGCTATATGAACTACTAATGTAGTTCTCGAGATGTCCGTAGGTGCGACAGACAGACTGAGTCGCACCATAAGGGTTCCTTTTTACCATTTTGGTTCGGAACCCTAAAAAAGATTTTAACCACCTCTGTGGTCTAGTGGTACACACAACCGGTATCCAGACCCAGAGGTCCTGGGTTCGATCCCCATTGGGTGTACATAATTGTATTCGGTTTGGTTTATGGTTGGGTATGCTTGTTCAAAATCCGCCTAGCTAGCTACCACCATCTTATCCAAGTCTGACGCCATAACAACGATGTTTTCAGCATTGTTGTGGTCCGGCAGTTACAGATAAGATAGCCAGTTCCTCAGTGTTTGAGGATTCCGGGAGTAGTGCGCTTCCACATCAGGTGATCAGATTTAACATCAAGTGTGATAAAGGATAAGTGCTAACCCGTTGTGCATAAAAGAATAATTGGCTTGCACTTATGCTTATTAAATAAATATATAAAAGCTTTTGATTTACCGAATAATTAAAAATAAAATATAAAAATAAATATAATTATGTACATACATACGTCTAACGTTCATGGGGCCTTAGTATGAGAATTTTCTTTTACAAATTACAAATATTTCATTTATTTTAAAATATTTCTTTTGTTTCACGATTCCGTCTGAGCGTAACTGGAGCACCAATATACACAATAGCGATTTAGGCTAATTTGTCACTGAACAACCAGCTGCTCACTCATGACGCCTGATTGACTGTTCAATCGGCGAAACATCAATGTTCGCTATATTCTATTATACATACTTATTTGATGTACTGACGAAAACACGCCAAGATTAGCAGTTGCAACAATATCATCATCTCAGCCTATTGCACTCCACTAGTGGTAAGCTTATTATGCACAGCACTAGAAAATTTGTTTAGTCTTATTTGACTGTTATCGTGATTTACGGCCAGTAAGCCTAGCATGACCACCCAAAACGCGATATGTATCGAATGATAAAGCGACTTATTGACATTCAAACGTCAAAACCCATAGTCTTTTGACAGTTAAACCGGATAACTTATCATATCATATCCCATTTTGTTGGTCATGCTATGCGTCAGTTGTCAGAATTAATAATCTATCCACAGATAGGGATAGGCATGATCTAGATTAGTTGCTAGGCAACACCTAGCAACACCCAGGCAACTGTCGTTGATTCTGTTATTATCAAACGTTAGCAACTAATCTGGACCATGGCTATCCCTTTCTGTGGATTGATTATCAATCCTGGGGGGCAATTGTCTAACTCAACATCAATCGCAATCGCATTCAGTTTGAAAGATATTGCACGGCCATTGCTTCTTATGTCAACAAAAATTTTGACAGCTTTCTTCAACAACAAGTGATGGATGCATGATGGATGTCAAACTGAAAGCGATTGCGATTGATGTTGAGTTAGACAATTACCCCCCTTTAGTCCCGTTCACGTAGGTATCACTGATAAACGAGATAGCAGTACGCTATTTCGCGGGTGAGAGAGGGGAAGCTTAGCCAGGCTGGAAGAAGGCCTCCCCGAAGGTGCGTCACACTACATGATCTGCTGTCATTCTCATCCAGCCATTGTGTTCTACCTTCTACCATCAAGCTAGGGACATCCGGATCTTCATCCAACGTTTGCAGATAATGGGTCTCCATTCGAGAACCCGTCTACTCCTCCGCTCGTCGTTCTGCGACAAATGTGGCTATAGCCCACTGCCACTTCAGTATGCAACATTTGACGAGTTTGGCTAATTTGTCACTGCAAAACTTTACCTGATTCTAATTTTGCCTTTAAAGGGACCCCCATGTGTTATAAGTAAGTTTTGAATCTACAAGACCTTTCTTTTGGTAGACCACATGATACTAAGATTTTTTTTTTCACCCCCAAAAGTCACCTCCCAGTCGATACTTTAGTAAGTAAGATAAAGATAAAGATATAAATATTCTTTATTCACTTAGACATAATAAATATGCACTACTTATGAATCGTCAATATTTTCCTACCACCCAAGTTGTTTATGTTATACCAGAAAACCTATCTGTTTTGTGGTTATACCTTCGTCTTTGGATCATTGAACAGCACACGAAAACCAAATTGCAACTCATTTGGTTCAGTAGTTTTGGAGCAAATAAGCTGTTTTTTTTATTCTTATTTGAAAAGAGGGTTTAGTCACGCAAATTGGCTGTAACGAACAGACGCACGAGTGGATCCTATAGGGGTTTGTGTTTTGTTTTTTTATGGAAACCCTAAACAATTACTATTGCTGAAAGTAAGTTGTAAAATCGAATGTTGAGGACTACCCACAAACGAACTCAAAAAGTAATTTAAGTGTTTTATTTAACTGGTAATTATAAAAACAGCAGTTCATCTATTCATTGCGTGCCAGTTTGGCAGTTTCATTTAGTAACTTCGAATAACTTTGAATACCTACAGTCTTAACTTCTATAAAGTTAAGTCAATATTTAACAAATTAGCTGGTTTATACTTAAGTTATACTGTCACAAGTGTTTGAATAACATAAAAAGTTTTCTAAACGCCTTTTAAAATGTCTGGGCAAACTTGCATGTTGAAAAATTTACTCGATGAAAATGTCAGAATAAAGGCTATTCTCAATTCTCTCTCACTTTCAGCGACTGAAGGTTGAAGATAGTGAAGAAAAACATCCAGTTTAAAACTCTTAATTGGCCATGGCTTAAGTATATGGCTATATTAGTATGTTCTTAAGTCATTAGGTTTATATATTAATTATTTAATTAGCTACCAATAGGTACCATTGTGCATTAGGGTAAGTTTTGGTTTCATTGTTATGCGGATAATCCCAAGATTTTCTATCACATAATGTGGTTACTTACTTCTAGTAATTATACTATTATGAATGGAAGCCACAGCATATAAGCGATAGAATCACCAAATTGGAAGTTGATTATTCTGCTAAAGCACTGAATACAAAATGGATTCGCCATGCAATTCATTCCAAATAAGATAAAAATAGTGAAACAAGTAAGTTTTCACAGACACTTTTATTTACAGAAATTTTTTCAAGAGTGAATCAAGCTTTTCCTAGTCTACCCCAGCTTGCTAGCTAGCAGGTATGCTCGAACTCAAAAGACTTCAACGCTTCCTAATCCCACACCTTCAATCTCTTGTCTGACGGCCCCAAGATTTTGCTCTAAGTAGGTATAGTTTTAAAACTCTTAAGTACGATATCCGTGTCAAAATTTGGCTTATGTAAACGTACAAGTTATAGCCAGGCATTTTGGGTCAGCGTATAGAGTAGTTGCTAGCTATCCTACTTGGACCAAATAAGCCAAGTCCTTGCCAAGTTTCTTACCGTATGCGTCAACCCCAAACTATTGACCTAGAAAGCTAACTTCATTGCTTTAATGGCGCTTTTTATTGTGATAAATCTGAGCTATCATCTGTGACTGAGTTGTGAAGATAAAAAGATCTCTTTGACGTAGTTTTTCTTGCGCTATGATGGTATTTTAAAGAATGATATTATACTTACGATCGTTTGCAGGAAAAAACATTTGCACGTTTTTATTGCAGATCATCTTCTAGTTATTTAACTATACACCATCCTTGCACTATTATCAACATGCAAAAGGACACGTCTTTCGAATAAAAGCCTTAAATAAGAAACAACACTTCCCCATTTCCCCACAGCGGAAAAATATTGTAAGTTTGTTCACGTCCCATATTTATTGTTCTATGAAATTCAACTAATGTTTTACATTTTTGGAAGTTTGGGAATGTAAAGATATTTTCAAAGTTGTTTCAAATTATTATCGGAAAATCAAACATTTCTTCAATCTATTTGATACAGAGTTATTGTAGAAATATACTGACAGTTTTATTTAAATGGCAATGTAATGAGCATGTTTGTATTTTTTTGAATACACAACGAGGTAGCACTTCGTCTTCATCACACCTGATGTTAACTAGTGCTGGCTGAAAGTCGAAGCGTACTACTCCCTCAAATCTCAATTACTGAGGGCTATCTTATCTCCAACTGCCGGAACACAATAATGCTGAAAACATCATTGTTATGGCGTCAGATTTAGATAAGATGGTGGTAGCTAGCCAGGCGGACTAAGAACAGGTCCTACCACCAACCAAACCGAATACAATACCCCCACGGGAATCGAACCCAGGATCTCTAGTTCTATGGTGGACCACTGCTGGACCGGTGGTGAGTGAGTACCACTTAGACTACAGAGACGGTTAGAAGAAAAAAAATCAAGATGCCGTTTTTTCTGCAAAGGGATCAGTTTAAAGAGAACCGATAGTACGTTCACCGCTGTTGCAGCCGCTGCCATCAAGGCTTTTACGATGTTTACACTTAGAGAATCGCACTGCTGAGTCTTTGTTTACTTTACTCTCTTGCACCTGTTACTTGATCTAAAAAAACGACTCGTACTCGTATTTCTAACGCCATATGTGCGTCATGGTAAACATGTAAAACATGGTATGATTTCGCCTATACATGAAAATTAATCACAGTCTATATCGGGCTCAAAGAAAAATCCTCTGAATAGCTATAGGAAAATATTTCTGCTTACATTAGTTTCTCGGAAGTATTATATTAAGTATACCTACTTATGAAAAATCCTATAGATTCATATGCTTAATTATATTAATTAAATTTTCAATTTGACAGCGATATTTGAGAAACAGTGGGAAGTGATAAAATGCACTTTTTGAAATTGGGCAGATTTTTGTTCGTTCAAGTACGTGAACTGACCTTTATTTTTATATGACGAATAAGGTCGAAATCAACGTTAAATATTGCGTCAATCATATAATAATACAATAAATCATTTATTAAATCAATCACATGATTTCAGAGTCAGAGTTTCATCAACTCTTTTAGTATTATTTCTGCGGAAATAAAACTCGAAAAATACACAAGCGTTAATTATTTTTCAAAATTGTTCTGCAACTTGTTTTTATAAATTATGAACCTTTTGTAAAAAAACTGTGCAAAAAAATGCAAAATTTCAATTATATGACGTCTGTTACTCAGAATTCAAAAAAGATTAAATACCTTTTTTACTTTTGAATAACATTATTGTATTTTAATAAAATAATCTTTAATTTATTCATGATTAAAAATATTAACACCCACGTAGTAGGTACAAAAAATATGTTGTTATCAGATTGACCGAGAGCATTTTGAGAGCACTCAAGTTACTTGAAGGTGCCCTGTTGTTGTTGTTGTAAGATATAAACATATGAAATAGTTGTGGATATATAATGAAAAAAGCCCTTGTCGAGTTCTTTACTGGTTCTTCTCGGATGATTTGCCAGGAAGGATTTGCGAACCATACCGCCCTAGCAAAGAATATATACACTATGAAAAACTATGATAATGGTCATGAAGCTCGACTTAATACCCTGAGGTAACTGGAGTTCTCACCCTGAATAAGAAAGTGTACCCAGCAAATTTGACATGTATGTAGTGGCTGTCAGTTGTCTCATATGACCATACGTATTTTTTTAAAGTGTAGGTGAGACGGAAGACAGCCACTGTGTAATTTTTGGTGACAAAAAGTGTTAGTAATGCACTCTCCAGTTACCTCAGTATTAAGTCGAGCTTCATGATAATGGTAATCGAATAGTTAACTATATCCTCCTTCAAAAGCTGTCAAAGTGTTGTTGTCAATATGCATAATATGTATAGAGTCGCTGCTTTGGTATTCATTGACCTTCTTCTTATACCGAATGAATGTTGCTAAGCGCAAAACTTGAAAATGGCTGGACCAATTCCGCAATTTTGTTTTTCATGTTATGTTTCTTATGGCTCACGGAATGCAGAGAAAAAACGTAAAAATTGCGTGAAATAGTAAAAACAACACATTTCTTTTCCCAAACAAACCAGCTGTCAAACATTTGATGTATTATACATCGTCACAGTCAATCTAAACCAAACAAAGGCGCACCTAAGTAAATTTTTGTAATATCAACATTCCCGCGGGATACCGTCTTGTAGTTGACGCGGGCCGAAGGCTAGTTCAAAATAATAATGATCACGATAACGATTATCATAATGACAGATTTTCGTACTAGGGGTACCGATGACGTAGCTTCTTTGACGTCCATAAATGCTTGTAACAGCCTAGACTGAATTAAATAACGATTATTGTATTTTTTTGGGTATGCCAATATAACAATGGACAATCAAATACCTTTATCTAGACGAACACCCACATCACTTTAACATAACATCACAAAATAATAAGTTTTTAACCGACTTCAAAAAAGGGAGGAGGTTCTCAAGTAGCCTGATTTTTTTTACCCGACTGCGACAGAAGGACGGACTTCGTCGACTCCAAGGGAGCGAGTGGTAAGGTCCAAATTTAGCTGCGTCGCGCATTTTCGCTCTATTAATTTAATTATTCAATTTATTTTTCATTTTTACATGTTTTTGGGCCGCCTTAAAACTTACTGTTTTTGTTTGCAGTTTTTTTGAAGGCGGTGCTTTTATTTTATTTTTGAAACAAATAATTTTTATGACAAGATTTTTTACCTAAGGCCGCTTTTTTGCCAGCTTAGATTAGTTAGATCCTTAACCTGTGCCGAGTGGAATATTTACACACCTTTGATTTTTAAGACTTCCTCAATCAGAAAATCAACAGGTTGGAAGAAATGCCAGATGTTATCAACCCATTTGTGTTAAAAATCAAATGGAATTCGGAGACTGAAAGCGGCAGCCGGCAATGCACCATCGTGGAACGGCAATAGTACTGCGGTCTACGACCCTTGTCTTTAAAGTGACAGCTGATGGCAATATCCATAAAATTAGAGGCAATAGCATGCTGCTACATCATTGTATTTCTACGCTAGAATGCCACGCAATTCCCATTACTTACCTACGTGTTTTAATAGGTAGGTAGTAAAATACTTACAGAAATCTAGATAATAAATTATACGCATAGAACTAAACCCCTCATGTTTCGGAAAAAATAAATATGTGATAAAGCTTTTTCAAGCCACGTATAATAAGTTTCTGTCGATACTGGGTTGTTTTGACCATCTCCTTAAAATATGTAACATTCCAAGATTTTTGGGTTTTTTCCGACGTTTCGGCAATTTGTTTGATCCCGTGGTCGCGGATACTACCCACTATTTTTTTATTAAAGAAACGAATGGTGTGCAATATACCCTTGATTAAATCCGTAAAAAGTGTCATTTCAATGAACAGTTTGCGCAGAAATCTAAGATGCATACCATTTACTTACACTTATTTATCTTAGTATTTAGGTAGGTACTACATAAATTGTGTTCAAGGTAGAAAGACTCTTCAAACTGATTGATGAATTGGGGTATCAAAGGCCAGAATAAGATCCCGCTCTTGTATTTCCTGTTTTCCTTTCTGGATCTAAAGGCTCTGTTCAAAATGATAGACAGGAAAGCGATCGACATCTTCAACGATTTCCCATTAATGGCTTTAGTTTTCTTTTCTGAGCTCTTTATTTTTGCTAGAAACTCTTCAGCAAATGGATATAAAAGGCCCATTTTGCTTTGAAACATACATTACGAAGCTTTTTTGGTTTAACCTGTTAGCTCGATGCCTTTACAAAAATATGACGACAGCCAAACATCTACATTCATTTTCCTACTTATAACAGGGTGCCTACCATCAACTTTAAGACAGCGATTCAAAAATAGCGCGATGCAGAATAGGTTCCTAAAATGAATTGCTTTCTTTCGTACTATGACCTTCTAAAAACTGGATCGCAATCGCAAATGAATTGCTAAATGTGAATGACCGAACGATTTGTGTCCTTATTTCTTCTACCCGTCTCTTTCACTCGATTCTGTCATGCCCGGAGAGTGAAAGGGACGGGTATAACCGGCAGGTGTCATGTTAGCTTGGCCGAGTTATAAGTCAAATAAGAGTTGATGACAGCTCAGCGGCTGTGAAATGTCATTGAATGATCACTGAATCGCTGTCATTGATATTAAGCTGTCGTGGTACGAAAAAGCGAAGCAGTTCAGTTTAGGTCCTAAACAAAACCGCAATAAGAGTTGATGGTAGGCACCCAGGAAGTCCGAAGTAAACTCTCCACTATTAATTATCCTGTTTTTTGGTTCTTCATCATCTTATTAATAACAACAGTGACAAGTATGTGACTGTAATACATTCTTGCAGCGACCTATTTCAATATAATAATATTGTTCGCATATTCCCTGTAAAGTGTCACAGAGGTTTTCGCAAATATGGCTATAAGTGGTTGGAGAAATGCCTCTGAAATAGAATTAGGCGGGTCTGATTAATAATCGTAATCGTAGTTGGGCGCGAGACATTTAATTGGGGTCCCGAAAGGGAGATAATTAGTTTATTATAGTTTTGCCCTTGTCGCAACACGAATACAAGATGACAGAATATTGTTATATTAGGAAGTTCGTTGCTATTATTTAAAGAAGAAAAGTTAAAGTACTGGGATAAATATCTTAAATGATCTGAGTCTCTTAGTGATAGCATGTGTTACCCTAACCAAATTTATAAATTTATAAAAAATAGTTTTGAAATCGCACTAAACAAATCTATTAAACCTAAAAATAATAATACCGTGTTAATGTGTAAGCTTCCATGGATTAGCCAAAATATTTTAGACTTGTCTGAAAAGAGGGACAAATTATTTAACTCATGGAAATCTGACCCTAAAAATAAATGCTTAAGATTGCAATACAATAAATCGCGCAACAAAGTACACACAGTCCTAGAATTTTATAGAAATGCATATTACAAAAAAATTATAACAAATAACTCCAGCAATCATAGAAAGCTAAATTCAATATGTGGCAGACTTACACTCTCTATAGATCAAATTTTAATAAAAGCTTTCTCAGACCAGAATTTATCATCCCTAGATATAGCAAATAAATTCGCACACGAATTTTAAAACTCAGTAAAACAAATCTTACCATCTAATAATACACTCTTATTAAATTAAAACAATTACTCTAATCATGCAGATGTAAGTATCCGAATCAGAACAACCTCCAGATAAAATACACAAAATTATAAATAAACTAAATACTTCAAAAGCTCCAGGCCTCGATAAGACTAAAGTTTTTGATATAAAAAGAATAAGTCATAAAATATCGTCAGCTATAGCTAATTTAGTCAATATCAGTCTCAAGATGGGAGAATATCCAAATGAGTTGAAAAAAGGTAGTGTTCGTCCTATTTATAAGAAGGGCAGTCACACCGACGTCTCAAATTACCGACCCATTACTCTTCTCTCGTCTATCGACAAGATTGTGGAGAAATGTATATGTGAACAAATTCATAAAAATCAATTTGGATTCCAACCACAAAAAAGCACTACCTCTCTTTTGTCTCGATTCACAGATCATGTAAATTCTTCCCTAAACATTAGGCAACATGTCCTTGCGCTTTTCATTGATTTTTCGCGCGCATTTGACACATTAAATCATACAAGGCTTGTCAATAAACTAGATAACACAGGTATTCGAGGTCCACTGCTTAAATGGTGCGAAAATTACCTGAGGGACAGGACGTATTGCGTCAATGTTGACAACACCTATAGCAATACAGTTCATGTTAGCGAGGGTACTGGGTGCCTACCATCAACTCTTATTGCGGTTTTGTTTAGGAACCTAAACTGATCTGCTTCGCTTATTCGTACCACGACAGTTTAATATCAATGACAGCGATTCAGTGATCATTCAATGACATTTCACAGCCGCTGAGCTGTCATCAACTCTTATTTGACTTATAACTCGGCCAAGTTAACACGACAGCTGTAGGTTATACCCGTCCCTTTCACTCTCCGGGCATGACAGAATCAAGTGAAAGAGACGGGTAGAAGAAATAAGGACACAAATCGTTTGGTCATTCACATTTAGCGATTCATTTGCGATCCAGTTTTTAGAAGGTCAGAGTACGAAAGAAAGCAATTCATTTTAGGAACCTATTCTGCATCGCGCTATTTTTGAATCGCTGTCTTAAAGTTGATGGTAGGCACCCAGTTCTATGTTCAGTAGTCGGTCCTCTTCTTTTTACCACACTTTTATTAGCTTCACTTGTAACTAAGTCACAATGTAAGAAAATCTTGGAATTCAATTTTAACCTACTTTTAAATGTCGTATTGATCTGAAACTTTGCAAGTCTATATGAATCTGATGACAATACAATAATTTGCTACTATCGAGCTGATCTGATGATGCAGTCAAGAGGTGGGCAATAGAACTCTTCAATGACTGCTAGGAAACCCCTCGAGTTTATACTCATTTGTTTTGTTCTGATGAGACCTATTCGGTACACTTGGTGGTGAGGGTCTGATAATGGAGCAGGGAGGAAGCCAGTGGCACTCCTTTATCACCAATAGGAAACACCTCGAGTTCTGGCTCATTTGTTTCGTTCTGATTAGACCTATTCGCTACACTTGGTGGTGAGGGTCTGATGATGGAGCTGGGAGGAAGCCAGTGAAACTCCTTAATGACCACAAGTAAACCCCTCGAGTTTTGACTCATTTGTTTCGTTCTGATGAGACCTATTCGCTACACTCGGTGGTGAGGGTCTGATGATGGAGCAGGGAGGAAGTCAGTGGCACTCTTTAATGGCCAATAGGAAACCCTTTGAGTCTGACTCATTTGTTTCGTTCTAATGAGACCTATTCGTTACACTTGGTGATGAGGGCATGATGATGGAGCAGGGAGAAAGCCAGTGGCACTCCTTAATGGCCAATAGGAAACTCTTCGAGTTCTGGCTCATTTGTTTCTTTCTAATGAAACCTATTCGTTACACTTGGTGGTGAGGGTCTGATGATGGAGCAGGGAGGAAGCCAGTGGCACTTCTTAATGACCACTAGGAAACCCCTCGAGTTTAGGCTCATTCGTTTCGTTCTAATGAGACCTATTCGTTACACTTGGTGTTGAGGGTCTGATGATATAGCAGGGAGAAAGCCAGTGGCACTCCTTAATGGCCAATAGGAAACCCTTCGAGTTCTGGCTCATTTGTTTCTTTCTAATGAAACCTATTCGTTACACTTGGTGGTAAGGGTTTGATGATGGAGCAGGGAGGAAGCCAGTGGCACTTTTTAATGACCACTAGGAAACCCCTCGAGTTTAGGCTCATTCGTTTCGTTCTGATGAGACCCATTCGCTACACTTGGTGGTAAGGGTCTGATGATGGAGCAGGGAGGAAGCCAGTGACACGTTTTCACTTTTTAGTCTGTTAGTATTAAAAGTGTGTTTGTTTAGTTTTTTAAACTATATATTTTTATTGCATAATGTCAATGATATTAATAACGTTCTCAGTTACTACCAGTATGCGGATGACACATGTTTGTTGATCGCGGACCGTGACGCTCGACATGCCCTTACGAAACTACAAACCGATTTTGTCTATATTAATAAATGGTTTCATGACAATGGTCTGGTCCTAAACGCCCAAAAAACTGAACTTGTCCACATCTGCAGTCTATACAACAAGACCGGGCGCTTGAGTGGTGAAAGACTAGTGGCTCATGAACATCTTTGCTTGCACAATAGCAAAATCAATACGGTATTTTACTGATTTTTTTTATTTCTTTAAAATGTTTTTCGAAATATTAGCTACACAAAACAAGTTTTCATTTTGAATTATCTTGAATATTTTCAAAGATATAGGACTTCAAACTTTATAATTAGACAAGGACAGGACGCTATCTTAGTGACGTCAGTGGGTTAGTAGCGTCATAGTCACGCCATAGAAGATTTCGTTTTAGAAAGAGACAGGTATAGTCAAAATCAAACAGACTATAACTCTTTTATTATAAAACAGATTCAAATTATTTTTTCACATTTGGTATTCTTAATTGCAATATTTTTTAACGTCATCATTAAATATCTACATTTCAACAACAGTAAAATACCCTATTGCAAGTGTCCTGAAATCCAAACCGTTGACAGACACACGTACCTAGGCCAAATTATTGATAACAGATTTAACTGGTCACCGCAAGTCACTCGGATATGTGAAAAACTCAAAGCTTTTCTCGCCCTTTATATTATTAAAGATAGGATTCCAATTAAAGTAAAACTTATGCTTTATAGCGCTTTTGTGGACTCAATTATTGCACACGGATTGACGAGCTATGGCAGGACCTTTAAAACTAACTTAGACTGCATCTTAAAACTACAAATCAGAATATTAAAAAAGTTGTCACTTCTAAAATATGGGAAAAATGTAAAAATGAATTAGAAATATTTAGATACTGTAAGGTACTTCCGATTCATACCAACGTCACTTATAGCCTTCTAAAAGAAAATTTCTTTGATAGAGGTATTCAAAATGAAATATCGCACAATATTCAGAACCGTAAAAAAAGTAATAAAAAGTAAACAACAACTAGTGCAATTAATGCTTACGGAGAGAGAACCATCCCGTATATCATTCCTCGTTTACTTAATAAGTTGGTTTTTTTTTGTACAGAGCATCACGCAAAGTTACATTAAGACCAAATTAAAGGAATATCTTTTAAACAACCTGTAAACGTGTGGTACGGTCGCCAGCACGTCGGGTTACTACAAAATGTCAAAATTTATTAATTGAAACTGAACTCTATCTGTTGGAGATAAGGTTGAATTTTATTAAAAGAAATTTGACAGTTTGTAGTAACCTGACGTGCTGGCGACTGTACCTCTTGTTTTTGTGCACAGCGGCGAGTAGTTGCGTTGTGGACGATCGCCGCTTTACTATGTCGCAGGTAAATTGTTTACCAATGAATCATTATTTTTTTAGCCTTTTGTTTATTTAAAAAAAATATAATTGGCACTGCGACAAAATGTTTTATACTATTTATTTTATGTATTCCGGACAAACCCCCGTGGTTTTGGTTTGCTTAGATGAAAAAAAATTGTATTTTTATGTTATTTAAATAAATAAAAAAAACTTATTAGCTTATTTTTGGTAGGTACAGTTTTAACTTATCCTAATTTTAATTCAAAATATTCATTTAATAATAACTTTTTGTTCCCTTTTAAAAGTACTGTCTTGGAGGGCTTTGACGTTTTGAGGTAAAAGATTGTATATTTTGTAAGTATATTTATAAGTAATATTAGTAAGGATTAGTATATTAAGTATATATTTCTCCCAATATTTTCTCGGGAACAGATACCAGCACGCGTAGCATAACGAACCCGAGAAGAGTTTTGTCTACATCGAAAGTCTATAATTGACAGCTGAACAATAGGTTTGTCTACGATGAAATGTCATTTTTGACGTTTCGATATAGACAAAACCTTTCTCGAGTTCGTCATGCTACCCGTGTATGCGGGAATAACCGCTAGTGCGCTAGTCTTAACTAAATACCAGTAATAAAATAATTTATGTGAAATCGAAATTCGTCCATCTATATAATATATAGATGGACGAATTTCAATTTCACATAAATTATATAAAATTCAAAGTCCTGACTGACTGACTGAGATACCAACGCACAGCCCAAACCGCTGAACCTAGAGACTTCAAATTTTGCACATAGGTACGTTATACAGTGTAGGCATCCACTAAGAAAGGATTTTTTGAAATTCCACCCCTAAGGGGGTGAAATAGAGGATGAATGTTTGTATGAAAGGCCGTCAGTTTCGAAGTTAGGTTCTTCAAACATTGTATTTAGGCTGGCAATTGAAAATTAATATTTACCTGTGTAGCGTTTTTGACAATTCCACCCCCGAAGGGGTGAAAAGGGGGATGAAATGTTGTATCTGGAAAGTCCTTCATTTAATTTATTATTTAGGCTTATGGTCGGTAAGTAAAACAAATAAGCTAATACATGTTTCGTATTTTTCCGAAAATCAACCCCTTAGAGGTTAAATGGGATAAATAAACCTAAAAATCCGATCTGATCGAAAAACCGATCAGCCGTTGTTACGTGACTAGGCGGGTTCTTCCTCACCAAGTGAGCAGCCTCGTGCGACGCCCGCCGCACGTGGCAAACGTTCTGGCTCGCGCGAGGCTGCTCGCTTGGTGAGGGAGGACCCGCCTAATCAAGTAAAAACGGCTGATCAGATTTTAATGAAATTAAAACATAGAATACTTTTTATCCTGTTTATTGGTCCCATAAGTATTTTCTCGAATGTCCACGCGGACGAAGTCGTGGGCAGAAGCTAGTAAAACATAAAGGTGAGTATAAACTAGAGTATTTTCTAGAGCATTTCCATGAATTCCATGTAATGTACAAATTTCTAGCGAATGCTCGACGTGTGACTGTGTTCGACGGAATGTTGGCGATGAAGAATTTTTGAAAAACTTCTTTCTACATTTCGTTCATCTTTTGTTGGAATGTCTATGTACACACTGCGCTTGTGTTTAGGCTTGATATGATAATAATTATAATAAATACCAAAAAATTAAACCGACTTAAAAAAAAATCGATACTTACCCATAATATCTCAATATCTCAGAAACTATTAAACCGCTTCTGATGAAACTTGGACTGTTCCCTATGTTGGAATACACCTGATTTAAAGCACGTGTGCATGTATGTTTGTATCTTTGTATGTTTGTCCGCGAATTTCTCGAAAACTAAAAGTCATAACGATGACTTTTAGTATGATCGATTTTGAATTAAATCAGGTGTATTTCAACTTTCATCAAAATCGGTTCAGTAGTTTTTGAGATAATGAATAATAATAATAATAAATAACTTCTTACATTCACACCAATTATCTAAGCCCATGTTAATTTCATTAAGAAACTGTATCATGGAAAACTTGATAACGGATAAATATAAACTTAAATACTTTTAAGCTATTGCATAGCTTTTATCGCGGGCTTTGAGCGCGGCGACCGAACCAAGAAATTCCGTAACGAAAAAACCTAACACCCTAGGAGGTTAACAAAACATTGTTTATCTCTTTTTGACAATAGGGGGTTTACATATATTTTGTCTCTTACTAACATTGTTTTGATAAAAAGAGATAAATATACAAAAAACCTGTTGTTAAAAAGAGATAAACGTATTTTTCTCTTTTTGATTACATGTGTTTATTTTTATATAGGTCAAATTCGAATACTAATCTTTTCCATAAGTTTTTGAACAAAAAATGAACTGTAACTAGCGCCTAAAACGTGAAGCACTGGCTGAAACATAAATAATAACAAAAAGCAGAAAAAGCAGTCATCTCAAAATTATGTCAAATTAATGTCACTTGTCAATCTCGGATTTTTATGAAAAAGTATGGAAAAAGTTAGCTGCTAAAATAATATATTTTTGTAAAAGCAGTGCGATAATATGT
Source organism: Crambus lathoniellus (assembly GCA_949710035.1). Lineage (NCBI taxonomy): Eukaryota > Metazoa > Arthropoda > Insecta > Lepidoptera > Crambidae > Crambus > Crambus lathoniellus. The sequence continues at coordinate 21,723,585 of OX453306.1, forward strand.
TGAAAACATTGTTAAGGCAAGAGTGTGTTGGTGAATCCGTGTAATAATTAAGTACCTACAAATAGTGACACATATTAACTGATGACGATGATTTGAAATCACAAATTCTGGAAGTTGCACAGACCTAGGTGTTATTGTTGATCTCAAAAGACGAGCTGGCCTAACCTAACCAGATCAGCCTTTGAAAAGCTAACGAAGATAATAATATGGAAAGATCGCCGCACAATCAATAACACCAAGGTTCGATACACGAAAAGCTTACTATTTCCTATCTTCTTATATGGAGCTGAAACATGGACGCTCCAACAAATGTACCACAAGAAGATTGAGATGTGGTGTATGATGATCAAACGAACTGCTCGTCACACAAATGTTTCCACTAAAAAGGAGCTTCGGATCAAACAAAGGCTTTCGACGATTGTGCAAGTGCGAATTCTAAGAATGTTTGGACTTATCATCCATAATGCAAGCTCCTTGGAACGATTCGATTGAAGAAACACGGAAGAGTCAATGTTTTCGCGGCTGATAACCCACAAGATGATCAAGTCCTTATCAAGTCCACAAGCAAGTGTGCCCTAACAGAATGCACACGCAGTGCCACAAATAGAGAGATATAGAGGAGCATCGCCGCAAAAGCCGCTACCAACTTAGCGGACCATGACCACAACCACCCCGTCAACCTTAGTCTTAGAAAGAAGATGTATATAATAAATACAAACATATATAATTATATATAGGTACAATAGGTAATAAAAATCCAAATCAAAACTGGGTGTTTTATTTTTATCGCCAACTTCTTAAAATCAGTAGAACTACGATGACTGTCTTTTCGCTAACTCAAATGAAAGTGGAAATTACATCCACTTTTCATTTGAGCTAGCGAATAGGGCCATAGGGCCAGCTGGCAGCTGGGTGGCTTTAGTACAGGCTATTATGATGACACCAATTTACAGAGAGCAGCACTGTCGACAAGAAGGCGGACATTCAAAAATTCGACTTTTCATAAAAATTTAGCAACTAATCGGGACATTTTGTATGGAGAGTCGAAATATTTTTTTCATTTCCTGATAGCCTGAAGCCATGTTTAAAGTTTTTGCAACGGTGCCCCTAACACCTTGTATACCTATATATATTCACTAGCTGACCCGGCAAACGTTGCTTTGCCATATAAATTACTAGCTTTTCGCCCGCGGCTTCGCCCGCGTGGACTACACGACGTTGTCCCGCGGGAATGATATAATTTGCCGGGATAAAAAGAACCCTTGATCCTCCAAGCTATAAAGTATATGTGTCCCATATAAATATAGCCAAATCCTTTCAACCGTTTTTGCGTGATTGAGTAACAAATATCCAAACATCTAAACTTTCACATTTATAATATTAGTAGGACAGAGTACTTCGTATCACCATTATTAGACAGATAAAAAACCCGTCTGCGGTGCAAAAAACTAAAAAGAAAAAAACAAGCAAAAAAGATCGATTGTGGATTGAATATGTTCTTAGTTCTTACTAGCAAATTGTATGCAGCTATATATATATTAGGTACTTAATACAAATTTTAAGTAAGAGAATTCTTGGAAGCAAGCGGGATCCATTTGCGTATAAAATCTATAAAAATATCATGGATCCCGCCTGCTTCCAAGAATTCTCTTACTTAAAATTTGTATTAAGTACCTAATATATATAACGCTGCATACAATTTACTAGTAAGAACTAAGAACATATTCAATCCACAATCAATCTTTTTTGCTTGTTTTTTTCTTTTTAGTTTTTTGCACCGCAGACGGGTTTTTTTAGTTTTTTAAATTCGTTTTTTTTTATTTTAAGCTTTTTAGTTAAATGTTCTATGTACATGAGCAAGACCTCGCAGACGTGTCAATTCTTGTAGGGAGTTTTGGTCGTTAACTTCACGAAAAACCAAAATTCTAAACAACTCCTATTATTATCGCCTCCTAATAAATAAACCAAAGAAAATAAAACTTCTAAACCAAAATTCTAAACAACTCCTATCCTATTATATTATAATAAACCAAAGAAAATAAAACTTCATGACTAACTTAACTATCAATGAAAGAAAACGATTTCGTTAAAATTCGACGAACAATTTTTTTAAAATTAAAATTGATTAAATATCACGTATGTCGTATACCTAACCTAAGACAGATATTTTATTTTAACATCGCAATTCGTATCTATCATTATTGAATCACAACAATTCAAATTTTAAAAAAATAGTTTTCAAATACACTCACTTAACAGTATTTTATGTTTGCCAAACGTTAGCGCGTTCTAATCGACTATCAGCGCCATCTAGCTGTGACCAAAGAAAACAATATCTATATAAAATTCAAAAATGAATGTTGATAAGCGCAAAACTCGAGAACGGTTAGTCCAATTCGGCTAATTTTTTTTTCATATGTTCTATAAAGCACGCGGAAAGGTTTTTATGAAGAAACTGCGTGAAAAATAGTAAAACGACACTTTTTATTTTTCCTATACAAACAATTAGCACTTATTAGTCGAAATTAGTTCAAAACATATCACTTATTTATATTTTCGTCATCGTCTTTGTAACCTCCTCATTTTGATACCCCACTCGATGGGATTAAAAAATATTTTTTTTTACAATGCACAGAATATGTCGCCTAAAAGCCGCCATTTTGTTTTTTTGTTAATTATAAATAAATAAATAAATAAATAACTTCTTACATTCACACCAATTATCTAAGCCCATTTTAATTTCATTACGAAACTGTATCATGGAAAACTTGATAACGGATAAATATATACTTAAATACTTTTTGTTTGTAAATACATACTTAATATACATAGAAAACACCCAGACCAAGACAAATAGACATGTTCATGCACACAAATATTTGTCTTGTTCGGGAATCGAACCGGAGACCACTGGCGCAGAAGGTGGGTAGCCTACCCCTGCGCCAAATCGGTCGTCAAATTTTGATGTCCCATTGTCACTCGGCCCGTTAAGACGAATCTGACGACGTATCATTTATTAAAATCGGTTCATCCGTTTAGAAGTTACGAGGGAACATCGGAACATAGAAACGGACACACATACATACAGGTCAAATACATAACCCTTTTTTGGCTTCGCCGCAGACGGGTAAAAATACGTGACAGATAAGTGTGCGCGTGATAGAATATCAAGTTTTGACATTGATTCAATTTAGTTTTTATTACACCTAAATCCATTAAATTAATTTTGTGGATAACATCGTACCTTATTTATCGTGTTTTCATTAAATTGTAGTTTGATTTGTGTCGGTGCCATCCGACAACAAAGCGATATGATATGGAGTTTTGTTATTAATCTCATATAGTCATTTTTACATCTAAATTCATTATAATAATTATGGAGATAACATTTTACTACATGTATCCTGTTTCTAATAAAAAGTATTTTGATTTGTGGCGGGGCCAACCGTCAACAAAGCATGATCAAGCAATTGTACTTTAATTTGCCAATAAGTACTGAATAATGTATAAAATCATGTTATTACTTATAATATTCATATCAATTAATTTATTACTGAAATGTAATGTATAAGTATCTAAGTAGGTAACGTGTTCTTTTACGTTGGTACACGTTACTTCCGGTTGAAAAGAAAGCAAATAGATAATTATTGTAATTATTGTATTTATAAATAATGTTATGTAAAATCATTATTTGATTTTGGAATACTTTTTCATAATTGTTATGTTTATATTGTGGTATTTTCTGTAATTTTCACGTATTGAAATTTATCAGTTGAATTGGCGGTAGACGCTAACATTATTTTATAAGGCGAGGCCGCCATTGTAGCGGGTTAGTCTGGTTCGAGCCGTGAGCAGTGTACAAGTTAAGTAACAATTCCGTTGTTTCATATTTCTCATTCCTTGTTATTTCTTGCTGTTTAATGCTGATGTATTGTCTAGTAAATATTGCTGAAGATTTGCCCTTGTTCGAAGGATATTCGGTAACTTGTTAAATGTAAATGCTTATTGGTTGATAATATTAAATTAAAGTTGTCCTTATCGGTTTCGAATAAATTATGTGAGTACTGAAATAATATAAAGTAACAGGTTATAGAAAATGCTTGATGATATTCGTAAATGTTGTTTAATCTTTTATCATGAAAAGTAATGTTGTTGTAAATGTTGTTAAATGTGTTGTATGTTCAACAACGACATGATAATTTGTAAATGTCGTTGTTTCTGTTAAAGCTGGTGAGTTTTTTTCGCCCGTTTTTCTTGTCAGCTAAAAGATGTCCTTAACGTAGGTAAAAAAATAAAAGGACGATTCAAAAGAATAAAATAGTTTATTAGAGATTTGAGATTTTTATTAATCCTGACCTTATTGAAATAGAAGCTTTATAGTTTTGTTTATAGTTATTTGAAAAGTTTAATTCTTTTATCAGAACAGTTATATTTAGATTTGAGATTTTTATTAATCCTGACCTTATTGAAATAGAAGCTTAATAGTTTTGTTTGTAGTTAACTGAACAGTTTAATGATTTTATCAGAATAGTTCTATTTCTATATTATCCGCCCCAAATCTGTCATCAGAAGTGGGATGGTCTTGCTCCCATTACTAATACATATATGTTTTATTTTTCATGTTGCTGCGGTTTCGGTTTATCTGCTACATTCAGCGACGCTGCCGTTTCAAACTATGGTCATCCATCGTGGCAAGGTGGCGCTGCCGTTCTTCTATCCAACCTGGCAATGGAGCTGATTCCTGGTGATGATGTACAGATACCTCCCCAATGGAGATGAAACCGCATCTCCACGGTCGCTAAATCTGGTATATCCTTTCGGGGCTTCTGTATTTCATTTTGGTTTTAATTTTTTCGTACCTTCGAATAGATAACTTAGCTATTAGCTTATGTTGTTTATTCAATAACATTGAAAATTACCTACTAGATTATCATACCAAAGATTTTTTTTGTGTAAACTTACAGTAATCATTGTTGTGATAATATGAATATGACTCGCTACAGATATTTATTTTAAAATGCTAGAAACTGATAAACCTATTATGCAACACTAGGGTTCATTTCTGAAAATCTTGCCGGGTATTATAATTATACAATAGGTAATAGTGCGGTGGCTTTCCAGTGTTCCTTGATTAACATTAGTCATTTGCAACTAAAAATAAATAAGAGGCGGTCTTTGGAGCAAAGTGAAAAATAGTGATATAATTTTACTTAACCTTGGGTTTAGAAAGGTTTAAGTTCGTGAAAGTCGGTGTTATTCTAACAATTAAGTCGTAAAATATAGTGGAATGGAGTCGGGTAGGTACATAAAATTATCATTTTCTTGTCGTCCTATTTTGCTAATTCAAACCGTGATTATACCTCCTTTAGTGGTTTGTAAAATAAAGGGTTTCTGGTGGTGCAACTTGGTATTTTGAACCGCGTAGTAATTTAATCATTATTGAATCAAAATAATGTAAGATTGAATCTAGTTAGATTTTGCTAATAATAATGACATTTTACATTTTAGTATTCAAATCTTTGCTTTTTGTTATACAACAAATATGGGCAATTGAAAAGTATTGTTGCCATATTCATTTTATAAGGCTCTAATTTCTTTTTCAGCATAGCATTACTTAGATTTTCAATTAATAACCTATTGCAAGAAATTTTATCAAATCTAGGTAGGTACTAAAGTTATAAAGTTTTTTTTATACCTACTACGAATTCCCCATTGGTATACTATCTTACAAAAATTTGATTTTGAAGTGACTTCTAGAAAGTGATAGTTAATTATATAAGTTCTAACAGTGTTAATAGGTTTTAACACTACGACAAAGTATACCTCTTGTTAAAAAGCTTACCCATTTAAGTTTAAATAGATTGCTATGGTTCTTTCGTATTACCTAGTTGCCGCCACAACCATCTTTAGACTTGTTTCTTTGATAGACGGAGTACAGTGAGATTAGATTTATTTTTATCCTTTTTTTTTATTTAACTTTAAATTTTTTGGAACGATTTGCTCCACTATAATATTATTGATGTTAAATAGCTTTCTTATGATAAAACGCCCACGTAAGAACGGTAAACAACTTCTGTCTTTTGTCTAACGGTATGTTATTACAGTTTGCTATCAATGTTGATTTTGTTTTACCTGATGAAAAAAAAAACAAGGTTTCGGTTTGTTGGTTTTAATCAAAAAAATGTACTACCTAGTAGACTAGGAACTGATATCTGTCCATAAGTATTTTTCATTTTCCATATGTTTTTCATGGATTTTCCATAGGTTTTCCATAAGTTTCCCATACGTTTTCCATACGTTTTCCATACGTTCTCCATGGGTTTTCTTTGGGTTTTCCATACGTTTTCCAAACGTTTATCATAGGTTTTCCATGGGTTGTTCCATACGTTTTCCATGGGCTTTTCATACGTTTTCAATGGGCTTTCTTATACGTTTTCAAATAGCTTTCCATAGGATATCCATGGGTTTTCCATGCGTTTTCCATGGGATTTCCCATACCTTTTTCATTGGTTTTCCGAACGTTTTTCATGGGTTTTCCAAACGTTTATATGGGTTTTCCATATGTTTTCCGCGGGTTTTCTGTTATCCATAGGATTTCCGATGGGTTTCGATGGTTTCCGATGGGTTTCGATGGTTGTCGATGGTTGTTGATGGTTTTCGACGGTTTTCGATGGTTTTCGATGGTTTTCGATGGTTTCCGATGGTTTCCGATGGTTTCCGATGGTTTCCGATGGTTTCCGATGGTTTCCGATGGTTTCCGATGGTTTCTGATGGTTTCCGATGGTTTTCGATGGTTTCCGATGGTTTCCGATGGTTTCCGATGGTTACGGATGGTTTTCGATGGTTTTCGATGGTTTCCAATGGTTTCCGATGGTTTCCGATGATTCCCGATGGTTCCCGATGGTTCCCGATGGTTTCAGATGATTTCCGATGGTTTCAGATGGTTTCTGATAGTTTCCGATGGTTTCCGGTGGTTTTCGATGGTTTCCAATGGTTTCCGATGGTTTCCAATGGTTTTCGATGGTTTTCGATAGTTTTTCGATAGTTTTTCCATAGTTTTCGACAGTTTTCGACAGTTTTCGACAGTTTTCGACAGTTCTCGATAGTCCTCTACAGTTCTCGATAATTCTCGATAGTTCTTCACAGTTCTCGATAGTTTTCGATAATGTTAGATAGTTTTTGATACTTTTCGATAGCTTTTGATAGCTCTCGATAGTCCTCGACAGTTCTCGATAGTCCTCTACAGTTCTCGATAGTTCTCGATAGTTAACGACAGTTCTCGATAGTTTTCGACAGTTCTCGATAGTTATCGACAGTTCTCGACAGTTCTCGACAGTTCTCGACAGTTCTCGACAGTTCCCGACAGTTCTCGACAGGTCTCGACAGTTCTCGATAGTTTTCTGTAGTTCTCGATAGTTTCTGATAGTTCTCGATAGTTTCTGATAGTTCTCCACAGTTCCCGATGGTTTTCGATAGTTGTAGGGGGCAGGTGCAGGGGTTCGTTGATACGCCGGGTAGGAGAATTAATACTCAGGAAGACTTTTCCATTTTACTTTTATTTTAAAGTAATTACTGTACTACTGAACAAGTGATTTCATACAAATATGCGTTTCTTATATTCAATTTGCCTAGTGACAAATAGCGGCTATTGGCTTTATCAAAATACACAATTGACCAATCATTTTATATAAAGTGTGCACACGGCACCAATTTTTGCACACGGCACTATTCTTAACATTTCTCTTTCTAACGAACTATTGCTATCTCTATCCAAACAAACCAAAAGACCGAATCTGATTGGTTGACATTCTTATTTGATTTCTAACTGTTTTCTCAGTACAATATAACATAGTTAAGTTTACTTACATACGTAATTGCACAAAAATGGTAATCTAAACACATGATCGATAATAAAATACAACAATCGTACTAATCTTAAACAAAACATAATGGAAACAATAGGTACACAATATAAACAATAGAAAAAGTGCTTAACTAATTAGTAAACAAAAGAAACAAAGGTATTCAACTAATTATCTTATTCTAAACTACTTAGCCTATTGTTCTGCCGTCAACATTCCACCCCCTGGTTGAGGGTTTAGCCCAACCATATCATGCCTCTGTAGGCAGAACTACTACTTTCACTGCAGGGCGGCGCAATGTTCCACGGCAAGTCCTAATATCTACAACCCTAACTTGGCCATCCGCTCCAGGGTAAACCTTCACCACTTCTCCTCGAGGCCAGACGTTCCTGGGTAGCGCGGGGTCGACGATCAACACTAAATCTCCAACCTTTAACGGAGTCACTTCCTGCGTCCACTTCGAGCGTTTCTGAAGTGTCGGTAGGTATTCCGATACCCAACGGCGCCAAAATATGTCGGCCAGAGCTTGGGCAGCTTTCCACTGTTTCCTGGTGGTCAGATCTTCCTTCGTGAAGTTTCCCAGTCTGGTGGTCGTCGAAGCAGTGCCCAAAAGCAGATGGTTCGGGGTCAATGTCACTGGGTCATTGGGATCCACAGAGACGTGAGTCAGAGGCCTACTATTGATAGTAGCTTCCACCTCAGCCAATAACGTGAGTAGCACTTCTTCTCTTGGTGCCCTCGCATTCAAGGTTACTTTCAGCGCGGTTTTTGTGGAGCGCACTAACCGCTCCCAACATCCTCCCATGTGCGGTGAAGCAGGTGATATGAAGTTCCACCTTATACCAAGTGTGGTGGCTGCTTCTTCCAGCTGATGGACTTCTAGGTTCTTCCACGCGTTCTTCATTTCCCTGTCGGCTCCTATAAAGTTTGTACCCTGGTCACTGTAGAGTACTTCGGGCTGACCGCGGCGCGCGATGAATCTTCGGAGAGCCATGATGGCTGAATCGGCGCTCAGCGACGAAGCGACTTCCAAATGGATTGCTCTGGACGTCAAGCAGGTCAGCACAATTCCCCATCGTTTCTCGTGTCGACGTCCTATGGTCACTTCCATTGGTCCAAAATAATCGATTTCGCAGTGTGTGAACGCACGGCGATGATGCGCTAGTCGGGCCGAAGGCAAGTCCCCCATCTTCGGTGGTGTCGGGAGTGTCTTTCGGATGACACACATGGGACAGCTTCTCGCGACCTTCTTCACTGCAGGCCTCATTCTCAAAATCCAAAACTTTTCTCTCAACATATTCACTACCGCTTCATTGTTGGCATGATGAGCCAATCGATGGTAATGTAAAATAATTAGCTCGGTCAGTCGATCCTTCGCGTCCAAAATGACAGGATGTCGTTCATCGAAGGGAACATCAGCTGACTGGATCCTTCCTCTCACTCTTAACAGCCCATCTTCCATTATCATAGGGTCGAGAGCTTTCAGCCGGCTTTGTTTCGGTAGTTCCTTTCCTATCTTCAGGCTTTCGATGTCTGTCCCGAACGCTGTTTCCTGGGACTGTTGGATCAGCACCTTTTCCGCCTCTCGTATCAGGTCTCCAGTAACCTGAAATTGCTCCTTCAGCCTTAGTCGCCTGATGAAGGCCAGCACACGCGCCATCGTTCTCACTGCACGGATCCATGATGAGAAGCGCTGAATTTCTAGTAGCGGTCGTGAGGCTTCTCTGATGGTATGGACTCGACTTGGTCGTAACTCGCTGGTTGCTTCGTCAGCGGCACTCGAACGGTCTTCTTCCGGCCATTCATCTTCATTCTTCTTCAGGAAGTCTGGACCGGAGAACCAGATTGACCTGTCTGGTGTCCATCCCTTTCTGGTTGCTTCATCAGCTGGGTTTTGAGCTGTCGGAACCCATCTCCATTCCTCACTTCTGGACTTCTCGTCAATCTCCGCCAAGCGATGAGCCACGAACGGTTTGTAATCCCTTGGGTCCGACCTGATCCAGTGCAGGACTGTCTTCGAATCTGTCCAGAATACTCTTCTTGTAACGACGAAGCTATGTTCTTTTTCCACCACGTTCGCCAGACGACAGGCCAGAACAGCTGCTTGTAATTCGAGCCGTGGCATTGAGACCATCTTCATCGGAGTCACCTTGGCTTTCCCTGAGACATGAGCTACTGCCTTATTCTTGTCCACGAAGTACGCGACGGTGGCATATGCTTGCTCGCTCGCATCTCCAAAGACGTGAAGCTCAACTTCTTCTTGCAATCCATAATGTCTTGGGATCTTCAGTGTATACAGCACATGGAGACTCCTGATCCACTCTTTCCATTCTTCATAACAGTCTTCTGTTAGCTTCTCATCCCATTTCACGCCAGTTTTCCATATCTTTTGCATTAAAATTCTGGAACTTATCGTCACCGGGCATATCAATCCTAATGGATCGAACAGGCTCATTATGAGTTTTAAAAACTCTCTTTTGGTTGGCACTTCTTCACCACTGGCAATCTCCTTCTTTATCTTCTTGAAAGACACGTCAAAGCTCAGCGTGTCATCACCAGTTTGCCATACCAATCCCAGTGTTCTTTCAGTTTCTCCACCGAGTTTTGATAAGTTCACACTTTGCGGCGCTACGTATGGTAGTTTCTCTCTCAGCTCAGGGTGATTTGTCGTCCACCCCCTGATGTTGAAGTTGCCCTGAGCGTGAATGTCACTCACTTCCTTTATCATCTTTACGGCGTCTTCAACATCCTGGACACTGTCGATGTAGTCATCCATATAATGCCTTTTCTTGATGGCATTGACTGCTTCAGGGAACTCTTCTTGGAACCTTTCAGCGTTCCTGTTCAGCATGAAGATTGCCGACGTCGGAGAAGATGCTGCCCCAAATATCATGGACTCCATCACGTAGATCTCTGGATCCTCATCTCTTTTCGCACCTCTCCACAGGAACAGCTGTGCTCCTTGATCTTTCTTCCTTATTTTCACCCTCAGGAACATATCTTCAATGTCTGCGGTGATAGCGATCGGCTTCTGGCGAAACTTGAACAGGATCCCCAGCAAAGAGTTCAACAGGTCTGGACCACTCAACAGCTGATCGTTCAGCGACGTTCCTTTGCACGTTGCCGCTGCATCAAACACCAAACGTAACTTTCCAGGCTTGTTCACGTTCGTCACACCAAAGTGAGGGAGAAACCACGTATGTTCCGACGGTATTGGCTCTTCTACGCGTCTTGCGTATCCTTTCTCGACCAGTCTCTCTACTTGAGCACAATAAGCAGTCGCGAAGTCCGGGTTTTTATCCATCTTGCGTTCAATCCCTCTCAGGCGTTTTTTAGCTTCCTGGTAGTTGTCTGGTAACTGCACGTTGTCCCGTCTCCACAGCAATCCTACTTCCCAACCTTCATTGGTAAGTCGCGCTGTTTCGTCCAATATGGTTGCCGCCCTTTGTTCTTCGAAGTTTTCTCTCTTCTTGGCGATGATCCCCATATTTTCGATGTCGAACTGCTGCTTCACAAGCTCGTTCAGCTCTGCCATGCAGTTCACGGAGTCAGGCTCGTCGTTCTTCATCTCCACTGGGCCGTGAATCACCCACCCTAGCTTGGTTAGGGAGGCCACTGGTCGTCCAGATCTTCCTCGCTTTATGTCGCCGCCCACTATGATTTCCCAATTGTCCTGCCCTATGAGGACTAGTGGGACAGCATCACTCATTTCTTCAATTCCTAGTCCTTTCAGATGATCACTGCTCTCGATCACATTCCTTGGCACAGTCTGCGGCGGCAAATTCATCTTCTTGATGGTCCTCATCTTCAGAATGTGGGGTTCTTCATTTGGTCCCCATACTGTCACATTCACTATCCTCGACGAGTCATCTTCTATTGCGTGTCCGCCGGCACTCAGGATCTGGATCGGTGATCGCGGACCTCATAGTTGCGTCGCAAGCGTATCGTCAATCAGCGATACCGTGGCGCCGTCGTCAAGTAGGGCGTAAGTGTCGACCAGACGATCCCCGTTCTTCACCTGTACAGGCACTACCTTCAGGAGTGACTTAACACAGCGTCTGTCCCCGAGGTTAGTGACACGCTCAGTCTGAGTGGTCTCACTAGGTTGGTTACCCGGTCTATCCACATGGAGGAGCGTGTGATGGCCATAGTTACACTTGGAACACTTTCTATATTTACACCTTAACCTACTATGACTACCGAAACACTTAAAACATAACTTATTGTCTTTAACAAAGTCCCAACGTTCGTTCACAGTTTTATTACGGAAATTGTCACACGAAGCTAACCGATGTTCACTATCACAAAGCACGCACTTTAGTTCACCGTTATGCACATTCACTTTAAAAGCACTTTTAGTACGGTTACTTGCAGCTGGCTTCTGCAGCGGTGCCGGTTTCTGCGTAGCCGCCGTCGCCGCTCTGCTCCCGATGATGTCGGCAGGCAGCACGAAGGCCGCGGTGTCGGCGAGCTCTTCCAGGAAGTCCACGAAGACGGTGAGCGTGGGTGACACACGAAGGTCGACTCCTCCGGCGATGGCTTGACTTCGAGCGAACTTCGAGTACTCGTGGCGCTGGGTCGGCGTTAATTTCTCCAGCAGTTCGCTCACTAGTTGCGGGTTGTTGATGAAGCCGTCCGCCTTGATATTCCTGAGGGTGGAGATACAAGAGCGAACGGTGGCGCTGAAGATGCGTAGGCCATCGCTGTCGTTGTCGGCGGTTCTGGGGAGTGCTCGAATCTTCGTGATGGTGCTCTTCAACAGGAGGTTCGGATCACCGTAGGTGCGTTCCAGGCATCGTATTATTTCGCCAGGGTCGGAGCTGGTGCGGAGGAGGTCTTCGACTAGTTGCTTCGCTTTGCCGTGTATCGCCGATTGTAGTCTTGCGATGTTTTCTGCCGGCCGGAACTCGTAGTGGAAGGTGGAGTCTTCATATTTCTTCCTGAAGGAAAGCCAATCCGCCGGGTCCCCGCTGAAGTTCGGTAGCTCGTAGAAGGCTCGCGGCATAGGGCGTGGTTTGGCCATATCTTTCAGGGCTTCGGCCAACTCTTCAATAGCCTTCCCGGACCGTCGACGCTCTCTTGATGACTCGCGACCGGCGTACGGCATCCTCTCGCGAATGGGTTCAAACGATGACCTCTGGATCCAATCGTTGACTAGGTCTTCCTTGGGCGGTTCGACTCTCTCCATGACCTCTTGTTCCTCTTCTTCTTCCGCTTCCAGTGCCGCCAGCTGCATTGCTCTCTTTTTCTCTGCGAGACGTTGTTGCGCGGCGCTCACTTCTATCTCTGCTTCGTACTCGATGCGTCGTCGTTGGGCTTCTCTCTGCGCGCGACTGGAACGAGACGTCGCTATACTTGGTGCTCTCTGTTGCGCTCGTACGGTGCTCATGCTTGGCGTAGGATCAGATTCCGGGTCTGCTGTTGTGAAGTCCACTAGTCTTGTTCCAGGGCCGGACAACGGTATGTGTTGGATGTTGCCTTCGCTGATCACTCCACGGTTGACGGTGGACGGCGATTGGGCTGGACGGACGAACGTGGCTACGCCCGAGTCTTCAGCTTCAGTGTTCCCGGGTTCGCTCTGGGCCGTCGTCATTCCGCTTCTGAGTTTGCTTCTGGTTGGTGGTGGAGCCATTGTTGATTCTTCAAAAAAGTTCTGTGGCAATCTTCAAAATTTTCCAAGTTCTGTGGCAATCTTCAAAATTTTCCAAGTTCTGTGGCAATCTTCAAAATTTTCCAAGTTCTGTGGCGATCTTCAAAATTTTCCAAGTTCTGTGGCGATCTTCAAAATTTTCCAAGTCCGGAGAACCTTTTTATCCACGGAGAACCTTTTTATCCACGGAGAACCTTTTTATCCACGGAGAACCTTTTTATCCACGGAGAACCTTTTTATCCACGGAGACCCTTTTTATCCACGGAGAACCTTTTTATCCACGGAGAACCTTCTTATCCGCGGAGAACCTTCTTATCCACGGAGAACCTTTTTATCCACGGAGAACCTTCTTATTCACGGAGAACCTTCTCGGAGAACCTTCTGTGACTGTTCAGGCATATGTCGTGGTGGGTCTTCATATCCATCAGCGTCCAGGAGAACTCTTCACAACTTTCGTCCCGGACTGAATGCTTCGAAGTCCTGGGTCTTCATATTCTTCAATGTTGCGAGTTCTTCGTATCTTCCAAATCGTGGGCGCTTGAGGGTCTACTATGATCCCGGCGTATCCGGCTTCTTCGAAGGACCAGATTGTAGGGGGCAGGTGCAGGGGTTCGTTGATACGCCGGGTAGGAGAATTAATACTCAGGAAGACTTTTCCATTTTACTTTTATTTTAAAGTAATTACTGTACTACTGAACAAGTGATTTCATACAAATATGCGTTTCTTATATTCAATTTGCCTAGTGACAAATAGCGGCTATTGGCTTTATCAAAATACACAATTGACCAATCATTTTATATAAAGTGTGCACACGGCACCAATTTTTGCACACGGCACTATTCTTAACATTTCTCTTTCTAACGAACTATTGCTATCTCTATCCAAACAAACCAAAAGACCGAATCTGATTGGTTGACATTCTTATTTGATTTCTAACTGTTTTCTCAGTACAATATAACATAGTTAAGTTTACTTACATACGTAATTGCACAAAAATGGTAATCTAAACACATGATCGATAATAAAATACAACAATCGTACTAATCTTAAACAAAACATAATGGAAACAATAGGTACACAATATAAACAATAGAAAAAGTGCTTAACTAATTAGTAAACAAAAGAAACAAAGGTATTCAACTAATTATCTTATTCTAAACTACTTAGCCTATTGTTCTGCCGTCAACAATAGTTCTCGATGGTTTTCGGTAGTTCTCGATGGTTTTCGGTAGTTCTCGATGGTTTTCGGTAGTTTTCGATGGTTTTCTGTAGTTTTTGATGGTTTTCGGTAGTTCTCGATATTCCTCGATAGCTTTCCATAGAAATTATACGTTACCATAAGTTTCATAAGATCTGTTACATTAAGTCCTGTCCTTTTGACGATCATTGTAAGTGGATGGGGCCAATGTAAATTTCGATCATTAAATATTTTTTTTGCGAAATTTATAAGTGTTACCTACTGGGGCGCTAATTTTGGTTCTCGTGAGATTTGGTAATTGTAAGGTTGAACCAGTTATTATCATGATCCACTTAACAATTAGTTTATAGCGGCAAAACTATAATACTCGGCGTCAATGTCGGTCGACAAGTTAGTATTTTCGGCACACCTTGTAGGAATCATGGTTAAGCTATGGAGATAATGTTTCGACAGTAAATAGATGTATACAATACATGTATTAAATATTATCAGATTGGCCGAGCGGTTTAAAAAGAAAATTGGTAAACACTGTCAGACAAAAGATTACTTGATTATTTTATAGATAGGCCTTAAGATATCTTTGGTATATATATTTGATTCGAAATGTTCATTACGATAGCGAATATTTCAAGATGCCGAATGGGGTGTTTTCACTGTTGTTGAAATGTAGATATTTAATGATTAAGTTTAAGAAAATATAACTTTAAGAATACCAAATATGAAAATTATAATTTGAATCTGTTTTATAACAGCCAAATTATACTGTAGCCTATTATTATTATTACGTCATATAAATAATAGTCCAGGCAATATGATAAAAGTGAAAGTTAAGTTTGTATAAACAGATTTGGATGAAATATTAATTTCATTTTGATTGATGGTTTTTGTCTAGATGTTCCCACGGGAACGTAAACCATGCCGGTGCAGATTAGTTTGCAGTAAACGTTTGTATAGGTGTAATAAAAGAAAAATTCTAATTAAATGACCGTTTCATTCTAAGAAGTAGTGTTTATCTTGAGAATGTAATAGTAGCGAAAAGAAATATTGGATATTGTTCTAATGATTTAGTATAAATCATGAAAAGAATTGTACAATTAATGCAGATCTGTTAATGAAATTTATAGTTCAATGTCGATAACCGTAATAGAATATTATTTACAACTAAAAATGACTGAATATCGTGTCCTTATCCCATTTTGTTTGGGATCGGCGCAGCATTACTGTGACTAACTATTGACTGACAAACCCCCCTGCTGCTGTGGGCTTGGTGTCTTCTTGGTCTTCACCGACAGGGGGTGATGCCGTTGACATGTCGAGGTTCACAGTAGGTAAACAAGCTGGTCGATAGTGTGTTTGGTGTCGGTTTGGTCTTCACGGGCAGCGGTGATGGAGCCGTACATGTCGAGGCATACTATTCATACTGACTGACTGACTATATCTACTACTACTGTGAGTTTGGTGTCTTCTTGGTCTGTGCCGATAGAGGGTAAAGTAGCTGACATGGCGAGCCTCACAGTAAGATCGAAAATCTACGTTAGATGTGACACATGAGATTAATTAAGTACTTATGCTGATCTAGTACTTCGAGAACGAAGTACTTGTCAGTATGGCCGTGATAGAATATCAAGTTTTGACATTGATTCAATTTAGTTTTTATTACACCTAAATCCATTAAATTAATTTTGTGGATAACATCGTACCTTATTTATCGTGTTTTCATTAAATTGTAGTTTGATTTGTGTCGGTGCCATCCGACAACAAAGCGATATGATATGGAGTTTTGTTATTAATCTCATATAGTCATTTTTACATCTAAATTCATTATAATAATTATGGAGATAACATTTTACTACATGTATCCTGTTTCTAATAAAAAGTATTTTGATTTGTGGCGGGGCCAACCGTCAACAAAGCATGATCAAGCAATTGTACTTTAATTTGCCAATAAGTACTGAATAATGTATAAAATCATGTTATTACTTATAATATTCATATCAATTAATTTATTACTGAAATGTAATGTATAAGTATCTAAGTAGGTAACGTGTTCTTTTACGTTGGTACACGTTACTTCCGGTTGAAAAGAAAGCAAATAGATAATTATTGTAATTATTGTATTTATAAATAATGTTATGTAAAATCATTATTTGATTTTGGAATACTTTTTCATAATTGTTATGTTTATATTGTGGTATTTTCTGTAATTTTCACGTATTGAAATTTATCAGTTGAATTGGCGGTAGACGCTAACATTATTTTATAAGGCGAGGCCGCCATTGTAGCGGGTTAGTCTGGTTCGAGCCGTGAGCAGTGTACAAGTTAAGTAACAATTCCGTTGTTTCATATTTCTCATTCCTTGTTATTTCTTGCTGTTTAATGCTGATGTATTGTCTAGTAAATATTGCTGAAGATTTGCCCTTGTTCGAAGGATATTCGGTAACTTGTTAAATGTAAATGCTTATTGGTTGATAATATTAAATTAAAGTTGTCCTTATCGGTTTCGAATAAATTATGTGAGTACTGAAATAATATAAAGTAACAGGTTATAGAAAATGCTTGATGATATTCGTAAATGTTGTTTAATCTTTTATCATGAAAAGTAATGTTGTTGTAAATGTTGTTAAATGTGTTGTATGTTCAACAACGACATGATAATTTGTAAATGTCGTTGTTTCTGTTAAAGCTGGTGAGTTTTTTTCGCCCGTTTTTCTTGTCAGCTAAAAGATGTCCTTAACGGGTGGTAGGTAAAAAAATAAAAGGACGATTCAAAAGAATAAAATAGTTTATTAGAGATTTGAGATTTTTATTAATCCTGACCTTATTGAAATAGAAGCTTTATAGTTTTGTTTATAGTTATTTGAAAAGTTTAATTCTTTTATCAGAACAGTTATATTTAGATTTGAGATTTTTATTAATCCTGACCTTATTGAAATAGAAGCTTAATAGTTTTGTTTGTAGTTAACTGAACAGTTTAATGATTTTATCAGAATAGTTCTATTTCTATATTATCCGCCCCAAATCTGTCACGCGCATGTGCGTCTGGGGCATTTTTGGCGCTAGTTACAGTACATTTTTTTGTTCTAATCTTATGGAAAAGATTAGTTACCTATTCGATTTTGACCGCGCGCAGACGCGGAGGCGGCCATGGAATAAATGACAGTTTGGTATCGTACGTTAAAACTATTATCTCATCAAAAACATAAAATATGTGAAGTGAGAGCCAACTTCAATATTAGGATATATGCCTTGGTTGTTGACTTCAACGACAAAAGATGTCAGATCTAAATGGGTGCCAAGTTTAACGGTCAGTCCTGAAAATTTAGTACTTACATAAAATGTTTCATAACAACTTAAAATATAACTTCTTCTTATAACTTAGGATAATATATTGAAGCCTAAGGTCTGACTTGGCTAGTTCTCGTATACGAATTATTATTAGGTACTTACTGAAACAGTCATGGAAGAGCCCTATGTTCATCTCTAGTTTCTAGTCTACCAGCAAGCCAAATTTTCGGAAGAATACAATAAGAACTTCGGCTTTAGAGCTGGCGAAAGCTATAATATATATATAATTCGTATATGAAAACTAGCCAAGTCAGACCTTAGGCTTCAATATATTATCCTAAGTTATAAGAAGAAATTATATTTTAAGTTGTTATGAAACATTTTATGTAAGTACTAAATTTTCAGGACTGACCGTTAAACTTGGCACCCATTTAGATCTCACATCTTTTGTCGTTGAAGTCAACAACCAAGGCATATATCCTAATATTGAAGTTGGCTCTCACTTCACATATTTTATGTTTTTGATGAGATATCATTACTTTTTGTAGAGAAATTATTAGTAGGTACCTACTTATTCATAATAAATTAATACCAAATGTTTCAGTATATTTTATTTGGCCAGTTATATTACTTTGCCCTTGTGTATCAGCTACTGACAATGAAACTAATTTTATGCTCGTGTTTGGTGTTGACGTAGAAATATCATTTTTAACAGATTTTCTTATTTCCAACAGTTTCTTTTTCCTAGTCGTAATAGTGTATGGTGTTTTGCTCGACGAAGTTGCAGTAGGTATTTAATGTTCCTGAGCAGATATTGCATTTCCATTTGCGTTTTGATTCTGGTTTCATTAAGCGATAAAGCTTTCCGGACAAACTCGTATCTTTTGCCGAACAATGCACTAATATAGAATCCTTGGCAGTATCAAAGAACACTATATAATTATTACTACGTAGCCACTGACCTCTATTATTTATACACTGGACAATCTGTCTCCATACAAATTACAGCTAATTTTATGTGGCAATTTAAAGCGCCGCCACTACGAGTGTCCCGAGAACTAATTTTGACACAATCATTACCGCAGTCGACAATATTTATCTCAGCCAGTCCAGTGTGTAAATAATAGAGGTCAGTGTATATAGCAGTAGTTTGTCTTTTACATTTATCATTTAGCGCCATGTCTTAACAACTTATGGATGTAGTCGTTTTTGTTGACATCTAATCTTGCTTATTGATTCTTTATTTACTAACTAGCTTAAGCTGACCCGGTAAACGTTGTTTTGTCATATAAATTATAGTGGACTAAAGTAGAATAAATAATAAGAAGACTATGTCTAGTGTGTGTGTTTATACACCAAAAGTTGCCTACACCAGACGATAGATAGCGCTAGTTAGGTATACACTACCAATAAAAGGGCCAAGATTGGTCTCTACTTCCTACATATATAAATTACTCTGTAAAGTAGAGTGCGCGTCAGATAACTCTGCGCGCATGCGCGACTGGTGCATTTTTGGCGCTAGTTACAGTACATTATTAATTATGCTAAGCTTATGGAAAAGATTAGTATTCGATTTTAACCGCGCGCAGACGTCAGTGTTTACATACTCTTTGGAAGCGGCCACGAAAGAGATGACAGTTTTGCAGTTTTGTATCGAAGTTATAGTCTCACAGTTCACACTCCATTTGGTGTATAAACACACACATATGCAAATTACAAAGGCATATAAACACAGACACACACATAGGCATAGTATACATATTATTTATTTATAAGGAAACTCGGTGTAAATGAAACATAGGTTAACACTGCACCCTTTATTAACAATAAAACAACAAATATGCATCACTAAAGGCATTAAAAATGTTCAAAGAAGTCTTTTTTCAAACACAGCACATCACCAAAGAACTCTATATCAACACTCAACACAAACGAGTCTTTTTCTCAAAAAACGGTAGGTACTCCGAGCTACGAAACTATATAATTGCTAACGGAATTACGGATCTTTACGAAACAGAACATAGCAAATAACAAATTTAACAAACAAAAGTATAATTTAGATTATTTGACATTATTTTCCATAAGTACACTTTAATCTCTTTAAAGTTAATACCCTTCCATCAACTTTCAACAATATAGTATAGAAAAAAAGGATTTTTCTCTTCTTTTCTATACTGTGGGTGGGTGTATATGGAGTCATCTATCGTTGACTTTAGTGAACTATTTATGTGCAAAGTGTGCACCTACAGGGAGAACATAGCAACTTTCGCATTTTTTGGCTTCTCGTTTGAATGTATGAAGATTGCGCCCCCTTGTGGTTGGGTTAAAGTACTATGCTCCGTTTTGACGTGAAAGAAGGAAAACAAACAAACAAACACACTTTCACATTTATCATTACGACTCCGTAGCTCAGTGGTTAGAGCAGCCGCCCGGAAAGCGAAAGGTCGTGGGTTCGAGTCCCATCGGAGATGGTTGTGAGATGTACTTCATTTTCCATATTTCAATAATAAAAATTGGACTGTGAATGCAAAAAAGTAAAAAATAACTTTATAATTTATATTAATATTAATAATTAATTTAAGTGAAAGGTCGTGGGTTCGAGTCCCATCGGAGGTGGTTGTGAGATGAGGATCGATTTTGTCTAAATTCTTCATTTTCCATTTTTCAATAATAAAAATTGGATTGTGAATGCAAAAAAGTAAATATTTCAATAACTTAATAATTATATTAATATTGATAATTAATAAATAATAATATGGATATCGTGCTAGACGGCGCAAGTTTGTAATTAATTTAACGCGAGGACAAAAAAGTATTTGGGTAATCTGGGGTTCGAACTTGGTTCTCTCGAGTCCTCAATATTGAATGGCCACTACGCCGTTGGCGCTAGCCGAACTTCAAGAGTTATGACGAATTATTGGTATATAACAGAATAAAAACTATTACAAACTTATATTTGTACTTCATCTAATACAAGATCTTATACAGGATAAGTGCATAGGGAACGCAAATATAAGTTTGTCAACGTTTTATTTAAAAAAAACACTAGTTTCGGATTTTTTCCTTTGTATTCACCAGATTACCTGTCTGCATGCCAAATTTCAGCTTTCTAGGTCATCTGGAAGTGGGTTATAGTTTTGATTATAGGTGAGTCAGTGATAAAAATAACGATTTTTGGACGTAAATATCTAAATAACTGTTTGAGGTGTGTATATAAAATTTGGAGCACATATTTATCTCGCTAGTCTCAATACATAAGCCAAATTTGACATGTTTCTGTGTAATAGTTTTTGAGTTATGAGGGAGTCAAAAGTGGCTCCAAATGGTTCGTGTTAAGATACACACGGTGCTGCTCGCCAGTTCTGTTTTCTTTTGAACTTGGCTGATACGCTGCCGCGTATCCAGATCCATACAAAATTACCATTTTTATTTTATAATTTTCCGTAATAAAAAGTAGCCTCTGTTACTCTTCAGCTTCCAAACTATCCCCATACCAAAAATCACGTCGATCAGTTGCTCCGTTTTGGCGTGAAAGATGGAAAAACAAACAAACAAATAAACAAACAAACACATTTTCACATTTGTAATATTAGTATGGATTCTTCATCTATACTAAGAGGAAAGATTTGATTGTTTGTTTGTTTGTTTGCATCGAAACTACTAGACCGATTTAGAAGATTCTTTCACCATTAGAAAGCTACATTCTTCCTGAGTGACATAGGCCATATTTTATCCCGATATTCCCACGGGAACGGGTGCCACGCGGGTGAAACCGCGAGGATCCGTTAGTTATGTATATAATAGAAACCATTAAACCAAGCACGTGTAGATAGATAGATAGATAAACACTTTATTGCTCACACAAAGATACAGGTACATAAACAACAGAAACAAGTAACATACAATTATGTGGGCAAAGGCGGTCTTATCGCTAAAAGCGATCTCTTCCAGACAACCTTTGAGGCATAGGAAAAATTAACAAAGAGCGAGTGGCAGTGCACAGCAACATACAAAAATTAACTAATTTGAAATAAAAAAATAAATAAATAAAATAATAATAACATATAAATAAGTCTACACAAACAACTTGCTAAATAACATAATAATTAAATAAATGATTATAAAAATATACTACATATACATTACATATATTATTACTACAAATATAATAATATACTACATACAAATAAAAATAGTTGCAAACTACGATTTAGTTAAGAGATACATATGCAGTTTCGTCCTAAAAATGGCAAGTGACTTCGAATGACGGATCTCATGCGGAAGGTTGTTCCAAAGGCTGGTTGACTTCACCGTGAAGGACTCCTTGAAATAACCAGAACGTGTAAAGGGAGATTTCAGAAGGTTATCAGTCTGGGATCTAAGAGAACGACTATGGTCCAAACCAAGATAATGGAAACGTTCTTTAAGGTAGGGAGGGGTACGAGGGTCATACAGTATATTTGACAAAAGTGTGAGGACATGCCCCTCGCGTCGTTGTCTTACAGGCATCCACCCAAGTTCAGCCCTGAACTCTGACACATGATCGAACTTGCGCAAGCCAAATATAAAACGAATGCAGAGGTTCTGCAGACGCTGAAGCTTGTCCAGAAGATCCTCATTGAGGTCAATGGTACAAACGTCAGCATAGTCCATAATGGGCAGGAGAAGCGACTGTGCAAGTTCGATCTTGGTACTAACAGGGAGCAGGTTTTTCCACCTTCGCAAAGCACCAGCTGCAGCATAAACCTTCCTACTGACCTCCGCAATATGAGGAGACCAAGAAAGCGTGGAGTCAAAGAGGACACCAAGGTTTTTGGCAGAATCACTGTAAGGCAGGGGAACGGAGTCAAATAGGAGAGAAGGCACATGGATAGACTTAAGTTTGGCAATCTGTTTTGACCCGCCAATGATGATCGCTTGCGACTTGTTGGGATTGACCGTTAGGCCATGAGTTCGACTCCATTCGTGTATAATCGCAAGGTCAACATTTATCGAAGAAATCAGGTCGTCTATATCTTCAATGGGTGCGCGAGAATAGATTTGCAGGTCGTCAGCATACAGGTGATATTGGCAGGAAAGGAGAGGAGTGAGGAAGTTGATAAAGATGGAGAAAAGGAGAGGGGAAAGGACACCACCCTGTGGAACGCCAGCAGTAATGTCGCAAGAATCAGACAATTTGTCATCAACTCGGACACATTGCCTCCGGCCAAAGAGGTAGCTACGGAACCATTCAACAGCAAGGTCTGAACCAAAAACAGTCCTCAACATCGCCAAGAGTATGTCAAAATCAACAGTGTTAAATGCGTTGCTGAAGTCCAAAAGAACCAGAGTAGTGAGCTGCTGATTTGCCATACCCTCACGGATATCATCAGCCACTTTTGTTAAGGCGGTTACCGTGCTATGCCCAGGGCGAAAACCAGACTGAAAAGGACTTAGCAGTTTGTTGGCGTTAACAAACTCACTGATCTGGTGAAGGACAAGGCGCTCGAGCACTTTGGAAAGAAAAGCGAGAATGGAAATAGGGCGGAAATGAGAGGGGGCAGAAGGATTTGAGGTTTTAGGAATAGGGATAACTACAGCCTGACGCCAGCAGCTAGGGAAAAATCCGGTGCTAAGCGAAAAGTTGAAAATGTGGCAAAGAACGGCACGTGTACTATTTAGTGTACCCTTCGATCAACAATAACACCTAGTTCTAGATACATAGTTGGAGTGACAGACATGGCCAAGCGTCGAACGCTCACTTGAGAGTATAATAATTATAAGTAGATTATTTTGACAGTGTCAATAATACTAAGGTATTTCAAACTTGGAACTCTTCTTGTCATTTATAATGTAAGATCGTAACATTAGTTACTTACCTTTTTTCCCCGTTTAAAAAAATGTCAGTCTGGCCATATAAAGTTTTCATTTAGTTCGTGAGCCTTCATCTAGTACTAGTGTTGATCGAAGTAGGTAGGTACCTTTGTTTTTTGTGTATAGGCACATAATATATAATAGTGGTATAGGTATAGGTAATACACATTAATGCCGCGCAGAGAAAGTACCTATATCTGATATTATATCTATATAAATGTTCATCGCGCGAAATTCGATGATCAAGCTCTTAATATCGTTCTTTTTGTTCATATTTTTTTGAATGAATAATTGTTTTGGTGTGTAATTACACTATTTACTTATGCAATAGCTTTACCGCGGCAGTCCCCGAGTGCCACACGTGTTTTTTTGTTTGTAAATACATACTAAATATACATAGTTAACACCCAGACCAAGACAAATAGACATGTTCATGCACACAAATATTGGTCTTGTTCGGGAATCGAACCCGAGACCACTGGCGCAGAAAGTGGGTAGCCTACCCCTGCGCCAAATCGGTCGTCTATGTGGTCCATATGGGTGTCTAAACCATTAAAATTAATTACTTTTGGGGTGAAAATCATTTAAAATGACCATTGTGACAAAAATGAAACAAAAATGATACCGTAACAAAAATGAAACCCGTAACAAAAAATAACAAAGATGAAATATTAGGGTCTTTTCACAAGTCACATAAAACGGATTTATTTTTTCCAGGAACAATAAAAAGCATTATTTTTATTAAAAAAAACACTTATAATAACAAAAAAAAATATTCATGAACGCAAAGGATTCATTCATTGGTAGCTGGTTGGTAATCAACGTCAATGACACTTAAACTCTGTCACAGAATAGATATAAGTACTACCAGTCACGATCAATAATATGTAAACAAAAAACATTTATGGGCATTCTGTTTTTTCAGCCTCTGTCTACAAGGACGCTGTCGTTCGGCTGCTGACATCGGCTATCTAAAAAGAAATATAGAGAAATATTGCATTGTGAATGCAAAAAAAGTAAAAATTTAAATAAGAAAAATATTGTTAGTAAAAACAAAATGGACCAAACAGCACAATAACAGCATGGATACTACGTAATTAAAGTCTGGAAATACATAAAAACACAGATTAAACACATAACCCTCATTTTGGACATCACCGTGGTTGGGTACAAAAAATCAGTCTTGTGAATGCGGCTTTTGTTCATTGTTGTTATATCATTTTTGTTACGTGAGAAAAAAACGTGCCGACCCATAACAAAAATGAACAAACTTACTACTTGGAATAGAATCGAAAATATTTTAAGCCAAATAAAAACGTCATGAGTGAAAGCTGTTTGCATTTCAATAAAGATCGAAAACAAACCGTTTAAATGAATCGATTAAATATATAAGTATTTTCATACCTGTATATTTTGGTAGAGACAACAAAAATGATGAATCAAAATTGTAATTTTCGCTCGGAGACAGAAAACCACGCGTTCACTCACTTTTTCATGCGATGACAAAATGACCGACACATAATCACTTCTGGCATCTGATTGGCTCCTTAAAGAGCAAGTGTTGCCCTTTGGTAAACAACAAATAATACTAAATAAGATCGTTAGAAAAATGAATAACGAAAATGAACACATTATTGGACATTTATTTGAGAACAAAAATTTATTTATAGAAATAAGAAAATAAAATAGTTTAACCCGATATCAGCGACAAATCATATGTCGTAAACAAAAAATAATCATTTGTTTGAATACTGTTTTTATTGTATTTATTTAGGTGTACTTTGTAACGCTAGTCACGAGGAGGACAAATTATTTTGTATGGAGAAAATCCGGTCTCGGAGCGAATATAGGAGTATATTTATTAAATACTGATAAGGTACATTAAAATTTATATATACTTATTTAGGTAATGTTTCATTCTACTTACGTGAGTACTCATTGCTTTATTTAAAAGAATATTTTGTGAAATATCGCGCGTGGACAAATTTTGATGTCAAAATGGTCATTTTAAATGATTTTCACCCTTTGGTGTTTTGCGAATCTAGTATGCTGAGAATCTGGTGTTTTGCAAATCTGGTATTCTGAGAATCTGGTGTTTTGCGAATCTGGTAATTTGAGAATCTGGTGTTTTGCGAATCTTGTATTCTGAGAATCTGGTGTTTTGCGAATCTGGTATTCTGAGAATCTGGTGTTTTGCGAATGGTATTTTGCGAGTCTGGTATCCAGCGAACAAAGGTAACAGCCGAGAACGGGGAGCTAGTAATTTGCATTGTCGAGGATGCGGCTCGGGCTTTAATCATTCGAGTCAATGCAAATAGCTTCCAGTACAAGGCTTGTATAAAACTTTTCTCACGAAATGCGAGGAAATATAATTTTTTTGTTAACATGGAATGTTAACATTTCAAAGCATGAGTGAGAAAAAAAATATACCGACTTCAAAAATACCTGTCAACTGAAAAGGACAAAATAGGTAAGTAACTACTTTTTGAAGTCGGTTTAATTTATTAAATTACTTTTGTATTCGGGCTGTAACTAGTAGGCCTGCTCTAGTATAGCATTCACGTCATCATTAATAAATAATAATAATAAATATTGGACGCCATCACATACAAATGTGATGTTCCAATACCAAAGTGTAGTAGCTTAAGCACTAGTATCTAGTGTTATGGAAATTGGAAACAACGACGGGTATTACCACATACACCCAGACCCGAGAAAATATTGAAAAGTTCGTTTTCATCCGACCCGACCGGGGATCGAACCCGGAACCTCTAGAGATAGCAGCACCACAGATTAATGCGACCCGACGCGTTCACCACTCTGCCACGGAGTTCGTCTAATCACCGTCAGTCATTTTAACATCCGGGTGTTTATATGGACGGATAAGGGGATTTTTTGTGTGACCTTTTTCAAATCTCGTCACAATAATAAAGTATGACATCAATAATGTACTTATAAAAAAAGCACCACGAAATAAATATTTCATGAATCACATGCCCGAATACTCGTACGCTACTTATCTTTGGGAGCGTCTCACACATCGCCCTGTCACTTTAAATGTCAAACGTATGAAAGAGATGCCATGATGTTTGAGACGCTCCCAAAGATGATTAGCGTTCGAGAATTTGGGCGACAGACATTTAAAAGTAATTATTAAGTTTCCAAACCTTTGATAATTATTTTTTTAAGCAATTATAAGCATTATATTTTCTCTAGCTTTCCGCGTTTCCGGGATAGAAGTAGCCTATGTTCCTCTCCAGACTACAGAGTATTTATGTCCCAAATTTCAGCCAAATCCGTTCAGCCATTTTGGCATGATTGAGTAACAAACATCCAAACATCTAAACTTTCACATTTATAATATTACTAGCTTTCCGCCCGCGCCTTCGCCCGCGTGAACTTCACGACGTTATCCTGTGGGAATGTGATATTTTTCCAGGATAAAAAGTAGCCTATGTTCCTCTCCAGGCTACAAAGTATCTGTGTCCCAAATTTCAGCCAAATCCATTCAGCCGTTTTGGCGTGATTGAGTAACAAACATCCAAACATCTAAACTTTTACATTTATAATATTATAGTAGGATAAGTAGGATTGTTATGCATTAAATTGAAAATAAACAGTTAATTTCAGAACAAAATAGAATCAACAAAATAACTAATATTTTCTTAGAAGCAAGTCAAATAAATAAAATAAATAAATAAATATTTTCTTACAATCACACCAATTATCTAAGCCCGTAGTTAATTTCTTAAGAAACTGTGTCTACGTGAACTTGATAACGGATAAATATATACTTAAATACTTTTTGTTTGTAAATACATACTTAATATACATAGAAAACACCCAGACCAAGACAAATAGACATGTTCATGCACACAAATATTTGTCTTGTTCGGGAATCGAACCCGAGACCTCTGGCGCAGAAGGCAGGTAGATTACCCCTGCGCCAAATCGGTCGTCAAATGCAGCAGAACTAAGTCCACTTACCGAGGATGGCGTTGCATACACATCTAAAAACTTAAACTTTGTAGAGTGTATAAATAAACCAGCTTCCTCTTATTTGTTTGGACCCTGACGTAAAGTCTTAAACTTCATTAAAAAAAAATATACCTTCTCTTAAAATTTTGAATAGGCAAAACTGACGATACAAAAGTGTTTTTTCAAAATTTATTTGAATAAGTGCTAATTCATTTTGTTTTAGTAACATTGGTCAAAAATCTATAAACATCGTCAAATTTGAATATAGTCATCAGCAAACAGTTATGTTTCGCAAAATATTTGTATTATGATTAATGACGTAAGTCAATTACGCAAATGACGTAAGTCATTAATATTTATGGAAAGGCAAGGACTAAATATAGGTCCCTGGGGCCCTTTTATGACTTTGGCTTTGAGAGCCGATTTATTTTCCATGAATTTTAGAGTTCTATGCATAAGAAAGGATTAAACATGCTTACTGAAATATTTGACACACTTTACTGTCTAAGAACATCACAATTTAAAAGATATAGTATCTACTTGCACCAACAAAATCAAATACCTTTGATAGAACAAAAATCCATTAAAATAAATAAAATAAGAACAAATAATTTCTAGTATCTTGAATATCGGTTGAATATCTCCTAAAGAAATTTTATATTTTATTTTAATAAGATTATAATTATTTTCAAATAGCAAATCATTTAACTACTACCGAAATAGAAAACAGTTTAAAGGAATCAACTTACCAACCCAAACTAAGTTTATGAACAGTATCTATCATACATTTATTTTTATTATTTATATAATAAGTATTCATTATTTTTATATACTATTACCTAATATTTTATTATTTATATAATATTTTATTGTTTATTTAATATGTCATTTATTTATATACATGATGATGTAGCCACACCTTAAACAGAATTTTACACAGAGAAAAAAATCTTTCCGTGTTCTGTGGAATTTTACATTTAAATAAAATTATTCTTTTGTGTAATAGGTACTATTTCTAAGTTTTTTCTTTATAGTAATTCTCACTGGCGGCGGCTCTTATTAATAAATAATAATAAAAATACATAGCTGCACTGAAATCACATAGTCCTATAACAAAATGTATTCCATAGATCTTAGGTACGTTCGAACCAATGGAATCGTGAACCATTTTGCTAATAATTTGTAGTAAGCGTCAAAACTATATAGGTCATTGTCAATATGAACAAGTTTGAATTTAGACCTCATTGAATTTTAATATCTGTTAGAAAATGAATTTTATTTATGGTAGGTCACGAATCGGTTAGCTCGACTGTACCTACTATAGAGTAACCTCGATTAATGAATTTATGAGCCCATAAAACCTAAGTGTATGCTGGCATAAAGTTTACTACTCGGCATGGCTGTTGCTATAAAATAATGGCACGAAGTGAAAATAAACAGTGATTAAGTGAGTAAGTGATTGTTGTCATTACTCATCGACTTGGAAATATTGGTTTTCTGTATAGAGATGCTTTCACGTGAAAGTTATATTACGTTAGAGAATGTTGCATAACATTACCTGTACAACGTGTTAACGAATTAAACCAAAACCTGATACACCCCAATAAATAATAAATGCAATTATATAATTTCTATATAAATTGAGTCAAAAATATTTATATTTTAATAGTTATTCAACGATAGTTTGGTGGTGCCCAATCTATGATATTTCATAGTCTACGTCCAGCAGCCGCCCCACCCCGCCCGCGGCGCTCCGCGTCCGAGTCGAGCGCTCACGCATTATAAATAACTAGCGGCCGCCCGCGGTTTCACCCACGAGGTTCTCGTTTCCGTGGGAATATCGGGATAAAGAGTATCCTATTTGTTATTCCAGTCTCTATATATAATCTATCTCTCTTGCAAATTTCATCCAGATCCGTTCAGTAGTTTTTGCGTGAAAGAGTAACAAACATCCATACATCCATACTCACAAACTTTCGCATTTATAATATTTGTAGGATTGACACTTTAGACCACCAGACACACAGGCCTATTGCAGTTATGGGGTATTAACCAATCCAAATGCAGCCAGAACCATCGACTCATCGTGTCTTCCGAAGCACCATATAACAGCCATCCCGTGATAGACCATTGCAAAAGTCACATAACCTCAGCTATCTCAGGCCGAGCACGCTACCCACTGCTCTATATACAAACTTTCATGAAAGTCAGATCAGTGGTCTATGCATGAGAAGACAAACAGACAGGAGCTACATTCGCATGAATAATATTCGGACATTCTCCTACTCTTGAACTACCAAAATACAAAAAAATCATTATAGTGCCACAATCTTTTCTGTTTCGGTGGCCAAAATGTGAAACTAACGTATTTTTTTTAAATGTCATTTTGCTGTCAAGTTGATGTCCAACCATAGCGCTGCTGGCAGCTGAAGTTCTTAGAAGTCAGGGCCACTTAAATTGCTATAAAAAAAACGTACGTAGAGCTGCCGTCACCGGAACAGAAAAGGTTGTGGCACTGTACATCTTTTTATTGTAGCATGGGTCCTATGACAGCTCAATCGTGCAGAGCAAAAAGTTCTTTATGCTATTGGAATAAAACTAAAGAAAATCTACTGATTTTCTTTAGTTATAATACTTTATACATTTTTATGCAGTTTCTGCTAAAAAATTAGACCTTATTCCTTGTCAAGAAACAACATTTTGCTTTGCACGAAAATGAACTGTCATAGGACCCATGCTTCATTGAATAAAGTAAAGTGCTAAAACGTACTTTTTCCCCGAGTTAAAAAAACCGTATGAAATAGGCAGGTCAGAGCGCAATTTATCCCGCTCGTATCAGCCATTTTGTATGATTGAGCCACAAACATCCCGTATGTTTAATATGACCATGACCAGTATCCTTCATGGCAATTTCCATACTCCTAAGTCCAGAAATGTGGAAGTTACCATATAAACTTTAACCCCCCTTTCTAACCTATTATGGGGAAGTTTTTAACTTTACCCACGCAAATCATCTTTAGTCCTGACCAGTATCCTACATACCAATTTTTATACTTCTAATTCTAAAATGAGAAAGTCCATATAAACTTGAAACCCTCCTTTCTACCCCATTACGGGGAGTTTTTGTTTTTTAATCCTGACCAGTATGTATCCTTTTAGTTAAAAAAAACCGTATGAAATTTTCCAGGCCAGAGTTCAATTATCCCGATCGATTTAGCCGTTTTGTTGTGATTGAGCCACAAACATCCAAACTCCGTATGTTTAATACCCCCTCCCCACCCTATATAAACAATAACCCCCCTTTCTACCCTATTAGGGTTTTTTTAACTTTGCCTACGCAGATCATTTTTAATAATGACCAGTACCAATTTCCATACTGTTCAGAAATGATGAAGTTTTCATATAAGCCTTAATGCCTCCTTTCTACCCTATTAGGGGTTTTTTTATAACTTCGCATATGCAGATCATTTTCAATCGTGACCAGTATCCAACATACCAATTTTCATACTTCTAAGTTCAGAAATCAGGAAGTTCCATATAAGCTTAATTCGCCCATTTTACCCCATTATCGGGGAGTTTTTTCTAACTTTGCTTACGCAGATCATTTTCAGTTATAACCAGTATCCAACGTACCAATTTTCGAACTTCTAAGTTTAGAAATGACGAAGTTCCATATAACCTGAACCCCCCATTTTACCCCTTCATGGAGGGAGTTTCTCAAAATCCGTTCTTAGTGGACCTCTCCTAGTCATAATCTACCTTCCTGCGAAATTTTATCTTCATTGGTCCAGTAGTTTTCGAGATTTCGTGATGAGTGAGTGAGTGATTTTCCCTTTTATATATATAGAAGATTTAGACATGGGCCAATAAAAATGAAAAAATATAACCTATTATTGAAACATAGTGCGATCGATTCGCAATACGATTATGAGCAAACTAATTTCTGGTTTTGGGTTAATCCATTAACACGTTGTATAAGTTTTTGAAACAAAATTCTCTAATGTAGCAACATGTTACACATAGAACATTATCGTGCTACACAATCTTCGATCATAATACGCAATGCTTTATAACGTTATACAACTGTTGTGTGGAGCACCCTAATAGAAATTCATGTGCTGCATGTAGATTTTTTTTAAAACATTATTTTGTTATTTTGAAATATGTTGAAGTAGATGGAAGTTGGGTGCGTATCAAGTAAAACCAGACGTTTGTAGTAACATGTTGTATTGACAAAGGTTACAATACAAGAGCGCGCTTTAATTAAAATACATTATATTTAACTATACTAATTAGTAGGTCATCAGCGACATACGTCATGTTGCAGAGCGTAACAGTAAGTTACGGTGCAAGTCTAAATACGGCTATACTACACCTCCCCCGAAAGTCATTCTTTACCCCCGGAGAAAAAGAAAAAAAAAATGTGACGTACATCGTTGAGAACCTAATTACACAAAATAAAATACAAATAAAATAAAAACAAATTACACATTTTTTTTGTCCTTATAAAATATCACAACATTTTTATATAAAAAACAACTTAATTACAAAACAATTTAGTGTTATTCTTATGAGTTACATATTCTTTATTATTTTAAAAAAAAATTACATTTGGCGAAATTTCTTCTATAACTAAAAAAGGACCATTCCAAATTGGATCTAACTTATTGCCAACTTTATTCTTAATTAACAAAAAGTCACCAGGTTTGTATGTTGGTGTATTTATTTTCTTTTCATATGTTAGTTTTCTGTGGGTCTTACTTATTAACAAATTATTCTTAGCATCTATCTGTGCTTTTTGCAACCTATACTTAAATTCCTTAGGATAACTATCGTAATTATAAAGAGGGTCGACAGAAGTACTCAAATTAGTTGGTAAATTACACAACTTTCCAAAAACTAACTCGTGAGGAGTGTATTGTGTCTCTGTATGAACTGTGGTGTTAAAAGAAAAACACCAATAACTTAACCAACTACTCCAATCAGATTTGTTATTACTACACATTATTCTGAGATAAGCACCTAGATGTTTGTGTGTATTTTCTAGTGCTCCCAATGTCTCATGGTGGTAAGCAGTAGAATTTAATTTTTTAACTTTCAATAAGCTACAAATATCCGTAAAAACATTACTCATAAATTCGGTTCCCTGATCTGTAATGATCTCTTTTGGGACACCATAGCGCAATATGAAGTTATTCACAAATGACCTACTCACTGATTCCGAGTCTTTCTTTTCTAAAGGATACGCTTCTACAAACTTAGTTAAGTTGCATTGAATGGTTAATATATAACTAAAATTTAAATTATCTACATCTAAGGGGCCCACTAGATCTAAACTAATACGCTCGAACGATGTGTTCGGAGTCGTCGTAATCACCATCGGTTCATGGGTATTTTTATTTGTATGTTTCAGGATTTGACAGTCCTTGCACTTTTTAACATAATCATGGACGTCACGGCTCATATTTGGCCAAAAATAATATTGTTTTATATTATTTAACATTCTATTCACGCCAGCATGGCCACTGGTCGGTAATAAATGGAAATCATTCAGTATGACTCTAATTTCATCTGAGTCGTATACTTTTGTAACATTTTTTGTTACTAAAACACGAGGATAATCACACTTGCGTTCTAAAAACTTCTTTAAAAATATTTGATTTCCTTTATCTTTCACAATAACTAGTTCATCAATACTTAGTTTTCTGCAAAATTCTTCTAATTCCCTCGCTAACACGCCTACGGTAGATAACGATCGGGATAATAGATAAATGCAAAACTTAGAAGGCACATAATACAAAGTTACCTTTAATACTTATTATTTCCTCTTTTTCCTTCATAAATAAATTACTACTCAACACTAGTTCTATACATTGTCGTGGTCTTTTCAGTATTTCCACAGTTTTCGGTTGATCAGACCTAGAACTAATGGAAGCCTCAGTTGTCAAGTCTGTGTGGCTTTTGTCATTATTAATTAAACGTTTACGATTCTGTGCTCTCGTCGTGACTGATACAACGTGTTCTCTCATATTTTTTAAATCATCACTATTGCTCGGCAGCCGGCTCAATGCGTCTGCAGCTGCATTTTGCCGTCCCGGAATATATGCTATGTCGAAATCGTATTCTTCTAAATATAATCTAAATTTAGTCAATCTACTCGATGGATCAGTCATTCCGAAGAGATAAATTAATGGCTTATGGTCTGTTATAATTTTAAACCTTTTGCCATAAAGATATGGTATAAAATGTTTAGTGGCCCATACTATCGCTAACAACTCTAACTCTATCACTGGATATCGCGTTTCTGTGGGTTTCAAGTTACGACTAGCGTACGCGACAACCTTGCCGTTGCTATTAGACAGTACGGCGCCTAAACCTATCTTTGATGCGTCTGTATGTAAAATAAAAGTGTTATTCTCTGAAAAATCTGGGTAATCTAAAACTTGTGGACTTATAAGTGCTTCTTTTAATGTAAGAAATGCAGTTTCGCATTCAGAAGTCCAATTAAATTCGACATTCTTTTTCGATAAGTAATTTAAAGGATAAGCTATATCTGCGAATTTATGAATAAACCGTCTATAATAGTTAGCAAATGCAACGAATCTTTTTACGTCGTCAGTACTTTTCGGTCTTGGATAATTTGTCAAAGCAATTATTTTCTCAGGATCAGGTTCAACTCCCTGTGAGGTTATTTTGTGACCTAAGTACATAATTTCTGTCCGTAAGAATTCGCACTTTAATGGATTTAGTTTCAGATTACTACTTCTAAAACGCTCTAAAACACTTATTAAATTCTTATTATGGTCAAAAATAGAATTCCCTATTACTATGCAATCGTCCAAGTAAACAAAGCATTGTTTATAATTAAGACCTGACATGGCAATAGTCATAAGCCTAGAAAAAACACTAGGACTGGTCTTAAGTCCCATTGGACAACGCTTCATTTGGTACATTTTATCTGTTGTGAAAGCAGTGAATTTACGAGACCGATTATCTAATGAAATTTGATACATTTTGTCGAGGTTAAAAGCGGTGTATTTTCTAGAATTTTCATCCAAAGAAAGTTGGTAATAACTTTGGGAAAGGTCAAGTTTTGAAAAATATACACTTCCTGACAGAGAATCTAAAATTTCGACTATGTTAGGTAATGGAAACTTGTCGTCGACTATCTTGTTATTTAACTGTCTATAATCGACAACTAATCGCCATTTTTTCTCTCCATTTTTATCAGATTTCTTAGGAACAAGCAAAACCGGGCTAGACCACTCGGATGTGGTCTCCTCTATAATGTCGTTATCGAGCATTTCCTGAATCTGTTTTTGAACCTCCTTTTGCAACGCGTTTGGGATTCTGTAAGGCTTGACGTACACTGGACTTGTATTAACTTTTAACTTAATCGAATGTTGCAACAAGTTTGTAGTACTGAGCTTGTCGCCTGGCAAGTGAAAAACGTCAGCGTACTTAGCACAAATCTTCTCAATACTTAACTGCTCATCTTTATTTAAGCATGAACTTAAGTTAAGCAAATTAAATAAAGTCTTTACCCTATCGACACTTATTTTTTGTTTGTCAAAACTACATTCGTCAAAATAATTTAAACTATGATATTCTAAACTTGAAAAGTCTACCTCTATCTCGGTATTATTTGTATTTAAAATACGTATAGGGATTCGACCATAGGTTGGTTTAGATATCAAACCTGCAACAAATACACCTTTCTGTATTTCTTGCGCCAAAGTAACACAGTCTGCGCGTTGACTGGTAGGTATATATTTGATTATCTCGCACCGTGGCGGAATAATATGGACAAAACTACTATTGTTATTATTTATAGGTACCTCTATAGAACAAGTATCATTACATAATGTTAAGGAACTATTCTTATAACTAATTACAGCTCGGTAACGCTGAAAAAAATTCTGACCTATAATACCATCAGCATAACATGTTAAATCCCTAAATATATAAAACTTTTGTTTGAAAAATAATTCATTAAAATTTAAATCTAAATAAATATATCCTTCTGATACTAAATTTTCACTAATTCCCTTTATAGTGATTTCCTCTTTAAACATACTTTGCAATAATTCGGGATACATTTGAAGTCATTCGTATTTCAAAACGCATAAACTAGCTCCACTATCTACTAATAAATCAATCAAATTGTTACCTATCTTACATTTAACTATGCTCGTATTATTGTAACTAAAAATACTGTAATTTAATTTAGGCAGAAAAACGTGATTAAAATTATGGTTATAATGACCTACATTGTCATTTTGTTGCACTTGGTGGATCCGCGGGGCGGGCGGGGCGCGGGCGGACTGCGAACCTCGCGCTGACCGTGCAAAATACTGCGTAGTGCGTTTACCTCTGTGACCTGTATTATTCACAGCTGGTTGCGAAATATTATTTCTATTCATAGCGCTATAGTTTCGAGAAAAATTGTTTCCCTGGCCACGATTAAAATTTTGTCCCCTTACCGAGGAATACTTACCTCTATTGTTGAAAAACTGGGGAGCACGATAGGGACAGCGCTCCTGTGAATAGTGAGCGACCTGGTCGTGCCCTGAGGACAAGACTTGTTCATCGACAGCAGTTCTTATAGCCTCTGATAAAGATGAAAATTGCCTCGAAGCAATTATGGTGCTAAGTCTCGTGTCAGATAAACCATCAGCAAATCGCTTAATCGCTGTCTTTTCGTTCATTGATCTTAGAAATTCAATCTTACTATCATCATTATCGGCTTGTGAGATAGTCAAATTGACGAAAAGATCCTCAATCTCAAGACCCAAATGATTCTATGGACCTTCGTCCCTGTCTAGTACGAAACAGCTTGGTCTGAAGGGCTTCTGTCGACTTCTTAGGGAGTAAAAATTTGCGCATGTCCAAAACTAAATCTATAATACTAGCATAAGTGGATTGTAATCTTAACTTGGCGCTAGATGACAGCCTAGTTTTAAGAACAAAATCTATGAGTAATGGTTTTGATTCCTCATTAATTATTGAACTATACATATTAATTCCGTCTATTAATTGTTTCGTAACATCCTCTTGTCCCGTCATGTTGGGTAACAAGGCAATTGCCGTTTTAATATCAAAACTTGATTTAGCCATTTTACTGGTTATTTATTTGACTCGTTATCAACTTAAAAAAATTACTCAGTACTTATATCATACTTGTACGGCTCATTGATTACTAAACTGTTAAATAACTTATTCCCGTAGTACTGAATTAATAAAGAATCTAATAAAATTAACTTTCATTGCTTATTCAATTGAGACACAATACCTATACTCACTTGAAACATACTATTAATTTATGACTTTAAATACTTATTTTAAAATAAAATAGCGCAATAATTAATTTTAAATCAACTAGGTACATAATTTCTTATTAAAAATAGCTAACCAAATAAAATAAAATACCGTGAATAAATCGAAGAGTGACGCAATAACGCATCGCAGCGATGTGGCAAGCCGGGAGCGACGACATGTCGGCAGCGCGGGGCACGTAGGCAGCTGGATGTAGGGCACGGGCAGCAGCACGTGGCGCGGCAGGCAGCAGGCTGCTCGACGAGTGGGCCGGGCTATACCCTGGATTCCGTGGGCCGGGATAATCCCTGGACTCCGCTCCAACTGGGCCGGGCTATACCCTGGACACCATCCTTGACCCGTACGCTTCTTTCTTCTTTCTTCATATTCTTCTATAATGTTTCGGGAATCTTCTATATTGTTTCAGGAATCTTCTATGATAATAATTTCTTCTACAAAAAATGATATTTATTCTTCTAATCTTCTTAAAAATAATATTTTCGACAAAATTGTGTTTCTTCTTTATTGGTCTTCATTCTTCTTAAATAAAGGTTTCTTATTTCTTCAAAAGTCCAAATCCGTTGAATGCAGGGTCGCCATGAAATATGTTGAAGTAGATGGAAGTTGGGTGCGTATCAAGTAAAACCAGACGTTTGTAGTAACATGTTGTATTGACAAAGGTTACAATACAAGAGCGCGCTTTAATTAAAATACATTATATTTAACTATACTAATTAGTAGGTCATCAGCGACATACGTCATGTTGCAGAGCGTAACAGTAAGTTACGGTGCAAGTCTAAATACGGCTATACTACAATTTCTTATGTTTCTTATCTTTCAAAATAAGCTTTTAAGTAAATATAATATTGAAATTTCAATTTGAAATGCGATTTCAATGCGGTTTTTTATTTTGTGTGTAATAAAAGGGATGAAATAAAAAAAAAATGAAACAAAAAAAAATAAAAAAAATCTCAAGAAAACTCTATCGTTCGGGAGACCATAAAAAGAAAAGTACCTACTAGAAGGGGGTTCCCCGACCGAGAGAGATTTTTTTAAATATTTTTTTGTATCGAGGTTTTTTTCCATTTGATTCCTGAATTTTATTTTAAACCTGAGAAACGAATCAAAAAATTTATGTATCTTACTCATGTAATTAATGCTGCCTTCTTGACTGACTCTACGTGTGTTTTGATAAATGAGAAAAATTTTCACTTTTAAGGCTCTTACACTCGTGGACGCAGATTTGTATGGAAACTTAGGACAAATTTCACAAAATTCAGAACGCTCAAAATGCGTGAAACAGTCATTTAAAATTTTGGTTTGCCACTAAATGAGAATCTAAAACAACTACAAATCTGTTTTGTTGAGAAGTATATTGACATTACAAGTAGGTAATTAGTAGCCGAGCAAAATAGTTTCAAGTTAGAACATTTACCTTATTGAAGAAATAAGGTTCAAATTCAAATTAGTAAGGTAAAATTTAATTGGCATTAAATTGAAATATGATTAACATAGTTTTTGAGAAAATTCATTGTAACTGAGGTAAAACAGGCCCTGAATAGAACAGGTTCATAAAGAATTAATTAACGCTGACTATACAGCGAGTAAGAAGTATTGGATAAATTCGACGCTTTTCATAACGACTTCGTAGCTCCGTGGTTAGAGCAGTCGCCCGGAAAGCGAAAGGTCGTGGGTTCGAGCCCCATTGGAGCTGGGGCCCGATTCTCAGGCATTCGACTTTTTCAGTGTGGTAATTCGTATGTCGAACATTTTGTTTGTGGTTTCTATTGAAAAGTTAGAACGTTTCAAACAAACTAAGCTGTCTCACATGTCAACAAATTCATTTTGACAGCTAAGTTCGTATACGAACATCTATTGGTTTTTACCACTCGTAGCGTTCGACTGGTTTTCGATCGAACTTTTTCGATTGTGAAATTCTGACAATACAAAAACTGTGTTATATTCATAAAGTTAATATACCTATCGGAATAGAGGAACAACCACGAGCTGTCAAACGAAACCAAAATTTGATCGCATTTGTGTGTGTAAAATTGTTTATGTATGCGTGTCAGTGATGTACGTCATGTCGCTTTTCAGATTAATATCGATATCGATAATATTAAATAGAAGTAATAAATAAATATATATTGGACACGATCACATTCATTGTTCCAATACCAAGGTGAAGTAGCTTAAGCACTAGTATTATGGAAATTGGAAATAACCACATACACCCAGACCCGAGGAAATATTGAAAAATTCGTTTTCAACATTTACCCGACCTGGGGGGCTACCGGCTAAAAAATATGGATATGGGCATGGGTTTCAACTGCCATTTGAATTTCTTATTTTGATAGATTTTTGCAGCTATGTTCTGTTGAACGTTGCTAGCTAGCTATCGTTATACCCGACGTCACTAAACAGGGAACTGAAAGCGGCTATTTGTTTTATAAAATTGATTTAAAAATCCAAAAAACGTATGAAGTTCATATCCATAAAGTTACGCGGTAGCCCTCTAGGGATCGAACCCGGGACCTCTAGAGATAGCGGCACCTTGAAACCGGCGCGTCCAACACTCGGCCACGGAGATCGTCTGATAATAATATTTTAATATATACCTAGTAATATTATTAATATAACTGAAATAGGATGGTAAGGGATTTTGCATGGCAAAACTACGATTCTGCGGTGAAGTATGCATATTAATTTAAGAAAAACTCCGAAGAGATTTTAAATCATTTATTATACACTATTGACCCGACCATGCTTCTCACAATCCTTTGAACAATTTGTTGGTGCTTCCACAGTGATAGTACGTGTCACTTCTCGCGTATGGAAATATTTTTCATCAAAATGTCCAATTTAGTCCATGTGTTTCTGGTATCCAAGGTAGTATGAAATCTAAAAGATACTTATATTACTAATGATAGTATAGGTACCTATTCTAACAGTCAAAAACAGATACCTATGGATCAGTTAAGTATCTTAAATGGGATTACATTCCCAGGTAATTCATATCTCAACGTAATATAGGTACTTTAATAACAGTACCTAATACATATTCGTTTACCGCGTGATAGACAGTGGACACGAAATATCGATAACTTGATGCAGCCCTAGTGTAAAACGAAAATTATTTCTCTACACAAAATATTCGTATATTCTGCATTATGTGTAATCAATATTTGCTTGTTACATAAATAAGTGTTTATTGAAGAGCATTATCACACTTCGTGCTTTAAATT
Source organism: Crambus lathoniellus (assembly GCA_949710035.1). Classification (NCBI taxonomy): domain Eukaryota; kingdom Metazoa; phylum Arthropoda; class Insecta; order Lepidoptera; family Crambidae; genus Crambus; species Crambus lathoniellus. The sequence continues at coordinate 21,763,972 of OX453306.1, forward strand.
CGAAGCGCATTAGCAAAAATAAACCTTAGGAAGGGAGGTGTCGGTTTAGAATGATTTACCTGAGAAATGAACATTTTGCGGGATTATTTCATTGTGTTGTACAACAATCAATAACTGAGCAAGTCACCATGTTTCCATACCAATATTGGCTAAAAATATCTAAGATTGCACGTAAAATCCGAAAAAATTAAAATACCTAAATTCTCAGCGTGCTGATAAGTGCTGACGAACTGTCAAACAGTAGCCAAAAACGGTTCTGTTACGTCGTATCACGCATCTCCTTTTATCTCACAGTGTTGTTGCTAGTGACATCCCGCTCGCTCAGCCCTTTGTTGCTCTATTCCGATAGGTATATTAACTTTATGGTTATATTTGAATTTCGAGCTATAAAAGTGAACTTTTCTCGATTGCCTGAGAATCGGCCCCCTGATTGTGAGACGGGTCGATTTTTTCTGAATACTTAATTTTCCATTTTTAAAGAATTAATTAATTGATCGATGTATGTCATTGTCGACGGCACTCCGAACTTTCCCGCCGCATCCATTTTCTGTGTTTTTTTTATTCGATCCAGCTGGAGCTGGAGTTTGCTAAAAGTTGCCACATTTCACAAAAAACTGAATTAAACTAAACGACAGGCTAGCAAATATCCTTTATGCGATAACAAGTACTTACCACAAAGCTTCTTTGGAGTGCAGTACAGAGAGATAATCCACAATTTCGACTTTATTTAGGCACCATGATTTTTTTCAATGGCGGCGCTAGTGTGCAGACTGCGCGCTCTTCAGGATGTCCGCGACTTCGTTCGCGTATATTTAAGTAATAACGCGTTTCTTAGGGGTCTATTGCACTGGGTTGCCAGCGGTGACGCCAATGACTATGATCATCAACAGCCATTATAAGTCTGCTGGGGCACAGGCCTTTCTTATGAATGGATAAGGAGAATGGGCCATGACCCACCACGCTGCCCCATTGATTAATGAATGCAAACGCAGCTAGGACCATCAGCTTAACGTGCCTTCCGAAGCACGACGGAGCTTGAGATAATAAATTTTTGGTCACACATCCTGGACCGACCATTGCGAAAAGTCGCTTAACTTCAACGATCGCACGCCGAGCGCGTTAACCACTGCACCACAGGCACTTCCTTCTCCATAGATCCCTTAGAGATCTTGAAATGTCTTTGAAACCGAGCTAAAAAAAGAGGAGGCTTTCAATTCCTCGGAATCTTGAGAGCCCTTAAGGTACCTATCTCTAAAGGTTCCAAATTTGACAACTCGTGTTAACGCACCGCTAATATTCACTATCGGATTATAACAGATAGCCGGAAGCTAATCCAATCGGATAACTTACTCCTTAGCGAGGCTTCCTCGGTAATGCCTCTTACCTGGTCAGCGAACCATGAACAAAGGGAAATTCTACACTATTCTGAATGTTTAATCCATTGTAGTCTGAGAAGGTGAAGGATTCTCTCAATTTCTTATAAGGAAAACCATTTTACTACTCAAAGGTAAATTTATGTACTTTATCTTTCAGTGAAGAAGTCGTGACAGCGATAATAACAAGTATTAATAGTTACACCCGCCATTAAAAAATAACTCGGTTAGTTATTAGTGTTTAATAATACTGTCACGTCTGATTTTTATTTATCACAGTTAGTTCTCAAATAGTGGTGAGAGATTCTTCTCTATATACACAAATAATTATTGGAAAATAATTACTTCGGCCATGCTATGATGTTTTAATTCGAAAATTATTTCTTAAAGAGTTGGTGTAGTTTTTTATAAAGTACTTACAGACACTGAAGTTTTTTATTTAATATTATGATGCATTAGTCCTTTTATGAGTTCATGCGTACAAATCAAAGTGCATTATATTTTATATTCACGTGTAAATAAAAACATTGTTGCATTTAAGTATAAAATAATTTGCAAGCGAACACTGGATCCATTTTCATTATAGTGGTCGTAACGATAAGTGAGAGTAACACAAGTAAATAGGCAGGGTACACATTTTGTGAAACGACAAGATTAGATTTTTTAATAATAATTAACAATAATAATAAATGTATTTTTCACCCAAAAGAAAAACATAAAAAAACCATTTCATTAAAAATTAAAAAATTAACGCTAAATTTGGCATAGGTTAGTTGAATTCATAATGGAAAACAAAAACGCTGGAGCAATTTCGCCGATCGGATATGAATCACCAGTCGTCAATTTTTATTCGGATAAAACTGTGTTCATGACTGGGTGTACAGGGTTTTTGGGGACGGTATGTATGGTGGTGTTTTTTTATGATGATTGTGTTATAATTAGCAATTTTAAATCAAGATTCGAAGCTTTGTTAATATTAACTACCTAGTTAATATAACCTTTTGTCATGCCGCTCATATTTAAAGTAAAGTTATAAGTTGTTTGGGAATTAAAAATTCAAACAAATACATTTAGAATTGCATGCTGTGCATTAATAGTAGTATTTTTTGTTCTAGAAATATTCACATGTTTAATTCTATCTCTTTTCGTTAGTTTAAATAATAATTATTCTTGAAAATGTAATATTAAAAAAAATTTACCGTCTCACAACCTAGCTCCGATGGGACTCGGACCCCAGTATAGATTAGTTGTTGTGAGACGGATAGATTTTTCTAAATATTACATTTTCAATTATAAAAATTGCATTGTGAATGCAAAAAAAGTAAAAATAAAATAATTCTTCTTTTTACAGGTTTTACTTGAGAAACTTTTATTCGTATGTGGTTATAACATCAAAAATATATACGTCCTCATGAAACCAAATGATGATCAAACTATTCACGAAAGATTATCTCGTCTCTACAATTCAGAGGTACCTATGGTTTTTACAAGCTTTTTATTAAACTGCCATGTTTGTTAGTTAGTTAGATTGTGAGTTAGTGGGGGACAAATCTTGCAAGCCTAATTTGACCCACTTCCCAGTGTCCGATGGAGCTGAAATTTTGTATACAGGTTTGGTTTAGATGACAATACATTAAAGTACAGTCAGCAAAAAATCTTGTCATAAAAATGAAATTTTTACTAAAAACTTAAGTATTTTATTATATTTCATCCCGTGAATACTTAGTTCTCTGGAATGCAAAAGTCAAAGTCATAAAATATTCATTAAAATTATCTGTGACGCTGAATAAAATGCCTTGTTATTTCCAAAATCTGTTTTATTCCAATCATTATAACTGGCTTTACATAAAAAGAACTTTAGCTTACAGTCTCTGGATGTATGTTTATATTATAACAGAAGGAGATTATTAGAACTCTTAATTCATATTCTTTTAGAAATAATTAACAAAAGGGACATACCTATTTACCAAAACAAACTTGTACTTTAGAAACTTGACTGTAGAGATGAATTTATATTTAAATACATTATCATTTGCCTGAATGATTAAATTGTACCGTCTTAAGTTAACTTCAGCAATATATTTTTTTTTCTTTTCAGGCGTTCCAAAGAATACGTGGAACCAATCCCAACTATATGCAGAAAATAATACCAATAAGTGGTGACTTATCGAAGAAATCAATTGGGCTTACCGAAAAAGACCTATTTACGCTACGTAAAGAGGTAGGGCAGGCGTACCGGTTTTGGCCACAGTACCGGTTTTGGCCACTTTTTGCTCTAAAAGTTTTCTAAACAACTTTTAGCCATTTCTGATAAAGGCAATCAAAATAAGGTATTTTAAGGTAATAATAACAACCGTTAGAATTCCTTATGTCATAAGATTTTTTTTTCAATAAATTCCATTTTCTGTTTGAATAAATGTTTTGTATGAAAATTTTAAGAAATTTGTTTTGGATGAAATACTTTATAAACCTTTGTTTTTTACAATTAAATTGTCGTTTTGCAATTGACTGGTTTCTAGCGCATTAGAATATATTGATTTTACTTGGGTTTGGTTTTGATTTTTCGCAATACTTACAAAAGTTTAACTATCAGTAAGTGGCCAAAACCGGTACATTTGGCACCTCTCACACTTTTTGTATTATATACAAAAAACTATTTAACTTTAAAAAAATTGAAAATTAGTACCTAGCGCTTAAAAGTCAAAAATTCCTTAAAGTGACCACAAAGGGTACCTCTGCCCTACGTAGTGTAACGCTAGGGTTGAGTCACGCATGAGCACGAGAGGCGTCCGAGCCGATATGCCGCGCCATGCCATATGCCACCTCGTTTGCAGAGACAGCCCTCGTCGTTGCGTCCTTCTTTCGCGTGCTTTTTTCTGTGTGCTAATGTAGGTAAACTACTAGCTTGTGTGCGTGCGTTTCAGAGCCCCTAGTGTAAGTTTTTATGTTAAGCAAACGCAAACTATCGCGTGTCCGTATTTATGTCAATTTGTATGAAAACTGCATAAGCGCGCTACTCGCCGCTAGAGGCGCTGATACAGTTTTCATACAAATTGACATTAATACGAACTCGCGATAGTTTGCGTTTTTTGACATAAAAACTTACACTAGGGGTACTGGGTGCATACCATCAACTTTAAGACAGCGATTCAAAAATAGCGCGATGCAGAATAGGTTCCTAAAATGAATTGCTTTCTTTCGTACCATGACCTTCTAAAAACTGGATCGCAAATGAATTGCTAAATGTGAATGACCGAACGATTTGTGTCCTTATTTCTTCTACCCGTCTCTTTCACTCGATTCTGTCATGCCAGGAGAGTGAAAGGGACGGGTATAACCTGCAGGTGACATGTTAGCTTGGCCAAGTTATACGTCAAATAAGAGTTGATGACAGCTCAGCGGCTGTGAAATGTCATTGAATGATCACTGAATCGCTGTCATTGATATTAAGCTGTCGTGGTACGAATAAGTTAAGCAGATCAGTTTAGGTTCCTAAACATAACCGCAATAAGAGTTGATGGTAGGCACCCTGACCTCTTCTATGGAGCTGCCGCACTCTCGTTTACTCTGGTAAAGTTTTACGATTACCAAAACGATAGTTTTCTTGCTAAGGTTACTAAAGTATAGGATAAAAGGAAGAGAAGTTAAATATAGTAACCCAACATAAAATAATCCTTTCAATGTTGTTGGTAATTCCAGGTTTCTGTAGTGTTCCATTGTGCTGCAGACACCTCTTTTGAAATGTCATTGAAACAAGCAGTTAACGTTAATACTAAGGCGACAGAAGAGCTGTTAAGAATATGTAAGGACATGCAACAGCTAATAGTGAGTATGGTTTCTTTTATATTTAGATTCTACATAAAACCTAATTTGTATTGCATGCAAGCAAAGAGTTTCTTTTTGTTCGAGAGTTTTTGGGCAAGACTTCTCGAAGCGAGAATTTCCGGGAAATATGGCCTCATCTTTGAAAATTTCAACTGTCTAGCTATCACGGTTCATGAGATACAGCCTGGTGACAGACAGACGGACAGTGAAGTCTGAGTATTAGGGTCCCGTTTTTACCCTTTGGGTAAGCAACCCTAAAAATAACCACCGGGCCCGATTAGTTTGCAGCACTCTACTTAACCGTGCTATTCTTTCCGTGTACTTCTGTTTGTGACATAGTAAGAAAAAATAAGTCCAAATAAGTCTGTTTTATTTTATTATTACTTTGTCGTTACTTATTACTTTAATTTTTTTGCATTCACAATGCAATTTTTATTATTGAAAATGAAGTATTGGAAAAAAACTACCCGTCTCACAACTAGCTCCGATGGGACTCAAACCCACGGCCTTTCACTGTCCAGGCGACTGCTCTGCTGCTCTTGTCTTTACTTTCTAATTAACTATATTCAAAATTATATTTCTATTTTTCTACTAAATTTACGATTCGAGAAGAACTGTGCTATTGCTCAAAGTAGTAATAATTTATCCATAGGTACAAATAATATAAATGTGAAAGTGTGTCACGTCACAACGAAGTATCGACGTAATTTTTGGTACCTATGGGAATAGTTTGAGAGCTAGAGAGTGACATAGGCTTTACTCACATTCCCGCAGGATAGCGTCGTGTAGTTCACGCGGGCGAAGTTGCGGGCGGATTGCTAATATTTCCTTATATTAATAAATAGTAATGCCTCCAAGGGTGTCGTTGAAAAGCTTTTTTTTTCAGGCTTTCGTATACGTGTCTACCGCTTACAGTAACTGCAATAGCTTTGTTATCGATGAAAAGGTTTATCCGGCTGAGGTGCCCGTGGAAACGGTATATAAGTTGCTCGAGTATTCAAAGGACGATTTGTTCCAGTATTTACTAAGTAAGTAAATATTTTTCTGCAATCACATCTATTTATCTAGCCCAAAGGTAGATCTATAGCCCAAACGGGTATTAACTTGATACCATATAAACATACTAAGGCCGTGTCCCCATAACGTTCTCACTTAGATGCTTGCTACAGGCAAACGCCTGTAGTTTGCCTCCCTATATATTTTAAATTAACCCTTATAAGCTTATGGGCCTTAACCACTGACTTACGTCCAAGAGACGTAGGGGTGCAATTAAAACAGTTATATCTTTTACATTATACAGGCATGTTCTTGTCTTTTCATGCACCTTCAGGATTATGCATACAACGGGCGTGAGCTGATGTGCTTTACGCCTCGAATAGTTAAATATGTATTCCATAACCTCCGCGAGATGTAGCGTCAGTGTTAGTGCAAATTTTAATATCTTGATTTAATTTTGTTTTTGTGTTGAAATGGCTGGTTTTATACGTTATTTGGATGCCGAAAGCCCGATTTTGAAGTGCATTTGCTCTTAAAGTGCATTTTTGCTCTCAATGTGTATTGCTGCCAGAGGAGTCTCGAGCCTGCGCGAGGATTTATCCGTTCTGTCTGAACTGGCCCTAAGCTAGCCCACGACACCACTCAGAGTCAATCAGCGGACAGTCAGCCGCTCACAGTGAACCTAATGAAGACACGGCCTTGTTTACTCTTTTTGCAAATATATACGATACCTCCTATGACAATAGGATACACTCAAACTCCTTAAATTCATCATACAATATTTGTGACATGTATGAATCCTACAACCCAACCCACGACAAATGATTAACAGTTCAACACTTGAACCCTTATTATTCGGTTAAGGGATTGACGAAACTGATATCATGTGCATGTAAGATTTTTTATTATACATTTTTGTCTTTTCAGATGGCAGACCTAATTCCTACACCTATTCGAAGGCCCTATCCGAAGATCTAATACAAAGTTACGCAGACAACCTCCCATCTGTCATCGTCCGTCCTTCAATTAGTAATGCTCAGTTCGGTTATTAATTAAACTAGTACTGTATTATGTCTCAAATTAGAACCACAGTTTGTCCTGAACCAGTAACGCAACTACATACAACTACATGCAACTACATTCAATTAATATACAATACTTACTTATCACATAATCAGATGCTTAAGTATTTGTCTTATGGTTTTCTGAACCAACTAAGGAGTTAAAAATATCAAATGATAAAACCCAGAACAAATCAATCATCAGAACATGAATTTTTACTGCCGGATGGCAATTGAATCCGCGACCCTTGGCTCAGAAGACAATGAATAGTATTGTACCAGTTCATGTCACTACTGCGTACAATACACATACCTTTGTATAGTGCGACAAGCATTTATGTTCCGGTAGTAATTTTTGGAACTAAAACTTTTTTTTTTTTTATATAGTATGGGCTTGCTCTTGGCTTCATACTGAACCTTAGGGTTGAGAAGAACATTTTATTATTATTATTTAGAATTATTTTCAAACAACAGTCCATTTAGACAGCAAATATTGTATTACAAGTGGCTCCTCTGTCTCGGCTGTAACCAAAACAGACAGGAATGTGCGACTATAGGTGTTGCACTGGTGTTGGATTCAATTGACTCACACTGTCGTAAGTGCCCACATGTCAGTTTAAAAACAAACGGGGTGTATGTAATTATATCAAATAAGGGCTAAGTTGAGTTACTGCTTTGGCAAACTTACTATGTTAGAATGCTGGTTCACATTACAGTATCTGAGTGAGAGAGAACCGATCAATATGAACGGTGGCGGTGTTGTTAAATAGCGTTTGAGCCTATTTTGTGTGTAATTTCATTTCAATATTAGTTGTTTCAATAGACCAAAGGGGTTTGATGGTATTACGATTTGAATTTCAGTGGAATAGCGCGTTCACGTAAATTTGAACGCAAAATCCAATTGTGTTACGTTACGTTGATATTCATTCATGATCATGAATACTGCTGCAAAATATCAACTTCATTTTTAAATGATTGTAGATACTTCCACCGAATCGATAACATTTTAAACTTTCGTGGTCATGATTACTATAATTATTTAAAAAAGCGGCTTTTTTATATTTCGACGGTCCTTTACGTATAAGTAGACATGGCAAAAATTGATGTTTTTATTGCATATATGTATTTAAATTGTCCTTATGCTCATGCCCATAATAATCCTTTTTCTTAAATATAAGTATTTCAATACATATACAAGTCGTAATAATGAGAACAAGTGTTGCAAAAATAAAATAAAATAAATATAAAATATACCAACAATAGTTTTGTACTTTGTTTTAAAATGCGCCAATCGACATGAACGCGATCTTGTCTGACTTAACTTTATTTTACGGGAATTCGTGTTGATATTTGTTAGTGCGTTAAAAAGTAAGTATACATTTTGGTTTAGTGGAGCATTATATGTACCTATTACTTTCAAATCAATCTTATTGTCAAACATGAATAAAGGTTGATTTACACGAGACAAGTTATTGCATATAATTTGCAGTACTGTACTGCAATGTATTAACATTTTTATTTCCTACGTAGCTATATTTTTTTTTTTGCGTCGAACGACCGATCGTTTCCTATTGAAACAATCGCTCATCCGGCAACCTTCCGGACTACGGGGGAAGGAGGCAGTGAATCCTCATGGATACCATTACAGCCGGCTGTAATGGTTATGTCGGACTCTTACCGACTAAACACTGCCTGAAAACAGCTGTTACCTGGACGGGTATTTCAGCATATCTGTGGCGACCACGTCCCTGGAGGGCCGTGGCGCAGGGCGTCACCCGCCTAGGCGAAGTGCACACTGGGGATGACCAGCATCCAAAGGAGGTGACTGGTCATATCTGAAATCAAAAAACAAAAATACCGATGCCCAAAGCGGGCGGGTCGGCAATGAAATGAATTGAAATGTGGAAAAAATAAAATCGTATAAAACAAAGTAAAATGAAATGAATGGGGTTAGATCGACTGGCTCCCAGAAGGGGTAACCGCCGATTGAGAGGACTGGGGGTGACCTGAAGGGTCCTGTGAAATTACTGAGGGTTGACCGGAAGGGTCCTGAGGAGTGAGGGCTACAGTGGCTTCCTGAGCCTCCAATAGGCGGGTCAGGTCGGCCGTGAGCTTGTCGGGCGGGTCAATCAGGACGGATTTGGGTTTGCGGGATAGTGGGTTAGAGGAAGCGGGTACGACGTAGGTCGCTGCGGATTGGATGAGGGGATTTGAATGGCTCTCTGCGGATTCAAAGAATCGCTCGGATACCTTTCGGAAGTGTTGTTGGAGCTATATATATGAATCATATGCTTTTATATTAATTTTAATGTAGAAACGGCTATCTACCAGTTTTACAGGTAAATATGAAACAAAAATATGTATATTAAATAAAGTTCATTATAAATATAAAACATTACAGAAAATATAAATTTACAGTTGTAAAGCCTGACCAGAAAAATAAAAAACCCTCGCCAAGTTGCCAAAATGTGACGAACTAAAATTACGTTTCTATAGAATTTGACATTTGCAAGAATGAAGAGGCGAAAGTAGAGCCTCAAGCCAGGTTTTTTATTTTTCTTGTCAGGCCTTACATTTTATTTCTAGGCCCGTTCGAATTTTAACAATTATGTTCTACTGTAAACCTACGTTTTCTACATGTCGCTTTATACGTAGGGACCGTCGATTTGTTGTAGAGTCCCTGATATTGCGGCGTAGTTGCATGCGCCGTGATCACGGAGTTACTCTCGCTTTTCGTAATAATTACACCGATTGAATCTTTTTTCAATGATCAACTGAATTGTCAGTATTTCAGGTTTTGCTGTTATTGCGTGCCAAAAATATTTTAAAACTTGGCTTCATCGTTGAAAGTAGACTAGACATTGATTATATTCTATCATAAATTTTTCAGTCATATCGTCAGTGAAGGACCCTACCCCTGGCTGGCTCAGAGGATGGAACGGTCTCAATGGGATAGTATACTCTGGCATTCGAGGCTACCTGAGGTGCTGGAAGGGAGACTCTTCGTACATCGTAGACGCAACACCGGTTGATTATGTCGCGAATATTCTGATAGTGGCTGCGTGGGAGGCGAACGAGAGGAGGTATTCCTGGATATGTTTTTTTAACTTAAAAAACTAGTAACCTGCCTCGGCTTTGCTCGGGTGCAATGTATGTTCCTAGTAAGCCTAGTAGCGTAGTTTCGAAGATCTAAGCCTACACGGACGGCAGATAGGGACTTTCTTATCCACAACGGAGTAGCACTTAGCTTTCATCACACCTGATGTCAAGTGGTGATAATGCTGAAAGTGTAAGCGCACTACTCCTGGAATACTCAACCACTGAGGTACTGGCTATCTTATCTCTAACTGCTGGAACACAACAATGCTGAACATATCGTTTTTCTTGTTATGGCGACAGACTTAGATAAGATGGTGGTAGCTAGCCACGCGGACTTAGAACAAGTACTCTAACAACAATATGTACCCCCACTGGCAATCGACCTCTGGGACTGATACTGGTGGTGTGAACCACAAGACCACAGAGTTGGTTGGTTTTAAACTAAAAGTGCTTCAGCACTTATGTACTTCATCATCTTACGCTAGATTTTTAATGTCGGCACTGCTAGATTGGATAAGAAATATGGGACCACAACCCACCACACGGGCCCATTGCGGCTAGGAGTGTATCAACGACTGCATTTGCAGCTGCTACCAACAGCTTAACATGTTTTCCGAAGAACGAAGGATTTTGGTCACCCATCCCGTGACCGACCATTGCGAAAGTGGTTTAACAATTAAGCTCGTCTTGACACTATTATTATTATAATATAAATAATATCAGATAACTTCATTTACATTAATCCGTCTCTGAAGAAAAATGCCCCAGCAATTAAATGGTTAATGAACATGAGTTTAAGCGGCGATCGAAACAACGAATACAGGCTGTGTTGTCTAATTAGTTTTTTATTGAAATTATATACCTACCTACTCAATTATTTGTTTTACTTTTGCAGGTTAAAAGGGGACAAGAAATTAAAGGTGTATAACTTTTGCTCCGGCCTTCAAAATCCAATAAGTACTGGAAGTATGATGACGACATGTATGGATCATAATGATAAACTTGAAATGGGTAATTTTTAATTATTTCTATTTTTTCAACTTTAGAATAATGACCGCTGCGTGCTATTCTATAGCCTTTAATTATCTTAAAGAATTTCCTCTCTCATTAAAAATTATTTTCGTTAGTGCTGAATGCTACTAAGTACTTAGTATTTTTAATAGAAATTTACTCGCCCATAAAACAAACTTTTACCTTCATGATTTTACAAACAAAGAAGATGCAATACTTTATTGTGATGTATTTGTTGGTTATTAACCAATAAATAAATAGATAGGTAAGTATAGGTAAATAACTAACCGTATCAAATAACTTATCAAAAAGTAATACGAATGTTTTTTTTTTATATTTCAGACAAGAGCAAAGTTAACAAGACGTTCATATTTACAACAAACTTTTACCTTTATTCAATATTATTCTTTTTTCTTCATATATTACCTGCATTTGTTCTTGATGTCTATCATCTCATATCCGGAAAGCAAATTATGTAAGTATGAATAGTTATTTGCAAAAATATATTGTTGCATGTTTTGGAAAGAAAGTTGAGGTGTAATAAACGCGAAGCACTTTTTAAGATACGTTGTTAAGTTATATTACAATAGAAATGGATGTTGAGACTTTTCTGCAATGAAAAAGATCTCAACGACACTTAAAACAAGATATTTAAAAAAATGGTACAGTTATAACAGCGAATTAAAAAAAAAGGTACCCTGTAATTAATATGTAGGTATTTAAATCGACTAATAGCGTCTTTAACAAACGATACCAGATTATCTATTAAACTTGTAGGAGACGTAAACAATTCACTCGAGTGTTTAGTTTCTCAAAAAACAGTGAAATCGACACACATAAAGTCAAATCATATACTTATTGTAATATCTTATCATTAAAAATAAAGTTTTAGAAATACAATATTTAAAATCTTAATTTACGGCTGTTCGATTGTTAAACATTTGAAAAAAAAATGATTCTTTCGATTGCGAGGGTTTCCTCTAATTTTACGAGGGTATACTATGCGATTATTATAAGAATAGGATAGGGACACCGCCATGTTGTGACGTCAAGCTGTCAAAGTGCTGTCAAACTAACTTCACTTCACTTCAGTATGGTGTGCAAAAAATAAATTTATCGTGAATCAGGGGGCTGATCATGTCATAGCGTACGATAAATAATGATGTTCGTGCAAACCAAAACATATGAATAATTTGCAGATAAATAGGTTACAAATCATTAACTTGATTTTTTCGGAAAGTATAGGACTCATGAAAGTATGCTTTTACGAAAATGATCTGGTAATTTGAATCTCAATCAAATTAAAATTTTGTAATATTTAACTGAAACCATTTTTTCATACATTGTTCTGGGGGGAACCTACTTTAATACTTTGCTTCAATAACACAGAATAAATTAAATTTTGATTCTATTTACTGGTTTAAGTATTTAAATAAAACAGGAATTCAAGTTATGAAAATAATTTAATAATCAACTTTACAATAAAATTAGCCCAAGAGCTATCCGATATTTTTGTAAAAAATTCAATAACAGGCCAAACTTTTTGTAAACGGCCCTTAAATATAATTTCAAGAGACTATATTTTGGAATCCAACATAAGTAATATCGCATTGGAAGGTATAAAAAAAAAGTTATACCCCGAAAATGGTGCAATTTAATCAGCAAATATGCTATAACCAATTTTACCGTGAACATGTGTTTATGTTCACCATATCTAAGCACCAAAGTCGAAATCCATAAAGATATAAAACGGGAAACTAATACTTTAGGAAGAAGTCGGTTGTTTCTGATAGCATTTTTAACATAGGTGTAATACCAATTTGAGTTTACGTAGAAAGTTTTTTTAAAAGTTTATTTGTTTTTCATTTACAAATATTAGGGGGATTATATACTTTTACGAAAGATAATTAATAAATGTATTCAAATGAAAAGTGAATAATACTTATACCATTTTTGCCCATTTTTTATAGACTTTTTATAGCTTTGAATTTGTTTTTTTTAAATGTCGCTGTCATAAATATTGGTGGATTACTAATGAATTACATATTAAACTAGATAATCTAATTTTCTATGTTAAGAAACTACTGATATAGAATTATTGTTGAGTCTCCATAGAGCGAATTAGTTTGGCTCTCGGGGTAAATTGGTAAATTAGGGGTCTAGTGAAAAACTGTATTGGTCCTATCATGGTAAAAGGATTGACCAGCTAGATTCTGCACGTTGATTGAAGTTAGATTCGGCAGAATCTAGCTAGTTACCAGGGTGCGCCGGGTATTGATATCACAGGGAACGATTCAATCAAGCCACTCGGGGAGGCGCCTTTCGTGAATCCGCCAATTGTAAATCAAAACACATGCTTGCTAATGCTATTCCACCTCTTCTATTCCACTCATTTGAGAATCATCGTCTCGCTGGTCTGAGCTGCCACTGCAGCTGCTTCTGCTATAAAGACATTGAAGACTTTTCCTTCTGACATTGCAAAGTACCTACTGTAGAAATATCTTCTAGTATTTTATCAAAGCTTTGAACAAATACTCAAATACCCGTGCTACACATGTGTCCAAACATTTGTTCAAATGTTTGTGCATTTAAAAAATAAAAAACTTCGTTTTGAAAGTGGCAATACCCAAACCAACTTCTGCCAAAATAAAAAAAAACTTTTCATTTTGTTTTGCACTTTCTTGCGAACTGTACCTTTTCAGAGTGAAGTTTGTCAATAACCCGTCCTATTCTTATAATAATCGCATAGTACGTTGATGAAGCTATCACTTTTCAAAATTCGACGAGTTATGTAAGTCTTTCGGTAGCTTAGTTCGAAGTTCGAATCCCGCCTAAAAGTTACTTGCAGGGCTGGCTCTTTCTTTACCATCAGAATTTTTCCTTTATATGCAATATTTTGTTTCAGAATGTTTCAAAATTTGAAGAAGATCAATAAGTTGAAAATATTGTTGAAGCATTTTTATCAAAACCAATTTTTATTTGTTGACCATAATGTGCGAAACTTACACCTGAGTTTGGATAAAAACGACATACTTCTTTTCGATTTTGATGTCCGAAATATACGATGGAAGGAATATCTGAAGGACTATGTGAGCGGAATGAAGAAATTGAGCTTAGATAACAAACAAAAACAATAACAAGACAGACACGCACATTTTTTTTTTGTAAGTTACGAAGTGAAACAACAAGATTATCTATTAATACTTATTTTTTATGTAAAATGTTTATACATTATTTTAAGTTACGAATTAAAACAACAAGATTATGTACTAATAGTTATTTAAATTTTTACTTTTTTTGCATTCACAATGCAATTTTTATCATAGAAAAATGGAAAACAAAGTATTTAGAAAAAATCGACCCGTCTCCAGTTTTCCATTTTTCTAATCTACTAATACTTATTTTTTTTGTAAAATGTTTATAGATTATTTAAATTTTGCATTCACAGTACAATTTTTATTATGAAATAATAGAAAATGAAGTATTTTTTCTAAAATACTTACTTCATTTTCTATTTTTCAATGTTTATAGATTTATTACTAGGTATACGTATAAAATCAATTACAACATTAGTTAGGTAAGTATAAAAAATAGTAGAAAAAAGTGTGGATGGTGGACTTTGTAAATATAGACAATTTAAAGAATTATTATATTTAATTTCCTGCCCTTATCCCTTCGTAAATGCTAAAATATTAATTTATAGATATTTTTATAGGTATATATTGATTTATTTGGATGTTAGTAGTAAGTAATTTAATTGTTTTTACACAAACACTTTTAACACTTTGTACACACACCCATCATACTTTGTTTTCTTATCCTGTCCATCCGCTTTTAGCGCCCATTGTATGTCTCCTTTGTATTTTTTTTGTCTATCTGTATTATCCATGTGTTTAATAAATTATTAATAAATAAGTAAATAAATATAAAATATCGCCAAAAACTACCATATTGGTACCTCAATAATTATTGTAAGGAACTGCTTGGGACCGAAATTAAAACTAAGTACCTAGGTATTAGAACTTACAGATTTACAATAAGAAAACTTTGTCATTTAATCTTGTTTCCTCTTTTTTGTTTCTAGTTATAAAATATTTAAACAGATTTTTTCTGCCTTTTGTACAATGAATGTATTTATTTATTCACAACGGGGTAGCACTTAGCCTTCATCACACCTGATGATAAGTGGTGATAAGGCTGAAGGTGGAAGCGCACTACTCCCGGATTCCTCAATAGCTGAGGAACTGGCTATCTTATCTCTAACTGCCGGAACACAATAATGCTGAAAACATCATTGTTATGGCGTCAGACTTAGATAAAATGGTGGTAGCTAGCCAGGCGGACTAAGAACAAGTCCTACCACCAACCAAACCGAATACAATATGTAACCCCACTGGGAATCGAACCCGGGACCTCTGGGTCTGAAATCGGTGGTATGAACCACACAGAGGCGGTTAAAACATACATATTTTGTTATGTTGGAAAAAAATAATGCCAGTTCCATTTTGTATGAACTAAAATGCCAATCACTCTTCACAAACAAAATGAAACTGCAAATCTTATAATAATATGGAATGCTCTGACCGCTGAGCTACGGAACGGACATGTTCAGCTGTCAGAGCATTTGCCCGGACAGTTAAAGGTCATGGGTTTGAATCCCATCGAAGCTATATCATTGTGAAATAGAAATAGCATTGAAAAATGGAAAATGAAGTATTTAGAAAAAATCGACCCGTCTCACAACTAGCTCCGATGGGACTCGAACCCACGACCTTTCGCTTTCCGGGCGACTGCTCTAACCACTGAGCTACGGAGTCGTTACGAGAAGCGTCGAATTTATCCAATACTTCTTACGCACTGTATAGTCAGTGTTAATTTCATCAATGTGGAGATATTAATACCCTCACACGCGAAAGAAATACCTTTCCAGGTATTTGGCTATCGCTAAAGATGAAATTACTATTGCAACATATTTTAATTTTTAGTTTTTTGCATTCACAATGCAATTTTTGTTACTGAAAAAAAAGGTCGTGGGTTCGAGTCCCATCGGAGCTAGTTGTGAGACGGGTCGATTTTTTCTAAATACTTCATTTTCCATTTTTCAGTAACAAAAATTGCATTGTGAATGCAAAAAACTAAAAATTAAAATAGAAATAGCATTGTAAATGCAAAAAAGTAATTCATCATTTTACTGTTATAATTAAATTGTCGTAATGTATACATAGAACTGTATTTGAAATTAAGTCACAGATGGATTAGTTCAAATTAGTTTAGGAGCCCAAAGCAGAACAGTTTCGCTGAAACTTGGTTGGTTCGCCATACTCGCAAAGTTAGGCGTCTCAAAAGCTAACCACAATGCAATATGAATGCAGCGAGGATGCACTTCAGAATTACTATTTATTTAAATTAGATTAGGTACTTACCATTGTAAATACAATGCCTGTGCAGATAAATAAAAAACAGCAATAGAAAAATGGAAAATGAAGTTTTTATAAAAAATCGACCCGTCTCACAACCAGCTCCGATGGGACTCGAACCCACGACCTTTCGCTTTCCGGGCGACTGCTCTAACCACTGAGCTACGGAGTCGTTAGAGCATTCGCCCGGAAAGCGAAAGGTCGTGGGTTCGAGTCCCATCGGAGCTGGTTGTGTGACGGGCCGATTTTTTCTAAATACTTCATTTTCCATTTTTCCATAATAAACATTGCATTGTGAATGCAAAAAACTAAAAATAAAAATAAAAAACAGCAATGTTTATAAAATATTTTTTACCCTGTCTAAATTTCCTGACGACATTTTTTATTAGAAGAATTTAGTTTAGAATTATGATTTACTTAACTTAATTGTCTCTTACAGCAGAAATAATCTTACTAAAATTATAAATGTGATAGTTTAGATGTTTGCTACTCAATCACGGATGTGGTTGAATCTGGATTAAATTTTCCATAGAGATAGAATAAAGTCTGGAATAGCATATTATATACTAACCCGGGAACATAATTATCTCAATCCTATAGGAAAACATTGTACACGATTGTTTCCTATAGGATTGAGAGGATTTGGTACACGCGGGCAAAGCCGCGGGCGGGATACTAGTTAAAGATAACCTGAAAAAAAGACGTTACCTTTCTGTCTTACCTCAATTTTCATAAAAAAATTCAATCTTAAAATTACTGTAAGTACTTATCGTTTACTAAAATGGTCATTGGTCAATGGTCATTAGGTGAGGCAGTAATTACTGAAGGGCAGATATCTAGCTAGCTAGCTCCGATGGGATTCACTTCACCCTTTTTATCTCAGTTTCCTGATCTGCACTCTTGGGCACAATTATTAACCGTCCACCCCTAGTTTAAGCCATATCATTTGTTTGTGGTAACTTACTAGGCGTAACTAGGTGGGTATATAATCTATACAATACAAATAAATAACTAAAGTAACTTAGAAAAAATCGACCCGTCTCACAACCAGCACCGATGAGACGATGGGTTGTGAGACGGGTCGATTTTTTCTAAAATACTTCATTTTTCATTTTTCAATAATAAAAATTGCATTGTGAATGTAAAAAAGTAAAAATTGAAATAAAGTAACTTAATTCTTAGGATACTTTTTATCTCGGAAAAATATCACATTCCCTCGGGATAACGTCCGTCGTGTAGTCCACGCGAGCGAAGCCGCGGGTGGAAACTAGTCTGAAATAAAATAAAACAAGCATAGGTACCCGACCGCATTCATTGACGTAAAATCATTGCATAGTTTCCCATCGATAAGCTGGTTTGCATGAATATTGCACTTTGGCCAAGTTTCGATGCCGAAATGCAAGTTTTCGAAAAAACTGCAAACAAAACTCACTTTCCAAAACACGTTAAAATGAAAAATAAATTGATCATTCAAATTAATCGTACGAAAATTTAGTGATCTGTTTGAAGTTGGTGTCAATTGATAAGTTACAACCATGGAGCTAGACTTCATACTGAGGTAACTGGAGAGTGCAGTACTAATACTTTTTTGTGACCACAAATTACACTGTGGCTGTCTTCCGTCTCACCTACACTTTGAAAAAATACGTATGGTCATATGAGACAACTGACAGCCACTACATACTAAATGTCAAATTTGCTGGGCACACTTTTTTATTCAGGGTGAAAACTCCAGTTACCTCAGTATTAAGTCTAGCTCCATGGTTACAACACACATCACTCACATTATTATTGTGTATATATTGTTTCACTACTTAAGTATTTTTTATTTTTACTTTCGGCTTGACACCGTCTTCAAACAGATCAGTAAGTTCCAAGGTTAGCTAGACAAAGTTATTAAAATTTTTACTTTTTTGCATTCACAATGCAATTTTTATGGTTGAAAAATGGAAAATGGAAAATGAAGTATTTAGAAAACACAAAGTTGCGCATATTCGTCCTCTTAATTTGAATGATTCAATTTATTTTTCATTTTTACATGTTTTGGGAAGTGAGTTTTTGTCTGCAGTTTTTTGTTTTGAAGGTGGTTTTATTTTTTTGATAAAATTTGTTTATTTTTCCATTTTTAATGTAAGAAATCTACCTAAACAAACCACATAATAAGCAAGTGTACCGCAAAGTGCAACGATAAAACTGTTGTCCAATGGTGGTCCAAATCTAAATAATTAGAACACCAAGACAAGCTCCGCCTTCCAACTCTTAACTGTTATGCAGTTTAACCTCCCACTGGCGTCCACCATCAGCTTACCTAAATTACTTGAAAGAACTCAACTAAAGGTCTAATCGTGCACGTGGTACTTAAAAAACATGCTCTTACTCCTAAGCGTTAAGGAGTTTTACCTTCCATCATCAGCTCACCTAAATAACCTGAAATATTACAACTACAAACCTTTACGTGTTGACGATATTTAAAAAAAATAGCCTCCATCTCCTAACCATTGAGGAGTTGAACCTTCCATCACCAGCTATCATGAGATGATGATTAGCAGATGCAAATACTTGAAAAAGTTTAAAAAATATAAAACACGTAAAATACCTATAACATTAGCGAGTTTTCCTCAATTTCCCCTGAATTCCACCATCAGCTCCTAACTTGGTTACAATGGAACCACCAGCAGTATACTCAATAAAAAAATTATTATCGAAATTGGTTAATAGTTCCCGAAGATATTGAAGCGTAAAGCAACTTCCAGACGACAACAATGTGTTTTTTCAGGATTCTGAAGAAACTTCTAAACCGACTACTGTAAATTTTTCATGGTACCAAATTGAAACTTTGGTCTATCAGATAAAAAAAGAATTATCAGAATCGGTTCACAATCAGCGGAGCTCTCGTGGAAAATACTTAAAAAAAAACATTCACACGACTTGAGAACCTCCTCCTTTTTTTGAAGTCTGTTAATGTTTATCGTTTATCGGACAAAAAATCTTAAATGCTTGAATCTTGAAGGGTACTGCACACTAACAGTCCGCCGGCAGGCAAAGGCCTACTGTCAGTTAAACCGCAACAGATCACACATTCTCAGTTTTACACACAAAAGCAGAATGGCTCAATCGATCGAGAACTGCAGGCGAACTACAGGCTAACTGTAAGTGTTTGGGACCTAAATACATACCACAAGCGGGTATGTATCATAATAACTACGGTCGTTTCGACTACGGTCGAAAGTAAAGCTGAAGTAAAGTTAAATAGGAAATGGGAATAGGTACCAGTTAAATAGGAAATGGGAATAGGTAGATGTATGTTTAAAGTCGATTCAGGCGCTTCGCCGGCCGCTGCCGCGACACGCTCGCTTCGCTCGCTCGGCTCGCGCGGCGTTTTGGTCACTGTTCTAACCTAACCTAACCTGAAACGACTGTTACATTTTGTTAGTGGCGGGGGGCGAAGTTTTTCCCAAAATATATAAAAATTTTGAAATAACAAAAATTTTTTTGAGCATATATTTTTTTTTTATTTGTCCATCGGATGCCTACTAGGTATCTTTGGGTAATAAGAGGATCGAAAATTTTGTTAGATTTCAGCTATGACGCACCGTTTTCGAGAAATTTTCATTTTTATAAAATTCATTCTATAAAAATGATACATACCCCCACAAGCAACCAAGGAAATGTTTATCTACTTTTTTTTGCAATTTAGGTATTTACTTACTTCAGATTATAACAATGTAGTTTTTGCCTGTTTTTATGTGGTGGAAAAAAACAATGATGATCTGTCAAGATGAATATGACTGTGGATTTTAATTAAGTAACATGGTTTTGTGATTCATCTATTTATTTTTACTGACGTAAGTACGTACGTAAGTAAGCTAAAAACCTTTTGTGATCCAAAACATTTGACTTCCGCCTTCAATACAATCGTATACAAAAAATCCCTTTCAAATCCTTTTAATGACATCCTTTGTATAACATTTAACTCAGTATTTTTTCTGGTGATTCATTAACACCAAATACATCTTTAAGGCTGGGGTTCCCCAAAATAGGGTATTTTAAATTATGGATTACTCGCAAATCATAAGTAAGTACTTACTTAAAATTAGAAAAAAAAATGGTATTTTACAGTTATTTATCTAGTGCTTCCAGCCGTTTTTTTTTCGATTGGTGATATTTTACTATGTCAAATAAAATCCCAAACATCCGTCTAATCGCAATCGAAATATCCTATTACTTGCAGTCACAGACAACTTAGTTGTCTTCTCTTAGACAACTTAGTTGTCTGTGCTTGCAGTATGGTTTAAGTTAATGCAAAATATACGAAAATAATTGTCTTTGATTAACCGTGGGGTTCCGGCCGTCATAAGTGTAAATTTTTTATTATATAATTTTTAATTGAATTTTAAGTGATTTTCGATTCGCGGGGCGTTCGCGTGTTCACCGTTCACTGCCGGCTGCCGCTGCGTCCGCGTGAAGTGTATCGGCTATTTCGGTCGGGAATCATCGCTTTAATTAAATAATAATAAATAAATAAATAAATAATAAATAAATATTCTCTTACAATCACACCAATTATCTAAGCCCGTAGTTAATTTCTTAAGAAACTGTGTCTACGTGAACTTGATAACGGATAAATATATACTTAAATACTTTTTGTTTGTAAATACATACTTAATATACATAGAAAACACCCAGACCAAGACAAATAGACATGTTCATGCACACACATATTTGTCTTGTTCGGGAATCGAACCCGAGACCACTGGCGCAGAAGGTGGGTAGCCTACCCCTGCGCCAAATCGGTCGTCAAATTTACGTAGATCTAATTTACGTAGATCAAGCAAGTCTTATGGGCCCCACATACTATCAGTCCGTCTGCAAGCAACGGCCTGTCAGTTGGCAGTAACAGATTTTTTTGTGCGTTCTTGTATAAAAAGAAATGAGCAACTTAATTGAAAAAAGATACTTTATTACAACATACCTATAAAAAGACAAGAATCATAATAGGTTCATATGGCTGTTTTTACGTAGGTCTGTCAAGTTGTCTTTTTTATTTTAACCTATTCGTTGCGACGCCCATTTTCGAAAACTTTTTGCCATGGCTGTGAACAAATTTTCTATAACACGACTGGCGTCTCAAGCGCCATAGAAGTTGATTGCACGCCTATTGTGCCATCAGCCATGTATATAAAAACACATGTTTTTTTTTCTTTTTCACTGGTTTAGACTTGATTCAAGTTTAGTTGACATCAAAAGACGATAGTGTATGGCACGATACGTTATTTAAATTGATTTGAAGAGGTAAACTACGTGTTTTTCCTGAAATGGAAGGAAAGTGACTTTATATTTTCAGATGTTTCAAACCTTTTGTGATGTTGTTTAATTTTTTTATTGTATTCTAAAAAATGGTAAAGAAAATAGTTTCTAGAAACATTTTTAAGGTTGTTAACACGTGTTTATATCTTTTAAAATTTAAAGATTTTGAGTGGCATTAATATACTAGGCAATGGCATAGAATTGCTCGTCTTTCGGCAAATCTGTTAAAATTTGTACGTCTTAGAAATAATAATGGCGCGTGTTCAGTAACTCAAATATACAAAGTATAAGCATATACAAAAATGGCAGCAAAACTAAGGAGAGAACGAGAATAATTTACAATCGGTGGTTCTGGTTACCTACATTATATTTTGTGCTTGACGTGCTCTTGTAGGATGTCAGACACTGAGGACGGTATTCATCGAACTCCCCTCAAAAAGAGAAAGCCTTACCAAACAATACTCTTTACATAAAAATATACCACTACCACCAACCTCAATATTTTACCAAAAAATACTATCTGGTGACACTGATTATAGCACGTCCGATTATTATTTTTTCTAGTCTTTTTTATATTGTTTTATATATTTCGTTCCACAGGAACAGGTTAAGGCACACCATACTGCGTCGTCATTAGCTTTTTTTGTCGTTTTAAGTATTTTTAAAGGTAAAAAATAATTTACTTCATTAGTTTATTTTTTATTTTATTTTCATCGATCCAAGTATAAATATATTAAAGGTAGTAATCATTTAATTATTCCATTATTATTCAAAAGTCTTTTTTAACTAGAATGACTCCTGTGACGTTTCAAGTTTGACAGTTCTAGAGATGTCCTTTATTAAAATCCTATCGAATTATACATATATCTTTTTTTTTCAAGAGTCAATGTAACTTTTTTAAGTTTAAGATTTAAGATAACTGTTTTCCCACAACTTTATGTAACAAAAAATGTCAGTACCTAGTGTTTGTCAAAACTAACGTTACATCGCACCTCAAAAGCATCGATGAAATAAAAGACACATTGTATTAGTTAGGTATCAAAAAATCGAAAAATTACTTTCGAAATTAGGCTTGTTTTGTTCTAGGTACTTTATTTGTTAGTTGCAATCGATTAAAAAATAACACGCCTATCGTGTCATGCGCCACACGTTAAAAATAATTCATTGCAACTTATAAAGGTTGTCAACCTCTGCAACTTTTAAATTCACACAATATCCAGAAGCTAACACAACAAGCTAGATCTACGCGGAAAACCATGATAGTTTTGTTCTAAGCAGATCCTTCTAAAACTTTATTTGAGGGAGTTATAATCGATTAAAAAATGACACGCTAGACTCATCAGCCACAAGTTAAAAAACATTGTCACACGCCTGTCGTGCAATTAGCAACGAATCGGTTAAGTACCTAAGGTCCGGTTGCTCGTACATTTAACTTTTGTCAAAATTGACAAAAGTTAAAATTTAACTGATGTCAATTTTGACATCGGTAAAAGAAAAATACATTGGTTATTTTAGGGTTAAAAGTGTTGTCTGTACTATTTTATTAACCTTCCCTTAATTACTAATGGCAAAATTTAAACCACCCCCACCCTGTCGGTTATTTTGACCGCCGTTAAATCTGTAATTTGACTGCTCGTTAAAGTAACCGCTGCTTCAACAACGCTTTTTAAATTTGACCGCCGGTTAATTTTACTTTAACCATAATTTAACCCTAACCAAGCTTCGAGCAACCGGACCTAAGTAAAGAAAATTTTTGAGCCGGAGAGGTATGTACTCGTAGTTGTCCAGATTCGTGAGAAATCCCGCGGGAATCTGATATTTTTCCGGGATAAAAAGTAGCATAAATGTCACACATTTTTTATCCAATGATCCTTTTTAATGAGACTGACTTCCAGGTCCCAAACTATCCTTATGCTAAAATTTATATCAATCCGTTGCTCCGTTATTCAAAGTAAAAGACGGACAGTTCCTGCACAGAAATATTATTGTGTGAGGATCGAATTTTCGACCTCTGATGCAGAAGGCACACTAGGTAAATGCAGGTATCTTCTGCGCCTTACAGATCGTCCATTTACCTTTTTTACCTTAACATTACCCTTTTTACCTTTAATTTGCCCCTCTTACTATAATAATGCTATTGTTAGAAACACCCCCCGCTTCGGCTCCGGTTTGACGGCACAAACAAGTGACGTCACCAGAGTGGAAGGGGAACTTCACTTGGCGGCAGCTGCGACGGCGGCGCTTCACTTTTGCTGCGGCGCTCGGACGGGAAGGACGTGCTCTCTAGTGCTTGTTGATTATTGTGAAAACATGTGAAATTAAAGCGTTATTTAGGTTACCTTCGTGTCTTTTTTTAAAAAATCAACTACACTTCTGGTTTTTAAGATCAGAAGTGGGATTGGTTCGCGCGTTTTTGATCGTTCGCCATCGTTAGTTTTGGGAAATAGGTGTAGAAAAAGAAAAACGTTGAAGTTTAAAATTTTTATTTCTACTTTTAATAAAATACGTGTGTGAGGTAAATTCTTTTAGAAAATTGTGTTTGTGTTTTTGTGTGACCGTTTGGATTTTCTCTGTAAGTACTTATTAAGTGATAGTTTAGTTGTGATAATGTCAGATCGCGAGTCTCTTAAGTAATCGTGCAAATGTTAGTAGACGACGGAATAAAAGGCGCGTTTCTCGTGAAAATCGTGATTCTTATTCTAAGCGCCGGAACCGTTCTCGCGATTCGTATAGTAGATCACCGAGACGTCGTTGTAGGTCTCCTAATTTCGATAATGCGCGACGGGCGCCGCGATGGTTCGTATGCCTGCCGCGCGCGACAGCCCTTGACGCGATCCTATGGATAGAATTCTTAAGAGGTTAGATGCACTAGAAGAGCGGATGCTTTTATCAATCGCATCATCGTCTACTCCCGTACCGCGCTCGAGCGCTAGGACCTATACGCTTCCGTTGGCGGCGGCGTCCATCGCCGCTACGTCAGCTGCTGGTATGACGGAGATGCGTGCTGCGGGCGGACTCGCCGAGGCCTCGTGTGATGCCAGCGTGGATGCCGCGGACAGGATTTTTGGTGCACTGTCGTCGTTAATTGAAGTAAGATCTAAGCATTACTACCTACATATCTAACTTTGACCCTAATGTCCATGATTTTGACGTGTGGTGTGCAGAGGTAGATCGCGGTCGTGAATTGAATCGCTGGGATGATGGGGAATGTTTAGGACGTATCAGTAACTGCCTGCGTGGCGATGCTCGAACGTGTTTTAGTGATTGGGTCACACCACTGGACGCACGTGGACAAATTTCAAAATCGAGTTTCGTTCGTTGTGTCCGCGTGAGGATGACATGGCCTCTGTTTTGTGTGATGGTCAGGTTCGGCCGAGCCCGAGTAAAACTGAGGCCTTGGTAAGATCCCCAAAGCCAACCAACGTGCGAGTAGTTCGTCAATTCCTGGGGCTGGCTGGCTATTTCCTTAAATACATTGCTGGCTATGCATCTAAAACAGTTTGTATTACCACTTTGAATATTACCAAGCATGCCACGACGCAGACATCATCGCTTCAGATTTTGGCTGGCATCGAGGGGACAACTCCAGTCCTACGGTCTTTGGTTCGGGATGTGACGTTGAAAAATCCCAATCCTAACCGAGAGGGATTGATGACACTACGGAGGCAACGAACATCCGAGTTGCTCGCTGCTAATCAACAGCGCCAGGACGCCTAGGTGAATGAAGGTCGTCGAGTGCCTCGTAATTTTGCTGTTGCCAGTTATGTTTTTGTTCGCAGAGCACCGGGAAATTGGACTCTGGCATGCGTGGCCCTTACAAGGTCATGCGAGCACTACCACACCATCGCTACGAACTCGAGCTGCTGGCCGGGTCTTATGACAAGAAGACCCAAGCCGCCGCCGAGCACATGATCCGGTGGCAAGGCGAATGGAGCCCGGAAACTTGCCAGGCTTGCCAGGTGGCGAGTCTTGGCTTCTGGCTTTGTCCAGGCAGACGTCATGCTAACTTTGGGCCTCTGACGTATTAATTTCGGCTTAGTCCGGGCAGACGCTATGCTAACTTTGGGCCTCTGGCGTATTAATTTCGGCTTAGTCCGGGCAGACGCTATGCTAACTTTGGGCCTCTGGCGTAGATATTAATTTCGGCTTAGTCCGGGCAGACACTATGCTAACTTTGTGCCTCTGGCGTATTGTTAGCTTGACAAGCAAGTACGGCTTCTGTCAATGCTAACGAATGAGTGATCATAATACGCGTAAATTATATTTCGCTATTATGTCTCTCATGTTCAGCATTTGTAGACGATGGTATTCCGGAATCATTGTTTATAAATTTTTGTTTAATGTGCCTTACAAATTTGCTAAGATTTTACATAACTTATTTGCATCCAACGTTTGATCACTTGAGTGCACGCTTGTGGTCTTGCGTTGAATGTTACATCCTACTAATATTATAAATGTGAAAGTTTAGATGTTTGGATGTTTGGATGTTTAGATGTTTGGATGTTTGTTACTCAATCACGCCAAAACGGCTGAACGGATTTGGCTGAAATTTGGGATACAGATACTTTGTAGCCTGGAGAAGAACATAGGCTACTTTTTATCCCGAAAAAACGTTACATTCCCGCGGGATAACGTCGTGTAGTCCACGCGGGCGAAGCCGCGGGCGGAAAGCTAGTTACTTATAAATGAATTCAGCTCAGTATAAGTAAATTTCTTACTGAACAGATAAACTAAAACTTTGACGTATTTTTCAGATAATAATGAACTTAATGAAATGGACCAGGAAATCCCGGGTCCATCTTCAGCAGTCCAGCCTGCAGCCGACCAATCCCTGGCAAACCAGTTGCCAGACGACAACGACCAGCCACCAGCGGGCGAGGACGCCGCACCGTCAGGAACGGCCGTGTTAGAAACACCCCCCGCTTCGGCTCCGGTTTGACGGCACAAACAAGTGACGTCACCAGAGTGGAAGGGGAACTTCACTTGGCGGCAGCTGCGACGGCGGCGCTTCACTTTTGCTGCGGCGCTCGGACGGGAAGGACGTGCTCTCCAGTGCTTGTTGATTATTGTGAAAACATGTGAAATTAAAGCGTTATTTAGGTTACCTTCGTGTCTTTTTTTAAAAAATCAACTACACTTCTGGTTTTTAAGACTATAATAAACTCATCGGGCGATTCCCTTTTAAACCCATTTAATATGTGGATTAAAGATAAAGATTTAATTGTTTAAAATAATTATTTGTTTGGTTAGTTAGTTAGTTAGTTTTGGTTAATTTTATTATTATAACTATGACCATAAGAATTAATCGAATTCTTATGCTATGACCACAGTATTAAGATCCATACTTAACACTGTGCTATGACTATGAATTCTGACTTACCTAACCACTGAACGTATGGGTCCAAGTCCAAAAATTGCGTAGGTCGAAATGGCTGTTTAGTAAACAGCTTAAGGATGTCCGTTTCACACTCGATGAGTCGGTGCAAAAAAGGTTCTATTTATAGATCAGCTGTTATTATTATTATAGGGGATTTTCTTATGAATGAAAACAACAATTTTATTTCAGTCTCAATTCAAGTACAAGTGCGTGGGATGTTTTACGTCAATGGTATAAGTTTGATAATTAATTGAACATTGATTCGAAAAGGTCCGTATTTTTTTGTGTTTGATCATTGTATTTGAATGACACTGCATAAGTTTATATGTATTTTTTTTTATCCACAACGGGGTATCACTTAGCATTCATAACACCTGATGATAAGTGGTGATCAGGCTGAAGGTGGAAGCGCACTACTCCCGGAATCTTCAATCACTGAGGAACTGGCTATCTTAGCTCTAACTGCCGGAACACAATAATGCTGAAAACATCATTCTTATGGCGTCAGACTTAGATAAGATAGTAGCAGCTAACCAGGCGGACTAAGAACAAGTCCTACCGCCAACCAAAAGTCCGAATACGAAAAAAGAATGTCACTTATTCTTTGTTAGAAGATTTTTTCTATTACCTACTGTCGTAATTGCTGTTGGCAAGGTAAAACTAATAGTGCCAACATTATGAATGTTCTAAATAAATATGCATAATTATTTTGATTGAAGGTAAAAGATAATAGATCAAGGTATTATCCTAGTTAAAGTTAGAGAAGAACTGCATTTATCGCACGCGCAATGCGACCTTCCCAGTGAAGAGATCGGCAAATTTACACAATTATGTAAACATTCAACTGACAAATACTAATAACCTTTGAACAGCGGTATTCCCCAAACTTATTTATAGACTAGTGGCTCCTCGCGGTTTTACCCGTGTGGCACCTATTTCCGTAGAAATCATCATCATCATGTTAGCCGAACGACGCCCACTGCTGGGCATAGGCCTCTCCCAAGGATCTCCACCACGATCGGTCCTGCGCTGCCAAGGCTGCCCGTATCCAGCGGTTTCCCGCGACCTTGACCAGATCGTCGGTCCACCCTGTAGGGGGTCTGCCCACGGAACGTCGTCCGGTACGCGGTCGCCATTCGAGAACTTTTCCGCCCCAACGGCCATCGGTTCTCCGCAGTATGTGTACCGCCCACTGCCACTTCAATGATGCAATCCTTCGAGCGATATCGGTTGTTTTAGTTCTCCTGCGGTTCTCATCATTTCTAATTCACTAAACAGTTTTAACTGACAGTGAAAACTGAACGTGTGTACGCTGAAAACTGACAGTTTTTCTTAGTAACACGTTCAGTTTTCACTGTCAGTTAAAACTGACAGTTAAAAGTGATCGTATCTAGCGCCTTTAATACCTCCGCGTATGTAGAGATGTCAAATTAATTTCGTCAGTTCTCGCGAAATGGAATATTGGGTAGGTACCTATTAGAGCTTGGAATATTTTTGGGTTTTTAATTCAACGCAATGGAAAATATAGTATTGTACTGTACAGTTGACACCACTTCGACAGAAAAACGAAATCTGCTCTTTATTGAACTATTACAAAACAGAATTTCCATTCATTTAACGAAAGACAGAGATTAGCTTTTTAGTTTATCGTGGTGAAATGCACCTTCCAAACTAGAAACTACAAATATCTGTCATAAAACAAATGGAATGCAGGGCTGGCCGTTCGATTTACTTGAAATCCAGTTTGTTTTTTAAAAATACTTCTCCAGAGTTTGCAGATCAAAGAAAGGAGTCTGCCTTACGCCAGTGTACACAGTAGTACCTACCTAAAGTTCGTTTGGTTGTTTGAGGTGATTTCTGAAACTCAGATAAGTAACCGATTTCAAAAATTGTTCTGACAGTAGAAAGCTATGTCATTCTTGAGATATATAGTAATAATTTAATGGCAGGCAGGAGTTTATGTGGAAAAATAAACATAATGAAACTGTCTTTCAAAGAAACTTTAATCAAAAAGTAAATGTCTAACAACAACAAACGAAAAAATACATCAAATCATTTATTAATTTTTATTAGAGGGCATTAATTAAAAAACCGTGTTCAATTTAAAATATATATTCTCTCATTTTTTCTCAAAGTCAATCAAATAATGATTATGAAAGTAGAAAACGAAATTGTAAATTACCTTATTATGATTAATTTTACTTATATTGTTAAGAAAATACTTTCATATTAATTGTCGTTTAGCGGATTATGTATTAGTACAACACACTTTAAAGTATGTCTCTAATAATATTCATTTTTAACAAATGTAAACATACAATTATGCATAGATATTAGAAGTTAAAGTTTGCATAACAAAATTAAACGCTATAATCGTTATGATTGTGTGAATATATGTAAACAATATTTATTACGAATACATCACAGCCATTGAATTATATATCATAACAAACTATATTGAGTGGCACATTATAATGAAATACACACAAAATAAATTATACTACCTTAACATTAAAACAGATAATTCTACTCGTAAGTACTATCTAAATAAAATAAAAAAAAAAATTGAAATCCCTACAACACGACCTTTCATTTGATTGGCCACATGATACAATCTAAAAAACCCAAAAGTCACCACTTAGTTCAAACTTCAGTTGTTTACGTTATACCTTTGTCTTTGGGTCACAGAAAAGAAAACGAGTACCCAACTCATATGGCAGAGAAGTTTTAGAGAAAATTGATTGTGACACCGGGATAGACAGACACACGAGTTATCCTATAAGCACAGATAATACACCACTAAATTTTAATTTGTACAAAGATTTTATGGAACGATAGTGTCCATCAATTCGAAAAAATTTTACTATGGGGCCAAACACGGGATTGCGAAATAAAATCAGCTGTTCCATACAAATGTACAACATCGACTCGACTGAAATGCATAGAACAGCTGTTGTTTATGCGATTCCGTGGATGGCTCCATAGTAAAAAATTGTTCGTATTGATGGACACTATCATACTCTAAAATCTTTGAACTAATTTAAATTTAGTGTTAAAACTTGTTCCAGGAAATACGTGTTTTTCAGTAAGCCTTACAAGTCTGTGAATAAAATGTTTGTCATTTAGAATCTCCTTTGCAAGGTCTCCATCAAAATATTTTCTGTACTTATAATATTTATGAGTAATTAGGAACGCCTAAAGTTCAGGTAAGTGCAGAAAAGCAGAATTTTGGAGGCTTATACTGAATTTGTTTCTCCAAATTTTGATTTTTGTTTTGATAGAAGCCTAGAAATACCTAGTATACGAGATACCTATTAGTTCAAAAGTTTCAAAGAAAGATTTGTTACAACGCCATAATCACGTACGAGTGTTTGTATGAAAAGTAAAACGGGTTGTCCGCCCTTAAGAAACAACCATAATGTATTTATTTGGCTGTTAAAAATAATAAATGTCATGCAATAAAAAAAAACAAATAATATACCTACTTACATTTGTCACAAACAATTGAAAAGACTTATTTTATCAGTAAATTTTCTTATCTGCAATAATATAATGAAACTACAAGCTTAATTAATCAGTTTTTACTGAACTGGTATGTACATGTAGGTAGGTATATAGGTAGTTAAATTGATCATTTAGGTTAAAGTCAACAACATCAAAACCCAATCACACTATTTATAGGAAATAATTAATAATTCTATCTGTAATAATGGCAAGAACGTATTTTATACTACTAGGGACATATAACTCAAACTATTAATTAAAAAGTATTCAACGTTTAACATTGAACAAGATCACTTAACACAGTGAGTTAATAATAGTTTACACAATAATTAAACATCAAAAAGCATGTGAAATCCCAAACCATGACCATACCCATACCCTGTGCAGCTGAATTATTAATAAGTATATACTTAATTTCTTTGATGAAAAGCCAAACAGAAGACAGCTGTTGAAAATTTAACAAGTCTCTCAGTTCACAATAAAATAACTATATAAGTATTCCTTCTACCTACTTCCTAGTTAAATAAGTGGAAATTAAACAACTACATCTCAGGGAATAACGAGGAATAGAAAACCTGCCACCACAGAACACGGAAATATTTTTTCTCTTGAATACGAGTCATACTTACATAGAATCAGACTTTTATTTTCAGATAACTAA
The DNA here is from genome assembly GCA_949710035.1 of Crambus lathoniellus. Classification (NCBI taxonomy): domain Eukaryota; kingdom Metazoa; phylum Arthropoda; class Insecta; order Lepidoptera; family Crambidae; genus Crambus; species Crambus lathoniellus. The sequence goes on from OX453306.1 coordinate 21,795,603, forward strand.
TGTTGTTATTTTAAACATCAACCTTAAAATGTGTGGAGTTTTTCTTTTCGGTGTTTACCCCAAACAAAATCATACAAAATAAACTGACCGAAGTAATAAAACAAATGCTCGAACATAACGTAAGTAATTAGAACTGGAACTTTGAATCCGTTTATAAGCTTGAAGACAGGATACAAATATTCTCCTTTCATGTAGCTCTCCAGGCATCTGTGAACAAACAGATAGTCATCAACAGCGGGCATTTTATGTCCCAACTATAGTATACTCGTATGTAGATAGATTAATTATTGGTTTCGGCAATCCGCGAGTTCAACAATTTAAGGAGATTGTCAATACAATTTATGGATTGTTTCACAAAAAAAAAACACAAAATTTAAGGCAGTCGCTTCGCTGCGCTTCGCGATCGCCTTAAATTTCTAACCTATTACGTATTTCAACCTGTCACTGTTCTACAGGACTTCCGAGCCACTCAATCTTCATTTGGCCTAATATTTGAGTGACTCAAGTATTAAAGATTGTATCAAATAAATATTAGGACATACGATTACTATATCAAACAAATTTATATGTACTGTATCTTTATGCTAAACAATATTATGACAATAGATTAGATCAAACGTTGTTATTTCAAACAAGGGAGAACCTATAAAAATGCCGAAAACTGGCAAACTCTTTCCACCCCGACACTAGTCAATAGTAATTATTTTTTATTTGAATTAGCTCTACATACAAAGGATTTTACAAAAAACCCTACCATCCGCTTAAAGCCATATTTTAACTGAACATAAAAACGGGCGCAAAAATAGTTATCAGCTTTAACAGAAGCAACAATAGTTTCAAACATTTATGTCATTTGCTATACACAAAATGGTACTATAATTATAAAACAAAAAAACAAAGGTAAAAAATTACCATGTACCTAATTACATTGAAGGAAAATGGCATGTGTTAAACGTTTCTGAGTTGTATTGTAATAAGAAGTACTGTATCTAAGTAGTCGTTACGAATCATTTATAAGTGGTAGGTTAATAGTTATTAATCTATATATATTAAGGTCCCAACAGCTAAGATGGATAATTTCCTCGTGCATTTAATAGGAGGAACGATTTGAAGGTTAGGCAACAATAAGGATTTGTGTGAATGAATGCAAATGCATCCGGGACAAACGGCTTATTGTTAGATACACTTCAAATCATAAATGAACTCGTGGTAATTATGTCTTGGTCACGCGTTGTCAAAAAAACTAAAATGACGAGTCATAATGATCAGTAACATGTTCAAAAATGAGCAGCTGCAAGTTGCAATTTCAAAATACAGGGAAAATAACCACTTTGTCCACCAAATAAGTGGTTATTTAAAATCCCTTTTTAAGTTGTTTGTAATGCCGTCCACTTTAGTGTTTTGATAAGGTTCAGTACAACTGACCTTAAGTAGCTAATACCAGTATAGTCTTACTAAGCCGGAGTTCACCACACCAACAGTCAGTAGCGTTAGCCATTGGCTAACCGTCGGTAAACCCATACGAACACCAATCACATGCGTTAACCAACCAACAGTTAACATAACCGACTGTTGGTGCCTCGGGCCATAATCAATCACACGTAAAAGATTTGAGCAGATTCGTATATTTTTAAGGGAAATATTGTGATAGTGAAAAACCAGCCCGGAAGTAACTTCACAAATTTTCTTAAAAATATATTTTGTTCTTAATTAAAACGGGAACAACGCGAGAAGAATCGTACAGAAAAAATAGTTATTTTTATGGGGAGCCAGATCAACGATTAGCTATATTCAATTTTTTAGATTACTTGAGAAGATAATACTTAATGCAAATCTTAAACACACACTTAAAAAGGTAAACACGTTGCAAGGATTATTATACAGATGACCTACGAGTATCGGATACGTCATACGTGATTGACATTATTAATAGTCGGTTATCTTATGCGCTAACATAAAATAATAATAATGTTCCAAATCGGCCAATCTTATTTACTACTCGTAATCAATGACATTTTATTATTTGCTTACAAATTTAATTAAGCGCTTTTTGCGCTTGATTAATTTGTTATTGTGATTTTATATGGACAATGCAAATTCTGAGTATAGGAAAAATTGTAATCGACAAAAAACTGTACTTGCTGGGCTGGTGTTATTTTTTCTTTTACAATTTTTACAATATTAATGACTGTTTCTAAAATGGGTTTGGCGCAGCACGTCTGATATCAACTCCTCTTTTGAGGCGTGATGTTATGAAGACTGCCATCAACCCCAGTCCTGGAAGGAAACTCTTTGGTCGTGCCCTCGTACAAGATCCCACATGGCGATGACCAGGTACCTACACCATGGAGCTAGACTAGTTTAGACTACATACTGAGGTAACTGGAGAGTGCAGTACTAACACTTTTTTGTGACCACAAATTACACTGTGGCTATCTTCCGTCTCCACTACACTTTGAAAAAATACGTATGGTCATATGAGACAACTGATAGCCACTACATACTAAATGTCAAAGCTGGGCACACTTTTTTATTCAGGGTGAAAACTCCAGTTACCTCAGTATTAAGTCTAGCTCCATGAGGTTCACGGTCTGCATACAATGCTGCGTCCAGTAGCGCACGGTAACATCGACTGCCTTCGCAGCAGCATATTTCTAATTGGTTTTGGGGCAGCATGTCCGTCATCGTCTCCTCCTTTACTCCCTTCTCATCCATATAGTTTACGTACACAATCCATCCACCCTTTTGTTGGTCTTTAATTTATCAACGTCTACTTACACGAAGCAGTAAGAAACCATGAATAATGCCATCACCCCCAATCCTGGGAGGACACTCTTTGGTCGCGCTCTCGGCACCAGTATGAGATCCAGCATTGCGACGACTAGGGACACGGTGTGCATACAATGCTGAGTCCAGAAGGGAACGATGACGTCGACCGCCTTTGGGGCCAACAACTCTCTGTCTTTCACCCATAGCCGCCAGAAGAGGATGTCGGCGAACTGTGAAAAATAAATACTATGTAAGTAAACCTATGGCTGATACAATAAAAAGTACACTTTAAGTACCTAATTCTGATCATGAACTTAACAGTAATTAAACCGAGCCCTATTTAGAAAATTTATTAATTTAGTTGATTTATTCAATAATATAAGAAAAGTCAACCCTCAATTTGTAAATCATTCTGGCGCAACATGATACCTAAACTGCAGATCAAAACATAAATTATTTAATTAAAAGATAAAAATTATCTAGATAGATAGATAAAAAAGTTATTCGCTACAACACACACACACACACATGGCATAACAACAGAAACCAAAAAAAAAATAAGAAAGAACAGACATACAATTAACTTAAAGCCAAGGAATTTATAAGTTAATAACTTCCTTGCTTAAAGCTATGAGCACATGACACAGAGGAAAAAAAATGAGTACTTATGCATATGTGTGCAGCAGCAAAAAGGGTCAAGGCTCAGTGTGTAAATTTGTCAGTCGACAAAACACCGATTTTCAGCCGTCACCCGTAGGTAAAACGCGGGAAACACAGCGACTGCGCTCTTAGGATGAGAACAAATATGTGCGTGTGTGATGTTTGTGAGTGTTATGTGTATTAGTGGTAATGTTTGCGAGTAATATTGTGATAAAATTGTTGTGTGCATTGTGTGTTTTTAAATAAAATAAAATAAATATAAAATATATACATGTATATACCCTACATTCAATCCATATTAAAATCTATCTAAGTACTATCTACTGTTACTTACTGAATAAAAATGTTTTTAGAGTCGATAAAAACGCGTTAAAACCATTTTACCAAACGGATGTAGGGTAAAGGTAGATATTTTAATGGTATACATAATTTGGTGATATATTTTAAAAAAGTTTGTTTAGGAAGAGGAGGAAAAATTTAGCGGAACGCGCAACAACTCGCTAGCGCTCTACGAGTACCACACTTTTAACACTGGCTCTACCATGCACGTGCTTGCATACATGCTCCGGTGATATTCTGTTTATAAAATATAACCAAATAACGTATGTCACCAAAATACCTTTTCCAATAGATTTATTAATAGATAACAAAAATAAGACCGCTCAAAATGGAAATATTTTAGAGTTTCAACAGATTGTACTCACGGTAGTCGTTGGGAACAGGATACTGGTAAATATGAGAAACCTAAAATTGTTCAACAACTTCACGTGTGATTGTTCCGCTTCGCCGTGCAACTCCTTCATATCACAGTAGATGCATATCGGCAGATACGCCAAAGCCGTTAACTGCAACAATAAAAATCGAAGATAAAAATGCATTCCGTATCTCTTATCAGAAAGAATAATAATAGCATTAGTGTTTAAAAAAAGAGACCTACAATACAACAGGGGGCCAAGCCTGCTAACGTTAAGTCATAATCGTGTCTCAATCGTGTTTCAATTGTAGTGCCTTTTTACACACTAGTTACAAGAATTATGACAATATGATGCGATGTAAATGTAGTGTGTGGTGTGACCATCAGTAGTATGGTGAAAAAAGTACACATTTCTTGTAACTAGTGTGTAAAAAGCACTACCATTGAACTACAAATTGAAACACGGTTGAGACACGATTATGACTTAACGTTAGCAGAATTGGCCCCCTTGATTATTTTTAATTTATTTCATTCACAATGCAAATTGACAAATTTTTGAAAATGAAGTATAAGAAAAATTCGACCCGCCTCACAACTATTTTTGTCTTTTATTTTTTATGATAAATAAGAAATTAGTAAAAAATTGATTTTTATGACAAGCTTTCTTGCTGACTGTACTTTAATGTAGCTTGTAATAGTAGTTTGTTACACAAGGAACGTAAGCGAGCTATTACAGAACAAGATCCAATTTGGCGCCCGTGCGAGCGCAGCTCGCAAAGGGCGCTAAAGGATCGAGTGCACCCGAGATATTTAGACGCCCGAGCGAGCGAAACGAGCGAGGGCGAATATAGTTCGAGGGTGTAATAGCTACTTGCAACCGAGGTAAGCATTCTACTTTACATCATTCATGCGAGGTAAATAAAACATTCAAGTATATTAGTATGACAAAATAATTCTTTTATATGACAGAAAATATTTATTCAAATTTATCTGCAAAAACTTGTAAAAGTACTTATTTTAAATTTTAATACATTCGTCGCAAGTGAACAAACATTTAATTCTATGAAATACCGCCATTTTCATTGTTCTCTACAGTAAATAGTTTTCTTATCATTTTATGAAAAAAATGTTGTTTGACCAAGGAGTTTTGCATAGCTTGAATGGTAAAGTTACTTTACAATTAAAGCATTCACCTGCTTGAATTGCAAAGTAATTTGAAAATGGAACGTTCTATCTAAACAATACACTGTGTTGCACATGCCAACTTACACAGCCTCTTACCATACTAGTAAATCCTAGTTACCGAGCAGTATGATGTAAAATTGCATTACGAATGCAAAAAGTATAAATTATCTGAAAGAGCAAATATTTCATCTTTTGTCAAATAGGTATCTGTAAAGGTGTTTCATTAGTCTCGACTCGAGACTTCGAGACTCTCGAGCGAAGAAATATCTTCACATTGATGAAATGAACGCTGCTGGCTAACAGTGCATAAGAAGTATTGGATAAATTCGACGCGTGTACTAACGACTCTGTAGCTCAGTGGTTATAGCATTCGCCCGGACAGTAAAAGATCGTGGGTTCAGGTCCCATCGGAGCTGAGACGGGTCGATTTTTTTAATACTTCATTTTCAACATTTTCAATAATAAAATATTGCATTATGAATGCAAAAAAGTAAAAATAATTTGAAATAGCAATTACTTCGTGTTTATCGATCGATTGTCAAATATCTGGAAAGATAAGTATTTCATTCGAGTGTCGAGGGTAGAAATATCTTCACATTGATGAAATAAACGCTGGCTAACAGCGCATAAGAAGTATTGGTTAAATTCGAACGATTCCGTAGCTAAGTGGTTATAGAATTCGCCCGGACAGTGAAAGTCGTGGGTTCGGGTCCCATCGGAGTTAGTTGTGAGATGGGTCGATTTTTTCTAGTACTTCATTTTCAATATTTTCTATGATGAAACTTGAACTATTATCATCATCATCAGCCATTATAAGTCCCCACTGCTGCGGCACAGGCCTTCCTTATGGATGGATACATTGGGCCATGACCCACCATGCGGGCCCAATGCGGATTGGTGGGTATTCACGACTGTAAACACAGCTGTGGCCAACGGCTAAACGAAAGCTTTCCGAAACTCGGAGAAGCTGAAGATAAAAAGTTTTTGGTCACCCCCTCCCTGTCCGACCATTGCAAAAGTTGCTTAACTTACCTTACACAGAAAATATATTTCCGTTAAATGAGGAGATAAAAGCTGTAAATTACACTAATTTTGAAGGCCAGTCATGGGCTGGGACAAATTTTTTTATTGGTTAAATTGTTGGAACTTTGTAAGTACCTATCTAACGATAAAAACAGCTCATGGCGAAGAACAATACAAAATTTACCCAAAAATATACATTTTCTTTCAAAAGGTACGGACTTTTCAACTTGCCCTCTTATGGTTTCAAATTGAAATGTCGTGCGTGCTTATTATGAAAACCAATGATAGTTATTTAGTACTTTGACTTGCACATATCTCAATGCATATTTACCACTATTTAATAATAATATATTTATCAGTTATCAAGTTTCCATGACACAGTTTCTTAATGAAATTTACATGCACTTAGAAATTATTAGTAGGATTGTAAGAATTATTATTAATGACATGTTTATTTAGACTATTTAAGTTGAATACAATTTGTTAGCTATTTGACTTTGCACCTATCTCAATGGGAATTTCCAAAAACCCACCCTTAGTGCTCCCCTACACTCCCCAAGGAACATACATGACAAATTTCAGCTTCTTGCGTCCAGTAGTTTCGGCTGTGCGTAGTCTGTCAGTCAGTAACGCAAGAGTTTTAAAAAATTTTTTTTGTTAATCTTTTACGCAAGAGTTTTATGCATATGGATATAAAGGATGTCTCAAAAGTACGCATAGGATTTGAATTTCGCGCTATTTCCGAAATATTCAAGATGGCGGGTTGAAATTTGACATACGTCATCTTGACACATGTCAAATTAATCGTGGAGCGTTTCACAATAAAACAGCGCATAGAAGTTATACAAATATTTAACGAAAATTCACGATCAATTACAAACACTCGTCGAAAGGTCGAAAAATCTCGTAATTTCAAGAAGAGGTGATGTCAAATGGCCACCGAGATCTTGCCATTTGATGCCACTGGATTTCTTTCTTTGGGGCTACGTCAAAGATAAAGTCTACGCCAACGATCTCCCAAACATAGACAATATAGAAAAATATTCGCCGAGTTATTGGTGAAATAAGTAGCGAAATGTGTGAAAGTGTCATGAAAAACTTGCACACAGCAAAAATGCCCGTGGCGGCCATTTAGCAGATATTCTATTCCGACAAAATTGTACAAGTCTCTTCTTTTAAATAAATTAAAACTACGAAGAAATTTCAATCCATTCGCGTTTTATTGAGACAAATCATCCTTTACCTACTTTTGGGACACCCGTTATAAAAGATTAAGAAGTATGTACGTAGAGTGTAATGTCGTGTTTATTTGGACTATTTTAAGTTGAACACCATTGTTAGTTACTTATTTTAATTTTTAGTCTTTATTACTGAAAAATGGAAAATGAAGTATTTAGAGCAGTTTTGGTTAGAGCAGTCGCCCGGAAAGCGAAAGATCGTGGGTTCGAGTCCCATCGGAGCTAGTTGTGAGACGAGTAGATTTTTTCTAAATACTTCATTTTCCATTTTTCACCATTGTTAGTTTTTTGAATTTGCACCTATCTCAGTGCATGTTTAGAATTAAGAAGCATGCGGGCTACATGCTGGCTACATGCCACTAAAATAAAATTGATCTGGGGTGCAATTCTCTAAGGAAATTCCACCCTCACTTCACCTCCACTCCGCATTCAAACACGATCCCTTTTGTCAAATTCGTAACAAACAAGTGAAAATAGTATGAAAAATAATGGGGCTGCGACATTTGCTATGCTCGAGTGAGTGAGACTGCTAATGCCGTCGCCACTATATTGTTACCGCGCGTGAGCGAGAGTGCAGATATTTAGTAAATACTAGCTTTCCGCCCGCGGCTTCGCCCGCGTGGACTTCACGGCGTTATCCCGCGGGAATGTCATATTTTTACGGGATAAAAAGTAGCCTATGTTTGTCTCCAGGCTACCAAGTATCTGTGTCCCAAATTTTAGCTAAATCCGTTCAGCCGTTTTGGCGTGATTGAGTAACAAACATCCAAACATCTAAACTTTCACATTTATAATATTAGTAGGATAGGATTTACGGCAATGCGAACGTGAAGAGTGTAGCCGCGCCATTAGAGAATTTAAAATACCCTTTTTTATGGAATCCTAGCCTTAACAAATAAGTATTACAGTAGTGTGTGTGCACCTAAATAAAATTGATGTGCTGTCAAACATACCTAATACTTATAAAAATATTTCATTTATGTTTTAACATGAACTCGAATAATAATATATGCCCCACCCATGGTATCATTATGAAGAGTTATCAAATTAAGACAATATAATAAAAAAATCTATCAAAAGCAACTAAGTATGGTTCCTCACCACAATAATACATTGTCTTAACATAATGGTACCAAATACGGAAGTTTTGGAAGAGCTCGTTTAACTCAACTTTTTACTGTTTAGCACTAGTGCCTCGCGACAATATTTGAACAATCTTCGTAACGACTTGATAACACTTTAACTATAGTAGTCTATGTACATTTACATATTATTTAGCAAAGTCCTAACACTACAGAATACATAAAAGACGTTTCAGAGACGATTTGAGATTTGAAAATATTTTCACTTTTTGTTTTTTTATTAAATCACTAAAATGCAAATATTTCAAAATCTAAGATAAATATATAAAAAAAAACAAAACGTTTAGCCCTAGTTCTTATGAATTTCAACAACATAGGTACCGAAAATTCATTTATGTATGTATGCAGATATAATATTCGAACTATTGACCCGAAGAAGAAAAAGAAGCTGTATGCTGCGATATTATAAACTGTATGGGTTTAGCGAGGGTGGACAAATTTATCGCCGTTTGTATGGAGACTGTTTGCTATACAATCCTCTTAACGTTCATCCGTTAACGAGGTTCGTTCCTAACGTTCATCCATATATTACGTTAAGTAAAAATAAACGTTATAAGACATGTATTATTATGTCAAATATAGATTATGTCATAAGTATATAATATATTTACAGTTAAGTACTAAGCATTTGTTATTATGGCTCTTCATTTTATGGCATATGGTTATTGCTACTAAATTATATTGATTATCATGGGTTATAAGTTTAGTATAAATAAGAGTAGTGCTAACGAATATTATGACCGAGGATCATTATGGCATATGCGTCATGCTCGTGAACGGGTGCTGCCAGTGGGGTGGGTCTGCTCATGTCTACTTGTGTTAAAGGTGTTCGGGATATGGTTTATAATAGTATTATATAGATTTATGAGCGAGCTGGTGTGTCTCATAGTAATTTTGGTATCAGTGTCTTACAGTAACAGCAATTTTTTCTAATAATAGTTTTACCAAAAAATCCTTTTATTTGTTAATACTTATAAATTTGAATATACAGCGCAGCTTGCAGTTTCCTTTTCATTAATCCTATAATATAATGTGAATAAAATTAAGATTAGTGTGTCCATTAAACTATTTGATTCCTTGTTTAGTTGAAAATTGTTTACTGTTTTAGGTAATAAGCAAAATTTTACTTAATTTAAGCGGTATTCTGTATTGTGATGGAAAGTAACCTCACTATTATGTGAAGGTCATTTTTCAAATTTGACGACTCAGGGAGAAAAAAATAGCCCTTGGCGAGTTTCTTGCCGGTTCTTCTCGCTACAAGGTCTTCTGCCGTAGGATTTGCGAACCGATGGCGTAGCTTCATTGACGTTCATAAGTGTTGTTAAACAAACCTAAATTGAATAAACGATATTGAATTATTTTTTTTTTTAATTTTATAAAATCATTGCAAGGAATAATATGAAAAACAAGACAATACCCGCGGCGGGATGTAATATTATAGTACGAATAATAAAAGCAGACTTTAGATTTATATTGATTGGTTCAATGGCTTATTGGGTTCGATGTCAGAGCAATGTTAAAGTAGGTACCTAGGTATAGATAAAGCACTTACAGACACGATAATATCCTTTGACTCTAAAATAACCTTGTGGACTTCCTAATTATTATGTGAAATCAGAATTTGTCATAGTCTACCTATTTCCGAGTTCACTATCTGTTTAATTTATTTATAATATATTAATGAATGTTTAACTATTTTTTTGTTTATTTTTATCCTACCATTATCATACTATATAATATTATAAATGTGAAAGTTTAGATGTTTGTATGTTTGTTACTCAATCACGCCAATACCGCTGAACGGATTTGGCTGAAATTTGGAACATAGATATTTTGTAGCCTGGAGAGGAACATAGGCTACTTTTCCTCCTGGAAAAATTTCATATTCTCGTGGGATAACGTCGTGTAGACCACGCGGGCGAAGCCGCGGGCGGAAAGCTAGTTTATTTATAAAAATCACATGAAAAGCTGGTGACAAATGTTTATTTGCAATTAAAAGGGATATACATAATATAATCTTTATGCCTATTATTATTTTCTACTATCTTTCCGTTCACAGCTTAGTCCACGTGGGTTAGACGATGTTTCCCGTGGAAATGACATATATTCCCAGGGCAAAAAGTAGCCTGTACCAATTATTCTAGACCATGAATTTGCTGTGAACCGTGGTAGGGCATTTGTGCACTACACTGAATTTTACCGATCCGGAAAAAAAACGGATGCTTGTATTTTAATAAATAAGTTTTTGTAAAAACTTTGTTTATATGACAAGTTTTTTTATTGACTGAACTTTAATATTGTATTGTCATCCAAACCAAACCTGTATGCAAAATTTCAGCTCAATCGAACACTGGCAAGTGGGTAAAATTTAGGTTGCAAGATTTGACCCGAACGGACATACATGCATGCATTCATATTCATAAATATTATAAATGTGAAAGTTTAGATGTTTGGATGTTTGTTACTCAATCACGCCAAAACGGCTGAACGGATTTGGCTGAAATTTGGCACAAGGATACTTTGTAGCCTGGAGAGGAACATAGGCTACTTTTTATCCCGGAAAAGTATCACATTCCCGCGGGATAACGTCGTGTAGTCCACGCGGGCGAAGCCGCGGGCGGACAGCTAGTGCATTCATACATACACTGCAAGTTAAATAAAAGCTTGTAAAATTTCTTTATTTCGTGTAGTTTAGGGTTTGAAACATTGAAACTACACGAGATAAATACATTTTTACTATTATAAATGATTAATTATTAAAATACAAGCATCCGTTTTTTTCCGGATCGGTAAAATTCAGTGTAGTGCACAAACGCCCATAGAGTAACAAACATCCAAAGTTTCGCAGTACCCGTTCCCGTGGGGATATCAGAATAAAATACAGGATAATTTTTTTACCAGTGCACAAATTTTTAGGATCGACTCAGAATCGGTAAGTGAACAACTTTCTCCTAGAAACATAGGTCGAAATATGACAAAAAAAATTAGACCTTTCATACAAATCGGACTGATACCGTGATCAAATTAGTATGGGAAGTCCAAAAATTTTTGTCGTATTTCGACCCATGTTTCTAGGAGAAAGTTGTTCACTTATCGATTCTGAGTCAATCCTAAAAATTTGTGCACTGATAAAGAAATTATCAATCTGGTCCTGTAGTTTTCAGTTTATTCGTTACAAACAAAAATACCTACAAATATTTTTTCTCTGTTGGTACGTACCTATAATATTAGTATTGAAGTAAGATTAAAATATAAACAACTTACATTAAACCAACAAGTAATAAGTTTCCATCGCACCGTATGATACACTCTCACACTGGGATCCTCCTGCTTCGTAAAATCAATCATCAGCAACATACTCGAAACGACAGCTAAATGCACGAAAGCCAACGTATAGATGCACAACCGCACTTTGAGTAAAGTGTCACTTTTTTTCATCACACCACCTAAGAAAATCCTTTCGAGTTTTCCTCTATGCATGAATTTCGTTATATCTTCAACCCGTAGCATTTTGCGTATTGCGTATAGTACCGGCCGGTACGAAGATACAGACCAAATGGCGCGAGCCACGACAAACCATGTGTTTTATTATCGTGATTAGTGAACTACGAATATCTTAGGGGCGACACAACTCAATATCATAATAATGATTATGTCATCACAATGCATCGTATCAAAAAGATCTAAAAATGATAGGACAAGTGCTCTACGGTTACCTAATTTGTTATAGCAATATTTTGTATGTTGATATTAAAATGTTACTGTAATTATATAAGGTTCACTATTCGCATTAAAATTATGTCTTAACTTAGTTTCAAAGATAAGAGTACCTACCTACATAGTCTTGTGAAAGACTAATTTTATGGATGGATTGATTATGATTGTAATTTAGAAATTGTTATGCATTTACTATGCAATTCTGTAGGAATTGAAAAATAATTGTAATAGAAAATAACCACACCAGCCCCAGAGTAGATGTTATCCATGGGAAATACAAAATCTATACCATGCGGTTACACTGATTCATCATCACATGTCAGCAGAACGACGTCCACTGCTGGGCATAGGCCTCCCCCCAAGGATCTCCACAACGATCGGTCCTGCGCTGCCCACATCCAGCTGCTTCCCTCGACCTTTACTAAGTCGTCGGTCCACCTAGTAGAGTGCCCACGAAACGTCGGTCGTCCGGTACGCGGTCGCTGTTCAAGAACCTCTCTGTCCCTAACGGCCATCGGTTCTTCGCGCTATGTGTCCCGCTGCCACTTCAACGATACAATATTTCGAGCGATGTCGGTGGTTTTAGTTCTCCTGCGGATCTCATCATTTCTAATTCCATCAAGCTGGGAAATACCAAGCCAAGCATAGCTCTCTCCATTGCTCGCTGGGTGACTTTAAGCCTTCTTAGAGACCCATAGTAAAAGACTGCGTCTCACTTACACTCATTGATTTAATCTTAATGTCTTTTTAAGAAGAGCCTGTGGCGCAGTGGTCACCGCGCTCGGCTCGCGATCGTTGAAGTTAAGCAACTTTCACAATGGTCGGTCACGGGATGGGTGACTAAAAACTATTCTTCTCGAGCTCCTCCGTGCTTCGGAAGACACGTTAAGCCGTTGGTCCTGGCTGTATTTGCAGTCGTTAATTTAATACTCACCAACGCGCAATAGGCCCGCGTTGTGGATCATGGCACATCCTACTTATCCATCCATAAAGAAGGCCAGTGCCTTAGCAGTGGGTACATTAAATGGCTGCTGATAATTAATGTCTATTAAATACCTATTCTGTATCTTTGACTGTCTCTATATTTACATCTCTCTTTTTTTTTAATTGCACATGTACACTACGAAACTACCAGTGCACAATACCTGCATTTAGCTAGACAGCAATACACCTTGCAGCTTTACCGATTAGACTAACTCTACACGCGTTTCGACCCAACCCGCGTCCTCAGGAGTTAGATCGTGCGAAATCCAGCACCGAATTCAGCCTGATTCAATCAAATAATACTTTCTCCATCTTAAGATTCAATTATAAAATTTTAAACTTAGCACTATTTGTAATATTTACATTTTTTATAGTAATTGTTACTTTTTGATACTTGACAGTCATCCAATAGGTACACAGTGCATTGACCGAGTCCAACATGCCTTTTGGTTGCTTAACATGAAAAATTTGAATTCACTACATTAAAAAAGGTACACAGTAGGTAAATACATAAACACGGCTTGTTAATACTTAACTTAATGATCGTCTGTATCTAATTTTCTGCAATAAATAAAAATAACTAGGTACCTATACACTTTACAGTATTAACACATATTATTATGTTGTAATGCGATATTAAGCCAAAATTGTTTTATTTTTCCAGAAATGCAATGATGAAATTGTTATTTAGTTTTATGTTTCTTGAGTAAAAGATATTCTAAAACAAATTCATTGAATTTTTACATTCCTACTTTGACCTATGCTATGTCACGTGTCGTCGTAACAGAAACACGAGTGATTTGAATGTTTGTTTACAATGATGAAATCATCATAACTGCTAACTGATAAGTACAACCAGGGACAAATTCGGTGAACCACCTCTTACTTCTTTTCGTGTGACTGGTGACTCGCCATTCACTTGCAGACTGTAGTCCATATCCCTTAATTCCTCCAATTGCTTGTGCTATGTACTTAGTTTAATACATTACCAAAATGGTAAAAGGTTCCGCCCGTGAATGGCGAGACACCATGCAGCCACACGAAAAGAAGTAAGAAGTGCTTCACCGAATCTGTCACTGAGTGTACTTACGTTTCATCTTAAAATTAGTGTCTTACGAGAAAAAAGTATGGTGGCCCTAGAATAACATTCAAAAGGAAGAAACATCAAACAGGCACTATTTGTGGGCACACAATAATGTTTTTTTAAAGTTAGTCATATTGTTGAAACTACATCCATGGTCAACGGAAATCAAATATTGATTCTTTATTTCTGGACAAGACTTATAGGAACTGATACAAAGCACTTGAGATAAGACACTTGAATGAATAAATAAGAGCTCTTCTAATGGGGCTAAACCCAGAATCCCAGTAAACGACAACGAATATGGATCAGTCCTCTTCGAGTTCTTTTGCAAACACAACCTTTAAGTTTTATTGTGTGGTGTGATTTTGTGGTGGCAACACTGGCAGCAACATTAGTCAGCTAGCCGTAGTATTTAAATTAAATAATTTTAATATTATTTCATGTTTAATTCCAAGTTATTTAGTGTAATTCGTTAAATTAAGTGTTAATTAATAAGTGAAAGTGATATCAGCAAGTTTCATGTGCTCACTTTTGAATTATCAGCAAGGAAAAATTTACCCAACTGTCAATCCAGAAGAGGACTACAGTTCAAATTGAAAAGATAAAAAATACTGTGGACTGCTACTAATTAAACCTGGGGAGCATATTATCAAAAATGATGACCCGCAAAGCAGTCGCTAACAGCACCGAGTTGAAGTTGAGACAAGCATTGCAAGAACTCAAGGCTTCTAAAGATACTTGCAATCAGCTCTTAAGAGAACGAGAGGATAGTGAAAAAGAAATTAAGAAAATCATCGACAAAAATTCTCAATTGAAGAGCGAGTTGGCCCAACTTCATTCGGAACATGTAGAAGCTTTAGTGCAAAGGGATCAGCTTCGTGATACCCTCCAGGACTATAACCAGCAGCTAAACACATATGAAAGTGCTCTAAGCCGCATCACTGACTTAGAAAAGGAATTAATTGCTGCAAATCAGTGTATTGCAGAACTTGAGGCAACGAGTCAAAGTCAAGAAGAGCAACACACAAAGAACCTTTTTGAGGAACTGATGCTTTCTCCAGGAGTTTGGTGTTGAAGACGCTGCTGTTGAAGCTAAATCACTATGGTGTGAAGAATAATGCTCAAAATTTGTTATTGTCGTATCTCAGTTCCAGGACTCAGGCCGTTGACATTAATGGCGAAAAATCATCCGGCTGTCATGTTAAGATGGGCGTACCTCAAGGTTCAATTTTAGGGCCGTTCCTCTTTTTGGTTTATATAAATTATTTACCGTTCTTTGCAGAAAGATTTTGTGAGATTGTCTTGTTTGCGGATGATACCTCCTTGATTTTTAATATCGACAGGAATAAAACTCAGTTTGACGATGTAAATGTAGCACTCTCACAAATTCTTACTTGGTTTAATGTAAATAATCTAAAGCTTAATGCAAAGAAAACAAAGTGTGTCCAGTTTGCTTTCCCAAATGTACGTGATCAACCTATTAATATTAAAATTAATGATGAAAAATTGGATTTAGTAGATTCAACCGTTTTCTTGGGTGTAACTCTTGACGGGAAACTTCAATGGACCAAACATATCACGACGCTTGCTGGCAAACTTAGTTCAGCTGCATATGCTATTAGGAAAGTGAGACAGTTAACAGATGTCGAAACGGCTAGGATTGTGTATTTCAGTTATTTTCATAGTATCATGTCTTATGGTATTCTGTTATGGTGGACAGCAGCTGATATACAGACTATATTTATTTTACAAAAACGAGCTATAAGGGCGATTTATCAGCTAGGCTCCAGGACATCTCTCAGGGACAAATTCAAAGAGATTGGTATATTAACAGCTGCATCCCAATTTATATTTAATTGCATAGTTTTCGTTCGTTGCAATATAAATGAATATATCAAACATAGTGATTTGCACAACCGAAATACTAGAAATAAAAATAAACTTGTAATGCCTCGGTACAGGCTAGAGAAGGTTCATGGATCTTTCCTGGGTCTTGGGATACGCTTTTACAACAAAATTCCAGACGGTCTATTGGACTTGCCTATTGAAAAGTTTAAGATGCACATAAAAAATGGCCTCGTTAAAAAAGGATATTATACTGTTAACGATTACTTAAAGGACAAAACGGCTTGGTCATAATTTAATTTAATTTTTTTTATTGTATTGTGTTACATTCTAGTATTTCGCATTTGTTTTTTTTTTTAATTCGGCATTTAACACGGGTAGCTTAAGTATGTCATGCTCTCGTTAAACATTCCTGCGGTGGTGTCGTGTGAGTCGGGTCGTTACGTTCCCTAAAATATGGTTGAGCGAAGCGATGGCTGGCTCATGCGTCATGCTCGTGAACGGGTGCTGCCAGTGGGGTGGGTCTGCTCATGTCTACTTGTGTTAAAGGTGTTCGGGATATGGTTAATAATTAGTATTATATTGATTTATGAGCGAGCTGGTGTGTCTCATAGTAATTTTGGTATCCGTGTCTTACAGTAACAGCAATTTTTCTAATAATTGTTTTATTTATTCAAAAATTCCTTTTATTTGTTAATACTTATAAATTTGAATATACAGCGCAGCTTGCAGTTTCCTTTTCATTAATCCTATAATACAATGTGAATAAGATTAAGATTAGTGTGTCCATTAAACTATTTGATTCCTTGTTTAGTTGAAAATTGTTTACTGTTTTAGGTAATAAGCAAAATTGTACTTAATTTAAGCGGCATTCTGTATTGTGATGGAAAGTAACCTTACTATTATGTGAAGGTCACTTTTCAAATTTGACGACTCTGTATAAGTTAAAACAGGGAGAAAAAAATAGCCCTTGGCGAGTTTCTTGCCGGTTCTTCTCGCTACAAGGTCTCCTGCCGTAGGATTTGCGAACCGATGGCGTAGCTTCATTGACGTTCATAAGTGTTGTTAAACAAACCTAAATTGAATAAACGATATTGAATTTTTTTTTTTTAATTTTGAATTGTAAAGCAGAAAATTCGTTATACCAAGAAGCTATAAGTAAGTAAAAATATTATATGGACTGAACTCTGCACGGAATTATGTAATATAGGTAAGTCATCATCAGCCATTTAATGTCCCCATTGCTGTGGCACTGGCCTTCCTTATGGGTGGATAAGGATATATATGGATGTATAAGGAGAAAGGGCTATACCATGTCCCACCTTGCGAGCCCAGTGCGAATTGGTGGGAATTAACGACTGCAAATTTAAATGCAGCCGGGACCAACGGCTTAACGTAACCCTCTAGTCTAGGCGAAGGGATTACTACTAATCAGTAAGTGCGGAAGGCAGCAGCTCAGAACACAGGATAACAATAAAACTGAGTGCGTCTCAACTCAAGTGTAATATACTTACTTACAGTTGCGGAATCAGAATATTTAACAGATAAATTAATAAGCTTCGTAAAGCAGTATTAAAACGTCAACCCCAACCACCGCGGCACAAAGTAACTACGCGGGCGGGCGGTCGCCCTAGCAGAGAGTCCGCTTAGAACAAAGTGCCATTTTCGTCACGCACACATAGACGTCACATATACAGGCAAAATGGGACAGTTTGGGACAGTACTCAGTCGCGAGTATCGCAAAGAGGTCAGTGATCGCAAGTTCCAAAGAGCATTTAATTGATCACTTCACGTCCGCGCCGCTACGTGTCACTGTGACACTTATATACCAATTTTACTATTAATTAACAAAAATTAATAACCAATATTATTACAGTTGCAGTGTATTTGGTTGTCTAAATACGACTAAAAACTGTGCATACACGTTCTTTAAATTTCCAAACGATATTGAAAGGTAAGGTAAGTCAAACTGTTTTCTCTTGTTGGTAGGTGAGTATACCTAGGTACTTTTGGGACTAGCCGCTTTGATAACGACGATGAACCATACACATTCATCTTATAGTTAGCTGGTTGTGGTAAAACGCCAGTAATTGGGTTCTATGGTCCTTATTTAGATGTTATAGTATTCTCAAAACTTCTTGGCGGTTCAGCGAACACAGCCACAAGTCATGTTGACGAATTTTCAAGTAAAAGTTGTCGTTGCATTTTCTTTTATTTTAGCAGTGTTATGAAATCCTACTTACATTTTAGAGACTTCAGTCATTAAACCGCAAATAACAATTTGCTTGCAGTATTTATTTTTTCATCTAAGCGCACGGCAGTGTGCCAGCCAAGTTCAGGAAAGGACGCCAATCAATAAATCCCAAATAACATTTCACTTGCAGTAAAGTTTTCTTTATCTAGGCGCACGGCAGTGTGCTTGCCAAGTTTGGGAGAGAACGCCAGTCATTATACTTACCCCAAATAACATTTTACTTGCAGTAAAGTTTTTTTTGACGCACGGCAGTGTGCCAGCCAAGTTCAGGAGAAAACGAACCACGCACGATTATGCGTATACCTATTTATTTTAACGTCTTAATCGTAGGAGTGCCATAGGCTATTTTCGTTGCAAAACTAACTAGTTCATTTTAAAAATCAAATGATTTTTTTTCAGACGAACCTTATGGATAAGTTTAATTGATCGAGAAGATGTACGCAACAAATGGTCAACATATCTTCGAGTTTGTGAGGCCCATTTCGAAACCAATTCTATAATCAAGACATCGAACCGAACTGTCCTGAAAAAGGCATTAGTGCCTTTTTCAGGACAGTTCGATTCCCAAACTTTTGCTACCTGTCAAAAAAAATTTAAATGAAGAATCGCAAGCAACTGTGGAGACTAATGAATCTTGTACACAATATGAAAAAGTTAAATGTGACTCAAATTCACAAATAGCAACTCACGTTTCTGCAAATTCTCCCAGAAAAAGAAAGCTGAAAAACGACATTCTTGAGTGCAAGAAAAGACTATGAAGAACAGCTGCGCCAGAAACAAATATGAACCTGTTTACATCTCGATAGCGTAGCTTCTATGACGTTCACAACTATTGTAATAAACAAAATTTTTCAAAAAAAATAAAACCGCCTTCAAAACAAAACTGCAAACAAAAACTCATTTCCCAAAAACACGTAAAAGTGAAAAATAAATTGAATCATTCAATTCAAAGTACGAAAGTGCGGGACTTTTTCTAATTAATCTTGAACTTACTGATCTGATTGAAGTCGGTGTCAAGCCAAATAGATATTAATATGTATTTGATAGGTTACAATTTACACCACTCTGCGCGTGAGATATTGTTTATTATTGTTTCACTATTTTGAAATGAAAATGAATTTTGAAATTGAGTTTTAAGTATTCGTTCTTGTTACTTTCGGCTTGACACCGACTTCAATCAGATCAGTAAGTTCAAGATTAATTAGAAAAAGTCCCGCACTTTCGTACTTTGAATTGAATGATTCAATTTATTTTTCACTTTTACGTGTTTTTGGGAAATGAGTTTTTGTTTGCAGTTTTGTTTTGAAGGCGGTTTAATTTTTTTTGAAAAATTTTGTTTATTTTTCCTTTTTTAGTGTAAGAAATCTACTATAAGAAACCGCATAATGAGCAAGGGTAGCTCAATGTGCAACGACTATAGCCCATATCTAAATTAGAACTCAGACAAGCACCACCCTCCAACTCTTAACTGTTATGCAGTTTCCTTCCACCATCAGCTAACCTAAATTACTTGAAAGAATACAACCTAAAGTTCTATTTGCGCTTGTAGTACTTAAAAACATACTTTAACTCCTAAGCGTTAAAGAGTTTTACCTTCCATCATCAGCTTAACTAAATAACCTGAAAGGTAACAACTACAAATATTTACGTATCAACGATATTTAAAGAATTATCCTCCAACTCCTAACTATTGAGGAGTTGTACCTTCCATCACCAGCTCATCATCGTGAGATGATGACTACCAGTCGCAAATACTTGAAAATTACGCGCCCGTAACATATTTAGTATTTAATTAATGTTTTCGATGGCCATATGTGGTCTTCATCATCAGTTACTCTTCACCAAATGGTGCTTACCGAAAGCAAATGCACGAGTTACTTAAGAAAATACCAAAATCGCTATAGGTGTGCCTATAATATTTGAAGAGTTCCCTTGATTTCTCCAGGATGCCATCATCAGATCCTGACCGTATAACAATGGGACCAATTTGTAACTATATGCTTTCAAACCAAAAAAGAATTTCTAAAATCGGTTTATAATTGACAAAGTTATGAGGTAACAAACATTAAAAAAAAAAAAAAAAAAAAAAAAAATCAACCGAACTGAGAACCTCCGCCTTTTTTTGAAGTCGGTTAAAAACCAATCTAAATTGAATAAACAAATTTGACTTTGACTATTAAACTACTTATATTTTTTTATTTACCTATATACGATAAAAACACAACATAGGTATTTAAATACACTTTCTTGTTTTCAAAATAGTTACCACTATTGCTTGATACAGTTCTTGCGTTATAAAGGTTTTTAAATTTTTGTAGATGACAAGTTAGAAATTCAACATTTAAGAAAATATTAATTATTTGAAGTTCTTGAACGAAAAAATTTATGGAACTTGTAACCCATTTAGATTTCAACTATTTTTCGCTGAACTTGGCACCTTTTTTACCTTTATGTTTTCATCGAACTTACTTAGTGCCTTTTTCACGTTTATGTTTTTAGTGGGATAACTATCACACCATATTTATATCTTGTACATAGAGTACATTATAACATATAGGAATGGAATACATTACAACATAATAGGTACGGTATAGGTACAATAGGATCTTGTCTTCGTCGTGTGTGGCGTCGGGACTTTAAATGGATATTAGATGCTCTGTTTACCATCTAAGCAGCATCTAAGGCATGTAAACTTGTTACGATGTATGTATAAACGAATTTATTTATGTATGATTGTTAACTTTTACTACTTACTCCTTTTTAAATTCAGAATCAATACAGAAGCAACCCTAGTGAGTCAGACAAGGATAGGTATAGATTTTCAAAAATGGTGGGAGCGGTCCTTCTGTAAACTCTTTATTTTGTGACCGCGGCCTACTTACTTTCGTAAATAGTGAAAACTGAACGTGTTACTATGAAAAACTGACAGTTTTCATGGTACACACGTTCAGTTTTCACTGATTGTGTGTGGTGCCTGTAACTCAAAATTGAATGTTCGATTTTCAAAAATATTTTAATAACCTCCCCTCATATTGCTCAAAGAGGCAATTTAATAAAGTTTGTCATCATTTATGAAAAACATATCATTTTAAATTAATGTCGATGTGACAATTGCCTGATTGGAATATTGCATAAAAAAAATGTGGCTAGGGTAACGAGACCTTCGACACCTTCGATCAACAATAACACAAGTACGAAACTGATACGAGACATCATAAATCGTTCTTCACGTCACGCGAAATACTGCCTATTATTGTCTCTACATGTAAAATATTCAAATTCCGCGACTGTTCAAGTACACAGTACTTACATATTTTTTTTATATAGTAATGGGCTTCCTCTTGGCTTCATACTGAACCTTAGGGTTGAGAAGAAGCCTAAGATGGGGCGAGCTTACCCAGAAGCAGCCTATTTACTCTAGCTTTAAAAATAACAGGGTTGTATTCATTCGGGAAAACAGACGCAGGCAGGGTATTCCATTCTTTGGCGGTGCGCATCACAAAGAAAGAAGAAAAGCGCTTGGTACGCATCCGCGGGATGTTAACCAAGTAAGGATGATAGCCTGCTGTGCGCCTAGATTCTCGGTGGTAGAACGGGGATGGTGGAATGAGCTCATGCAGCTCAGAAGCGCACTCTCCGAAGTACAGCCTGTAAAATACCAACAAGCAAGCCACTTTACGTCGATGGGTAAGACTATGGAGCTTGGTTTTTACCAGCTCATCGTCTCCAATTAGTTTTCTGGCCCTGCGTTCCACTGAGTCGAGTTCAGCTAACTAGTACATAGCCGAACCATCCCAGAAGTGAGAGCAATACTTCATGCATGACCGGACTTGCGCTTTGTAAAGAGTCAAAAGCTGTTCTGGCGTGAAGTATCGCTTAACCTTATTCAGGATTCCCAGTTTTTTGGCCGCAGTTTGAGCTTTGCACTCAATGCTTTTAATAACAACGGGTAATACAATACAATACAAGACTGGTAAAGAATGCCTAAGGAATTAAATCCGCCTATGTACATTTAGTGCATTCAGTATCAAATAAATAGGAGGCTAACCTAAGATACGAATAGGGTTTTTCTTGACCACCAGTTTAGTTTGTAGCACTCAACTCTACGGTCCTACTCTGCTGTATGTTATTGAATCGTATGAATGAGGTAATTTGCATTGTAGTGATGCTAATATTTCACGGTTCAACCAAATTGAATCACTTTGGTTGAAAGACGCATAAATACAGCCGCACATTGACATTGAATGATTCACTTTTACGTTTACATTGTTGAATTTAGTTGCTTCATCCAAATTATCATTGAAAGGCAAAAGTGAACCGTGAATTTCCGCTATAACGGAACTTTTTTAAATAGATACACTGCATAATATCTATTCAATGTTTTGCATTCACACAATAGAAAATTCAACTAATATTTTTCAAATCTGGAAACTAGGTTGTTTATTCTTTTATATAGCTAACATAAAATAATATTCTTTTTATCTTGATTTCTGACACCAAACTCTCAATAAGTGGCAGCAAAAGCTACTGTAGTGAGTATTTTAGTACCTACCTACAAAAGCCTTTTGTATTCAGAAACTCAGAGAGGCTCTACTGAAAAGAAAGTTATCCCTATACCAAACTTTACACCATTCTATGAAACACGACACAAAAACTTTAGGAAGCAAAATAATGCAAAACAAAAACGTAAGTAGGGCAGAGGTACCCTTTGTCGCCACTTTAAGGATTTTTTGACTTTTAAGCACTAAGTACTAAATGGTCTTAGGTATTTAAGACACAAATTATATCTTAAATTATAGATAATTTATCTGCCTTTAAAGGTACATTTTTCAAATTTATAAAAATAAAATAGTTTTTTTATATTACACACAATGTGTGAGAGGTGCCAAATGTACCGGTTTTGGCCACTTACTGATAGTTAAACTTTTGTAAGTATTGCGAAAAATCAAAACCAAATCCAGGTTAAATCAATATATTCTAATACGCTAGAAACCAGTCGATTGCAAAACAACAATTTAATTGTAAAAAACAAAGTTTTATAAAGTATTTCATCCAAAACAAATTTCTTAAAATTTTCATACAAAACATTTTTCTGTTTCATTTTTTATTTTCTGTTTGAAAACAGGGTGGAAATAGTTTGTAATCTAAAGTTTAAGCATAACGATTGCACTATGAAAATCGTTGACTCTTATTGTGTACCTACCTACGCATTAAGTCAAAGACAAACTAAAAGCACAAAAGTCAAATAAAGGAGATCAGTCACGCTTCATATAATACATATTTGGACCAAATAAGTAAAAGTATCGGCCAACAAATTATTGTATTGACTGATCTCCTTTTATTCAAATAGATTTACAAAATAAAATACTTACTTATGAATCGTCCATCATTTTTTCCTACCACCCGTTAAGGACATGTTATAAATGACAAGCAAAACGGGCGAAAAAACTCATCAGCTACAACAAAAGCAACGTCATTTACAACGTCATGTACAATAAACAAGTTGTTGCTAAACGCTTATTGTACATTACAAAGGAATATAAAAAGAAATACAAATATTGAAGAAAAATCTTCCAATACTCAAGTAGTTATTAAAATATGTTTACCAGATGTTGCATTATCATATCCATGCATTGCGGGCTAGGTCTAGTCTGTGTAGGATTCGCTCACTCACTATCAGCGTATTTCATATAGTCGCTGTTTCTTACTTCCTATTAAGGCGCTACTCGGAAAAAGTATGGACTTTTTGATTTAAAACTATAGGACGGTTACAGTTGTTACAAATCTGGTATTAAGATATATATTTCTTCATACCTTTATCTAGAATCGTATAGTTTCAAAAACACGATTTTATGATTTTGCCTCGACACTTTTTCTTCTCGAAAAGACCTCTAAAAAAATACGAAACTTTAAGATTATTCGTAAATGGAGTTACCTACACTATTGAAAATTGGTTTAATTAGTGGACACTTATAATATTTAGGATCGTATAGAAGCTTTTTTTTAAAAAATCGCTGTAGTTTTTTAATACGCAGTGATTTTGTGTTTTTTTAGCCGAATCTGCAAGATCGGTCTCGCTCCCGTGCGCATCGTTTTCTCATTGCTATCTCGCTTTAGCATAATTTTTCCGAGTATTGCCTTAAATAAACTAGGTAGTCTCCAAATTCCTGTCCCAAAACAGTCCCGTAAGAGCAAGTTGGAGTTTATTGCATTTCATAGCAATTTTAATTAGGAATTAAATAAGATATACAGATAACTTTATACATATACATATACTGGTGTACTAACCGTTAATTGTAACTCTTGAATTTAATCACAATATTCGAAGTAGCTATCGCCAAATATTGAACTTATGACATTGTTGGTAAAGTTTGATTCTATCTTAAATGGGCAAAGCTTTCATTTAGACTACTTAGGTGCTTTTGGAAGAAACTTTGAAGAAATTTTGATTAACTTGGAATTTTGGAAAAGACGCCTCCTAAAATTTATGATTGGCTTGAAATATGATTCCAATACATGAAACATTTTATACTGTAGGTATAAAATGTTTCATGTATTGGATACCTATATTTTATGTAATACCTATATACCTATATGTATATATTATGTAATAAAATAGCTACTTACCAAAAGAAGATCAAGTCAAGCTTTATACATGTTTGGACCAAAAAGTAAAAGTGTCGGACAACGGAAATAAATTGCACATTATTATTGTAAATACGATATTTTTGTTATGACGTCAACAGTGTACGATTAGTGGCCAAGCAGTTATTCAAGTTTCAAAATGTATTTCTTTTTTCATTTTCAAACTTGACTAACTGCTTGGCCAAAGTGTCGGCCAAAGCAAATAATTGTAGGGAAAGTCACGGATAGACGCCGCAGTGGGATTCATGCCACGATTTTAAAAACTCCTATGAGGTTAATGACCTCAAGCTCGAATTTCCGTATACTAGATAGCTCACCCCGTGTACTTCGCCAGTCGGCCGTGAGAGGCGCTGTAAAGCAAGTGTGTGCGTCACAGTCGGCAATCAAAAAAACTTTTGACGATGGAAAAAAAGGATCAAAATTATTTTATTGTCCTTTTTTTTATGCAGACTGGATTGTCTTTGTGACGTATTGTTCGTAATGTTAGGTATTTGATTATATACTCAAACATGTTTTTATTTGTTTATTTCATTATGTTTCATATTTATATAAGAAGGCATCTATCCTCTACGAAACGGATACTTGCCTCGTTTTTAAAGGCGTCTATCCCTAAACCAAGACACTTATTCCTTACTAACGCATACTTTTAATATGATTATTTTCCTTACGTTTCAGTAGCAAAATGCTCCAAAAATATAAAAGATAGTCCGGGTCCAACCACGTAATATTAATTATTCGAAAAATGACTTGGATGCGGCGTTAGTAGATTTGGAACAAAATGTGATAAGGATAAATTCCAAATGGCATCAATCCTAAAGATATTCTTTTATTTTGTTTATACAACAAAATTCGGGAGGATAGGCGCCTTTGGAGGAGTTCTTTGATAATGGAGTGTTTTGATTATCGTTACGATTTCTTTGGCACAGCATACCATAAAGTTCAAGCAAGTTTAAAAACGATAAATTTTGTTATAAAATGACACAAATAACAGTAAATACGTAGCTTTTTGTACCATTGCGTCTATCCTGTAACGCAGAATGTGGGTCAATGACTTATTTCGAATGAAAGAATGTTTATCAATATATTTTATTTTCTTTCTAAATTATGTTTTTGAATTGATATTCTCAAATTCAAATATATTTCGCACAGGGGCAACTATCCGTCTACCCTATTTGACTGGTGAGGCGACAATCCGTAGTGCGGCAAGAATCCTCCAAAAATTAGAGGTCTGCAAAAATCAGTGTAGCTCATACTCTAACAACAATAATCCAATATAATATCTGTTAAATTATTTTATAGATGACAGATTGTACTTTCATCATCATCAGCCATTTAATGTCCCCACTGCTGGGGCACTGGCCTTCCTTATGGATGGATAAGGAGAATGAGCTATGACCCACCACGCGGGCTCAGTGCGGATTGGTGGGTATTAACGACTGCAAGTGCAGCCGGGACCAACGGCTTAACGTGCCTTCCGAAGCACGGAGGAGCTTGAGATGAAA
Organism: Crambus lathoniellus; assembly: GCA_949710035.1. Classification (NCBI taxonomy): domain Eukaryota; kingdom Metazoa; phylum Arthropoda; class Insecta; order Lepidoptera; family Crambidae; genus Crambus; species Crambus lathoniellus. The sequence continues at coordinate 21,822,345 of OX453306.1, forward strand.
AGTTTTTGGTCACCCATCCCGTGACCGACCATTGCGAACGTTGTTTAACCTCAACGATCGCAGGCCGAGCGCGCTATCCACTGCGCCACGGGCTCCTCGAATTGTACTTTATGCATTCATAAATAGTTTGTTGATTTAGCACATGTTAAGTAAGTAGTGCGGCAATTTCAAAAAGTGCGGCATCATTCCGTGACTTACCCAACATTATTATTATAAGCAGTATTTCGATTATTTTTTATCGTGACGTCAACAGTGTACGATTGGTGGCCAAGCAGTCATTCAAGTTTGAAAATGTAATTTTATTCATTTCCAATCTTGAATAAATGTATTTTTTTTCATTTTCAAAGTTGAATAGGTAACTGCTTGGCCACTATTTCGTATTGGTGAGGTGTTATGCCTTCTTTATTTAAATTAAGTTTTACGCCAAAAGGCGAGTAAATAAGCGAAAAAAAAGATAAAGGAATCTTTGCATAAATTGGCATACTTATTTAAACCTTTTGATTATTCAGTCCTACGCAATTTCATAAATGAGCATTAAATTCAATCCTCTGAAAATCCTTCAAACTTATTCCTCAGCCTTAAATATTTATTTTCGCTTTTATAATAGGTCTTTACCTATGAAATTGCCGTTTTCTATGGGGAAATTGTAGGAAGTTGGAATCGGCATACAAAGATATTTGGGGGTTTCTTGGACATGTGAACTCCGAATTCAACGAAACTATCGAGATATGATCAGACAAAATTATTCTAACTAGTTATTGCCTATAATCACTTTGGACTGCCTTAGAATAAAAAAAAACTGTTCAAAGCTGTCAAATTGACGACAACCAAAGAGCGATACTTTGAAGCAGTTATAAAAAATTTGGACGCGTGTTTAATTATTCTTTTCTTAGATGTTTAACATGACGACATACTCTATTTTCGAAACTGACTATTAATTTTGATATATTGATATTAATTAAAAAATTAGAGACCAATAAACATGTGAGAAAAAGACGGCAATTTCATATGTAAAGACCTATTATAATATTTTCTCCCTAAATCTAGGGTCAGTCAACACTGCGTACCTACCTAGTTGTTCCGGTCGGGAGCCTACACACTTCCGATTTGGTTCGAAGTCATGTTCGTGCGAACCAAATCCGGCCAGACCACCTCGCGTAAAACACGAATAATAATAATTATGGTCGGACGACTACGCTACACACGTCCGATTTGGTTCGGAGCAGACCAAATCGGTGGTCGGATCGGAACGTGAGTAGAGCCTATTATTAAACAAAGATTTTCGCAAAAAAATGTGCTGGCTTATAGCCGCTACACACGCTCCTATCCGACCACCGATTTGGTGCGGGCGAACTTCACTGCAGATCTGATCCGCGCCTACACACGTTCAAACCAAATCTGCCAGACCAAATCGGTCGGCGCTACACACGTTCCGATTTGGTCTGGCCGACCTCTAGCCGTTGTTGCAGTGTTGCCAGCCACTGCTAATCTCCCAATATTATTATTATTTATAAATACTGAAAACATCAATTTGCTTGCAATAAATAAATTAAAAAGAAAAATATTATCGGTTTTTAATGTTTTATTACTACAAAAAAAACTATTTCATTATTTTTTAATTTTCTGTTATTTTCATTAAAATACTAAACATCCTAAATATTTACTAAAAGCAGCACTTATTGATGAGGTGTTATGCCCTTTTTATATATATTTAGTTTTACGACAAATTGCTAGTTTTTAAACAAAATATTCTAAAAAACAATTAGATAAATAGAATCTTTTCATAAATGGCCATATTTAAACCTTTCGTTCGTTCAGTCCTACGTATAACTCATGAACGAGCATTAAATTGAATCCTCTGAAAATCCCTTAAACGTAATTTACCTGCTTTAAATATTTCCGCTTTTACATATTTTCTCCCTAAAGCTAGGGGAAAACCTCCAAAATTGTCAACACTGCCAAGTTGGTCCGGTCGGAAGCCTACACACGTTCCGATTTGGTAGGAAGTGAAGTTCGTGCGAACCAAATCCGGCCGACCGCGTCAAACACGAATATGGTCGGACGACTACGCTACACACGTCCAGATTTGGTCTGGAGCAGACCAAATCGGCGGTCGAATCGGAACGTGTGTAGTGGCTATCAAATAAATAGCCAAGCCATCTGTTCATTAATGCAAACATCACATACACACACACTCAACTCTCACATGCTTTATAGGCTCTACAACTCTACATACGTTCCGATCCGACTGCCAATTTGGTTTACTCCAAACCAAATCGGAACGTGAGTAGGCGCCAACAGGGTAGTGTTGACAATTTTGGATATTTAGGGAGAAAATATGTACCTAAAAGCGGAAATCTTTAAGGCAGACAGAAGACGTTTGAGGGGTTTTCAGAGGATTTAATTTAATGCTCGTTCATGACTTTTGTGTAGGATTGATGAACGAAAGGTTTAAATAAAGCCATTTATGCAAAGATTCATTTATCTGTTCGTTTTTTTTGTTAATTTTATTTAATAAGTTGCATTTAGTCATAAAATTAAATTTATGTAAAGAAGGCATAATATCTCATCAATAAGTGCTGCTACAAGTAAATATTTAGTAAGCACTTAAATGAAAATAACAGAAAATTCAAAAATTATGTAAACGAATTCTTTTATAACAATAAGATAACGAAAATAGTTTTCTTTTTCATCTATCTATTGCAGGCAAATCGATGTTTATGTTATTATAAATAATATTAATATTGGGCGATTAGCAGAGGCTGGAAACACTGCAACTACAGCTCGGTGCGGCCAGAACAAATCAGAACGTGTGTAGCGCCGACCAGATTTGGTGCCGCAGTCATGGTTTGAACGTGTGGTAGGCGTGGATCAGATTTGCAGAGAAGTTCGTCTGCACCAAATCGACGGTCGGATCGGAACGTATATAGCGGCTATTACGTTAGCTCTACCTTGTAAAACAACTTACAAGCGGTTATTTGCTTTTGCGCTAGATGGCGCTAAAAATAAATAAATATTTTTTTTACTGCTTCCACCAGCTTGATCTTATTAGTCATATGTATGTATTAACCGTGGCCCCACCGTTTTGCCCCACTGGTGGGTCTACAGTTAATTTCTTTTCCCCGTAGACCCACTGCAATAGAGTTTTAAATTATGCTTTTCAATGTGTCAGTTTCCGTGGGACCACGGGTAATCGCCTCATGTAATTTATTTCCCCGTAGACCCACTGCACTAGGCATATGCCAAATATGCATATAATATGCTTATTTTTTTTTACTGTAGTCCCACCGCAACGCTCCACTTGACTTAAAATTAAAAAAATTAAAAATAAAAATTTACTTTATTAAATAAAATATAGGTTCTCTTGACCCCGAAGAAAAAATAAAAAATATTGTAATTATAAATACTTAATAGAAAGTTATGACGTCAAAGGTGAGTCAGAAAAAAACTTCAATTTCATTGGTAAAGACATATTACAAATTAAAATAAATATAAAAATAATTATTATTATTCATACTTTTCCAAACATAAAAGCACTTCGACTGAACAGTGGGACCACGGTTAAAGTCAGTTTTGTTTCAATTCCCCGTAGTCCCACTATGGGTCTACGGGGAATAAAAATTTCCTATGAACCCACCAGTGGTCACAGCGGTGGGGCCACGGGTAATATTCGATTTCTTTTTATAAAATTTGAAGGCCGGAAAAATGTGCAAAGATTTTTTTTTATGGAAATAAGTATAATATTTTACATACTTACTTACAAGTATCCAATTCTATAGTTACGAAAAATGTGATATACGTATATAAGTGTTTTCATAACTTAAAATTGAAGAAATAATTATGTAGCTAACGCCCGAATTCTCGTAGGTACGCAAATCATCTTTGGGAGCGTCTCAAACATCATGGCATCTCTTTCATACTTTTGACATTTAAAGTGACAGGGCGATGTGTGAGACGCTAAAAGATAAGTAGCGTACGAGTATACGGGCATAAAAGCGTTATAATAATCCTACTATATATAATATTATAAATGTGACAGTTTAGATGTTTGGATGTTTGTTACTCAATCACGCCAAAACGGCTTTTGGCTGCTTTGTAGCCTGGAGAGAAACATAGGCTACTTTTTATCCCGGAATAATATCACATTCCCGCGGGATAACGTCGCGTCGTGAAGTCCACGCGGGCGAAGCCGCGGGCGGATAGCTAGTTATTTAATAAGCCGTAGTATAAGGCTTTTCTGTTGTTTTCAAATTTTCATAGTTTTTTGCGCCACTAAAAAGATAGGTGCAAGTGCTCTACCTTTCCAAAGTTATTATTTTTAGTTTTGCTTTACTCAATCTGAGACTCTGAGTTATTGTACTTACCTATAACAGTTAGCAAAGTTATGTTAACGAACAGACAGTCTTTAATACATTTTTTATATAGTATGATAGATTAAGCCGTAATATGTATAGTTATATCCCTAGGGATATAAATTATATAAGTACCGTAACAAAGTTATACGAAAGCGAGTCATTACAATCTTACTAGGACTATAATGTTAAAACGGTTAAAGTTTAGTGATATAATTATATTACTAGACTTAAGTTTAGTGAAATAATTGTAGGAGTGTAAAGCGAAATAAAAATCATAAAAATGGAACTTGAAAGGTGGGTTACCCAGAAGTGAAATTATTTTTTCCTACTTAATTAGTACTTACCTAAGTCTAAGACCTATCTTTGTCTGAAATTTAATCCAGATCTGTTCAGTCGTTTCGCCGTGGTAGGCCACAAAACTTGAAACATTCGCCTTTAAAACATTAAACTATTATTTTTATAACCTTTGGTAGCATACAAAATGGTAGCTACATATTTTATATTTAACTTTTTAACTAAGTAGGTAGATTAGTCAGATAATACTAGATTGCGACCGTAAGATTTCAATAAATTGCTAGCGCATATCTATGTTACGGTATATAATTAATTATATCCTATAGGGATATACTTAACTATATTACGGCTTATCTATCGTACTGAGCGAGATATAGGCACATAACACGGAGCTATTTCAATAGGTAATAAGCATTGATATATACGGTAATAAGCCAACAGTTACGGACGCATTAGTCTACCGCTAGCTCATCAACATAATTAATTCCATACTCTAATTAATTAATGAAATCCAACTGTTTTGAGTCAGAAATATTCCACAGGTATCGAGTAGAATACTATACCTATAAAGGAAAATACAATGCTAAACAATTATTTCATTTTTCATTACTGAAATAACTAGGAGGTAGGTACGTTACCTTTGAGCCGACCGTGAAAATATTCAAAAATTAAAAGATTAGGTAATATTTTGAATATTTCATCTGTGATTTCATCTGTTTTGAGTCAGAAATATTCCACAGGTATCAGGTAGAATACTTTACCTATATAGGAAAATATAATGCTTAACAATTCTTTCATTCCTTGGTACTGAAATAACTAGGTACGTTACCTTTGAGCCTACCGTAAAAATATTCAAAAATTAAATGATTAGGTAATATTTTGAATATTTCATCAAAACATAGAAACTGAAAATTATATTTTTGACTAGCTAGCTGAGTAGCTGCTTTTTTCAGTTTTACCTCCGTAGTATCTATCCCTCAGGAACATCGGAATATAATATAGCGTCATTCAGAAATAATTCAGCTTTCTCCAGGGGAACGAGTTTACTAAATTGATTCAGTAGTTTTAGAAATTACCTCAAACATCCAAACAAACTTTGATTCTTTATGATATTACTGTAGATAAGTCATACGTGACTATTTATCTATCTTTAAGTACCTACTAATATTATGAATGGGAAAGATTGGAGTTTTTTTTGTTTGTAATGGATAAAGTCAAAAACTACCGAAACTATTTTAATAATTCTTTCACCAGTAGAAAACTTAAATATTCGTGAGTACCTAAGTAATTAACATGGGATATATAATTATCCCGATATTCCCAGGGGAGCGGGTACCACGGGGGTGAAACCGCGGGAGTCACTAGTCTAAATATAAGAATAAAATTAGTAAATTGTTTGTTACAATCTTGAAGTCGATTTTACAAAATCTAAGTAGGTAAATCAGTCAGAACCACGACTAATCCATTAGTTTTATGAAAACAAACTCAACACTAATGTCGTGACGTGAGATGTAGAGCTTCTATCTTTCGTTTCATTTGTTTCCAACATTCACAAAGGTCTACAACATTAAAGCCCCAGCCGGTAACGTACACAAGAGTTACATCATAGTTACATCTAATTTTACACCATGGTGGCTTTGACACATCTGACCTGAATTTTCATTGTCAGTTTTGTTCTAATGACACCTATCACGCTGTCAGATTTCCATTTACTTTAGCGACGACCCACGATGTCAAATCTGCCTCTACTCTACATTAAGAGCACTCTCATAACTAATTAGAGATTAATTGAGTCAGGGGTGTGACGAGAAGCCCTTTGTCAGTTACTACATAAAAGACCCCTCTAAGTGGGACCCAAAAATTAGTAGTTGGCATGAAACAAAAGAGATTTGTTTTTCTGTTTCATACGAGTTCGAATTTTGAATTCCAATCTGAAATGTTTTGGTAGGTGAGCATGGTTGGAATGGAAGAGAGGTGATAGTCCTCAGTTTGCCGCCACGCGCTGCCGGCTTTGCACGTACGGCCCGCAGCCGCTATGTTCCGCGCAGTGTCTGAGGGCTGGAAGCGGTACTGGTGGGGAACAGGTACGGAACAACCAATCACAACTTCCTCAATAAACTACCAAATTGTTTATAGCAATGTGAGAAACTCCAGTAGTGCGCGGCTCCGTACTCCGTACCCTAGATTGCGGAATGCTCGAGTTTTTTAACGTAACGCGTGACTATGTCACAACCCTCCTGTGTTTTATATAAAAGGTAACGCGCCTTTTCTTTATTTTTCTACTAACAACGTATTTCCAGCCTACTAACTCTTGCGTCTCTGTTAAGTTTAAGGTTAACCAACTCGTTTCTTAAGTTGCGAGAGGGAGAGATCTTGGCATTCGTTGCAAGAGAGCGGTCTGAAGTACGGTCTGAATGAAAAGTTTGAAACTATTTACGTACGTACTGTCTGCCGAGCGATGTGTGTAACTGGTTGTGATTGTGATACATTTCAACGGCGAATTAATTATAATACATTTGGTTATTGTAATTTTTAACTCGCTGTTTTCTTATGAAATACAATAACAATATAAATTTACGTCTTAATTAATGATTTCTATAGATTTACTTAGGTTTACAAATATTTTTGTTTATTTTTTTATAAATGGTAATGGTGCATCTTGTCGCTTAGGTAGTTCTTAATTAGATAAACACAAAAATTAAGTAAATCTATCGAATTTACGCTCTACATTATTGAAAGTCCAATGTACTGTTGTAAAGTTTAAAAACCTTAGGTATATTAATATCGTATATTCAAAATGAATTGCATGTATTTCCACACGTCTGTATTCATCTTTAAATCACGGTTATACTATTTTTGTTGCAGAAATATATTTCTTTTTCAATCAAATAACGCTTTGTTGTGCGAAAGTAACAATTACGAACTACATTTCATACAGAAAACTACATAAAATGCCTTGCATTCATTCGCCTAGAAATGTTTTTTGCCAGAAGGCCTTTTAATATTTTTTTTTGTATTTTAAGTAGGTAGGTACTAACTTTTATTAATTTTGTAAGTTAAATAATACCTATTAATTAACTTCATAATACTTAAATAAAAAGCAAGAAACAACTGAAAAGAACAGAACAGTTAAAAGTAAATCAAGTAAAATATGTATAGATATGTTTCGAAATATAAAAAAATACTTAGATACAATTTTGTTTGTTGTTGCTACTACGAGCTACCTCATGAACCAAGTGAATGTACTTTCACGAAACTGTAACTGTAACGCCCGAATTCTCGAACGCAAATCATCTTTGGGAGCGTCTCAAACATCATGGCATCTCTTTCATACGTTTGACATTTAAAGTGACAGGGCGAAGTTTGAGACGCTCCCAAAGATAAGTAGCGTACGAGTATTCGGGCATAAGTGAGGTTTTTTACAAAACCAAACAAATCCATCAAGAACCATAATTATGTAAAACCTCCTTTTTGTTTAGCTTCATTCTTTCTGAGTGACATAGACTGTATTTATTTATTTAATTTTTTTTTGGGAATAGCAGCACAACACACGTATTTATTTTCAAATATTTTACATACTTTCAGATATATAGAGGATCAAACTTTCTCATTAGACAAGGCCAGCGCTACCAACTTGTGACGTCACAATGTAGGTAGCGCGATACTCCCGTTATATAAAATTTCGTTTTAGAAGTCTGACGCCATAACAACGATGTTTTCAGCATTGTTGTGTTCCGGCAGTAAGAGATAAGATAGCCCGTTCCTCAGTGACTGAGGATTCCGGGAGTAGTGCACTTCCACCTTTAGCCTTATTATCACTTAACATCAGGTGTGATGAAGGCTAAGTGCTACCCGGTTGTGGATAAAGAAAACTAACCAAAACGGTCAACGTAGACGACTGTTCAGTGTTGCCAGGTTTAGAGGATGTCCCTAAATTCTAGGGGGTTTTGCAGGTAGTTAAAGTTTTTTGGAGGTTTCGAGGATACTAAATCTGTCTAGAGGATTTTTAAAAGTTATTTGTAATTCTTCTCACACAAAAAACTCCATAAAATTCACCAGATTAATGATTTTATAAGGGATAATTATTCCAATTGTAATAATTTGTTCGTTCTTTTGCTTTCTGAATATGTCTTTTCTGAATAAAATCAAACAGTATACCTACACAGAAATATAAAATATCTTGGGAGCTAGATGATTTGTGTTCAAAACCATGCATGCTTGACAAAATGCGTAGGAGATGACGCTAGTGCGTTACAAAGTTTGCAAGGTAAGTAATTCAATGAATTTGTGTATTTAATTTAAAGTGTTTTTGTTTTGTAGAGATCGAATAATAATGCTAAATTACATGACGAGAATCGTCGGAGGTTTTTTATAAATCGTATGTTTAATAAGCTAGGGATTTTTTAAATGCATCTAGGGAAGGTGGAAAAATATCTGGCAACACTGCGACTGCTAGTGACCTCGGGCCTAAAGGTGTTTAATACGACAGCTGTTGTTAAATAATTTGCTTTCCGGCTTTGATAAGATAACATTTTCTGAGGTAACATTTTAACAGAAAACGAGGTTGGTCTAAGAGTTACATAGCATTACGAGTATTAACCGCTTATCGACTATCGTTCAAATTACTAGACCTTTTCGTTGATCTGTAAAAACGGATAAATATATACTTAAATACTTTTTGTTTATAAATACATACTTAATATACATAGTAAACACCCAGACCAAGACAAATAGACATATTCGTGCATACAAATATTTGTCTTGTTCGGGAATCGAACCCGAGACCACTGGCGCAGAAGGGTATGGGACTGGGTATCCTACCCCTGCGCCAAATCGGTCGTCGAATTATAAAGCTGAAGAGTTTGTTTGTATGTTTGTTCTTGTTCAATTTAAAAAAATCGAGGAATCATTTATCGAGGAAGGAAGCTATAATTTTATACCGATATTCCCACGGGGACGGGTAGGTACCACGCGGGTAAAACCCCGAGGATCCTCGGGATAAAATATAGCTAATGTCACTCGAGAAGAATGTAGCTTTCTAATGGTCAAACAATATTCTAAATCGGTCCAGTAGTTCCTGAGCTAAGCGCGTTCTACCAAACAAACTCTTCAGCTTTATAATATTAGTATAGATTTGCTTGGAGTGACGACCTTTTTAGCTCTTTTTCTAGGTTTTTTAATGTAAATTACTTTTTTGCATAATGGAACAATACTTAACATGGTAGTGAAAAACCAAATAAAAGCAAAACAAATGTTAAACACAACAGATTTTGTATGTTGTATTGTTTATTTTATTTTAAATAACTGAACTCAGTAGGTGCAATATGTGCTCGTTTTATTAGTAGTACTTAATAGCCTTAGCTCACGAACTACGTGGAAAGCTTACATTGAACGTAACAATTTTCTTACACAAAATGTAACCATTTTCATTTCAGTACAAACTTAAGCGCACATTTAACAAAAATATAATAATCCTAAATTTAGTTTGATTTTAAGACGATGAAGTTAATGGGCACTAAAGTCCGTATATTTTAGTGCGTTTTCACTTGTTTTCTAAATATTTCGCTTAGCTGTGTTGTGAGTTATCTCGAAACAAAAATCAATCCTTATTTTTGTTCTACAATGCTAGCTACAATTTATAAATTAAGTAGGTTGGTACCTACATGTTTCCCTTAAAATTATTGTTTTAAACTTACGCATAGGCAACCAAGTTCTAATGTTAGTAACGTGAAAACAAAACTTTATTTCCCTATGATTCGTCCTTGGCTAATTAAAAACATTATAGTTCGATATCGTGCGTTCAAGATAATTAAGAATAATTGATAGTGTGTCAAACACAAGTTACGGAGATCCCTGACGTAGCTAGGTCAACTACTAATTTGCTATGGAAAATAAATTCTTACTTATCTTTAAGCGGATTATTGTTTTGATATAACTATTCTGACGTATTAAATCTATTTTAAGAATTTGCAATTAAAACAAAATAAATAAAAAACAACAGGTTTTCGTCAGTTGAATACGATTGATCGTTGATACATATATCTACAGTTAGCCCTAGCACGAAAACTGTCGTTATGGTAACCGCTATCGTAATCGTATAGGTATTATTTTGAATGGAAACCAGAGCAGCGCCTCTTTCTGTCGTTTATGGAACTAAAATTCAATACATCATTGACAGCAGGCAGCTTTTGAATGACGGTATAGTTTACTAATTGTTTACCAAAACGATAGTTTTTCATGCTAATGGGATACCAACGGTTATAGAAGCTGACAAAAAGTAGCGAGTTATTCCAGTTACAGCACTAATTTTAACCGCACCATTTGAACCGCACCAAAAGCATTCCCGTTACGGCACCATTGGTTTAAAGTAGAGGTGTTCACTAAGAACATCGTAGACTACGATAATATGTCTTGATTATTAGTTCTGTTTTTCTACACCCACTAAATTCAAGTGTTCATCAAAACAATACAAACAATGTAAAGGGGGGAATCCACGAAATCGTGAAAAAAATCAGCTGTTCCATACATTTTAGTCAAGTCTAGGCTGCTGTATTGTACTTTTTTTTCCTCCACAAACGATGTAGCACTAATTAGCCTTCATCTCACCTGATGTAAAGTGTAGATAAGGCTGGCTATCTTATCTCTAACTGCCGGAACACAACAATGCTGAAAACATCGTTGTTATGGCGTCAGATAAGATGGTGGTATCTGGGCAGGCGTACTTATGACAAGTCCTACCACCACCAACCAAACCGAATACCTTATTGTACCCCCAATGGAAATAAATCGAACCCGGGACCTCTTGGTCTGATACTGGTGGTGTGTACCTACCACTAGACCACAGAGGCTGTAAAGCTTTTCTATGGAACAGCTGATTTTTGCTGATTTACGGTTTCGTGGCTGGCCCCATGACTATGGGGGATGGGATGACTATCGCTATCCCATCCCATCCCCTGAAACATCTGTAGGTACTAATAAAAAATTGTAATGTAGGTAGGTATAACTTCAAAACTTTTAAGTTTAACCCTAGAATATTACATGATAGTTATTCTAAACATCAGGAAGTACAATACAAATAGAAAAATATTAACATCCTATCATGATTATTTATTAGATTAATTAACATTAATTAATATTAAAATAACTTTTAAAGGTATCGCTGACAGCTGTGTTAGTTTAGTATGAACTGTGTGACAGCTGTTACCGTCTGTATGATAATTGGTTGACAATTTTATTATTAATTTATATTTAGAACATGACATACGAAATTTTTTGTCAATCGTGTCTTATCCTGAAGGTATTATTTATGTATGTATGTATCTATGAAAACACCCTTCCTCTTTTCTCGTTATGATAATAGCATATCGAATTCAACGATGATTATCTATCACCTATAATTTTGAAATTGATAAAATTTTAATTATTGTAATGTAACTAGTCATAGGTACACAAACGCAATTTGTAAATAAAAACAAGTTTGTAGTTGAACTGATAGATTAGCACGACCTTGATACTCCAACCCACGAAAACAGATTCTAACGACCAAACAAAACGACGTTTGTGGCAGAATGTCGTAGGTATGTAAAATGTAACAGAAAATTTTTGAATTTCATTGGATACCAATACATAATAATGAATAATTAGATATAAACAATGAAATTAAACGAAAACAAACACCAACTAATTTAATTTTTATTTTAAAGACATTGGTTCCATCAGAATTGTGCGAGTTAGTCGGGGAAAATATGTAAGAATTTTTTCAATATTTACTATACCATTTTCCTAGCAAAGCTCAGCACCGTTTTAATTGAAAAGTGGCACAAAAAAATGTTTGTAAGTAGTGTTTGTTATAAAAACCTCGTACATAAAAATACCCATTATACGTGTAAGATCCCTACCGCAGCTAACAAAAAGAGCTGGTGACCTTGAAACGTCTCGTCTCTCTAGCAGCTTCCTGGCTCTCTTAACCCCCGATTGGAAAAAGAGGGGTGTTATAATAAGTTTGACGTGTCGTGTCTGTGGCATCAAAGCTCTCGAACGACTGGACGGATTTTGATGCGGTTTTTTGTTTGAAAGTTGGCGTCATCGAGATGGTTCTTAGCTACAATATATGAAGATCTGTTAAGATTTCAAGGTCACCTGCTCTTTTTGTTAGCTGCGGTAGGGATCTTTGAAAGCGCACTACACCCGGAATCCTCAACCAACCAATCCAGAAACTGGCTATCGTATCTGTAACTGTTAGAACAGAACAATGCTGAAAACCGTTGTTACTTCGTCAGACTTAGATAAGATATGTTGGTAGCTAGCCAGACGGACTTAGATAGAAAAGTCCTACCACCAAGTAGTTCTCTCATAAGTCACGCATTATTGATCCAATTGGCGCTACTATGCAACTCGAAGAATTCACAATAAGTATATCGAAATTAGTTACTCTATGTTACGCTCATGTGTACGCTTTTTAACCTGCTTCTTTCTAAACAATAGCACAAAGGACAAAAAAATACTACGTTAGTACATAAGTGGACGAGGCAAGGACGACCACACAAGATCAAAGCTTCTCTACATATCCTCGAATGGTTATGCTACGTCTACATCCCCGGTGGAAACTCAGCCCAATTGCTTTTCTTTTTAACTCTACACACAATCGTAACCATATACTATCTATATTAGATGACAAATCTAATAGCTGCTATATTTACACACCAATCGGTGTATGACAAGACAATATTGTAATTAATGTTATCAAGATCCTCAGTGATTATGGTGTGGTTGCGGTGTCACCTGTAATTTTGTATTTATCGTCACGCTACATGAGTCGTACAATATCTGTTGTCCGTCGGTTATTGTTAATGATACCTACGGACACATATGGAATTAATTCGTTTCAATTTCAACACAGCTTTTCTTGAAAATATAACATTATAAACGGATTCCAACGTAGCGTATCGTTTCTTTTTTGTTTTCGTTTGACGCTCGTGATACGTATGTTTATCGATCAACAATAGAGATGTTTATAATATAAAAATTAATCCCTAAGTATTTCCCTTGGTCACGGCGTCAGGCATGAACTACTGGACCGATTTCGCTAATTCTATTTTTGTTGCCATTATTATTGTCCGGAGAAGGATCATAATAATATGAAAGAAAATGAAATTATAAAAATTTACACGGAATATAAGAAAAATTATGAAAAATGATCGACCACATTAACTTTACCAATGTCACCTCCTTGGAGACCGTTTCATCAAATAGCTCCATTGATAGTGGCGCTTCAGTCGCCTCCAACATACAAAATTGAGCTCTATTATTATGCGTATAGAAAGCTACATTTTAGTTCGACTGATTTGCCGGCGGACTTTATAATAATATGTGAAACGAACTCTAGCCAAATTGACACTCTCTAGCGCTCGCTATAGACGTAAATTTTGATGGCTTTGACCACTTTTGACGTAACTTTCATTTCTTTGTCAGTTAGCGCGATTGGCATAATGCGTGCTGCGTGTAGAAATGCATCAGTTGTAATTTCAATTATATGAAATAATAATATTTCTTAGTTGATCATAAAATTCGAATTCAAAAATGAAGACCTGTCGGGTCAGCTAATATTTTATTAAAATCCATACGTTAAATTGGAAATCGTATCTCTTTGTGGACAAAACAACATCCACTGTATCTCTATGTGGATGTCAAAAGACAAATTTTGTTTACCTATATTTAAAAAACTTCCATTAAAACATAAACTAATTTATCCTTAGGTATGTTTAATGGCTTCACGTCACAAAACCATAATAGTAGATTGTATTACAAGGGAGCAAAATAATATATTTACGGCGAGGGCGCTATTTTGAATCCAGAGCGCCGTGAAGGATTCTAGAGTAGAATCTCTAGCGCAGCGAGGGATTCTAAAGTAGAATCCTGAACGCAGCGAGGGATTCAATATACGCCGCCTGCACACCCTTTGCTACACTCCAACCAATGCTTCTTTAATTATGTTCTAAATTCAAATCTCATCGTTTTGGACCCTGTTATGAAGCTGTTCAAAATTCAAATCTCATTTATACCCTCTTGTCATAACAGGTAAAAAATGAATCGTTTTGGACCCTGTTATTAGATAAACAATCATCGCCTTTCGAATCGATGGGATGAAAAAGATTTTCCGCTTTGTCAGTTACGTAAACACTCGTTATTTTTACCATCTTGCATTCACAATGCAATGTTTATTATTGAAAATGAAGTACTCGTAAGTATTAGGAAAAAGTTGTGACTAGTTGTGACACGCGACACGGGTCGATGTTTTTCTAATACCAACTTAGTTAATTTTCAGTAAACACTCGTGTTAACTACAAATTTTAATTTTCAATACAATGTTTAATCATAATCTGACGAAAAATTTATGTGAATTTGTAATCTGTAGGTATAAACTCTAACTCTATAAGTAAAGTACTGATAAAATAAAGGTACCTGTGTCAATCAACACTGATCTTATAACCTAATCTTTGGTTATGAAACTGAAAATTTGTAAACATAATACTAAAATAATTTATGAGCAATTCGTGATCAAGCAACAGTTGCATTAAAGTAACGAATTAAAGAATGGTGAATTATTTGTACGTACGTAGGTAAGGTCCGATAAAAGCAATAACGCCAACACATCGACAGTAATTGAAAGACATTTGCATCAACAATCATTATACAAAGTGCTTATGAAGATTTACGGGCCACATTCTCAAGAAACCCATCGATAATGTAAAAGTTTTGATTGTTGCACTGCAAAAACGTAATACTTAATATGTAGGCATGTGCATGTGAAGGACGGACAACAGTCGCGAATATTGCAAGATGGCGGACACATTAGCGTATTTTTTTTCAAAATACTTAGCTTGACTCACCAGAGGTTAATTATGGTAAATTACATAAATTAATAGATTAATTGTTGAATATTAAGGCTGCGATTCCCCAAAATAGGGTATTTTAAATTATGGATTACTCGCAACTCACAAGTACTTAAACCTTGGAAAAAATATATGTTATTTTACAGTTATTTATCTAGTGCTTCCAGCCTTTTTTTTCAATTGGTGATATTTTACTGTGTCAAATAAAATCCCAAACATCCGTCTAATCGTAATCCAAATATCGTATTACTTGCAGTATACTTGGTTTTAGTTAATGGAAAATATACGAAAATAATTGTCTTTGATTAGCCGAGGGATTCCGGCCGTCATAATTTTATGTTTTTTATTATTTAATTTTTGATTGAATTTTCCTTTCGCGGGGCGCTCGCGAGTTCACAGTTCACTGCCGGCTGCCGCTGCGTCCGCGTGAAGTGTATCGTACTCGGCCGAGCAAGCGTTAGCGTGCCTATTTCGGTCAGGAATCATCGCCTTAATGACAGTACTGGAAAGACACTGCATCAACAAGCATATACAAACTGCATATGGAGATGTACAGGCCACTCCCCCGAGAAACCATCCAATATGCTAACGCCACAAGATCGACGTCCCTTCAAGTCTTAATTGATCGCTCCATACATTTTCTAATAAATTATCTTTCGATCCTGCTTTCTATTCTGTGATCGTTAAGGTTAAGCAACTTTCGCAATTGTCGGTCACGGGATGGCAGGCCAAAAACTTAGGTGTAATCTTGACCTCCTTCTTAGTTCAGAAGGCACGATAAGCCGTTGGCCCCGGCTGCATTTGCAGTCGTTAATACCCACATATTCGCATTGAGCTCACATGGTGGGTCAAGCTAGGCCCATTCTCAGTCCATGTCCCAGCAGTGGGGACATAATAAATGGCTGATAAAGATCTAAAGGTAAAGTAGTGATAGTAAAAAACGACCAGCCCTGCAAGTTACTTTCAGGCGGGATTCGAACCCGCGCCCCCGGAAATCCGGCCCGATGCTCTGACTAACAGCCACCGAAAGGCTTACGAGACTCGTCGAATTCTCGCATTCGAAAGAAACATTTTCACAAATGTTTAACAATCGAGTTGATGAAACAGCCATTAAATTAAGATTTTATATTATTTTTATGCTTTCACAATGCTATTCTTGATAATCTTTTCTGCAGAATACGTTGTTCGTATTAATTTCCAGATTGAAACATATGAAGAACAAGCAAACTTAAGAACTTTATTCAAAAAAAAAAATTGCCTTTGTGGACGAAAGTTTATGTGTAAAATAAAATGATTTATCTAAATAAGACCTATTCCATAAGTTAAATCATTTGAAATACCGCTATTTTCTAAAAACTCTCAATTCATACGTAATAAAAATAAACTTATCTTTAGAACGTAATTAAATGATTGATTAATTATAAGACTGAGTGATTAATAAAGTACAGTAATTTACAAATTAACATAGTCAATGATAAAAAGAAATGATTATAATTGCGTTTGATGACAAAGCATTGCATAACACAGATAATATAGTACTATAGTGTATTATCAATTAAATTAATAGCTTTATATTAATGAATCAATGTCTACCACTTTAGATTGAAATCTATCGTTTACATCATACGTACCTACATAATTTATAACTCGTGTAAGTCATACTTTTTTATTATACTTCCTTGTTTGTTTGGCCGTCTTTCACAATGACATCAAAACGGAGACGGATCGACGTAATTTTTGGTTTAGGGATAGTTTGGGAGCTGGAGAGTAACATAGGCTACTTATAATCCCCAAAAAAATATCACATTCCCGCGGGATAACGTCGTGTAGTTCACGCGGGCGGCGGAACGCTAGTCTACTAATATTATAAAGAGGTAAAGTTTGAAATCTTCGGAACTACTGAAGCGATTTAAAAAATTCTTTCACCATTAAAATGCTTGGTTATCCCGCTTATTCCTGAGTATAATAGGTTACTTTTCATCCCACTGCTGGGCACGGGTCTAACGGTCGGTCTCTGAAACGCAAAATGAAATTAAAATTTCGTAATCTCCAATTAATGTCATAAGTCAGGGTAAAGATAAAACTAAATACACCTAAATCTTGACAACTGACAATCGAACTTTTCAAGATGATTTGTGTCTCCATCAGTTTTATCAAGTAATTTTTGAACTGTGGGGCAATGTCCTACTAATGACGTAGATGGCGGCGAGACAAACGGGTGACTCCTGAATTCATATCCCTTTGATATGAGTTACTGAAACTCAACCTAAAAAGAAAACATAAATCATTCAAACAGTGTAATATCTCTAGTTTAAGTTTAAGTTAAGTCTCAAGTTTTACTTCCATTGTAAACTACAATCCAGAAACCAAATAATGACACTTGACTATTCTAGCCAAGAGTCATTATTTCTAGTCAAGAGTCATTATTTAGTTTTTGGATTCTGGATGGATCTTTGCATTCGATTTCTTATTTACCGACACGACGGCGACGTGAAGCAACTTGCAACCATTTCAGAATAATACATAATTAAATTTTTCTGGAAAATAACTAGAAAAAATAAAATCGAAATAAGATTCATCATATCAGCACAGTACACATTTAAACGAAAGCAGTAACACAAGTTTTAAAATACGCTCTCTTATAAACTATGCTACAAACTTTTTAGCTTTTCGCTGTACAACAATAACGATATGAATTGTGCACTTTCCATCAAATCGAGCCACTATTGTGTTGCTCAGTTCTCTGCTATTCTGTTGCTTGGCTCTAATGCCCCAGATTCATGAGGCTAGATTCTCGGAGGCAGGATAGTAGGTATTTACCAAGCTACCAAGATAGCAAGTAAACAGAACCATCTTTTGTATACCATGAGTTCTGGAACTATATAGGTAATTGTATTTCGCAGATGTGGAATAAACCACATTCCTCATAACGCCTCTGCCAGTAGGTAAAGCCTGCGTATTCCTCCGATCGCCGTAATTCTATGCAGCGCGTCTTGATCACGTTTGCGTCTTGACGTTTGGCTTCGTATTGCCGTTATGACATAACGACGCACACGTCACGCAAACCTATAGTCCCACAATCCTGCCTAATCCGATGACATCCGTGGTGACAGAGGAACCACTTGCAATACAAAATTAGCTGTCAAAATAGACTGTCGTATGAAAACTGTTTTAGTTCCAAAGATTATCACCGGCACAGAAAAGGTTGTCGCACTGTCAAAGCTGCACGTTATCAAAAACGGTTTTGCACGTCAACTGCACGTATACTTGACTAATGCGTCATAGAATTACCGCGATCGGGGCTCAGGTTTGGTGATTTCCTGCAGCGTAAATTGGCATCACAAGCAGTCTGATTATGTATCAGTACATTCTCTCATTGATACTGGAATATGATCAAAATACTATGACGCTTAGACTAGACGTTACATTACTTTCCTTCTGTCCCAGAGGAGGCTGATAGTTTTAAGACGAACTGCATAACTGCAATAAGTTCTATAATACTGGCGCACCGCTTATTTCTGCAGTGCGATGTCGATAAGACGGTAATATGTTTCGTTCGGCACTATATCCAACGGAAAAAGGGCATGGTTAAGATACTGGTTTAACTATTTACTGTGGCATAAGGTCATCGGCTCCGCATTCTCGCTGGTCGATTGGCATCACAAACAGTTTGATTACTGCCGGCGCTTATTGAAGCCAATTAGTTGCCTCCCGATGCTTATTGATAACGCACTGGAATTTGATCTAAATACCACGATTCTCTATTCCATAATGCACATTATGTAGTTTTCATATACCTACAGGGTAATTTTTTTATCAGTTCACAAATTTTTAAGATCGACTCAGAATCTGTAAGTGAACAACTTTCTCCTAGAAACATAGGTCGAAATATGACAAAAAAAATCGATTCTTCATATCATTCTTTCTTTCATTTCTTTCTTTAAATCGGACTGATCACGTGTTCGATTTAGTATGGGAAGTCCAAAAAATTTTGTCGTATTTCGACCCATGTTTCTAGGAGAAAGTTGTTCACTTACCGATTCTGAGTCGATCTTTATCTTTGTGCACTGATTAAAAAAAATCCTGTATATATTTTTAATTTTCATAATACTCTCTTAGGAGTATTAAGCGCGTAAGTATATTATTTTATGATATTTACCGTTTTTTTTCTAGCTACTTATATGCTTTTTTTATCCACAACGGGGTAACACTCTCACACCTGATGTTAAGTGGTGATAAGGCTGAAGGTGGAAGCGCACTACTCCCGGAATCCTCAATCACTTGAGGAACTGGCTATCTTATCCTTAACTGCCGAAATATAATGCTGAAAACATCATTGTTATGGGGCGTCAGACTTAGATAAGATGGTGGTAGTTAGATATGATGGTGGTTTATTTAAAAGTATGGAAATTAACTGCATATTTAATATGTATCGTAGTTATCATAAACAAACATAGGATACTTATCAAAAGGGAAGTATAAATTTCATAAAATTTTAACATAATACTTGAACAGCATTTCATTGTGGCGGAAACTGACCTTAATAATAACAATAAAAAAACCACCGTCATCTATGAGTAATTATCTAACTGCATATTATTATTATATCGTTAGGAATGGTGTTGCGTTTTATGTGGTTTTATGACGCCAACTAAGCCTACTTTAGTGCAATGATAAGAATCCATATATAGGTACATAATGCATTTTTTCCCTAATGATAGAAATTTTATGCAGTTTAAACATAACATTATAAAATAAACCACGATATTACGCTGTAGACATTCTTTGGGTGGCGTATTCCAATAAAACATCCTACCATAATCCATGATTTATAAGCAAACTGTATCGTTAGGAAATGCATTGCTTCATTATCCATCCTTATTATTATTATTTAATAATATAATGTAAAAGTGTGTTTCTGTGATTGTCCGTCTTTCACGTAAAAACGATGCAACGGATCGACGTCATTTTTTGTATGCGGATCGTTTGGGATCTGCAGATTGACATAGGGCGTTTGTGCACTACCACTGAATTTTACCGATCCGGAAAAAAACGGATGCTTGTATTTTAATAATTAATCATTTGTATTAGTAATTAATTAAATACAAGCATCCGTTTTTTTCCGGATCGGTAAAATTCAGTGGTAGTGCACAAACGGCCATAGGCTACTTTTTATCCCGGAAGGGCGTTTGTGCACTACACTGAATTTTACCGATCCGGCGATCCGTTTTTTTCCGGACCGATATGGCAGCCATGAAAAACATATGGGCGCTTGTGCACCACACTGAATTTTACCGTCCGTCATTTTACTTTTCCCCATTCCGGACCGTTTTTTTCCGTTCCGAGATGACGGCAATGAAAAACATATCTACGCTTGTGCACTACACTGAATTTTACCGTCCGGAAAAAAACGGATAGTTCTATTTTAATCATAAATCACTACATAGTATAAAACAAAGTCGCTTCCCGTCTGTCGGTCCCTATATATGCCTAAATCTTTATAACTACGAAACAGATTTTCATGCGGTTTTCACTAATAGGTAGCGTAGTTCTTCAGGAAGGATATAATTTATAAAAGTTTTGTGTAAATTGGTAGAAATATAACGATAATTGTCGAAAGTGCCGGCAAACGGCAAGCCGCCCAGTAGCTTTCAGCAAAAACGCTGCCTAATCCTTTCGAGGTTTAAAAAAATAATGCATGTTGGGATATTCCTCTTTTATAGATCTACAAAAAAGTCCGCGATAGCATATGTCTATCTTTTAAGGATAGCATATTATAGCCATATTATCTCTTAAAAAATAGTTATGAACAATGCGGTAATTTGGGCAGCTATTTAAACGAATACAGTATTAACCCTTATCAATTTAAATACGTTAGTTGCTTTAAGCATTTCATGCACATTATTTTACTCTTTTACACCATATAATTTAAATTAATATCTTAGGAGTTATCGCAAATAAATGAACGCACGCCAAAATAAATTCAAGCGCCTTTCTCGATTGACGACCGATTTGGCGCAGGAGTTCGATTCCTTATCAAACTTCCTTCTGCGCCAGTGGTCTCGGGTTCGATTCCCGAACAAGAAAAATATTTGTGTGCATGAACATGTCTATTTGTCTTGGTCTGGGTGTTAACTATGTATAATATGTATGTATTTACAAACAAAAAGTATTTAAGTGTATAGATATTTATCCGTTATCAAGTTTTCCATGATACAGTATGGGCTTAGATAATTGGTGTGAATGTAAGAAGTTATTTATTTTTTATTATTATTATTATTTCTCACCAATAACACGTAATATATCTAGCACCAAAAATATGGATTTTGAAATTTTTGTTTGTCTGTCTGTTGTCCGTGTTTCACGCAAAAACTACTAAGCGGATTTTGATGAAACTTTTTTTGTTATATAGCTAGCTGTAGACATTCGATAGTAGTTAAAAAATAATTCTTCATCAAGCCTCAATTAATTGTGATTTCAGTAAAATGTCAGGTACGTTTCACTGATAAGAGGATGAACCCAAAATTCTTTCTGTCTTCTACGTCTTCGTACATAAAGCAATAAAGCAAGTAATTGCTGACGTTCCAAGGAACTCATTATTCCTCTCGTTTAAAACGCGTCCGTAGAGTGTAGTTTCAAAGAGATCACTGCGCTGCCCCGGCCAGTAAAAAACCGGACAAGTGCACTTTTATATTATAGAGAAAATAATAACATCATTTTCACAGTAAGGCAATTTTATTGTGTCAAGTAGACATGAGTGTGAAATACACTTCATAAACATAGAGTATTAAATTTAGAATAGTACAGGCTGTTCACAATGACAAAGGAGGTTTTAACACCCCCCCGCAATGTGAACACCCTGTATCTTCCCATACATGCTCCAAAAAATACAAACACGACATATCAAAGGACAAAATACCATAATATACACTAACACAGTAAAAAGAACTTTATGTACACCTTACTTGCTAACTTAACCATTTATACAGACATAACTTCCTACCAAAAAACAAACATGATAAAAAACCGCACAAATAAAAAACTATAAACCTATGCTAAACCTAAATAATTTGTACATTTACAATGCTTTAGTTTCGGCAAAGGTTTAGTCAAGATATCGGCGATCATGTTGTGTGTAGGTATGTATTTAAGTTGTATGTCATGGTCTGTAACCGAGTCTCGTATGAAGTGGTGTCTGATGTCGATGTGTTTAGTGCGTGAATGATATGTATTATTATGGGCTAATTTCATTGAACTCTGATTGTCAGTATGGATGACGATGGGATGGCACGTGACGAATAGTTCACTAATGAGCGACTGGAGATATATTGCCTCCTTACAAGCTTCTGCGAGAGCCATATATTCGGCTTCTGTTGTAGAAAGCGCGACCGTTCGCTGCTTGCGAGCTTCCCATGAAATTGGGGCGCCGCTCATTAGGAAAACGTATCCAGTGAATGAACGTCGGTCCACAAGATTGTTTCCATAATCCGCATCGACATATCCTTGGGGATAGAATGGAGCATTAGGTCGAAAATGCAGTCGGAGGTCTTTGGTACCCTTAAGGTATCGAAGAATTCGCTTCGCAGCCTTCCAGTGTACCCCCCCGTAATGTGCATTGAACTGCGATAAGTATGAGACTGAGTGTGCAATGTCAGGTCTCGTACAAATTGCAATGTACATTAAAGATCCAATAAGTTCCTGATATGGAACTTCTGCATTTTCTTCATCTTTAGCCGGAAGATTTAGTTTTAGGCCAGGTTCTAGTGGGGTAGATAAAGTAATGGCATCTGTCATACCAAACTTATCAAGGAGTTTTTCGATATATTTTGTCTGGTCGAGAAATATATTCCCAGAACCTTGTTCGATTCTCATGCCAAGGCAGTCCTTACAAGGACCAAGATCTTTGATAATGAACATTTTTCTGAGTTCCATTTTGAACTGATTTTTTATGCTGTCACTTGAACAAACAATAAAAAAATCGTCTACGAAAACAGCTACTACAAGGGGGTCATTGCCTTCTCTTCTGTAGTACAGACAATGTTCATTGGATGTTTGTATGAGTGATAATGTGCGCATTGCCTCACACACTTTGGCGTTCCATTGACGCGGTGCTTGTTTTAAACCGTAAAGGGCTTTTTTAAGTAGACATACCTTGCCTTTAGCGTTGTCAGAGAAACCTTCCGGTTGTTCCATGAAGATCTCTTCTTCTAAATCGCCATTTAGGAATGCCGTTTCGACATCAAGGTGATCTACCACCAACCCACGATGAGCAGCAAACGCAAATAATAGTCGTACTGACGATAGTCTAGCAACTGGTGAGAAGGTTTCACCATAGTCCACTCCAGCCACTTGGGTGAAGCCTTTCGCCACTAGTCTAGCTTTATATTTGGTGATATTCCCAGATGTGTCCCTTTTTAATTTGTACACCCATTTGCATTTAATGGTTTTTCTTCCCGAGGGTCTATCAATAAGAATCCATGTTCTATGTTTCTCCAAAGAATCAAACTCAGCTTTCATGGCTGTTAGCCATTTTTCCTTTTGCGGATGTTCGATTACTTCTTTATAAGTTTCTGGCTCTTGATCTGATGTCATGTAGAGGTGTTCCTCGTATCTTTGAGGACAGCGCCTGTCGCGGATTGGATATCTTCTTTGAGATTCAGGTGCTTGCTCTAATTCTTCAGAAATATCTGATGAGACTTCAGGAGTAGGAGCAGGAGCAGCAGGCTTATCTGACTCTGAGAAGTTTTCAGAGTTTGACTTAGCTGGCGTCACAGATATACCTGGCAAGGGTTGGAGTTGTGTTGAAGAAACAGGTTCATTGTCAAGAGGCACAAAGATTTCTTGGGATTGTGTTGGGAATTCCAATTCACCTTCAGAAGGTCTAGACTGCTGTAGTGATTTATTTTCTATGAAAACTACATCTCGCGCAACTATAATAGTTCGAGGATTTTTCGGATCTACAAGTCGGTAGCCTTTGCTTTCAGTTGCATACCCGACAAAGATGCAAGTTTGAGTTTTTGAATCCAGCTTAGTTCGTTTTTCTTTTGGAATAAGCATGTGGGCTTCGCAACCAAATACTCTCAAATGGGAGAGATTAATTTTCTTTTTAGCCCACACTTCTTCAGGGATTCTGTTTTTTAAAGCTTGCGTAGGTACACGGTTTTTTAAATAAATGGCAGTATTTACCGCCTCTCCCCAGTAAGCTTTCGGTAGATTAGAGTCTTTAAGCATAGATCTGGCTTTCTCAATTATTGTTCTATTTGCGCGTTCGGATACTCCGTTCTGTTGAGGAGTATATGGGACTGTAGTTTGATGGACAATACCATTTTCCTTTAAAAAGGTAGACAGGTCGTTGTTGACATACTCACGACCGTTATCTGAACGCAGAACTTTGATACGTTCGCCAGTTTGGTTCTCAACCAAATGCTTAAACTCTACAAACTTAGTAAAAACTTCAGACTTTGATTTTAAAAGATATCCAAAAGTTTTACGACTAAAGTCGTCTGTAAAAGTCAATAAATATAGGGCTCCGCCCCACGAGTGTGTACTCATTGGTCCACATAGGTCTGAGTGAATTAGCTCTAAGACCTTACTCGATTTATTTTCGGACTTTTTGAACGGCTTTTTGGATAATTTCCCTTGTAGGCACGGAATACAATGTTCAGAAAAAATTCCGTCGTAATCTATGCCTATGCATTTATTTTTTAAAACTTGCATACTCTTTGTATTTAAATGACCAAGGCGTCTATGCCAGAGTACTGGTGACTCTTTAGTTGGCGTATAAAAAGCATTCGACCTATCCATATCTAGCCTAAACATACCTTTATGGTTAGAGCTCTGAGTACTGAATCCTATGGAGATGGCATATTGTTCTATATGAACTATCGGTTATACAAATATGAGCTAAATCGACATTGTACTCATAAACCTGTAGCCATCTTGTTCTATCTTACCTCCAATACTTCATGTAAAAAGAGACAGCAATATTTTTATTCGACCTATTTTTTGGCAACATTGAAACGTGACGTCATCGTAATGCATGATTGAAGCCGGTCGCCATTTAGGTTTCTCGGTATGTGAGCTGTCAACGCGAGTTGTATTTGCAGTGTTTTATGATAAAAGTCTTTTAATTTGAGACTTTCATGTGAATAAAAGGTATTAATAAGTGAGAGAAAGCAACAAGGAACATGTCTAATTGCAGTGTGGTAGTTTGTGTCATGAAAATCGTCCAAACATTACATTACACCGGTACGTACTATTTATTTTGCAAAAACACCAAAACAATACAATAAATGCCTTGTGTTTTGGTTTTCCTGTGAATAGTTTACTTAGAATTCATACCAAATGTAGCTTACTTCTTATTTTGGTGAGTTTTGTTGGTGTATTTCAAGAAAATATAAATCTGTTTGTTTTGCGCTAGAGTTGCCCTTATAGCATTTTTCTTATCGAATTATCGATGTTTTCAAATTTCAAGTGTAAATTGAGTGTATTAATTTTAAACTGTTTTTATTGTTTTAGGTTGCCTAAAAATAACAAAAAAAGACAAATATGGCTGGATACAATGCGAAAGGAAAATTTAAAGACTCGTACGAAAACTATTTTTATATGCTCTTTTCATTTTGAAGAACAGTTTCAAACGTCAACGACAGTTTAAGTTTTGAAAAAAGACGTTAATTAGGCCACTGGCAAAATCTAAATTATAGTGCGACAACGTTTTCTGTTCCGGTTGCCAGAAACTGGATACTTATATATAACGTGTTTTTTTAATGTCATTTTGCTGTAAAGTTGTTGTCTAACTTACATTCATTCTAGCACATTAAAAGTAAGTATATTTTTTTACCACTAGATGTCGCTTTGCTATATTCTAAATATATAAAAAAAATATGCTTGCTAGTAAAGATCTCGATTCAAACTGTTTATTATTTTATTACTTAATAATGCTTGTCTTTTTTTTGAGACATTTCTTTTTTCTATGGTTGGTAGCTAGGTACCTAGTAGGCATTCTCCTTTGTGATTTATATTGTAATGTGTGTTATGTAAAAAAAAACAATCCTTGTTGTATAAACATAATAGGTTTTTACAATATGGAGCTTTTTGTTTTATTTCATTACCTTTTTTTACTTAAACTGGTTCTCGCGACCTTTGATCTGGAATTCTATGGAGGTCTCGCATGTGTATAGACGCGTGACTCGGAAAACATAAAAAATTTGATCATAAAATTGCAGTTTCTAAGTAAAGGCGAGTAGAGCCGACAAGTGGGGCGCCCTCAATCAAATTTATTGCTCGCTAAGTATTAATGTATCTACAATCGTACAGATTGAAGCTAAGGTCGTGTAGTTTATTTACAAACTATAACCTCAGTAAAATATAGTAGGTTGGTCTTTTATCTACTACTACTGCAACATGAACTATATTTTACTAAGGTTAGTTTGTAATTAAACTACAGGACCTTATTTTTAATCTGTATCTGCGTTTGAATTTTTGATACATTATGTACTTAACAAGCAATAAATTTAATAATAACATGTGGATCCTCGCGGTTTTACACGCATGGTACTCGTTCCCAAGGGAATATCACGATAAAATATAGTTTATGTCACTCGGAAAGAATGTAGCTTTCTAATGGTCAAAGAAATTTCAAAATTAGTCCAGTAGTTTTGGAACCTATTAAATTCAAACAACAACCAATCAAATCTTTCCTGTTTACGATATTACTATAGATGAGGAAGCACTTGGCGTCTCTTCTCGTCTTGAAGCCCCCAGTACAGGATGGCCACTCATGTTCGTCGACCATGATGGGCCATCATGTACAGGGGCGGCTTGCGTTGCTCGCAGGAGGCAATCACATGCAAACTCGTATGATTGCCGTCTGCGAGCAATGCAAACCGGCTCTGTACACGATGGCCAACATGGTCGGCCAACTTGATCGGCCATCCTGTACTGGAAGCTTAAAGCCCCCGGTGTGGGAGTTTGCGTGTGATTGCCGCCTGCGAGCAACGCAAACCGCCCCTGTACATGATGACCCATCATGGTCGACGAACATGAGTGGCCATCCTGTGGCCCCAGTACAGGATGGCCGATCATGTTGGCCGACCATAATAGGCCATCGTGTACAGGGTCAGTTTGCGTTACTCGCAGACGGCAATCACACGCAAACCGCCCCTGTACACGATGGCCCATCATGGTCCGCCAACATGATCGGCCATCCTGTACTGGGGGCTTTACAGTTGTTGCGTCTCACGCGCGCGGTCGGGCCAATGATTGTGTGCGTACATGCACAAACACATACACATAGTGTCATTGTCATAAAGAACTTAATTATGTGCAAATGTAGGTATAATTTAAGCACATTATTAAGTTTTATTATTCTTAAAAACTAGGTATATAATTATACACTATAATTCCGTTTTAAATTATCGAGGTGATTACGAAACTGCTTTTATAAAATATAGGGTGATATAGGTAGGTAGTCACAAAAATACTTGTATCTATAACTTCATCAATAAATATATCGATGTACAAATAGGGCAGCACTACGGAAAGGCGCCATTATGGTTTCTCGGTATGTGTGCTTGTGTGTGTGTGTATGCTTCAATTTTTCGTAGGTATGCCATCTCCATAGGATTCAGTACTCAGAGGGTTAGAGCCTGTCGCTATGACTTTACCTGTCAGTTGACATCCACCTGACAAAGTAATTGACGCCCCTTTTGATGTAAACAATACATCGTAACCTTTCATAACTAAGTTGCTTACTGATAAAAGATTTGTCGCTAAGCCAGGAATATACAAAACATCGCTAATTTTATTTACACTATCGGAAATTTTTATATTTACAGTACCTTTCCCATTAGTGAGAAGCTGATCCTTATTCGCAACTGTTACGGGAACGATATGGGAGGCCAAAGACTCGAACCAATCTTTCCTGTTGCTCATATGAGAGCTTGCACCAGAATCTAAGAACCAATCTTGTGAACCTGAGGATGAAGGTGTAATTAAACAAGATGAAAGTGTAAATTCAGTTGTATTATTTGAATAAACCTTTGTCGAAACTTTCTTGTTTTTAATCCTACATTCTGAAACCAGGTGACCTATTTTTTTACAATAAGAGCAGAACGTTTTCTTCTTATGCTTCGTTAGTAGAGCAGCCGTAGTTACAGGTCGGTTTTCTTTGATACTTGAAGTGCAACCAGTTCGCGAATCTTCTTGTAAAAGAGCGGATACTACACTTTCCGATGTGATTTTCGTGCCGGAGTGTTCAAGGGCCATAACAAGTGGTTGGTACCTATCAGGAAGCCCTGCTAGCATTATGATAGCTAGGAATTCATCCTCCACTCCAGATCCTATTTGTTGTAGTTCTTGCTGTACAGCTAGTGATGAATTCAGGTAGGACTGCATATTGCCTTTGAACTCATTTGTAAGAAGCCTTTTCATCAATAGTAGTCTTCTTGTCAATCCACTATCAGCATAGGCCTTCTTCAGGCTGCTGAAAGTCTCGAAAGCGGTTGTCGCCGATCTAATGACTGGGTAGATGGATTCGTCACAGGTGAGACAGATTTTTGCTCGCGCCTTTGCATCTTTGCGTTTTGCGTCAGGATCTTCAACATTGACAGGCTTAATGACTACATCCCAAAGATCGAGATCCGTCAGTAGGCATTCAATTGCAAAAGCCCACGTGTTGAAGTTTTTGCCATTGAGCTTAGTAATAGATATACCTGATGACGACGACAGCTGGTGTGGACTTGACGTGGAAGATTGTGCCGGCTGGCTTGCCGATGGTAGTGACTTCTCCATAGCACAATTTCCTTCTTTTTCCTTATTGATTACAGATCAGCAATATCAGCATGTGGTGCCCATAACCTTTTATATTATAGAGAAAATAATAACATCATTTTCACAGTAAGGCAATTTTATTGTGTCAAGTAGACATGAGTGTGAAATACACTTCATAAACATAGAGTATTAAATTTAGAATAGTACAGGCTGTTCACAATGACAAAGGAGGTTTTAACATGCACAAGCCTATCATCCGTGTTTTTCATGCCACGCCGGTCCGTAAAAACACGGACCGCCGGATCGGTAAAATTCAGTGTAGTGCACAAACGCCCGAAAAATATCACCATTTCCGCAGGATAATGCCGTGAAGTCCATGCGGGCGGAGCCGCGGGTTCAAGGCTTAGTTTTCTATGCTGTCATCTAAGAGTATGAGTGATTATTAGCAAACTATATCGTTAGGAATCGCATTGCATTTTATGTTGTAAACTATACTCTTAACGTAATGATACGAAACTATAATGCAGTTTTGCACGCATACCTGCATATTGGATATTGGCCCCGTACTTTGATCCGTACGAGCTCGTACGTGTCACGTTTTTCCTGCGTTCATGCAACACGCTATGCATTTTAGAGAGCTTGGTAAAGGCACGTTCACTATTGCTATCGAATCGACACAGTGTTACCTTTACTTATTTTTAACTTAGCCTTAAACAAGTTGATTTTGTCATAACAGCTATTATTATTTCAATCATGACACGTTATTTAATTAATAATATTTATGTAAAATAACTTTTTAGAATGTAAATATTAGAGCAATAATATCGGGGACTCAACAAAATCCCACTTAAATACATTTAAAGAATGTAAGCGCCGACGGCGACGTTTAAATACGAAGTTCACGTAGACTTAAAAAGTGTTTTAAGTTTTGTATCACTAAACACGATATTAAATGTTTAATCATATCGCCACAAAATATGTTAGTGAACTTAGTTTCTGGACATGATAAAATATTTAACACATCATAATTTATCAGTATCAAACTATGAAAGTCATGTCACTCCACGTGCCACACTTCAATAGGTCAGATGCGATCGTTCTATTTCAAATGACAGTTGAAAGAGGTTCTTAGATGAATTTTTAATTGTACAAACGGGGTCAGAGCCTTATGATGGAGGGTCAGCCCTTCAATTTGTTTGACGCCCGCCCGGCCGCACTAGACTATGAATGTGGACACAAATGAAGCAATTACTTTTACTCTTTAGCATGGATTGATTAGTGCCTACTTTATTTAAAAACATTCCGCGTTAATGTATATGTTGCAGGCGGATAGTTAAATCTGCCGGATGGTTAAGTATGGCAGCATGTAACCCTCGGAAGTCCTGTAGATAGAACACGTAATAGGTTAGAAATTTAAATTTCGTGTTTTTTTTATGTGACTCCGTCAACTTATGGGAAGATAAAAAGCTTACGGAAAAAATGATCGGCCTAGGCGTTCAATTGAATGGCGGATTCAACCAGTTGGCTGCGACATATATACAGGGTGTTAGGGGCACCGTTGCAAAAACGCTAACCATGGCTTCATGCCTTCATGCTGAACAACGCACAGCAAGATTTTTTGTCGGAAATGTAAAACATATTTCGACTCTCCATACAAAATGTAGCGATAAGTTGCTAAATTTGTATGAAAAGTCCGATTTTTTTTCCATTTCCGACAAAAATTCTAGCTGTACGTTGTTCAGCATGATGATCTGAAGCCATGGTTAAAGTTTTTGCAAGGGTGCCCCTAA
The DNA here is from genome assembly GCA_949710035.1 of Crambus lathoniellus. Classification (NCBI taxonomy): domain Eukaryota; kingdom Metazoa; phylum Arthropoda; class Insecta; order Lepidoptera; family Crambidae; genus Crambus; species Crambus lathoniellus. Next base: position 21,853,446 of record OX453306.1, read on the forward strand.
CACCCTGTATTCTTTGACTGAGTGGAGTTGTTAGCTTACATTCTTTCAAATTTTAATACTATTATGGTAAAAAGAATATCAGATAACATTGCATACATTCATTTTATTTAGGTAAATAGCCAAGCACTTGCATTTATGTCACAAATTATTAAAGTTTTACTGAATAAAAAAAACTTTTTCTTAGAGGTATCGAACACAAGACAAAAATACATCAAATCTAGAGGCTGCAACATAAGGCCAGTTTAATATAAGGCTTTCATAATGTATTTATATTATCTATTACTATTACTTTACTCAATATTATAAACAGGAAAGTATTCATTTTTAGTAGTAAGTAGTTATAGTAATGGCTAACTCAAAAATTCTGGACCGATTTAAAAACTTTTTTCACCAGTAGATAAATAATTTATTCCCAAGTAACATAGGCTTTATTCTATCCCGCTATTCCCACGGAAATAAGAATCACGCGGGTAAAACCGCAGTAATACACTAGTTATCTTAAATAACAAAAACTTGGTAAAATATCTCCTTACTGTCTTATACTGTCCGTCCATTTGAACACTTAATACAGGTTTATGTACTATGGTTTATACTTAGATTAACTGTTGAACAATGGACGGAAAATAATGATCATTACAATTTAATAGTAATTTTGCAATTTAGAGTAGTCAATGTCATCTCTTTGTCTCAGTCATTTTTTAACATATTACCAGTAAAGACGGTTCTGTTTACCTTTAAACAGGTTTTAGTTCAAAATGTACAGAGATAGTGTAATGTTACTTTTTACATGTGCCACAGCAGTACGATGTCAAACTGATATTTTGAAACCTATATTTGATTTGGAGGTGTATGAAGGTATATTTAATGATGTATTAGGCATAATCCATGCAGCGATTTTTAATCTTCATTTACAAAAGGACGATTAAAAATCGCAAGGCGGGTTACGCGGTGTACACAGGAATAATATTATTGCGAAAAATCGTGCGATCAAAGGTGGTTTTCCGCGGTATACGTGCCGAACGAAACATATTATTTTTTTAAATTCCGTATTAAAACCGCGCCGAAGATTCAGACAATTCGACTGCAGCAGGTGTGCGAGGTTGCATAGGATTTCATTTAAAGAATGAATAATAAATGATTTTTTCATCCCATCGATTCGAAAAGCGATGATTGTTTATCTAATAACAGGGTCCAAAACGATTCATTTTTTATCTGTTATGACAAGAGGGTATAAATGAGATTTGAATTTTGAACAGCTTCATAACAGGGTCCAAAACGATGAGATTTGAATTTAGAACATAATTAAAGAAGCATTGGTTGGAGTGTAGCAAAGGGTGTGCAGTACTTAAAAAAAAACTGATTTTGTATGGGGCCGGGACTTTTTTCGGGAACGAGAAATTTTCAAAAACGGAATTTTATAAAATTGAGAATATCTCGTAAACGGTGAGTCGTAGCTAAAATCTAACAAAATTTTCAACCCCCTACGGCATCCCCTGAGATACTTATAAGGAATCTGATGGACATATATTTTTTTTATAATTTTTTTTTTATTTCCAAACTCATTTTTTTTTTCTTGCCCGACTAGCGCTATGATGTATCCGAACGACAAAGAAAGGTAGGTAGTTTGAGTTGTCTTCACTGCTTTTCTTATAGAGGGGGATGAAAAGCAGAGTGTATTACTCGGCCGCAAAATTATTTTCACCTCGGGCGGCGTATATTATTTTGCTCCCTTGTAATACAATCTACTATTAAAACCTTCTTGGTAGTAAAATTGTTTCAGGGCTTTTAGCATATTTTTTTATACGACGTCGCTTCACAGTTTTGTGTGGGAACACTGGGAACAAGGCAATAATGTGGTCCGATCGGTAGGACAAAGGCAGTAGGGCCACGTGGCCAGAGGGTACAAAACTGTGATGCGACGTGTCGCATCGAAAAAATATGCGACACGCCATGCTATTAAAAACTATAATTATTATTGCCTGCCAAATACATGACACGCATCGCAGATTCTTGCGATGCGATGCTAATTCGCAGTTGTTTTGTCAGCGTTTTGTGTTTGCGTCTTTACGTAGTTTCCCATAAATAAAACAATTTAGTTAGTTTGACGACTTGACGTTAGTCCAAACATAACGACACCTCAGCTAAATTTAACTAATAAATAATAATTAATCTTTGTTCATTCAATTTGTTTCAGGTACAATACCAAATAGGAATAATCGCTTAGAAGACCTATATTTACGGTTTTACAATGGGTGAGTTTGAGTCTTAATTAATTAAAAAAATAATTTATTACTAGGTATTTATTATTAAACTAGTTGTGTTTTTCAGTTTCATCTGCGTTAATTTAAGTACTACTACTACGTTAGTTTTTGCAAGATTTTTCATTAATTGGACGTAGCGTGATGTTATATTGCCTATAGCTTTCCTCGATAAATGGACTTTTCAACACAAAAAATTTTTTTCAGTTCGGTCCAGTAGTTTCTGAGATTAGCACGTCCAAACAAACAAACTCTTTAGCTTTATAATATTAGTAAAGATTACTGGCTGCGCCCCGGGACTTCGCTGCGAGGCATTTCGGGATAAAAAATAGCCTACGGTCTATTTTCAGACTTACCAATTTTCATAAACATCGGTCAAGCCGTTTTGGAGGAGTTTGATAACAAACACTCTGACACGAGATTTTGGTATATTAGATAATAATAATTTTATTGGCGACCGATTTGGTGCAGGATACCTGCCTTCTGCGCCAGAGGTCCCGGGTTCGATTCCCGGACAAGACCAATATTTGTGTGCATAATCGGTGTTTTCTATGTTATATTGAGTATGTATTTAGAAAAAAAAAAGGAATTTACTATGGGCCTATGGGCTAGATAATTGATGTGATTGTAAGTATTATTATTAGAGAATGTATTTTCGGTCTTAAAAAAAATCTTTACTTTTTAGGTTTCTTGCTCGTGTTTTCATTTTATATTTTAACACTGCGAACCAGTTCAAAATTTCTTAACGGCTGAGCGAAACGAAGTTATTTCTGTTTAGCTTCGCTCCCATTTTGACGACGATTTTGGTGTAGTAGTTCAACCGTCCAATAGTTGGACTGCCAAGTGGTTGTGGGTTCGATTCCGACTGTCAGTAACCGCCGGTTTCTGAAACGCCAATCAAAATTAAAATTAGCTAACAGACTGTTAACAGACTGTTACAATTAATTCCCAATTAAAAGCACCTTGGGTTTCTGAAACGAAAATTATCTCACAATTAGGTTTAGATTTGTATGGGCACTAACAGACTGTTAACAGACTGTTGACAGACTGTTAACAGACTGTTGACAGTCTTTCAGAAACCCAAACTACAATTAATTGGAGATTAAATTTAATTTTAATTGGCGTTTCGGAAACCGGCCGTAAGTCTCTTGCGTTACTGACTGACAGACAACGCACAGCCGAAAATATGTACTTGGCGCAAGAAGTTGAAATTTGGCATTTATGTTCCTTGAGGAGTTTAGGGGAGCACTAAGAGAGGATTTCTGGAAATTCCCCCTCTAACGGGGTAAAAAGGGGGTCCACGCAGACGAAGCCGCGAGCGGAGCGCTAGTTTTGAATTTAAAACGTTTGTGTTATTTGGATGCTACATAATATATGGTGAAGCCACACCACAGTGAAAATTTGTTGAGTAACATTGGTAACAAGTGGACACATTTAATTTTTAAGGCGCTACTCGGAAAAAGTATGGACTCTTTGATATAAAACTATAGGACGGTTAGAGTTGTTATAAATCTGGTAATAAGATATATATTTCTTCATACCTTTATCTAGAATCGTATAGTTTCAGAAACAAGATTTTATGATTTTGGCTCGACACTTTTTATTTTCGAAAATACCTCTAAAAAATAAGAAATATCAAGATTATTCTTAAATGGGGATACATATACTATTGAAAATTGGTTTAATCAGTGGACACCAATAATATTTAGGATCGTTTAGAAGCATTTTTTTTTTAAATCGCTATAGTTTTTGAGTAAGAAGTGATTTCGTGTTTTTTTGCGAAATCGGCAAACCCTATTTCGTCAAGGTCGCGGGAAGCCGCTGGATGCGGGCAGCGCAGGACCGATCGTTGTGGAGATCCTTGGGGGAGGCCTATGCCCAGCAGTGGGCGTCGTTCGGCTGACATGATGATGATGATGATGATTGAGATAGGCTACGGAACCCTACACTGCGCGTGGCCGGTTTTATTACTACTCTACTTACGAAAATTAGTATGCTTTCACGATTCAATTTTGTAATTATTTTATTGCAGTTCCTCTTCAGAAGACTATGTGGAATTTCCCCTATCGGAAGCTACTCGTCTCTTCAACATCAAAGGCTTCGACAAGAACAATGCTACTGTGTTTTATATTCATGGTTTCATTGAAACAGCCCAGCAAGAAAGCATCCAGGTAAATAAAACCTTTTTAATTTTAGCCTATTTTTTTTTTCTTTTTATCCACTACGGGGTATCACTTGGCCTTCATCACACCTGATGTCAAGTGGTGATAAGGCTGAAGGTTTAAGCGCACTACCTACTCCCGGAACCCTCAATCACTGAGGAATCTTATCTCTAACTGCCGGAACACAATAATGCTGAAAACATCATTGTTATGGCGTCAGACTTAGATAAGATGGTTGTAGCTAGCCAGGCGGACTAAGAACAAGTCCTACCACCAACCAAACCGAATACAACATATGTCCCCACTGGGAATCGAACCCGAGGCCTCTGGGTCTGAAATCGGTGCTGTGAACCACTAGACCACAGAGGCGGTTAAGTTATATTGTGAAAAACTGCTTTCGAAAATTTATAAGCACGATTTACGTTATGACTGATTTTGGAAAAACGTTAGACACACTAAAACAATATAGGTAGGTACAGTCGGGGACAAATTCGGTGAACCACCTATTACTTCTTTTCGTGTGGCTGGCGTCTCACCGTTCACTTGCAATCCCTAACCTTAATTACTTATGTATTGTACTACCCTAGTTTAACTACATAACCATATAGTAAAATGGTCTGCGCGTCAATAGCGAGGCACCAGCCAGACAAAAAGAAGCAAGAGGTGGTTCACCGAATTTGTCCCTGAGTGTACCTACGATGAGACATTGAAATATTACTTTCTTAAGTAAGTTTAAGATTTTTGTAGTTGTTCAGAACAAAGGCTTACTTATTTAAGTTATTTTCTGTTTTATATCTATGGTGAAACGAAATATTCTTTACTTAGCCATAATATTATGATAACGCAAAGGTTTGCGTCGTAGAATACATGAAAGAAACTAGAAGTAGCAACATCTGCACGGAGCCAACACTTGAGACAATCCAATAAGCTAGTCCACTAAGACAATAGATATTACTATTGATCACTGGCTTGAGGACAATCCAATAAGCTAATCCACTAAAACAATAGATATTACTATTGATCACTGGCTTGAGGACAATCCCAATGTAGTGGTCCGCACTAAGACAATAGATATTACTATTGATCACTGGCTTGAGGACAATCCAATGTAGTGGTCCACTAAGACAATAGATAGGTATTACTATTGACCACTGGCTTGAGGACAATCCAATGTAGTGGTCCACTAAGACAATAGATATTACTATTGATCACTGGCTTGAGGACAATCCAATAAGCTAATCCACTTAGACAATAGATATCACTATTGATCACTGGCTTATGGACAATCCAATAAGCTAGTCGACTAAGACAATACATATTACTATTGATCACTGACTTGAGGACAACGCAATGTAGTGGACTGTATCTATTTACGCGATGCCAATATTGATTCCAATTCTCAAGTATTGGCCCGTGTAAATGTTGCATAGGTTGTCGGGCCGCCAAGCCAATCTTTTGCGCGAAAAGCAAAAGCAGTCTATGAGTTTTCCTTTTTGACCGACTTCAAAAAGCAAAGGAGGTTCTCTAGTCGGCAGATTTTTTCTTATCCACAACGGGGTAGCATTTAGTCTTCTATTACACTACACCTGATGTTAAGTGAAGATAAGTGGAATCCTTAACCATCATTAACCACTGAAAAACTGATGGTCCACTGAGATCCTGAAAAATCATTGCTATGGCGTCAGACTTAGATAAGACAATGGAGCCAGACGAACTTAGAATAATTAAAGTTCCATTGTATTAATTTTGACACTGCTTCCTGTACTAGCGTAACATGCCTCTTTTCGCCTTTTTATAGCTACATTTCCTCCACGGTGTCCACTTAACTTCATAGCTAGTGATCAATACTCTCATTTAAAAACGTTGACGATCAGGTGACCACAAACGGTGTGGCTTACACCTTACACATCGCTTGGCATTGTACTATACCTAGGCTTACTGCACTTCAAATGTAGTTTGTTTTGTAACAGTATACAATCAACCGCCCGCCTCTGTACCTACCCTAGTCTAACACTAATTACACCGGACAATAATACTAGGTACCTAGTCTAGTTGTCACACGGTGCGTGATATCACGGTCCCGTAGGTCCTGCGTGTTAGGTGGTGTGGTAAGCAGTAGGGGGTTTAGTGGGTAGGGCCTTAGCGGCGAGTCCCACATACCTTCGGGATGCATAACCGCATTCCCCTTACTATAAAAAAGGTACCTAGTCTAGTACACACCACCGGCATCAGACCCAGAGGTCCAGGGTTCGATTCTTAGAGGGCATGGCGCCCTCTAAGAATCGCACCCTGGATTGTATTTGGTTTGATTGATGGTAGGACTCGTACTACTTAAGTCTGTTTACCTATCAACATATTATCTAAGTCTGCTGCCATAACAATATTGTTGTGTTCCGACAGTTAGAGTTAAGATATCCGGCAGGCTTATTACCAAAAGAAGCAACCAGTTGCTAATTTTTTGTACAATTGCAACGCGACTGCTACTAGTTGCGGTTGGTTTGCAATTAGGTAGTACATGGAAATCGTACCAAATAAGTGGTGTTGCCTTGCATTAAATGAGGTAAGATTTTAAATTATTTTTAATGCATTCACAATGCAATTCTGTAAGTATAGGAAAAATGTGATAGCAAAAAACCACGAACCCTATAAGTAGCTTTCAGGCGGGATAATGTTGGAAATTTAATGGACTTTAAAAACTAATAATTTAACTTTTGCCATAAACCCACTACTATGGGTCAAAATGTCGAAAACTAAAAAAACTGTAATAGTTCCTTTTTTGAATTTTTGCAAACTTTTAAATAGCCCTATCTTAAAAACTATTTGACTTACAAAATCCAAATTATTCTCTTTTTATTGCAAATTTAGTCTACTTTAAAGCGTGCATAGTAATTTTTGCCGTAACACAGGTTCTTGGTGGTAAAAATTGACAAAAACGGAAAAAAAACTGAAAATTTATAGGATTTTTAAATATTTAACAATGATCCGAAGGGCTTTCGAGGTGGAAAACTTGGATTTCTCATTACTATCTCATCACTACTAACATACAAAAAAATCAGAACTACCTCATTTAACGCAAGGTAAAATGTACGATTTCCATGGACTAAATCGGTACAGTAATACCTTTCATGCAATTTTAGTTCACAAATAGCTCGCTTGTGGCGCTATCGTAGCGATCTACGTTCCGTAATGCGAATATGTGTTTTGGGAGCGATTAATTGTTAATTGTCGCTATTGCAACTGTCACTTATGGTAATAAGCCTGCGGGTCCTTCTGATTGTTGTGTATAATTAAAGATCAAAATAACGGACGAGTATTAATATTTTTTAATAAAAAAAAACATTTTCTACTGTAAAACCAAATAACCATACAAAAAAACTTACCCATCTAAAAAAACGTTGGAAAGTTTTTCAGCCTCAGATGAAACTTCAAATCCCCCTCGGAAACAGAGAAGAATTCATGTTTTTGTATAAAATATAAATAATCGAACAACATTATTTAATTTTATAAATAGATCTGAAACAAGGAAAACCATCACTCAGCGTGACCTCCTATGTCAAGGAAAACATTGTTTCTATTCATTGACCTTTTTGTATACTTTACACATTGTGCGTACGTGCGTACGAAACTATGAAAAAATTCGACCAATAGGTGGTATGTAACATAATATGTTTTGTTTGTATAGTACCATCGTGAACCACGATTGTTGAGCAACTTGCCAAAATGCTTAATGCCGCCTTAATGGATTTGTACAATAATGCTGAAACAGAACTCATCTCACACTCATAAAAATTTCATGAACGAAACAATATTTAATTTAATCAAATTGTCCGTATTCACCGCCAAACGACACGTAATATTATTGGCTTACAGAAGTGCCAATATAGAAATTTTTGTCGTCTGAATATAGCTCCCCGCCTAAGGCTATAATTAGAACGTTAGCCACAGTTTAAGTACCTTGAGGAGTTGAATTAATTAATGAATAATATTTATTGTTCACCGAAGTCACTTTCGATGATAATACAGAAAACATAGTAGGTGTGTACAATATTTTCGAACAAACCAATTCACATGTAGAACTTAATAATTAGAAAAAAAAAATTTACTTGAACAATCAAATCAACAAACTTTTCAAAGAGGCTATAGGTATATTTTTATGGTTTCAGCAAAAGTCTTTTATAAATTTGAATTACTATCTTCTAGTAAGTATGATTTTTTTTTATAATTCCAGGTCGTGGTGAGCTCATATTTAGATAGTAGACCTGACACCAATGTGATACTACTAGACTGGTCGAACATGTCACACGGATCCTACTTGGTTAATGCCGCAAGAAATACTAAAAAGGTAAAAAAAGTTACTGTAGCCTTAACACGAAAAACTGTCGTTATGGTAACCGTTATTGCGATAAACGATAAACCAGAGCACCGCCTCGTTCGGTCGGTTATGGAACTGAAATTCAATACATATTTGACAGCTTTTGAAGGACGGTATAGTTTACTATTAGATTACCATAACGATAGTTTTCATGCTAGGGGTTCCGGCGACCGCCGCGTAGGTACTTAGTTGTGCTAGGGCATAGCCTTCTTTATCGTCGATAGAGAAAGCTGTGGCTAGGGGTATAACCATGAAGCTCGACTTAATACTGAGGTAACGGAGAGTGCAGTACGAACAATTTTTTGAATACCACAAATAACACAGTGGCTGTCTTCCGTCTCACCTACACTTTAAAAAAACACGTATGGTCATATGAGACAGCTGACAGCCACTACATACATAAATGTCAAATTTGCTGGCGACACTTTTTTATTCAGGGTGAGAGCTCCAGTTACCTCAGAGTATTAAGTCAAACTTCATGGGTATAACTTAATACATCCTTCCCATGCACTCCGCTCTGTCATCTGTCATCTGTCATCTATTCATTACTTTAATCTCATTCATATCCTCAGATCATATAATACTATCTGAGTTCATATCATTAGCTACGAACACAATCAATCAAAAATGTTAGCGGTCTTCTTCTTCCTCTCCATCCATCCACGGTGTTCTTTCTAGTAAGTAGTATCATGCCATACCAAGCCAAATGGTAGTAAAAAATAAGAAAATCATTCTTGTTACTAAAACTACTAAGTTAAGTACTAAGTACAAAATGTTACTTACGAATCGTAAACATTTTCCATTCATTCAAGACTTTTTTAACTGACAAGAAGGTAGTAGTTATCTTGTATTTATCTTATAACAAATAAAAGGCTCCTGTTATTTATTTATTTATAAAAAAAATATTATTTACATTAGTAATTTAGTAACAAAGCGTTTTATACGATTTTAAATCTCATCTCATAAACAGCTGGCTGTAAAAATTAAAAAATTTAAACATACTTAAAAAAGCGGATAGAAATACATTTTGCATTATATTATTAGCATGAGTATTGCTGAAAGTTAAAGTAAGTAAACCTGTACCTATAAATAAACATGGTTTTCAAGGTTTCTCTTGTTATTCGACAATTTAAACGAACGTCACGTTGCATTGCGTGATCGTTTTATATATGTTTTACTTAGTTTATACCGTCATATTGTTTCCACACATGTCTATTGATAATGATTCTTTCATTTAAACTATAAGTCACGTAATAGTTATGCCCATTATAAACAACCTCGAAATAAATAGCCATGCGTAGTATTTGCGAGTAACTCTTGAAGTAATAGTCATTACCTTATCAGATAAATGATTACCAAGGACTAATATGCTGATAAATCAAATGAACATAGATCTTTTTATAAGGAGGAAGTCAGTGATTAGACAGAGATAGAGATACGGAATTGAATGGGAAGCTCTTTGCCAGAACAGGGGGGCTACCGGCTAAAAAATATGGATATGGATATGGGCTTCAACTGTCATTTGAATTCCTTATTTTGATAGATTTTTGCTGCTTTGTTCTGTTGAACGTTGCTAGCTAGCTATCGTTATACCCGACGTCACAAAACAAGAAACAAATAGTAGCTATTTTTTTATAAAATTGACTTAAAGTTCCAAAAAACGTATGAAGTGCATACCCATAAAGTTACGCGGTAGACCCCCGGGTCAAGAACGAGTTTTTTCATCGGACATCGGACCGACTCGTTAGGTAGGTATCGTCATCAGCCATTTAATGTCGCTACTGCTGGGGCACTGGCCTTTCTTATGGATGGATAAGGAGAATGTGCCTTGACCCACCACGCGGGCCCAATGCGGTTTGGTGGGTATTGACGACTGCAAATGCAGCCGGGGCCAACGTCTTAATGTGCCTTCCGAAGCACGGAGCAGCTCGATATGAAAAAAAATATGATAAATAACAAAATGTACATTTTCATTATATATCTTACATAATATTTACCAATATTTGAACTAGGTACCCTAAAAAATATTATCCACACATCTCGTAGTATTTTTATCAATACTTATCTTATCAGAGACGATAGACACCAATTACACCAAACAAGAAGTGCTCTGTGCTTGTTTCAATCTTCCGATGACAAGAAACATGGTGATCTGTCCAAGGACAATTTATTGCTCTGATAAACAGGCCCGAGTCCACCGACAATAAGTTAACCGGTGCTTGGTTGGTTAGTTAACACACGTGATTATGTATAGGAAAAATGTGATAGTAAAAAACCACGAGCCCTATATAAGTAGCTTTCAGGCGGGATAGCTACTTATAGGGCTCGTGGTTTTTTACTATCACATTTTTCCTATACTTACTTACAAAATTGCATTGTGAATGCATAAAAATAATATAAAATCTCAACACGTGATTATAGTTAACCAACCAACTAAATTTTTTTCTTGTGTGTGGAATCTGTATGTATGTGATAACTAGCAGCCGCCCGCGGTTTCACCCGCGTAGTTTTCGTTTCCGTAGAAATATCGGGATAAAAAGTATCCTATGTGTTATTCCAGCTTATAATCTATATCTGTTGCAAATTTCATCCAGATCCGTTCTGTAGTTTTTGCGTGAAAAAGTAATAAACTTCCATACTTACAAAGTATTTATAATATTATAGGTAGTAGGATTTTTAATAGGTACCTACTTACCCGTAATTTCCAATTTCCATAACACAGGAGCATAATGCTATTTGGCTTTGGATTGAAGCAATGTACCAATGTTATAATGTCCAGTATTTTTATTTATTATATCATCCCTTTTTTTGCATATTTTTGTTTAAAGTCAATGTTTTTCTCTATATTTTGTTCGATTTCAGGTTGGTGCAGCTGCGGCGGAACAAATTAAAGTCCTTGTAGACAACGGTCTTCTATTAGACAAAATTCACATCATAGGGCATTCTCTCGGGAGCCACGTGGCCGGGTACACAGCCCGAGAAATGCAAAATAGATATAAAAAAACAATAAAGAGGTATGTAAAACATTAGTACATTTTTCTGTTACATCCATATTATTGACTATAGGATTAACGGGTCAAATATCTAGGTTTAAATGGCAAGAACTCTTTTAATATACACCGTAATTTTTTTATCACCCCGGATAATTTTAAGGATTATTCAACTCATGAAAACAAACAACTTTTATTATGGGACCAAAACTGAAAAAAAGATCTGCTGTTCCATTCAAAAGTGCAATTATAGTACATTACAGCCGAGGACAGGTAAGTAAGAAATTACATTGTCGAGGATGGTTTGAAGCACGAGCCGCAGGCGAGGGCTTTAATCATTCGAGGCAAGGTAATTTGCTTACCGTACAAGGCTTGTATAGTGCTTTTCTCAAGAAATGCGAGGAAATAAAAAAAAACTGTTTAACTAAATAATATTTATTAAAATTTATATCACACATGTTCGGGCAATTATTAAATGTAAATGTTATTTACCGGGCACACTTATGTATAAATCGCCCATAATAATATTATTTTAATGATGTAGGTATCATTAAAATACGCCAACGACACAGATTCTGAAAACGTATGCGCCTTTTTTCACTTTTCCAAATCAGATCGTAGGTTTTCATATATCTTTCTCGATCTTTCTTTTGAGTTTGCTGGCAGTAAGTTTTCTGTTATTCATTTTGCTTCTGCTCTTAAATTTGGTAGAGTAGGTACATACAATGTCTGTATATGTTTCATTGGCAGAACTCATTTTGATAATTTATTACACAATATAAATAAACTGTATTGATATCAAATCAACCGCTGAAAATCATTCCCGCCGTTTTTTTTAATATTGGTTTGTGAGGCCAAGTGGAACGGTCATACAGCCTATTGATACTTAATACTTGCTACTAAAATGCGCAACTTCAATACCCGCTTCTGGGTGGTAGATGGCGCTGTACATATTTCCCATACAAAATTACTCGTAAAGGATATTTTGCCTATGATAAATCTCATTTTGTTTTTTCGATTGATGTTCGTGCTAAGGGTACATAGCTCTTTTGGTACAATACAAAGTAATATACTCTGTGCGCACCGTATTTAAAAAAAGTTAACCTTATTATGATATAATAATTACATAAATAATAATAATAAAAAAAAAAAAAAAAAAAAAAAGAAAGCGTCAACGTGACAGGACATTCATTCCCCATTTTATATTTAATATTTTATTCAGAGATCGAAATTCTCATATTATCTGTAATAATTCGATCAACAATAGCATCCAGTTTATAATACCACAGTTATTTAATATTTATTAGACCTAAAATACCAAAAACAAATAGAAAATTTACTATGACATTTGAGAATGTCATCACCAGTCATCATCATATTGCCAAACTACCAATAATGGGATAACGAATGAAGAAATAGATGTTGACGAGAAGCCGAGCAGCACGTCTACCACCTCCGGGCTCGTCACCTCGCTCCGCCTCGCAGTTGTCGGCAACTGCCTCAGTGCCGTGTGTTCAGCTGACATCTGCAGTTGCGTCGAGTGATAGTGACGAGTACTTCTCTCCGCCGACGTCGCCACCGCCTGTACGCCGGAGGAGGGGCCGGCCACCGAAGAGTTCGGGGCTTCTGGGGCAAACGGCTCCGGTCAGGGCCCCCGCTCCCGGTGGAGTGCAGCGCATGCGATGGACAATTTCCATCAATGAAAATGTCATGCGCGCATATTTTGAGGCAACAGAGGCAGGAACTAATCTTACTGCGTATCGTGTTCGGATGCTTTCTCTGTTTCAGGCTCTCGAACCATCAATCAACGTTTCGGCTCAACGACTGTCGGATCAGGTGCGAGCCATTCAACGGGGTCACTTGTTGGATGACTCGGTACTTGATCGGCTCCGTACAGAGGTGCAACGTAACCGTATCATTACTACTGCATCGCAGGCGGCAACTCAAGCTTCTGCCGCGGCCACATTGCAAGCTGGCGTTGCTGATAGTGATGGTGGAGATGATATGGTTACTACTGTAAGTCCCCAATACAATGATATATTGAGGAGTACTCTTGAAGATGTAGTTCGGGAATTTCGATCGACTTCGGTTCACCTTAGACCTCGGCTTCCACGTTTTCCCATGCACAAAAAAAATAGGGCGCTGATGTGTGCTTTAGATTTGCTACTACCAAATTACTTTGATAGTAGTGAAGACCTGGCTGATACTCATTCGATCCTGTACTGTGCGGCTATTACAGCTTGTCGTGTTGCTCATGTCAAATTTCCAAATACTGACACAGCAACACGCCCTCGCCTTGCTGTACCAGCCTGGCAGTGTAGGATTGAGCGTCGTATCAGTGAGGCTAGGGTACTCATCGGTAAGCTCAGCTGCTTTAGGGAGGGCAACATGCGCCCTAGGGTCATGCGCTTTGTGAAACGTGCATTCTTGGGGACTGGTATTAGTCCTCAAAATTATATTTCATGTGTCACAGAGCGCATCGACTTCCTGAAGCAGAAAATTTGTGCATGGGCTAATCGTATTCGAAGGTATAGGGTGCGAGTCGATCGCTTTACTCAGAACCGCATGTTCGAGAGAGATCAACGACGTGTTTATGCATCCTGGGAACGATCGGATCAGAGTGATACTGATATGCATCGGCCGGATGATGATGCCATGATTTCTTTTTGGCACAACATCTGGTCCGTTCCTGTCACTCACTCTGAAGGCGCGTGGATGGAGGATGTTGAGCGTTCGTGTGAGCTTATACCTGATATGAATGAAGTAACCATTGACTACCAAGACGTAGTTTGTGCAATTCGTTCCTTACCCAACTGGAAATCTCCAGGCCCGGACGGACTGCACAATTTCTGGTATAAATGGTTACCTAGCTCGCACGTTTGCTTGGCATCTCAATTTCAATGTGCTTTATTATCTCGATCGCTTCCAGAATTTATGACAACAGGCATAACCCATCTGCTCCATAAATCTGGTAGTACTGCGGACCCCAAAAACTATAGACCTATCACCTAATTTATAAAATTCTTACGTCCATTTTGAGGTCGAAGATTAATAAACACATTGATCAAAATTCTATTATGTTCGCCTCTCAAAATGGATGTAGGAATGGGGCCCGTGGTACTAAGGAGCTACTCCTCATTGACATGGCTATTAACCAACAGGTTCGTCGAAACCGAAAGAACCTGTCGACTTCCTGGATAGATTATAAGAAGGCATATGATTCCGTGCCGCATTCGTGGCTCATGAGGGTGCTGGAGTTGTATAAAATAAATACAACTCTACGCACTTTCTTGATATCGTGCATGCGAAAATGGAGAACGGTCCTTTTCTATCCAGGATCTCGACGGATTCTAGGTCAGGGCGATCCCATAAAAATAGAGCGAGGTATCTTCCAGGGTGACGGTTTGAGTCCATTGTGGTTCTGTCTGGCCTTGAACCCTCTGAGTACACTTCTCGAGAGTTCAGGGTTAGGCTATCGTTTACGGAGAAATGGTCAAGTAATATCACACCTGCTGTACATGGATGACCTGAAACTATTTGCCCATAGCAGTTCTCATTTGACAGCGTTACTGAAGGTTACTGAAGCTTTCAGTAATGCCATTAAAATGGAATTTGGTGTGGACAAATGTGCAGTCATGCATGTAAAGCGTGGTCAGATAATGGAATCTACGGGTATACAACTCTCGGATTCTATTCATCTTAGATCTCTCTCCGTAAACGAAACCTATAAATATTTAGGTATGTCACAGGCATTAGGCATCAACGATGCTGACATGAAACAGTCGTTGCGTGAGCGTTTCTTGGGGCGCCTTTCAAAAGTCCTTAAAAGTCTTTTGTCAGGCGGAAACAAGGTTCGCGCATACAATGGATGGGTCATGCCGGTACTGATGTATTCCTTCGGCATACTTAAATGGACTCAAACTGAACTGGATGCCCTGGATAGAAAAGTTCGTACATTGCTAACAGCACACCGCATACATCACCCACGTTCATCGACCATGAGATTGTATATCCCGCGGAAGTGCGGTGGTCGTGGCTTCTTAAATGCTAAGACATTGCATAACCGCGAGATATGCAATCTTAGGGAGTATTTTCTCCAAGTCGATATGGGGTCTCATAGAGATGTAGTTGCTGTTGACAATGGACTGACTCCTCTATTTTTAGCAAAAGAAAACTGGCGCAAACCTGTAGTACTTAGTACTTCCGACCGCAGCACTGTGTGGCAAAGCAAGGAGTTACATGGCAGATTCTACCGGGCTCTCCATGGGCCCGACGTAGATTTATTAGCCTCAGTATCCTGGCTCCGTTTCGGTGATCTTTTTGGTGAAACCGAAGGTTTTGTCTGTGCAATTATGGATGAGGTTGTGATGACGAATAACTACCGAAAGTATATCCTAAGGGATGGCACAGTGGATATTTGCCGAGCGTGTCATCGTCCGGGTGAATCCCTTAGGCATATAATCTCCGGTTGTTCTCGTCTCGCAAACGGCGAGTATTTGCATAGACATAACCAAGTGGCCAGGATAATACACCAACAACTTGCTCTGAAACATTGTCTTGTGGCATCCGAGGTGCCGTACTACAGGTATGCACCAGAACAGGTCCTTGAAAATAGCCATGCCACATTGTATTGGGATCGATCTATCATTACAGACAGGACTATTGTAGCTAATAAGCCTGATATTGTATTGATAGATCGACACGAACGCCGCGCGATAATTGTTGATGTCACTGTTCCCCATGACGACAACCTTGTGAAAGCTGAAAAAGATAAAGAAAACAAATATCTTGATTTAGCTCACGAGATTGTGGACATGTGGGACATTGATTCAGCAATTATTGTTCCGATAGTCATATCTGCCCATGGTCTGATAGCCAAGAGCCTCGATAAACACCTTAAGAGGCTTGCGTTAGGTGGATGGATCGGGAGTCAGATGCAGAAGGCAGTACTTCTGGACACGGCCCGTATAGTGAGAAGGTTCCTGTCTCTGGATCCTTAACCATCGGTAGCCGGGACCTTGATCTTGCTGCCGTTGGGGAACTGCATTTTTGTATTTTTAAATGTTATATTTTTTAGTGTTATACATTGTAAAAATTTTATGTTTAGAAATATAATTTTGTAAGTATTTAAAATGTAATAAAGGGAATAATAATAATGTGGCTGTATGGTGCAAATGTCCCTTTGCTTTTTCTGTTTTTATACACAGGAATAACGAAAGAAAAAATAAAGAAAAAAATTTGGTAATAATATCTTTGCGTAGTACCTTTTCCGAGGTAAACATTCTAAATTTGAAAATCACTGCAGTAATGAATTTCAGTACTTACTTACTGCACTGATTTTAGTGCAGTAAGTAAGTACTGAAATTCATTACTGTAGTGATTTTCAAATTTAGAATGTTTACCTCAGAAAAGTGCCACGTACTGCATTCTTTTCTCAAATATAATATTAACATTTCAGAGCATAAGTGTGAAAAATATTTAATCGAAATGCATGTTCTAATATTCGAATTATGAACTCATGTCTGAACGTATATCGATCATATCGATACACTTTATGCCATAGTCAACTTTAAAAAATAAAACTCTGTATCCGGTTGTATCATAATGGTCATTATGATACAACCGGATACATACAGCTTTCACTCATTATTAAACACTTATATTTCTTAATTTTTCAGTCTCCATGGCAACCGTAGGATTTACCGGCCCTGACTCCAACTCTTTCAAGCCCTTCTTTTAGCCGGCAACAATAAGAAACTTTTTTTAAATTAGTATTTTGAATTTAGAAGGTATAGACCGTATAGACTCCTATCAGTGGGGTTTGGCGCCAATCCATATTTTATAATTAATATTTTTTTGCTTAATTTTTTAAATATATGATAAATGTAATGAGTGTAGATAAAGTAGTGTATGAGACTGCACATAACTCAGTATTATGCGACAGTCACATAAACTACTATTTCATGATTTGATCGAGGCTCCGTAGTTCACTATTATGGCCTTCGATCAACAATAACACCTAGTTCATTATGACAGATTAACCTGAATCCAGCAGCCAGCACTAGCTTTGTAAAGCCTGACTAAAAATAAAAATCTCGCCATGTTGCGGAAATGCGACGAAATTTTTTTTCCATAAAATGACATATTTTTTTTTGTAACAATGTAGAGGCGAAAGTGGCGCCTCAAGCCAGACTTTTTATTTTTTTGGTCAGGCTTTATAAACGTTTTGTCATGCCAACTGGCACCTACACTGGTATGGAGTAAAACACAGCCATCTCTATCGTGTAGAAGACGAAAGAGATGGCTGTGAGTAAAACAATTGCCTACTTATTTTAATCATGGTTTCCCTACCAAAATGGTAAAAAGAAACCCTTATGGTGAGACTCAGTCTGTCTGTCACAACTCACAACTGGACATTTTGAGAACTACTAACCTTGGGAGGACCTGGGTTTTTTTATATGGCCCATTTTTTATGTAAACAAAGCACTTAAGAGCGCGCTATCGCACTCCCGAACATCTGGTTATACTTACGAGGTCTTTGGTTACATTTATGAGTAGCTGATTAAGCAAAAGCAATAAAGTTAAGCTAATGGACAGTTTTACGACATGTTTTGTTTTTATAATCGTCGTTCAAAATCTACCTTTGTGTAAACAAATGACAATAGTGCGGTACATTCGAAATCAATTTTTGTCACATAGTTATCGATGAAATAACATATAAAAAGTATATATATTTAGAATCTACATAAAAAAACCTATCGAATAAAAATATAATAAAAGGATAAACAATGTTTTTGTTTTTTTTTCGAAATTTTCAAAAATTTTATTACTTCCGTTTTGAAAAAACTCAAAATTAAAAAAAAATATTTATTTATTTTTTTCCGGATCACATATTATAGTTTATTTTTACAGTACGACGAGTTTATCTCTCTTTTGAACATCGAAAACCGCATTCAAAAAATCAAAAAACTGCAATAGTTAGAAAAAAAAGAGTCCCCTACTCTTTTTTTCTTTTTTTCTTAAGCCGCATAGTTTAATACCATTCCCCCCCCCCCCCTTATCTCCGAAGTTTGCATAGAGAAAAATCTGAAATTATTTTATGTGATAGAAGTTTATGAAAAGATTACAGGAAAAATAAAACGATGTCTCTAAATAATAAACTTTTTCAGAAATAATCAAAATTTTATTAGTTCCACTATCGGTCAAAAGCTGGCTTTGACCTAAAACTGCAATATTCTACACCGCAAACGCTCTGACGAATCTAGCCTCGCCGATAAAAAACATTTCCACGTTATATTTATTTAAAGGAGGTCACTAATAGTCCATACATCTTTGGCAATGTTTGTACCGTGAGGTACATAGGTACCAATATGTAGAGAAAAAATCGAGGATTCCGAAAAACGTATTATTTTACTTTTATGTTTAGATAAAACTATATAATAAATTAATAAAGTTGTTAATTACTTGTAACACATTTTTATTATGTGGTAACATTGGATGTTCAATTGCGTTTAGTATCAGACTTCTGGGAGTCTACCGGCTAAAATATATGGATATGGACATGGGCTTCATTTGACACTTGAAGCCCATATTTTGTCTTTATATAGGCATAATATTGGCTTCAAATGTCAAATGAAGCCCATGTTCATACCCATATTGTTAAAAATATTTTATATGCTGTTAATTATTGCTAATGCATATCTACTTGTCGTCCATTTTTATCAACACGGAATTTAATGGGCGTAAAACAATAAAAAATAGAAAATAATAATATTACAATCAGCAAATAAATTGTCTCTTTGCAAGTAACAAAACGCTTTTTGACAGCTTTTTGAGTACAAACAGATTATATTCATAATCGTATCACAGATTATTTATCATAGACAGAGTCTAAAATGGCGTATTTTTTCAAACTGAAATTACTTTTTTTGCCTTTTTCAAATAACTAAAAAACAAAGTAGACCCTGTTTTATTATTCACCGTTTCATAGAGTATTTTTTTCCATAAAGTGTACCTCGGTACATTAACTGGCCAGATTTTAGTGACCTCCTTTATGATGGTACGAAACCCTTGGTGTGCGAGTCCGACTCGCTCTTGACCGGTTTTTTTTTTACTTTGTTGCATTCACAATGCAATTTTTAAGAAAATATAGAAAATTAAGTATTAGAAAAACTCGACTCAGCTCACAACTAGCTCCGGTGGGACTCTTTCGCTATCCGGGCGAATGCTCTAACCATAGAGCTACGGAGTCTGTGTTTAGAGCAGTCGCCCAGACAGCGAAAGGTGTCGTTTAAATTAATTAAAACGTAATTAAGACTGCCTACTTACTGTCGCCTAAATTCGGCGAACCATCCACTGAACTCTTGTAAACTTCTTTTATTCTTGCAGGCTAACAGCATTAGATCCTGCGTTTCCCGCGTTCTACCCCGACGGTGTAGTGATGGAGCACATTAGTTCAAAAGACGCAGAGTTCGTGGATGTTATCCACACGGATGCAGGTGGATACGGCGCGCCTGTACGCACCGGCACTGTGGACTTCTGGCCTAATGGCGGCAAGAGCATACAGCCGGGATGCCCTCGCTTCGCACCTGTTCCCCTGTCTGATGATAGTAAGTTTGGTTGTCTCTCACCCGTCGTATTCTTTATCATCATTATCATCCATGCGACGTCCACTGCTGTTCATAGGCCGCCCCCAAGGATCACCATAAAGATAGGTCCTGCGCTGCCTCCATCCAGCGGCTTCCCGCGGTCTTGACCAGATCGTCGGTCCACCTTGTAGGGGGCCTGCCCACGGAATTTCGCTTCAAACACGGTCGCCATTCGAGAACCTTTCCGCCCCAACGGCCATCGGTTCTCCGCGCCATGTATCCTGCCCACTGCCTCTTCAACTGAGCAATCTTTCGGGTGATGTCGGTTGTTTTAGTTCTCCTGCGGATCTCATTATTTGCATATGCAAACAACGCTCTCTTCATTGCTCGATAGGTGACGTTGAGCCTTTTTATGAGACTCATAGTAAAAGACCACGTCTCGCTTTCATATGTCATAACCGGCAACACACTCTGGTCAAAGACCTAACGCGATCTAAGAGCAAGTCCTACCAACCAAACCAACTACAATATGTACCCCCACGGGGAATCGAACCCGGGACCTCTGAGTCTGAAACCGGTGGTGTGAACTAGTAGACTACAGAGGCGGTTGAAAAATCTAAATATGCAGACAATGAATTTCTGGAGCAACGAAAAACAAGGAGCAAACTTATAATCGTTACATGTCTCAAATGTTGATTTCAGATCTGTGCAGTCACTGGCGCTCGTGGCGGTTCTACGCGGAATCTGTGCGGAGCCCCGACGCGTTCCCCGCGTCCCCCGCGGACTCCTACCAGAGGTTCCGCGAGAACCCCACTCCCGAGGTCGGCATGATCTACATGGGCTACAACTGTGATACCAAGTATGTAACTACTACTTATGAGCTCACTGAATGTTTCCTACAGTTGGGATAGGCTTCTCTATCAATGGATTGGAATAGTGGTCTATAACTCTTCTCGTAATGGCCGGTATTACACGGTACGTACACTTGCCTTTCAACTTGGATGAAGCAACCAAATTGCACAATGTAAACGTAAAAGTGAATTATTCAATGGCAATGTTCAATCCCGTTGAAATAATTGAGTTTATATCTCTCAATATTTTTTACTTTTGCGTTCAAAGTTCAATGCAATTGAACGAAAGTTGAATGTATATACATAAGAATTGAATGATTCACTAGATGTTCATTCTCAATGTTAACTACCTGATTGTCAGACTTTTCAAGAAATGCGAATTGAATGGTTCTATTTTTAAGATACACCTAAACAGCAGTGTCTTTCACTTCTGCACCTTTCAACCAAAGGGAATTAATTATTTATTTTATTAGTTAGTGAAAACCCCACATTCAATCTGAATTAAATAATTTTGAGAGCTCCGGTCACCTTCCGTATCTCAAGTTACTAGAATTTGTTTTTTCAATTAATAGATACATAGTGTTACTAGGTTGCGATAGCAATTCTCTTAGTAAGATCTCTTAACTACCTATTAGAGATCCCTTTTAAACGTCCCTTTTTTTTCAGAGCAAAAGGAAACTTTTACCTCACAACGAACTCATCCTCACCATTCGGCAAAGGCACCGAGGGATTGTATCCAAGAAGTAAGAAAAGGCGATCCAGAAATTCGGCCAAAAGTTCTAGAAATGCGTCGCCGAACAGTTAGTCTAAGCATCACAATTAAATTATAATTTGGTGTAGCACTTATGAAACAATTGAATTAGCAGACTACTTTTACTTATGTACCAATCATAGTTGAACATCGATAATTCGACATCATAATTTTGTAAAACAAAAGAGATGAAACATTGTTAGAAGAATTACGAGTTGTCGTGTCAACAATTAGTAAGTTATTATTAGTTATTAGTAAGTATGTAGGTTCGTATGTAAGAAAACCCTTTAAAGGAACCCTGCGTGTTCAGAATGTAAGTGATACAAAAAACTTTAAATCTTTTTAGGCCTATTCATATTTACTAATATTAAAATAAAAATCTTAGGCCCTAATAAAATTATACGTACGAGCACAATAGTTAAAAACTCCTATCACTTTCAATCAATTTTCAGTCTAGAATCCATTGAGTTCCAGGAATTGCTATCTTTTTTTCATTGAGCATTATAAATTCGTATATAGGTATAATTTTTTATTAAATCCGGTTGAAAGGCCGTGGAATCTGTCTTGCCACGTAAAGAATTTTTGTGGGAGTTCGTAAGAACCCTTAAACATGAGGCGCTTTAAAAAGAACAAACATAACTAATAAATGTTTAAAACAAGAAGTATTAAAAATTTTGTTTGCAATAAAACACCTTTTGGGTCTATTTTATATTTTTAAGGTAGGTATTTTCACGAAAATCTCTGTTTTCTCATGAACCCACCAATTTATCCTACCAGTGGGTCTCGATGGAGATTTCTTTCTCGTAGAACCACTGATTGATAACCCACTCATTTGCAGCCACTAAGAGCGCCCGCACATTGAGCCACTATCGCGGCCACTAATCGCGACCACTGGTGGCTTAGTAGCGGCCACCTGTCGCAGCCACTGAGCCACTACCACAGTATAACTAATTTTTCCATAAGTAGGCCGACGACGTAGACGTCTAGGTAGTATGATATATGATATATATAGTATGTATGAAGTCAACGTACTTATTTGGTTTTACTATGGCTTGTGGCTCGATCGCGGCCACTCGATCGCTCGGTTTGCGCTGATGCTATACAAAATGTATAGCCCCCAGTACACGATGGCCGATCATGGTCGGCGACCATGACCAATACATCATACATTGACACTTTTGAACGAACAAGTTTAAAAAGGTTCTTTCAAAAGTGTCAATGTACGATGTATTGGTCATGGTCGCCGACCATGATCGGCCATCGTGTACTGGGGGCATATGGAAATACTCGTCCGCAGCTTGTGGTCGCGTTTGGTGGCCGCGACTAGTGGCCTAATGTGCGCCCGCACTAATATGGCGCACCGACCGGTGGGACCACGAGGAAAATATATTCCAAATTAAAGTTAAAATTGAATTAAATAAAATGTTATCAGTGCCATGAGTCGATTATCAATCAGTGAGTCTACAATAAATAAGTCTTCCTCCTGGTTCCACCAGGTGGAACAAATTAGTGGGTCCCATGAGGAAACAGGGCAAAAAATATTTTCCATTTTTGTTAAGATGTACATCACATTTTGAATGTTGTTATTTTTGTTGTCTTCAAGTACTTAACATTTTATTTATATTACTTCATTCCAAGTTTTAGAGTACAAAAAATTATTATAATAAATTGTTACCTATTGGTTATTTGTTCGCTTTTGTTTTAGTTTATATTGTATGAAAATCGTTAAAATGAATTGATTGCTTTTTTACATTATTACTTACCTACTATTATTTATTAGACTTTTAGAATTCTTTTAAAGACATAAAATAAAAGAATTTTATTAAAGTAAGATAAATTCTATTCTAGAAATACTTCTAAAAGTTGAGATGCAATCGATCTTTAGTTTAATAAAAAAATATCTTAGGAAATAAATATTAGGGGTTAAAGTATCAAATTACCGTTTTGTATGGAGATTTTTGTAATTTTTCTTTTTTCCATACTAACGTTTTTGTAATTTATTTATTAACGACTAATATTATGTGACTTTACAAAATTTTACACACGTATTTATGGACATTTTAATTAATAAATGACACATTCGTTAAGAGAGAAAAAAATATTTTCACTAAATTACAACTAATAAAGTATGAAATTCTGGAAACAAAAATAGTCGTAACTTTCGGGATAAGTTTCTTCTATGTAAATAATCAAATATCGTGGTTATTAAATTATCAAAACTTGCTCGATGCGGTCTTAATGTAAGGCAATATTAAAGAAATTATATATTTCTAATATCAAAAAAGTTGAGATTTTATATTATTTTTACCCGCGCCTCCGGGAATCCGGCCCGATGCTCTGACCAACTAAGCTACCGAAAGGCTTACAGGTTCGAATCCCGCCTGAAAGCTACTTATAGGGCTCGTGGTTTTTTACTATCACATTTTTCCTATACTTACAAAAATTGCATTGTGAATGCATAAAAATAATATAAAATCTCAACTTTTTTATAAAGGGAGATGTCATCTCTCCCAAACTGTTCACAGCTGCGTTGGAGGATATTTTTAAGCTGCTGGACTGGAAAGGATACGGCATTAACATCAATGGCGAGTACCTAACACACCTACGGTTTGCCGATGATGTAGTTCTTATGGCTGAGACCTTGGAAGACCTGAACACAATGCTCGAAGATCTCGGTAATGCTTCGCAAAGAGTGGGTCTTAAGATGAACATGGACAAGACGAAAATCATGTTCAATGCCCATGTTGCACCCGCTCCAGTTAATGTTGGGAACATTACACTCGAAGTTGTTGACCAATATGTTTACCTAGGACAGACGGTCCAGTTAGGTAAGTCCAACTTTGAGAAAGAGATCTCTCGTCGAATCCAGCTCGGATGGGCAGCGTTTGGGAAGCTCCGACATATATTCGCGTCCGAAATACCTCAATGTCTCAAGACGAAAGTCTTTGACCAGTGTGTGCTGCCAGTAATGACCTATGGAAGTGAGACGTGGTCTTTTACTATGGGTCTCATAAGAAGGCTCAAAGTCACCCAGCGAGCAATGGAGAGAGCGATGCTTGGTATTTCCCTGCTCGATCGAATCAGAAATGATGAGATCCGCAGGAGAACTAAAACAACCGACATAGCTCGAAGGATTGCATCATTGAAGTGGCAGTGGGCGGGACACATAGCGCGGAGAACCGATGGCCGTTGGGGCGGAAAGGTTCTCGAATGGCGACCGCGTACCGGACGACGTTCCGTGGGCAGGCCCCCTACAAGGTGGACCGACGATCTGGTCAAGATCGCGGGAAGCCGTTGGATGCGGGCAGCGCAGGACCGATCGTTGTGGAGATCCTTGGGGGAGGCCTATGCCCAGCAGTGGGCGTCGTTCGGCTGACATGATGATGATGATGATGATGAATATAAAATCTCATTATGGCTGTTTCATCTTAATCGATTGTTAAACATTTGTAAAAATGTTTCTTTCGGATGCGAGGGTTTCCTCACATTGATGAAGCAACGCTGGCCTACAGCGTAACAAGTGATAGCAAAATTCGACGAGTCGTGTAAGCCTTTCGGTAGCTTAGTTGGTCAGAGCATCGGGCCGGATTCCCGGAGGCGCGGGTTCGAATCCCGCCTGAAAGCTACTTATAGGGCTCGTGGTTTTTTACTATCACATTTTTCCTATAATCAAAAAAGTTGTTAAGTTATATGTACAAAAGAAAAAAACGGCAATTTCATTCTTTAACCCCTATTATTTACTTATCAAATTTTATTCTTTAATTACATATATTTATTTTAATATTTTTTTCCTATAATGTGACAAACATTATTCATATGGGGTGTTGTTTAAGTATTTACTATGTGCAATGCAAAAACAATGTCACGTACACTATATAAATTTATTAAGTAACGGCTTAATTTATGTAAATTGTATAAATGTAGATTTAACATCACGTAAATGTATAAAATTTTATTTTATTATTCTGACGACTGTAATTAAAACCAAAAATTCAAAAATTAACTTGATTCAACATCAAAAACTATGTTAAATTGTATAAATCCTCTAACTATAAGTACTAAAGTGCAAAAATATTTAACCAAAATGTATGGAACAACTGATTCCGCGATTTCAGTTTTGGTCCCATAATAAAAGTTGTTTATTTTCATAAGTAGAATAATCTCTGAAATTATCCGGGATGATAGAAAACTTACCATGTATGTTTAAAACTCTTGCGTTACCTACTGACTGACTGACAGACAACGCACAACCGAAAGTCCGAAACTACTGGACGCAAGAAGCTGAAATTCGGCATGTATGGGATGGGAGGGAGTGTAGGGGAGCACTAAGAGAGGATTTCTTGAAATTCCTCCTCTAACGGGGTATTAAACGGGGTCCACGCAGACGAAGTCGCGAGCGGAGCACTAGTTAATGATAAAATAGAACATGTCTTCAGTAGAAAATTGAAATAAGTAACCATAGTTTTGTACTGCTTCACTAACAAGATAACGGTTTGGTACAAGATTGTAGTAGTTTTAAAACGTCAGTTTCTCTTTTTTTATGTAAAATATGGGTGACAGCAAAAAAAAATATTATCAACTCAATTCTGCTAGCTCCGAAGTTGGCATACAACTACTTAAAAAATGAAAAAAATAGGTACTAATTAAAACTTTATCTCATCTCGTTTAATTTTCGCTAGTATTTTTGCTATAGAAATGCCATTTATTGTTTCTAAATGAATTAAGGATCAGTAGTGCTTTTTTTTAGTTTATGAAAAATGGCATTCTATATATTTCCCTTATTGAATGAAACAATAAAATATAGACTAGAAAAACACGCACAAGTATGATTAATAAGATAAATTATACATTAAAGATTTTATGAATAGACGACCATTTAATACTTTCTTAAGATTTCACTAATGTTAGCTAATTTAGTGATAAAAATGTATCGACAAAGTTCAATGTTTTTAATTAAGTATATTGAGTAAAATAAACCGTTAACATATTTGTTTTCTATCTTCTTAAAATTGGAGAGAATAGACGGTGGAGAATCGGCCATTTAAACTTTCTTGTAAAAACCAGACGAAAATATTATTGTCCATCTAACTCTTTAAAAAAGTTAAATCTTCTTCACCTATTAAGATATGCATCTTTCAATATTATCTATATCATTTGGTCAATAATATCTAACCAAGAAACCACCGTGTTCAATGGGTAATGGTACTTAAATGAAAAGCTTTAGATTTTACAGTTACTAATACTTACTAACAAATAATTTTGATTTACTTCCTTGTTTTACATCACAAATCATACATTAAATACTAGGATTACATTTTGTAAAGTTCGCTGTTTAAAGTGACTATACTTTTAGAATAAATTGATAATTTATTAAAACTCCGTGATGTAATTCTACTTAAAAAAATATGAAACAAAGCGTAGTGAAACGTCATTGGTATTTCTTTTTTACCTATAGGTATAATTCATTAAAATCAGATCTGATATTTGTTATGTACATATTTTAGATATATTGTTAAATGGAAATGTAATGTTTGGTTATTTTACAGTTTGTGAAATAAAATGCCTACGATTATACAACTTCAGCACTTTTATTTTAAATTTGATAATTTGTATAATCTGTCTCTGTCACTTACTATAGAATAGACAAAGACAAAGCACAGAATTCGAATCCGATTCCGTTTCCGACGCTTCGTGAAGACAAGAGGGGGCCGAACTACAAGAGGGAAAATCTCATCAAATAAAACAAAAAGTAAGGCATAATCATTTTATTTTAGAATGGGTAAAAAAGTAGAATATGACGTATTTCTTTTTATAAAATCTCTACTTTTAGGGTAAAAAGGTAAGGGCAACGTTGTAAATGATTTATGCCAGCAAAATTTTCATAAACAATATTTTTAGTTTCAGCAGCGATACCTACACACCACACATTTATATTTCCCTATTATGGCAACAATGAATCAAGCATTTATGACAATGCTTTACAAAATAAAATTTGTTCCTAAATAATTGTTAAAGTAACTTAAGTATTGGGAGGTCCTTTTATCTTCCAACCATTCTTCCCACCGCCATTCTTAAAACTATTTCTTCAGCTAAAACAAAAATATTATTGCAATGAGTTTATCAAATGAATTTATCACATAAAAGTATGAACGTAATAGAAGTAATATTTTTTTAATATTCCCTGATGATTTTTTAAAGTCTATAAGCTGCTGAAAGTGTCTGTTTCACAAAGTAAGGCTAGCCACTAACTAAGCTCATGGTTGAGTTTAAAATTGAAGAACTAGGATCATAACAGATAGGTAGATATAAATAGTTACTTGAAAAGTAACTCAAGCGGATCTTGAGAAATAGGCTGATAATCTTAACGTAGGTAGGGTACTTGCTTAAATAAAAGAACTTATCCAGAGCTAAGCTTGATACAAGAGTACTTCGTTATTCACTAAGTTCTATCTTCAACCGTAAATTATGTTCAACAGTGGCGGGTTAGCTAAAGTGTATTCAGTCACAATTCAGTCTCGTGTAGAGCGTTACATCGAGACCGAAGCAAAACGAGATTTTCACTCTGCGCCTTTTCCAACCACGGAATTTTGACATTGACGTTAGTTGGTGCTGATATTGTAAAATTAATGAAAACGCTTACCTAACACAGCAGTGATACAGTTCGAGACAAAACGATTATGAAGTTTACCCAAACAGAAAACTCTCGTGGCCCTGTGCATAGGTACAATGCAAATGATTCCTAAAACGCTAGATTTGGATACGCTCTTTTCTGCTTAAAATATAAAAATATGGTAAAAAAATATTACACGTTTTAAAAATTAAACGTCGTACGTTTGACTGCTTTAGTTTCATTCTTCTCATGGAATATCTTGTCGTTAACATGACTCATATATTTCACAGCAGTTTGACCGTATGAGTTAGTGAGTATATAAATTCCGTAAGCTACGACGCCGAGCAACATGATTCTGAAAACATAATATCACACTTTAAAATACGATACTTATTCAAGCATAAATTATATCACTCGGTGCAAACAATAACTATGAAGTCAGTTTTCTGGTAAAAAGATATACCTAGTGCGGTTTAAAACTATAAACACGGCAGTTACTTGTAACGGAACATCGACCATTCGCTGCTTAGCTACAGCCATTTGGTGTGCGTGACATTTAATCGAGCAAAGACACGAGCTTGTCTGTCTGTCTGTCTATTGAATCAGACATTGTACAAATAGGGAACAAAATGTTAACTAGAGTGCTTGTCAGATAACTCTGTGTACAACTGGGCTGACTGTGGCTGGGGCTGAGGCCTTGAGTCTTGACGCTAGTTACAGTTTTTTTTTTGTTCTAAGCTTTTGGAAGAGATTAGTATTCGACTTTGACTGCGCGCAGACTTATCCGGTACGCATACAGGTAAATGCTCCATCATTTCCCACAAGAGTTCCCACTTGAGTGTCGTATTCTATTTCCACGAGCCTTAGTATTCTGTGCAAATGGTATGAAGTTGCAGGATTGCTCCGTGTATTCCAATAACTGCATAAAATTATTTTAAATACAACGTTGCTAATTTAATAAAGAAATTAATTGCGTTAATCTTTTACACACTTAATAAATATGCTACATAAGTTGCTGGAAAAAAAATATAGGTAAGTATTCATATATTTTACAAACGCTATGTTATTAAGCCCTTATTACTCACTAGGAGTCACTAATTAATACTTACTACACTACTCACCATTCGCATTTTGTTTTGTGAAAGGAATGTTAATATTTTTACCACACGCAAATCTAATGCACACCGTAATAAAACGTGGAGTTAATAAAGTAAATATTTAGTTCGGGCAGCAGAAAATTACCCCTTTGACATGCATAGTACGAGTACCTACATCAACTTTACGACACCGATTTAGATATGACTACAAAAGTCTATTCAATGGAGCAAAGGATTTACCAAAACAATCTTGACGTGTGTTTGATTATAAATTGCAATTATAAAATATGTAACACTTATTTATTCAAAGTAACTCTATTTTTCATATAATAAAAAATAATGAATAATGTAAATATGTAATTTAATTTTTTTTAGATATCGAGTCATATCAAGATTGTTTAGTAAAATATTTTGCTTCGCTGAATGGAGTGTATCATTTTTATTTAGGTACACCTTCCTACCCCCGTGCAGTGATTAAAATCGCGCGACTTTTTATATCGCGAAAATATAATAATTCATGTGACATAAATAGCAATTAAAAGCTTGCGCAATTAAAATGGCTGTGCGGGGGTGGTACACATGTAGGTATGCCTAAAAATTAGCACATACAAAGAAAAAGGGACTACTTCTCGCGTAGTTTTTATACCTTAAGCTCATACATACGTCACTCGGTATATTCAATGAAATCTCTAGGTATTTTTGTGGTGTGTACGTTGTTCAGTGCTGTTGTTGTGGTGTAGTTATATTCAGTGCTGTTTTTACTCTTGATTATCTCATGAACAAATTTTGAACTCCAAAACGCTGAGAATGCGGCGATTCCAAAAAGAATCACTCTGGAAAAAAATACTTAGAAACAAACTTTGATATCGGGTCCGGTAAGTACCTGCCTACCTCCTTTTTAATTGTACAAAAGTGAAGGTATCGTTTTTATGATTGTTCCATTCTGGTTCGAAAAGAAAAGAAATAAGGCATGTTGAAAGAGTTTGAGATAATCACTCAAACTCTTTCAACATGCCTTATTTCTTTTTTAATAAAGCTTACAGTTTCAATGAACTCTACAGTGTTAAAAGCGAGCCGAGCGAGCGTAGCGAGCATACTGTCCATGGTAGCTCGTCTATTGCTCCCGCTTTTCCAAAGCTAAACCAAATTTAAACAATAATATTAAGTGTTATTTAGTACTTACAATCCAACACCAGCACCCATATTTTTTATTGTTTATTGACGATCACACAACTCTTTAAATAAGTACACAAGATGATGTTCGAAGATCTCAGACTCAAATGAGATACATTACGTCGATTGCAACGATTTATTGTTGAGAAAAGAATAGCTGTTTACATTTATTTATAGATCAAGATAAATCAACACTTCATAGAAATTGACTAGAATAAACATTTGGAACAATAGAGATGATTACAAACTTAAGATGATTGTACAATTTGATTTTTCAGCACATTATTATGTCATCATTTCTTGCAGTTTTCTTGTTTGTAATATAAACATTAGTAATTAATTATTATAATAATATTATTATTAATATTATTCAGTTCGAAAAAACTTCTCTCTTTTTTAGTTGCATAAAATTTACGCACATTATAGTCATAAATATTTTTAAGATAGGTAATTATAGTTTATTTTTTTAATATTAAACTGAATTCTTGTTTCCTTGCGACTTTGCCCGCGTGAAGTGCACGACGTTTTCCCATGGGAAAAAGACATTTTCTCGGGGTAAAAAATTAGCTAAAAATTATTCTAGATCATAATCTATCTCTGTGCCAAATTTCATCCAGATCCATTCAGCCGTTCCGCCGTGATTGAGTAGGTAACAAACTTTCGCATTTACAATACAGGAAAATTTTTTGACCAGTGCACAAATTTTTAGGATCAACTCAGAATCGGTAAGCGAACAACTTTCTCCTAGAAACATGGGTCGAAATACGCCAAAAATTTTTGGACTCCCCATACTAAATTGATCACGTGATCAGTCCGATTTGTATGAAGAGTCAAAAATTTTTTGTCATATTTCGACCTATGTTTCTAGGGGAAAGTTATTCAGTTACCGATTCTGAGTCGATCTTAAAAATTTGTGCACTGATTAAAAATTTACCCTGTATTAGCACATACAGGGTGTTAGTTTGGCCAGTTGCAAGCCCAAAACCACAGCTTGTTCTCATAATATTGAACAACTTTTCCGAAGAAACAGGAGTCTAAATGTGAAAAAAAAAATTTGGTCTCCCATACAAACTGCACCACAGTCAGCTGATCGATTTTGTATGAAGAGACCAAATTTTTTTTTTTTAGATTTCGACCCATGTTTCTTGGGGAGAGTTGTTCAATTTTATGAGTACAAGCTATGGTTTCGGGCTTGCAACTGAAGTAAGATTGGCATATCGAACTGTAAAGAAAGAAGTTGCTACTTTTAACTTTTGCATATTATACATGTGATTTCTGTGTAGCCTAGAATAGTTTGCAATCACAATCATAAAAGTAAATCCAAATAAAAACAAAAGAATTAGGTACTTATGTGTTTTTTTTATTATGTTAATGTAGTAGTACCTACCTACCTACAATTTAGTACTTCAACAATGTAAATATATCTACGAGGACCTACCTACCTATGTGTTGACCCTGTGGCAACCCGCACATCAATTTTCAAGTCGCAATTTACAACACTTATGCCCTTCGATCAAAGCTTATGCCCGAATACTCGTACGCTACTTATCTTTGGGAGCGTCTCACACATCGCCCTGTCGCTTTAAATGTCAAACGTATGAAAGAGATGTCATGCATGATGTTTGAGACGCTCCCAAAGATGATTTGCGTTCGAGAATTCGGGCGTTATAAGTACTTAGTAGTTACTTACTTGCTTTCGCGACAAAAAATACTCACGAAATACAAAACATGAAAATCTCTATTAAAAATTACTGTGCTTGGTAGTTTTTAGGTCGTAACGTGATATTGTGAAGTTTAAACAATCTCTTTAAAAATAAGCTTTCAAATGTTTTTCAGCTTTTATGCATTGATTATGGTCTATAATAACTAAGTTTAAGATGTTTAATAGAACACTTAACAATATAAGTCTAAGTACGAGTATTAAGCACTATATTTTACAAGTTATCGGTATGGTACTTTTCCCATCATCAATTTTAATAGTCTCTCTTCACCTGAAACAAAAGTAAAAGTTAAAGAATAGGCTGATTCGACACTATATGAGCATACAGACTAACTTTACAGTCCCACCGGAAAATTGTAGGTATATGCAAGTAACGATTTCCTTGTAGTGTAAGTATACTTAGAATAATAATATTGATGTGCCTCCGGAAAACATACAGCATTGTCTATGAAGAAGCAGTGTGTACTTAGCTTTACGATGGTGTGGTCTGGCCTTTAGCCATAGACAAAGTCGATCTTCCACTATTCGTCCGCTAGGTGTCGCCTGTGTCCCCAGCTAGGGCGGAAGGTGTTTGCCGCCATTCCGAGTCTCATAGCGTTGTGTACTTTCGTCACGTACGGACGAAAATCGTCCTGAATCTTCATGATCTTCAAATAAAGATCGGAAATTCAACTCACACGTTAATTGTTAACGTCTTTCATAAACGATCTATATTAAATTTAAATTTTTTTCTCGGTTATTACGGAATTTGCGGAAAAATATGGCGTTGGTCAACGGGCTCCATTACATCGACATCGACGAGAGGGATCCAGTACAAGAGGAAAGTTTGACCAGCAGCTCCAGTGAGACTGATCAACAAGCATCAAACACCGAGAAAAGGAAACTAAGAGCTGAGGTAACGGTCGATCCTCGGATCGATGCGTGATATATCAGGTCAGTCTTTTTACAAATACAATACTGATGAGAACTTGACTAAGCCGATTTGTATCAATGTCAAGACACCAACTGGATATGCAAAACTGTTAGAACTAAGTAAATGTACATAAAAAGTTCATCAAACCAGTTGACAAGAAACTTTTCAAACTTATGATGGAATTTCAACCTTGTTACTCTTAAAATCGGCAATACGTTCACTACAATTGTAGGGAAGCTTAAGCTTAAGCTTTGCATGATATGTTTTAACCAACCCGGTATTGAAATTAAAAATAATAAAGAGTTATGTTTACGTTTTTTTCTAACCAACATGAATAGCAGGCACAATAAACTTGCTAGCGTTTTCTGAGCTAAGGATATTTATATCGTTACTCATTACACATTATTAATAAAAGGAGAAAAAAAAACATAATGCCTAGTGTTTATGTTACATCAATACCATGGATTGCGGGTCTTTATCCCTTTTGCCCATGGGTGAATCTTTATAAACTTTTGAATTTACTTACACAAAGGTGAATTGATTTAAAGGCGGTAGAATTTTATTAAAAAGGCTACGTTTGCTCCCAGAAATGAGCTTGGGTTTTTACCTACCCTCATCTTTGAAATTATTTAAGAAATGTTCACGGAACAAATTCCTTTCACATCGGCAACGAAAATATATTAAAACAGACTGAAAAATTAAAGCAATGTGCTATTTCGTACATTTGACATTATTTTCTTCATATATCTTACTAGCCTTCCGCCCGCGGCTTTGCCCGCGTGTACTACACGATGTTATCCCGCGGGAAGGTGATATTTTTCAGGAATAAAAAGTAGCCTATGTCCTTTCTCAGGCTCTAGACTATCTCTGTACCAAAATTCATTCAAATCGGTTCAGTAGTTTAGGTGTGATTGTGTAACACACAGACAGACAGAGACGCATTTATAATATAAGTAAGGAAGTAAGGATTAGAACGTAATGTTAGTACCCCACATGTAAATTGGGCTTTCACTATCTTGCACATTACAGGTAACGTTTGTTTTATACACGTTTAATATAGTATTTCATTATGGTCGTACTACCTACTGTGTGTTTTGTCAACACAATATAGTTACCTCTATATACGCAAAACTGATCTGTGCGGGTTAATAATAGTGAATCTCATGTGTGTATCTTGCTCTTGCCACACATTAACCATTTTTTTAAAGAAAATAATGCCTTCACAAGTAACAGTGAAACATTAAATGACAATACCAGTGCAATGACAATACCAGTACATGTACATGCAATGACATTACCAGTAACAACAGATTGATCCGGGCACTTTTGAAAGGAAGGATTATGGTCTGTTTGTTATAAACAAGACTCCCAGTCTCATTTCCAAGCCTTTTCTGCGGAAGAAAGGCAATGGAATAATGCATCCAATCTTCGAAAGCTGAACGAATAGTTAATTAAAATAACTCATCACTTTGTTATTTATTATTACTTGCGCAGACAGTACCTAATTATAATTACATCACCAACACATATAACTTGTCAGAACTAGTCACTGTCATATTTCACATTCCGTGAAGTCGGTGTTCCTTCAGCTTGGAGACTGAATGGAAAAAAAACTAGATATAAAACTAGAGTAAAGGAATCTACACTCGTATCCCTACTGCACAATCGCATCGGGTGGTTTTAAGGACCAATTATCAAGGTTCGTTTTTGTGTTTGCATTTTCGTTTGTGGGATCTGACAGCAGCGCAGTCTCATATAACCGCTTAGTGTTTGAGAGGTCAGGTCATGACGACCTACACCTACTAAGTTGCGCCTACAGGCTGCGACGGAGCAGAGGAGGCTGATACACTTTTGCAACAGTAACGTGCTGGGTCGCAGAGACCCAATAACGTGCTGGGTCGCGGAGACCCTATCAGCGAGAGTTCGTCGAAAATTATTGCAACAGCAACGTGCTGGGTCGCGGAGACCCTATCAGCGAAAGTTCGTCGAAAATTATTGCAAATGCAACGTGCTGGGTCGCAAAGACCCAGTAACGTGCTGGGTCGCGGAGACCCTATCAGCGATAGTTCGTCGAAATTTATTGCAACGGCAACGTGCTGGGTCGAGGAGACCCAATAACGTGCAGGGTCGCGGAGACCCTATCAGCGAGAGTTCGTTGAAAATTATTGCAACAGCAACGTGCTGGGTCGCGGAGACCCGGTAACGTGCTGGGTCGCGGAGACCCTATCAGCGAAAGTTCGTCGAAAATTATTGCAACAGCAACGTGCTGGGTCGCGGATACCCAGTAACGTGCTGGGTCGCGTAGACCCTACCAGCGAAAGTTCGTAGAAAATTATTGCAACACTAACGTGCTGGGTCGCTGAGACCCAGTAACGTGCCGGATCGCGGACACCCTATCCCGACCCGGAAGTTTGTCAAGGTCTTACCTGCAGGGTCGCGGACACCCTATCCCGACCCGGAAGTTCGTCAAGGTCTTACCTGCCTACTAATAGACCGATGGACCAAGAAACTGCGGAGGCCGTTAGACACCTGGAGAAACCTGGTTTGTACAGTCAGTTACTAAAAACCTACCCTAACGCCCTCTCAACACTGGGAATATTCCCGAATTCGGCGAAATACAGCAGAAAATTCAAAATATTGTAACGCTAATTCGACAAAATGTAACTTCGACATACTATCTCGATTCCTACAAAGGTATGCCAAGAGATGATGTGGCGCGGAGCCACACAGCTGTGTGTGTTGTGGCGCGGAGCCATAAACCACTCGACAAAAAATACTAGAACCTCCAGTTACTCACTTTCTAGCTAACGGACGCTTCCGAGTAGAGTTGGGGCACTCATCCATACAGAACATGCATGATAGTCGAGCCAGAGTGTACTCGAGCTTTCTTTCTCTGATCACAAGTTCCGAAATCGCGATCTCTGGATCACACGCGTGAAATCCTGCACTTGTCCAAGACGCTGATAGGTATAACGTTGTTACTGCCACCTCCACAGGTTCAAGCATTACAAATCACCTGAAAATTTAAAAAATTGGGGGTGGGGTAGTCAAATATGAGTGGTCATAAGAAGGAAAAGATTTATCAAATAAAAACAAAACTGACGTAAATCTAGCTAAACGGCTTATATGCCAGCAAGTAGAAGATATTTTAGATGGTGATAATCAAGACGATCCTTAACATCTCTTGACTAAGCCTTATAATATCGCATAAATTCTTGATAAATCTATTGTAACAGAAAAATTATTATAATCTTTGGACTTCACAGAGGAAAACTATAATTCTCCAACTGAAACTTGAAACGAAATTTTAAATGTGGTTGGGACCCAAGTCTATTCCTAAAGTGGCTTTCTGCCAACCAAGTCTAAGATTATTAACTCCTCGATATCGCTAGTATATCAGCAAAGTACTATTCTTATCATCTGGACGCAGAGTCCATTAAAACAGTTTTCTTATTCCATATTTTGGGCTTGAAACTGACTCACATGTTCATAGCCAGCTTGGAAACCATTTCAAATATACCGGCAGTAATACCAGTAATACTTCTCGAGATAATTAGAGAATACTTCTTTTAGGTCATGACTAAAAGACAAAGTAACTAAATTAAATAATTAATTAAAGCTCAATACTGCAGTAAATGAAATTAAGTATAAAATGTGCTTACTGATAGCTTCAGGAAGCTGCAGATCTGTTCGCCTCTTTGAGGTGGTAAAAAATACTTTCTAGGGGCAATTGGAAATTGTCCAAGACATAATTTTTGTAACAATTATTGCAAACGATTAGTCTCCCTAGAAATAAGTAAAAACCATTTTGATCGTTTTCTTTAACTCTGAAAACTTTCTTATTATATTATAATGACAATTTAACATTATTTTTATCAGACATAAATATAAAATGTCTTAATCATCATAGCGTTGTGTTAATTATTTTCACCAGCAGATAACAAACACGTCTTCATAGACAATGCTGTATGTTTTCCGGAGGCACATCAATATAACGGTTTTACAAAACAATAAAACCGATATTATGTGCCGAGAGGGAAAACATACAGCATTGCAGGAAGTTCTTCCGAGACTCGGAATGGCGGCAAACACCTTCCGCCCTAGCTGGGGACACAGGCGACACCTAGCGGACGAATAGTGGAAGATCGACTTTGTCTATGGCTAAAGGCCAGACCACACCATCGTAAAGCTAAGTACACACTGCTTCTTCATAGACAATGCTGTATGTTTTCCCTCTCGGCACATAATATCGGTTTTATTGTTTTGTAAAACCGTTATATTTTCTATGAAATAGGTACTGGGTATGGGTATTGTGTACAACACACTTCACTGCTGAGGCATATCTCTTGATGCCAAAGCAGCGACGCAAACCATCAACGCTAGTGTGGCTAAACTTGGCGTGCATGAGATGCCAAACTGTCGCCAAGTGGGTAGGGTTAGGTACGATGTATTGTAATACGACATGATTTGATTGACAACACTACCGGCGTCACTGCCACGGCATTAAAATAAGATATAGCTCTTAGTTTAACTAGTATCTTTCCATCCTTGTGGCATAGCTGTTAGACACCCTGTATATCATAAAAACCTTCAACCTAGTCCAGTCATGTTGGCGAAAGGCACCGCGTTGTTCTGTTTGTCCATTTCCATGAGATACTTCCCGCCAAGGTATATGGACGCCATAATAGCGCCAGTCAGGAACGCTCTGTAATGTTTAAAATCTCAATCATGCTCTGAAATGTTAACATTCCATTTGAAAAAAGAATGCGGGGCGTTTCACATTTCCAAGGCGAACATTCTAAATTTGAAATTCAGTGCGGAAATGAATTTCAATACTTCTACTGGTGCGGGAAGTAGTAGTAGTAGTAGGTAGTATTCCAAATTCAAAACGGTAGAACGCATCAGCTAGCATTATTTTTTGTAAAATTTTATGGTTGCATGCAGGGTCATTTGAAATTCGATAAAACCGAATAATACGTTAAGATTTTTGTTCATGCAAGATTTATTAAAGAAGAATTTTAATTTCTTCCACTTTACCGAAACGACAAACGACTAATTTTAGTCAGCAATTGAATGACACATGACTCCGAACATGGCCGCACGCATTTTTACTAAGATAGATAGATAATTTATTTATTTCCTTCAAAAAAACATACAATTTAAATCATGGATAGAAGATCAGTAGGTACACAAGTATACGAGTAGGTGAGGTAAAAGGTTGCGTGTAGGTACGAGTGATGTAACAAATATCCGCTTATTTCTTGATGTTCGCATTCGCATTATTATCATCATCATCATCATTTCAACCGTACGACGCCCACTGCTGGGCATAGGCCTCCCCCAAGGATCTCCACAACGATCGGTCCTGCGCTGCCCGCATCCAGCGGCTTCCCGCGACCTTGACCAGATTGTCGGTCCACCTTGTAGGGGGCCTCCCCACGGAACGTCTCGTCCGGTTCGCGGTCGCCATTATTATATTCGCTAATATTGTGCGATTATTTTGTGACTATAAACGTAAGAAAAAATATAGGTAAATTATGAGAACAAAACTTCTAATGGTCATAAAGTGCTTTTCTACCCGCTCTTGAATAATCTCGAGATTCGAATGATGCAAAGTGTTGACATCTTTTTGCATTTTGCTATGGTAACCACAACCGTTTTTTGACCATTGAACCTTTCTTTCAAAACGTTTTAAATCTTGTGTGAAGTATTCGCAATTGCCCTCCGTCCACTTCGATCCACCGCCAGGCTCCACCGGTGGATCGATGGATACAATTTTTTCCTCTTCAATCCACTAACGAAGGGATCCAAAAAAATAAAAATTTTATTTTCCACTTAAATCCACTATAATGAGGAGATCCAAATAAAATAACATTTTTATACGCCACTTAGATCCACTAACTAGGCGATATAAAATTAACGATATTTTCATCAGTAGCCTATGGTCCCCTACGCAGTCCACCTGGGTGTACCTCGGGCATTTTTTTCTTCCCGTGGTCCACTCATAGAATTAAATGTTTGAAAGAATAGCTCACGTACGTTTTTAGCAACTCGCATATCCAATGCTTATGACTTTCTTTAATATTGAAGTAAAAGTAACAAGGCAAAATAAGTAACAATTGCTATTCTGGATATTACATCTCTGGCTGGTATCGTATGAAAATAGTTTGGTAAATTTAAAAAACATTA
Source organism: Crambus lathoniellus (assembly GCA_949710035.1). Classification (NCBI taxonomy): domain Eukaryota; kingdom Metazoa; phylum Arthropoda; class Insecta; order Lepidoptera; family Crambidae; genus Crambus; species Crambus lathoniellus. The sequence goes on from OX453306.1 coordinate 21,893,120, forward strand.
AAATTAAACTGAAAAATAATACATTTCTGTGCAAACAAACATAACATTACTGATGGTTAGGTAAATAATGTTGTTATACAAAAAGTAATCTTCATAGAGAAAAACTCCATACGCCTTTTAGTGGATTGAAGAGATATCCGATCCATCTGTGGGCTAAAGAGGAATACAAATTGATCCATGGACAATTTGTATTCCTCTTTACCAATCCACCGGTGGATTGACGAGGAACACATATTATCCATGTGGATTGAAGGGGAAAGCATTGTGTACATCGATCCACCGGTCGAGCCTGGCGGTGGATCCAAGTGGACGGAGGGCGCAATTGTATCCACATTTGCGAATATCAGCGGCAGATAATATTCGCATCCGCGTTCGCAAATGCTTAAAAATTGATATTCGTTTCATCACTAGTAGGTACTTAAGTACTTTACTGCGCACAGCGGCTTACCTCACAATCTTTTGGATCGTATTGTAGGTATTACTATATCACCAATATCGAGACGAGATATAGGATCAATTTCGGACGAGATCTAAGAAAAAGGTTAATTTTCGCTTCGAAAGCTTGAACATTTAGTCAAACGTAGTAAGAAGTGTAAGTTTTGATACCTACACGTGTAATTAAAACTTACACGAGTCTTTGATAGTGAGGCTTGCTACTACGACTATTTAACAGCAATGTAAAATTTGTCATCTAAATATTAAGAGAGACTTATTCAATACCTGATTTGTCATCACATTCCTTCCTGTGAAAAGTAAATGAGTAGGTAGGTGTGTCGGTTTTTCCGCCTTTTCATAGCTAAACAAAACGCAATTGGCCTATTTTGATGAACTTCTACATAGAGATACGCGGGTAAAGGTTTTTTCGATTTTCCCCGGAAAATTACTTTCTACGCACATAGACCAAAGTTTAGATATATAAATATTGTATACGTAATTAACTAAATTTATATGAATAAATAATTAACTATAATAAAAATGAATAAACTTACAATCCCATCAACATGATGACGACAAATTATTTAATTAATCTTGCGTTTTAACAGTGGAAATAACGAAAAGCGAATGACTACAAACACCACAATGTAGCGAAGTAACTTATTAACATTGTATGTTATCAAACAATGAAAGAAAAGCTGGCTGATATTTTGGACATCGCATCAATAACATCCTAGCCATGATAATTGGTTTAATAAGTAAAGAGTTCAGTTAAAAATTGAACTAAATAAATTGATTTATAGATTTACGACCTCCATAGAACAGTGGTATGGTTTGTGCATTTAAGGAATTTAATTTCTTACCCCTTTCTTTGAAATGTTTTTAAACATTAGCAATGCATTCTAATCGTCCTATTTATTTTGTCCCCTGTTTTCTCGTGGTCCAGTCAGCGTCAGAATGATCTAAGCGTTCAAACCTACCAAAAGTATTTGAAGATTTGACAAAAATCAACCTTAGCACAATACTTTAAGATGTACTATCATTTGTTGTCATTTGTTCTCAAACAACAAATGAAAATGCATCTTAATGGCTTGAGATAAGGTTCATTAACCGACTTCTAAATCAAAAAGGAGGAGGTTCTCTATTCGTCTGTGTGTATGTTTTTTTTTTTTTTTTGTGTATGTCCACCGATTACTCGAAGACGGCTGAACCACAGCCATCTCTATCGTCTTCTACAAGCCATGCGCATAAAGTTGGCAACGTAGTTTTAAGCATACATCTATGGTTTTAAGTGAACCGATTTGACATCGTTTGCACCGTTTGACAGGTAAACAGCGAGTAAACCTCGAGTACTGAATCCTATGGAGATGGCATATCTTCTATACATCTATACAAATAGATAAAATTGGAGTGTATGTTTGTAACATTAAATAACCGTTTTTTACTTTTTACTACGTGCATATGATTAAATATACGGTACCTATAACAAAATGACATGTTTTACAATTTTTGTCTGTCTGTCTGTTTGTTCCGGCTAATCTCTGAAACGGCTGGACCAATTAATACGACAATTAGAAGAAGTTTAAAATTGAATTCCAAGATTTTCTTACATTGTGACTTAGTTACACCTCACTTTTTCGTAGGTATGCCACCTCCATAGGATTTAGTACTCAGAGGAGTAAACCGGTTCACAGCATTGTTGCCGTTCCGTATCATAGCATGGCTTGTAGAAGACGATAGAGACGGCTGTGGCTGAACCGATTGAAATGGTTCAAACGTTATTACATCAGGTTGGTTTCCAAGTTGGTCCCATTTTTTGAAATTTTGAAATCGGTTCAGTAGTTTTCAGGAAATCTTGAAAATACTTTCGTTTTCGTTACCACTTTATGTGAATTTAATACGTATCTTTAGGCATAACTCCTTTGTTTATAAACCGATTTAGATGATTCTTGTTTAGTTGGAAAGGGGATACCTCAAGGTATTTTAACCGACTTCGAAAAAGGAGGTTTTGAGTTTGATCACATACCTATTTACCAGAAAACACGTAAATTGCCTGCACGATGCACTAAAAAGAGTGAAATAAAAATTATTTTTATAAAAAAATAAAACCGCCTTCTAAAAAACCACATCAAAAAAGTAAGAAATAATTCCTCACCAAATAAATAACGTAAGTACTTTGAAGTCGGGCGGGTTTTAACAAAAACAACAAAACATTGTACATTTTTCACGCCCGACTTCAAAGTACTTACGTTATTTATTTGGTGAGGAATTATTTCTTACTTTTTTGATGTGGTTTTTTAGAAGGCGGTTTTATTTTTTTATAATTTTTGTCTAATCTTCACATACTTTTGGTAGGTTTGAACGCTTAGATCATTTTGACGCTGACTGTCCCATGATTTTGTCCCATTAATGGGACCACACAAGGGATTTACTATTTCTCGTAGTCCCATTACTGTTACGGTTGTCCTGTTTACAATGTGTAACGGAATTAATAGCTAAAACCAGAATATGATAAATAGGGACCATCAAACTGAACAACTTTTATTATGGGACCAAAACAGAAATCGCGAAAAAAAACAGTTGTTCCATACATTTTGATTAAACATTTTTGCACTTTTGTATGGAACAGCAGGTTTTTTACGCTTTTTCAGTTTTGGGCCCATAATAAAAGATGTCTCGTCGAATCCAGCTCGGATGGGCAGCGTTTGGGAAGTTCCGGCATATATTCGCGTCCGAAATACCTCAATGTCTCAAGAAGAAAGTCTGACCAGTGTGTGTTGCCAGTAATGACCTATGGAAGTGAATCGTAGTATTTTACTATGGGTCTCATAAGAAGGCTCAAAGTCACCCAGCGAGCAATGGAGAGAGCTATGCTTGGTATTTCCCTGCTCGATCGAATCAAAAATGATGAGATCCGCAGGAGAACTAAAACAACCGACATCGCTCAAAGGATTGCATCATTGAAGTGGCAGTGGGCGGGGCACATAGCGCGGAGAACCGATGGCCGTCGGGGCGGAAAGGTTCTCGAATGGCGACCGCGTGCCGGACGACGCTCCGTGGGCAGGCCCCCTACAAGGTGGACTGACGATCTGGTGAAGGTCGCGGGAAGCCGCTGGATGCGGGCAGCGCAGGACCGATCGTTGTGGAGATCCTTGGGGGAGGCCCAGCAGTGGGCGTTCGGCTGACATGATAAATAAAAAATGATTCTTTTCATGAGTAGAATAATCCCTAAAATTATCCGGGATGATAAAAAAAATTACCGTGTATATTAGGAGGGATCCACAAACGTAGATGATAATGGGACTACGAAAAACAGTACTCCCTCGTGGTCCCATTAAATAATAATGGGACTACGAAAAACAGTTCTCCCTCGTGGTCCCATTAAATAACAATGGGACTACGAGAAACAGTTATCCGTCGTCGTCCCATTAACGGGACAAAATCATGGGACCACGAGAAAACAGGCTTTTTGTCTTATATGTACAATCAACGACAATTTAGGTGCACCACTTCTTACTATTTTTTGTGTGACTGGCTGGAGTCTCACCATTCAGGGTTGCTAGTCTGCACACATGAGTTGGCATTAATCGGCGGATGAATTGTGCGTCAGTTGGTGCGACACATTGACATATTTGATTAGACGTCTCTCACGAGCGCGCAATGAATGCACAATTTACCCGCCTATTAAAGCCGATCCGAATACGTTTTTAGCAACCCTCACTTGTAGGCCCTATCCCTTATTGCTTACATTGTAGTACCCAAGTTCAGTACAAATCCAAATAGTAAAAGGGCCTGCGCGTGAGTGGGGACTATCAGCCACACAAAATTATGTAAGAAGTGGTTCACCGGAAGCACAGAGGACAAAAAAATACTGCCGGAAGTGCCCCCGAGTTATTCTTGACATTTTTTGGTATCAAAAAGAATGTGGGCAAGAAATTCATTAACTTTACGGCATTTGCAAGTAGGGCAGAGGTACCCTTTGTGGCCACTTTTAAGGATTTTTTTACTTTTAAGCACTAAGTACTAAATGGTCTTAGGTATTTAAGACACAAATTATATCTTAAATTGTAGATAATTTATCTACCTTTAAAGGTACATTTTTCAAATTTATAAAAATAAAATAGTTTTTTTTTATATTACATCCAATGTGTGAGAGGTGCCAAATGTACTGGTTTTGTGGCCACTTACTGATAGTTAGACTTTTGTAAGTATTGCGAAAAATCAAAAACAAACCCAGGTAAAATCAATATATTCTAATGCGCTAGAAACCAGTCAATTGCAAAACAACAATTTAATTGTAAAAAAAAAAGTTTATAAAGTATTTCATCCAAAACAAATTTCTTAAAATTTTCATACAAAAAATTTTTTCAAACAGAAAATGGAATTTATTGAAAAAAAATCTTATGGCATAAGGAGTTTTAACGGTTGTTATTATCACCTTAAAATATCCTACTTTAATTGCCTTTATCAAAAATGGCTAAAAGTTGTTTAGAAAACTTATAGAGCAAAAAGTGGCCAAAACCGGTAGGTACGCCTGCCCTATGTACTTTATACATTATATACGTACTTGCAAATACTCGCCGAAGTAATGTATTCATATAAAACATAATGAGAAAAGAGGTTATTACAATAAAAAACACCATTTATTTTTGTGTTTATTTTAATAATAAAGAGGCGGATTATTGCCCGTTTCGGCGTCCACTGTTAAATTTGTCGTTATTTTAGTCTGAATCCTTGTAGCTAAAGGTGTGCTAACAGTTGTTACGCTTTTGGTATCCATTTTGGCTGTCGTCACGTTATCTGTTTTACTTTCACCTATTTTCGTGTATCGCACTACCCAGTATGCACTGAAGGCGAGCATAAAAACCACGAGTAAACTGAAAGGAAAAACCAAATATGTAGCTGAAACCAATGATATTATATTTTATTATAATATCATTAGCTGAAACACTATAAAGTGTAATGGAAATAAGAGACAACAAAAGAATCAGTAGGTATTATTATTTTCAACACACTTGCTCATAAAGTGAGCCTTATTACATCGATCTTAGGGCCATAAACCGAACTATAACCCACGCGTGCATAATAATATTACAGTACTAGTTGCGTAATAGAATTATCCCTACAAAGTTAAGTAAGTACCTAACTGCAAATTATATGCGAGTAAACAGAGACTTTTCAATTTAACCGGGTAATACAGTATCCCTACAAAGTTAAGTTAGTACCTAACTGCAAGTTATATGCGAGTCAACAGAACATTTTCAATTTCAGCGGGTAATAGATACAGTTCTTTTTTTGTAACAACATTTTATACGGCTGAAAATCCATTTACGTTTTTAGAATAACTAAATGTGTCCCTAATTAAGACAAAAACATAATTAAGTATATTATTATCAAATTATTTATAATTCACAATAATTTGTTATAAAACATTTGCATTTTATCACTATTATTATACTTAATTATTTTGAAGTAGGCTGTATAGCTGTATGTTATCAATCACCTCACATTTGGCGCGTGCAAAAAAAAAAAAACTTGCGCGCTTTTTCCCTTAGTTAATATTAGAGTTTTTGGCGCCATCTTGGCGGGTTAGGTTAAGTGGATATTTTAATTAATCGCAATTTGTTTCATAGTGGACTTTGTGACTCAAGATAGGTGTGGTTTTGTGCCCCAAGTGTTTACGCAACTGGACGATGTGTGGAATGATTAAAATATGCGCTATCTCGGTAACGTGATGCCGAGTGTTTTATTGTAGTGGTGACTACCTCAGCAAGAATTACCGAGAAGACCGACTCGACATACTTGACGCCAAATACTCCAAGAAGCATTAGAATGTAACACACCTACATTCTAATGAAAACATAAGAAACTATAATAACATACATAATACTCAAGAATTGGCAGTATGGCTTGATGTCTTCGCCTGTCCAAAAAGGACGAACTTTTTTACAATACAATTAGTTAATATTAGGTTAATACAATATGTATGCAATAAATGTTTGTTTTTCCTCGCAAGTGTGTTGAAAAAGTGTGTATGAAACTCGTGAGCAACTTACTCACTAGACACTCGGCTGATTTACGCCCTCGCCTGCGGCTCGGGCTGCAACCCACAGCCTCGTGTATAATGAGCAACCTAAGCTCACTTGTATCATAATATACTATTATCGTATACGATCAAAAAGTTTTTTTTTTACATTAGGCCTCCCGACAAACTGTGTCAGTTTCTGTGTGATGTCGCATCACATCGCTAAAATATAAAGCGCGCCATGCTAGAAACTTTATTGCCAGTACATCGCTAACCTAACCAGACACTTAGAATTTTGACTACGAAGATCTATACTAAGTAAGTAGGCTAGGTACATAATTAAATACTTAATTTGTATACATCCGGAAATTACTTCAAGAATGATAATGATTCTGTTATTATCAACTGACATCTATTTCAGTTCATACATATCCACTTCAGAACTTTGAGGGATTTAAATAGTCGCATTAGTGTCGACCCACACGTACCACAACCACACCACATCGCAGCGCCAAAATGTGGTAAGTACGTGTGAATAGTGTCGATGCAACTTTTTGCAGTTGCGTTGTGGTTGTGCGACCAAACTGTCGTTGTCGCTAGTAGTTGTGATGTGGATGTGGCCGGCCGCTATTTCGCAGCGTCGCCGTCGCCGCTGGGGTTGCGTTGTGGTCGGTATCACCCACGCGGTCGATAATGACTGCGAAATGTGGTACATGTGAATTGACTATTCATTTCCAATACAAAATGCGCCCCGCCCACGTGGTGCGGTTGTGGTGTAGTTGTGGTTGTGATTCGTGTGGGTTCAGCCTTAACTATGCCCAGCAGTGGGCGTCGTACGGCTGAAATGATGAGCCTTGACTATACAGATGGCTACTGCCTCTCCTACGGCACATGGCTCCTATTGAGGGAGTGTTCTGACTATCGCTTAAGTTGGCTTCGACCCATGGTACTTTCATGGGACTAAAAGAGGTAATCTAATCTAAGACAGAACAGACACGGCAAATACAGTCGGGTACTCTTGCGCCTTGCCACTCGCTTCTACATTTTGTACGGCTAGCTTCACACCGATCACGCGCAGATCCTAGTCCTGATTGGTTATGCATTGTTCTACTGAGTAAAACGCGTAAGTATAACTAGTCAGTTAATGTATGGTCAGCCACACGAAAATCTATAGGAGGTGGTAAAGCGCGAGAGACGCCGATTGTACTACCTATGTTTATAATAAAGCGAATTTTACTTACAACTGTACTACCTATGTTTATAATAAAGCGAATTTTACTTACAACGCAAACGACATAATTTGCAAGTCACAATTCAATAGAGAATTATCTTGTTATTCAGTTGTGAAATCAAAAGATTCATCATTCTGTTATCGTATAAACTAAGAAGGCAAAGTCATGACAAAGTCGATTATGTCTGACAGATACTCAAAGTCTGACAGTGACAACCTGACAACCTACCCTTCGGCACATGGAGCTAAACTTAATACTGAGGTAACTCAGTATTAAGTCTAGCTCCATGCTTCGGCACGTGGACAATCCACGCTAAAGTCCGCGCCACATAACTTGGGATAATATATTATATTATATCAGAGGGCGCTGATCGACAAAAATGAACCTTTTTCCCATGTCATAATTTTATTCCTGTAATAGACACGTGCCAAGTTATGTGGCGCGTACTCTACTGAGTATTGGTCCAAAACTAGGGATGGGCAATTGAAAAATTTCATTTCAATGAAATTGAAAAATATTTGAAAAATATGAAAAATTTCACTTTGGGGTGAAAAATTTCAAATACCCTTTGAGTTTTGGACCAAAACTCAAAGGGTCCCACCATGCAGCTCGACTTAATACTGAGGTACCTAACTGGAGAGTGCAGTACTAACACTTTTTTGTGACCAAAAATACATACATAAATGGTTTTGAATACTCACAGCATAAATGTCAAATTTGCTGGGTACACTTTTTTATTCAGGGTGAGAACTCCAGTTACCTCAGTATTAAGTCGAGCTTCATGGGTCCCACACTCCTGTCTGTTCCGGTGACATCCGTGTCAGAGGAGCCACTTGCAATACGAAATTAGCAGTCAAAATTGACTGTCGTATGAAAACTGTCTTAGTTCCAAAGTTTATCACCGGATCAGAAAACGTTGTTGCACTGTCACTGTATGGTAGAGTTGTAGCTTGTAATATATTCTGATCGTCGTGGTCGGTCGGAAAAAAAAGCCTTATACTCCCATGTCATAATTTTAGTTCCAGATATTGACACGCGCCAAGTTATATGGCGCGTACAGTGCCACAAGCTTTTCTGTTCCGGTGACAGCCGTGACAGAGGAGCCACTTGCAATACGAAATTAACTGTCAAAATGGACTGTCGTATGCATGAAGTTTGACTTAATACTCTGAGGTAACTGGAGCTCTCACCCTGAATAAAAAAGTGTCGCCAGCAAATTTGACATTTATGTATGTAGTGGCTGTCAGCTGTCTCATTTGACCATACGTATTTTTTTAAAGTGTAGGTGAGACGGAAGACAGCCACTGTGTTATTTGTGGTATTCAAAAAATTGTTCGTACTGCACTCTCCAGTTACCTCAGTATTAAGTCGAACTTCATGGTCGTATGAAAACTGTTTTAGTTCCTAAGATAATAACCGGAACAGAAAAGCTTGTCGCTCTATAGGTACCTACTTTATTTTGGCGACCCACTGAAATACAGAGCAGCCATGACAGGTAAAAAATAAAAAACCGCTAAAAGAGCCATCCGTTCCGGGACGGAAGACCCGCGTTTGCTCGAAGGGCCTGGCCACGGGACAGCGCGGCGGCGGCGGCGACGAACGAATCGCGAAACCATTGCGCACTTGAGACAGACGTCTAATCAAATGATTCAATGAAACGCACCAACTGATGCGCAATTCGCTGTCCCGTGGCCAGGCCGTTAAGCGGCGATTACACTTACACTAGTTAGGGCCCTAATTCGGAATAAGTACATTGCTTGTTTTGATTGCACCACTTGCTAAAGAAGAGCTTAAAGAAAGCAATCTATTCTGAATTAGGGCCCTAACTAGTGTAAGTGTAATTGCCACTTTAGTCCTACATATTCTGCAGCTGAAAAGTGCGCTCCAGATAGGTTAGTCTGCGCGTGGTTAAAATCGAATATTAATCTTGTAATATAAACTTTTTTTTTTCCACCCGGGGAGACGAGGGGGTTATGTGGGGCTTGAACCCACTAAAACCCAGGATGCTCCCTCTGCACTTGGTTGGACAGAGATTACGCGGCATGTGTGGTAGTCAGCGTGTCTCCGCCCTGTGCCTGCGTCCCTTCGACGCTCTGTCCACGCCTTACTCTGGTGTGGCGCGCCGGGGGCACCTGGCGCGCCTTTCCACCACGGGGGTCTGAATGGACGATGAAGTTCCCCTTTCCACCGCCCGTCCCCCCTACCTATTTTGCCACCTCCCTCCAATCCCTCGGAGGGGTATGCCGCCAGACCTAGTCCGCCATCCCCTCCGCGTTGGGCGCCGTTGCATGTTGTGCAACCTGTGCCACCGCTTTTCTGGGGGCTAAGCCACCTTCTACTAGCTTGCCCCTCGTGTTGTAATATAAACTTAGAAAAAAAAAACTATAACTACTTAGCTCCAAAAACGCCCCAGTTACGCGCTGAATTATCTGGCGCCGGCTCTAGTGCTGCTGTCTAATTTTCAAAATTGCGATTGCACGCTGGCTCATGCACCGAACAGCAGATACAATTAAAGTTGTGAGGCGGGTAAATTTTTTATAAATACTTAATTTTTTTTTCTAAATACTTCATTTTCCATTTTTCAAAGACACAATTAAGTTTAATCCAGGCAATAGTCAATAATTAATAGATTTTTCATTGTTCTCCGGCCCTATTTGGCCGGTCAGGAGTCAATGGGTTTTAGTCAGTTTTTTTAGTTTCGACAGGCAAGCGCTTGCCCGCTATCTCGCCTGATGGTAAGCGATGATGCGATCAACGATGATTAGCGTTTGCCTTGACTAAAAAGATACCTATTTTCTCGCGACTTGAAGGCTTCCAGATTGTATCTACCGTGAAACAGAGACTCGGACAGACAATAAGGAGTTGTATTCTCTAACATAGTCCGTGTCTTCGGAATATCCACAAAAAATGGTTGCGCTGATTCATACGTCTGGTTGTCCGATGGAAGAAGGGAGATGGCGGAATAAGGTTGCGCAATTTTATTGCACTGCCCACTTACCGAAATGAAACTTTAAAGCTTGCAACCTCGTTTTCACACAGTTTTACACAGTTTCTTGCAAGAAAACCCCCCACCCCCTTTTGAAGAACTGTGCTCTTTTATGTGTATTAAAAATGTGCCCTCTAAAAAGGCAATTAAATAAACAACGTAAAAGTTATTTATTAAAGCCATTGTCAAAGTAATAAAAAACGGAATATAAAAAATAGGTAAATAAAATCACTTCTTTTGTCACTTACAATTTAATTTGCTTTTTGAAACTAATCAAAATAAAAACAAAACACTTATTATAAAAAAACCCTATTATGGGCAACTTGTTTAACATTTTTAGAAAGTTTAAATACAAATTTGATTTCCGATAAAAATAGAAATGTGGTAAGTAAGTATTACAATATTTTCTCCTATATTATATATTTCTATTATACCTAGGTATCTCCTATGATTGCCAACCCAACATGTTCACTTATAAAGTTATAAATAATTTCATCAATATGCAAACATTGAAAGTTTCATTAGGTAACAAATCACTTTCTAAAAATATACAACAAACTGCCCTACCATTAAAAATCTGTAAACTTGAATACTCAGTAAAAATATTTTCAAAACCTCACCACTTTGATATGTACAATAGTTTTCTTTGCAAATTCTTATACACTCAAATTCTAGCTTAGATATTCTTAAACGATTTAAGTACATAAACATTTCAGTCAATATTAAATATGACTATGTAACTTACTTTAGGTGTTTTGCTAAAATGTAGTCCTCCTCTCGTAATGTCAAATATTTCGTAAAAAAAGGTTAAGTATTAGTAGGCTCGATCTTTTAAAGCGTATAGTTTTAAAAAAACTTGCGCTACTCACGTGCTAAAATCCACCTGGGGGCTACCGCGTGTTGATATTAACTTCATACAAATTATAATAATTTGAATATCATATTTTAATAGATTTTTGCTGCTTTGTTTATACCAGACGTCACTAAACATGGAACTGATAGCGGCGATTTTTTATAAAATTGACTCAAAGATCCAAAAATCTTGTGAAGTTCATACCCTGATACTGATCGCTACATCTAGATGATTAAAAAATAGGTATAATAGGTGATTTTATTTCTAAAATTTTGTATTCACCAAAAATCATATTGGTTGGGGTTTCCTATAGTGAAACATACTGGAAAATCGCAAAGGCATCAACTCCAAAATAATAGATTAAGACTAAATATGATTAGACGAACTAAACAGTTTATTTATATGAAAACAATTTTGAACAATTTACATAACAAACCCTTTGTCCCTCCTTAAACTACTATGTCTAGGAACGATTAATCCCAGATTTTAGGTTGTTTTCCGGAATTCAGCATAGAATTTATGGCAATCAGGGCCGGATTTGGAGGAGAGCAGGTGGGGTTCCTATCATCGTCTTAGACAAGAGAAGGGCCCCCACAATAAAGCAAAACAAAAATCTTTTAGTCGGAAAATAATTAGGGACCTCCGCTCCTCCGCTCCTTCGCTGTCCCAGGGCCTCCAGACCTCCAAATCTGGCCATGTTGCCAACGGTTACTACGCTAATGGTGGAACAAAAGTGGTAGTGGTGGCTGTTGTCGTCACTTTTCCTTCTTCAGGCAATGTGAGCAAGTATTTCGTCGTCCAATAGGCTCCAAATGCTAGCAGCCCAGTTATCAATAAACTGAAATTACATAAAATTCATCAAACAGGTAAACAAACTGCACAAAATATGCTCTAGGTTCCACAATCCTGTCTGTTCCGGTGACAACCGTGACAGAGGAGCCACTTGTAATACATCAAAATGGACTGTTGTATGAAAAATGTTTTAGTTCCAAAGATTACCACCGGAACAGAAATACTTGTTGCACTATTTTGATTAATAAAAATTCAGACAGTTTCTGATGCTATCTGATTTTAGACACACATTGATCCTCGTGTTGAAAACAAATTGACGTAATGAAAACAAAAATATATGTAAATATATTTTTACATATTTGTATTTACTGCAATTTTTATTATAGAAAATATATAAAAAAAATATTAGAAAAAATCAACCCGTCTCACAATATCGGATTCCTAGTGCCATCGGAGCTAGTTGTAAGACGGGGCTATTTTTTCTAATACTTCATCACTTCATCACTACATAGTATAAAACAAAGTCGCTTTCTCTTTCCCTATGTCCCTTTGTATGCTTAAATCTTTGAAACTACGCAACGGATTTTGATGCGTTTTTTTTAATAGATAGAGTGATTCAAGAGGAAGGTTTATATGTACTTTTTATCCCGATATTCCCACGGGAACGGGAACCACGCGGGTGAAACCGCGGGCGGCCGCTAGTTTTCTATATAATAATATTATAAAAGAACGCATTCTCCACACTGTAATGAAAAAAAACAGTATTGAACATTTACAGGCAGGAGCCTAGTTTTAAATGATTGATTACAGCTCAATCGGATAGGTAAGTAGTTCCTAAATATGAAATTATTATCATGATGATAGGCTATGCTATAACATTAAACTTAACCATCAGCTGATTAATAAAGAAAATGCATTACTCACAATCCAAACGGCATGTTTTGATCGAGTCCGAACAGGTGTTTCAACTAATGACCTTTTCACGCACAATGAGCTGTGCTAGTGTCACACGCACGTAACAATGAAACTTTATATAGATTAATTTTCGACTAAGGCTATGAATACACGGACAAATCTGTACATGGATATTTTTACAAAATATATCTATGTGTGGAGAAATATATCTATGTAAGTACGTATTTTGTGGAGGATTCCACAAGAAGGTTCAGGGCTAGCTCGTCAGAAACACGAAACCGCATTATATTTTCTCACCCATATTCCACCGTTTTACCTATAGCTTAGTGAGCCGTATCGCTTGAGGTATACAGGTATATACAGGGCGTCCCAAAATTAACTCACATGGAGGGAAAGTACCTTAAATACTGAAGATATAAAATTTTACTGAAAGGAGACTTCATTTTTATTTTAAAAAGAAAACGAACTGCATTCACCGAATTTTGAATAACCACTTGTCTGAACTGGGAATCGAACCCGCTGAATGTAAAAAAAAATATTCTCTAATTTAATTGTACCGATCGAAAGACTCGATTATACCTAAGCATTTCTTCTAAATAACATAGCATCTTAAATAAAAGGAAGACTACGAAATTTAACATTTAATGTTGAATAACAAGTTTGTGCAGCGTTATGAATAGCCTTTTCTGTGACTGTCGTGCTCAATACAGACTTTAACATTTCAATGTAGGTATTACTAATGAGTGAAGATTGGAGCAATTATACCTAATTCCCTATCATAAGTGTTTGATAATGTGATAAGTAACACCACCTCGATTGGTTTTAAAAAGTTTGAATAATTCCGTGCGGGTTCGATTCTCGGTTTGGACATGCTATTATTAAAAAAAAAATTGAATGCAGTTCTATTGTTATTTAAACAAAAATAAAGTCCTATTTCAATAAAACTTTCTATCTACAGTATTTGGTGTGGTCTATGCCACCATGTGACATAGTCATTGGAAGCCCTGGGGGCGTCCCACGACTATGCCATATGTTGGAATAGACCGCACCAAAGTAACTATTCAAAAATTTTTAAACCAATCGAGCTGGTGTTACTTAACACATTATAACTTTATCAAACACTTTATGATAATTGCTCCAATCTTCACTCATTAGTAATACATTGAAATGTTAAAGTTTTGAGCACGACAGTCGCAGGAAAGGCTATCCATAACGCTGCACATACTTGTTATTCAACATTTGTAGTCTTTGTCAAATCAAATTTTGTAGTCTTCCTTTTATTTAAGATGCTATGTTGTTAAGAAAAAATGATAAGGTATGATCGAGCCTTTCGATCGGTACAATTAAATTAGAGAAATATTTTTTTTTACATTCGGCGGGTACGATTCCCAGTTCAGACAGTTGATTACTTAAAATTCTTTGAATGCAGTTCGTTTTCTTTTTAAAATAAAAATGAAGTCTCCTTTCAGTAAAATTTTATATCTTCAGTATTTAAGGTACTTTCCCTCCATGTAAGTTAATTTTGGGACGTCCTGTATATAGTTAGCGGTATAGTAGAATGCTGCAAACATAATCTGACCGGGTGGTCATTTTTGTAAACTTAAAAATTTAAATTACATTCTGCTGACAGCCAAACGACAGCCCATTTAAATAACTATTTTTTTACGAGTGACTCCTCCACCATCTATGTCACCGGGTTTTGTTTGTAGCACTCCACACTAGATACCGTTTACGCTATCCGTAAACATCCGATATTTCACAGATTCATCAAAAGTCTTATCTCTTTCGTAAATAATATGTACTTCTAAAAGTAGCACCTCTATCGAGTTAAAATTTTGTAGGTGACTATATTTTTGGACTTTGTCGCAATAAGTTTTTGACATCGCCTTTGAGTTTCTGTACAAATTGTCACAATAATTACTACGACAAAGTTCAAACGTGCATAAATTGAACTCGACTGAACCTATATCTCAAGTACGAAAATCTCTCGTCACCATTATCGGATTATTTTGTATGAAGACCAGAGCAGCGCCGCTACGGTCGTTTACTGAACTAGAATTTAATAAGCAGCACTTAGACAGCTTTGACGGATTATCTTTTACGATTACGAGAATGAGAGTATTCCGTGTTGATATGAAACAGAAATCGTGAAAACTTACACTTTAATAAAAATACATTTGATATTTAAAATCGACATTCATTACGGATCCTTACAGTGTGCTCTCGGCTCTAACCGCTACCGAATAAGCATTGTGTGATGTTATATAAACATTAGTTAAGAACAATAAATAGTTCCTAACCTGTACTTGTTTATATCTTTTTATTTAAACATACTTCATTGTCATAGGTTAAATCGGTGTCAAGTTTTATTTCGGCTTGTGACCTAACATCTGTCTAAGCGTACAATGTAGTTCAAATTATTTAATAAGTTCTAACAGTACGTTTAATATCAAGGGGCCGATTCTCAGGCAATCGAGAAAAGTTCACTTTTATAAGCTCGAAATTCAAATATAACACAGTTTTTGTATCGTCAGAATTTCACAATCGAAAAAGTTCGATGGAAAACCAGTCGAACGCAACGAGTGGTACAGACCAATAGATGTTCGTATACGAACTTAGCTGTCAAAATGAATTTATTGACATGTGGGACAGCTTAGTTTGTTTGAAATGTTCTAACTTTTCAATAGAAACCACAAACAAAATGAAAAATGGAAAATGAAGTATTTAGAAAAAATCGACCCGTCTCACAACTGTGAGAATCGAACGATCCTAAATATTATTGGTGTCCACTAATTAAACCAATTTTCAATAGTATATGTATCCCCATTTAAGAATAATCTTGATATTTCTTATTTTTTTGAGGTATTTTCGAAAATAAAAAGTGTTGAGCCAAAATCATAAAATCGTGTTTCTGAAACTATACGATTCTAGATAAAGGTATGAAGAAATATATATCTTATTACCAGATTTATAAAAACTCTAACCATCCTATAGTTTTATATCAAAGATTCCATACTTTTTCCGAGTAGCGCCTTAACGACTGCAAGTGCAGCCGGGACCAACGGCTTAACGTGCCTTCCGAAGCACGGAGGAGCTCGAGATGAAAAGTATTTGGTCACCCATCCCGTGACCGACCATTGCGAACGTTGCTTAACCTCAACAATCGCAGGCCAAGCGCGCTATCCACTGCGCCACGGGCTCCTCCAAAAAAACTACCCTCAGTAAACTTAATTCACCTGAGTTAATTCACCTAGGTGAATTAAGTACCTATACTATTCGTAAACTTTAATCACCTGTACCGCTGGTCACAAAAAAAAAGTATATACGTAGTAGTATTTTTTTTACCCTGTGCTATCACTGCACAATACCTGCAGCTGCAGATAGCAAGACAGTGAACACCTTGCACCTTTTTTCACAATTTATAGGAACTTCCGCCAAGTGACGCCTGATGTAATCAAATATTTCTATTCTTCTATTATACTTGAGACAACTAAACCAGTCCAATATTGGCATCGTGTAAATAGAGACAGGTCACTACATTGGCTTGGGTAGTAACTAACCGATCGACTAAAATTCTTTTTTACCGGCAAAAATACTAGGTGAGCGACTTAAGTCGCCAATCTACCATCCTTAACCTATTGTTCCGCAACCTAACCTAGTATTTTTGTCGGTAAATTAGGTAATTTTTAGTCGGTCGGTTTATTATAGGCTTGTCCTCAAGCCAGTGATCAATAGTAATAGGTAGGTACCTACTTATTGTCTTACTTAGTGGAGTGGCTTATTGGATTGTCTCAAGTATTGGCTGCGTGTAAATGGGAGAAAATTGTTTATACAGGGGGTGACATCGAAGTCGTTAGCATCCTTTTAAAATAAGAACATACTCAATATATAGAGTATTTTCCCTAAATATGAGGCAAATCCAAGATGTAAAATTATTTTCTTTAAAACCCTGAAAAATCGCGTAAAATACTCAGTAATTGATCACTATAGCAAATAAAAATTAAAATAACTAAAAATAACAATTTGATAAAAAATACATTGATTAATTAAATTCAAATAACATTCAAGCCCTTAACTACTTTATTGGCCTCTCGACAAACGCGGGAAACGTGAATTTATTCAATTCACCGAAACAAACAATGTCACCCATGCTTTATGCCCGCTTTGCCCGCGTCCCTGCGCCCGCGCTGACGCCGCGGGCACCACCCCTTCTAACGTAAAAGCATAGCTTCATATGAGTAAATTAATGGGCCGAATGGACGCGAATGACTTCAAAAACACCCTGTATTGTTAGTTGGATTGAAGCAAAAGACGTTGAGACTCTACTTTCTTTAACGACCTCCGTAGTCGATCTTGGTTTTTACAGAAGTGTGAGTGACCGCGAAAAGTAGAGACAGGCAAAAAAATTTTGCAACTCGTCAACTAGTCCCAATGTCTATGGCCCATTTAGTATGAGATGAACGTTTTTTTGTTTGGAATTTTAAGCGTTATTTTAAACGTTTGGTAAAGTTAGTAAGACAAGTAAATTTCTTTTCAATTATATTTTTTATTTTTGTGATCTGACAAAATTACTAAAAATAATATAGTCTTAATATTTTTAAGGATAACCATTTACTATGTTATTTTACAAGCAAACGCCCAAAATTAATATCATGCGCATACATGAATAGAGTAATATTTATTTTATTTTATTCAGCCTCACATTCCATCGCCTTAAAAAAATATATAAAAATAAGAAACTTAATTAAGCGTGCCGTGCATATCTGATTCTGTGAATTGTTAACAAAAGTCTACTTATATAATTTGTTAAGTTGTGAAACAAAAGTGCAACAAAACAATCAAATCACGGGTCTTGTACATAAAATTAAATTAAACTGTGCAAAAATTTATGAAAAAACAACGAGATAAATCACACAAAAACACTTTTACAAATATAGACAAATTGTAATCATAATGATTAAACACGAACACGAACACGATTTACTAAATTTAAAATAGACATCACAAAAATCAAGAACAAGCGAGGTTCAAGAAACAAAAAGTCAACCCCGATGCACCCCCATAACTGTTGATTATTATCTGTATGACTATTGCTTTGCTTATTATTTATAATTTTAACATTAATATTAAAGCTACATTTATGTATGTTCTATTTATCAAATTTGCTACATATTTTTTCTGATGTTCTGTATTATGATGATTAAATATTTATTTAATCAAACGGATCAGACTTTTTTAATATTTCCACACTTTTGGTGCAGATTATACCATTTCTTATTAAGATAATAAAGGCGGATGATTTGCAGACTGAAATTTTGTATTTTTTATTTTATTTTATTTTCTAAGCTTGCTCTTGGTTTCACAAAGTTGGCTTGGCTGAACCATAGGGTTTAAAAGAAGCCTAAGATGGAGCGAGCTTGCCTAGAAGCAGCCTATTTACTCTAGTTTTAAAAATTACAGGGTTGTAGTCATTAGGGAAAAGAGACGCATGCAGGGTATTCCATTTTTTGGCGGTGCGCATCACAAAGGAAGAAGAAAAGCGCTTGGTACGCAACCGCGGAGTGTTAACCAAGTAAGGATGAAAGCCTGCTGTGCGTCTAGATTCTCGGTGGTAGAACGGGTATGGCAGAATGAGCTCATGCAGCTTATAAGCACAGCACACTCTCCGCAGTATACAGCCTGTAAAATACCGACAAGCAAGCCACTTTAGTTAGTTAGACTATGGAGCTTGGTTTTTACCAGCTCATCGTCTCAGATTAATTGTCTGGTTTTACGTTCCACTGAGTCAAGTGCAGCTAACTGGTATTTAGCCGAACCATCCCAGAGGTGAGTGAGAGCAATAGTCCATGCATGACCAGATTAATTAATTTAGATTTCTTTCAACTCGTACTAAATGGGCCCTAGGCATGTGGGACGAGTTAATTTTACTGCTGCTGCTAACGGTACCCGTCGCGTAGCGCGGCAGGGTTGCATCCGCGCATCAGGCCGAATAATCTGTATGAAGGGATGCGCCGCGCCTCAGCCCTATTGTTCATTCTACACTATCTGTGTGAACGCACACTAACGTAAAATCCATCTTAAACCAAAAGAACTATACCGCTTTTCAAGGTGTCGCTATCTCTGAGGTCCTGGATTCGATTTCCGATCGGGTAAATGTTGAAAACTAACATTTCTACATTATACTACAGTGTAGCGTAACTGAGTGTATGTAATTACACCCGTCGTTGTTTCCCATTACCATAAGTGCTTATAAGTAATTACTTTTGGTATTGGAGCAATTGTATGCGATGGTCTGATGGTATCAAAATATTTATTATACTTTTTATTTTTATTTCTATTTAATTTGGAAATAAATGATTGGATTTTCAAAATTTAAGTTTTGAATTCAGTGGGAGAGTTAATTAATTCTTGAAGTCTTCGGCTGCATAGTGACATCAATGACGGTGCATGCAAAATTGCAATCTTCTGCGAGAAATATTGTTTCGAAGGAGACATTTCCGTAGACGAACGACCCGCCGTAGTACTGAGTAGTCAAATCGCCCACGTCAAAAATCAACGTATACTGGCCCTGTAAAAAATCATCGGCTCATCACGTTTTTTTTATTCGATCGCGCAGGGAAATACCAATGGATAATGGAGAGAGCGATGCTTGGTATTTCCCTGCGCGATCGAATCAGAAAAGATGAGATCCGCAGGAGAACTAAGCCCACACAAATATCGTGTAATAAATAATATGTATCAATAAAACTATAAAGAACCGCCTTAAAAAAAATGCCATCAAAAAGTAAGAAATAATACCTCAAAAATTGTATTCACACCAAATAACGTAAGAAGTTTTAAGTCGGGCGTAAAACATGCACAATTTTTTGTTTTTTGTGTTTTTTTTAAAAACCCGCCCGACTTCAAAGTACCTTCTTACGTTATTTTGTGTGAATACAATATTAGAGGTATTATTTCTTACTTTTTGATGACTAGTTGTTATTGTTGATTGAAGCTTTGATAGCATTTTTTTTATGAAGGCGGTTCTATTTTTAACAAAAGAATTTTTATTTCGCACTTTTGAGTGCATCATGATGAACCTCCTTTTTTGAAGTCGGTCTTAAACCTTGTCCTAAATGTAACAAATACTTTCCTGAAAACCGCATCAAAATCGGTTCAGCCAAACACGAGATAATCGCAAACAAACATACCTACATACATACAGGTCAAACTGAAAACCTCGTTTTTTTGAAGTCGGTTAAATACAGATTATTATCAACAACTTACTTTTTGGATCAAGCAATTCCTACTCATATTATATTTTGAGATAAATACTTCTCTCATAAATATGTGAGTGCATGGATTCTCCATTTGGAAGCGCAACAAATTTTTTCCATTAAGTTTTGTTACAATTTTTCCCTGTAATAGAATACATGCGAGTATTAGTTCGGCGTGCCCGATGGTGCAGTAACCATGCCGACTGAGCTTTGGGCTCTTGGGTTCGATTGTAATTATAACCCGGGACACAGATTAAAGGTCATCGCACATCACATCGACTCAACGTCGACTCCCCTCCAACTCAACTCACAGCATGGCCAAAGAATACTATAGTGTTGGTATGGCATTGAAATGTAAGTAAATAGGTGAACAACGCGTGGACCACGCGTTGTCGGCGACGAGTGGACGAGACGCATCGTCAACTTTCAACATGTGGTGAAAAATTCACTCGTATGTAACACGAAATAAAGCTTACATTTCAATGCCATACTGTGAGTTGAGTTGTAGTGGAGTCGACGTTGAGTAGGTCTGTTGTGCTATAACCTTAATACAAATTATACAGAGGTTAGCTTAGCACGCTCGGTCCGCGACCGTTGAGGTCTTGCAGTGCTTTCAAGGGATGGGTGGTTAATTTTTTTTATTTATCGATAATTTTTAAATTACTTACTTTTTTCAATTTAACTGGCTTCAGAACTGTAATGTTGAACGATATTGCGCTACTGTTAACGACATCTGCCACTGAGTTGGAGCAATCGGCTACTTTGGGGCCCTTACACGTTCTAAATGAATTGACTACTAAGTCGAATTTACCCTTAAAAACAAATAATTATTGCTTTTTGTATTTAAAATGTTTTTTTTTCTTTTATGGTAGAAATAGAAACATATTCCATTATATTTCCAACTTGCTCAGCCTACGATAAAAACTGCAATTGGACAGTTTAAATAAAAATTTCCTTGGTATCAATAGTTAAGTTAATATAATAAATAAAGAACGTAGGTATGTAATAAAAACTATAGTTAATCGTGGAGTTCTGATGAACTAAATCATATCTACAGCGAAGTAAAAGATTTACTTTTTGATGAAAAATTATAAACCATCGTAAATAGAAAATTTTCTCACGATTGATAAATCAAAACAAGGACTCACGTATGTCTTATCATCCTGAACCGTAAAACACACCCCAACTATAAACAAAAATAATATAAAAAATTTGAACATTTTAAAGCGCGTTCGAATACTGAACTGAAACATTTCTTGCATAATTTTACTTAAAATAAAGCATTTCAAATAATAAAAACGATTTGCTACAATTATTTTAATGAGGATAATGTTGGTAATTTTGCAATGATATGTCGTTGACTTCGAATTACACAGATTGACGACAAGAACATGTAATTTTTAAATAAAATTCTTTACAAAAATGGGAATAATTGAAAGAAATTAAAATGCTGCGGCTACATAAGCAGCGATAAGGCGATGATTTTTAAAGTCTCGACGCACCTGGCTAGAGTTGAAGTTCCTTATGTCGCAAATCATGATGGCAAGCATTCAATAAAATTCGGAAAGTTAGAACATAATTTATTGAGATCTTATCAGTTTGTCATCGTAGAGCGAGTTCTCTCGCGAAAACTCGCGTAAGTATAAAACTCTTCGTTTTAACTCTTCTAATTTAAATCCCAACTTAGGGTTGACCCTCAGGGTAGACCTATCGTAATGCTGTGTGGAGTTCAAATACAAAAATCGTAAAGAGCGACATCCACACCGAAGTTTAATTTTGTGACTCAACGTTTTCCGAACAAACACCACAAAATTAAGCAAGCACGGCAAACAAATTGTTATCTGACAAATCGGATATAGTGGCCGCTTTGGATAAATAATAATTTCTTTTTTATTAGGTATTTCGCAACATTTTGTCATAGGTACTAAACCGGTGAAATACCTAAATCGTTACATCGACACATCGTACAAAGCGTAGGTTTCGCGGGAACTGCATTGAAGTAAGTCACAACTCTCACTATTTGTATTTTTTTATTCTCTGAAACCGTCACGGTCTCTATTCTAGTACCATGACCAGGCCTATTTCGCTCCCCGTGTCGGTCGGCTCGAAAACGTGGCGGCAACGCCGGCGTTGTAATTCCATAGAAATTAGGTCCGCAAAAGAGCTAGAATATATGCGATAGAAAGAGATGCAACGACAACGAGTGGCCGTTCGTAATTCGCCTGCGCCGTACAAGCTGAATTATACTTTATTGCGTTATAGTTAGAGTTGCTATTTATTTATTTATTCACAACGGGGTAGCACTTAGCCTTCATTATTTAAATGACTTAGCGGAGTGAACAATCTGTTACAGTGCCACAAACTTTGCTGTGCCGGTGGCCAAAATGTGAAACTAACGTGATTTTTTTAAATGTCATTTTGCTGTCAAGTTGATGTCCAACCATAGCGCTGCTGGCGGCTGAAGTTCTTAGAAGTCAGGGCCGGTTAAATTACTACAAAAAAAAGAAAAACGTACGTAGCGCCGCTGTCACCGGCACAGAAAAGGTTGTGGCACTGTACATAGTAACTATTTAGTAATCTGTGCCATGACCGTGACGACCACGAAGCTCGACTTAATACTGAGGTAACTGGAGAGTGCAGTACGAACAATTTTTTGTCCACCACAAATTACACAGTGGCTGTCTTCCGTCTCACCTACACTTTAAAAAAATACGTATGGTCATATGAGACAGCTGACAGCCACTACATACATAAATGTCAAATTTGCTGGCGACACTTTTTTATTCAGGGTGAGAGCTCCAGTTACCTCGAGAGTATTAAGTCAAACTTCATGGTGACGACATAGTAGAGGAGACGGTTTCATACTGTAACTTTTCGTTACAGCCGTAATAGTAGAGGCAGTTATGAAGTTTACCCGAAAAAATATTAACCTTTGAGCTTCATCACATACCACCATTTTTGTATGATATTTTATGTGACTTTACAAAAGTTATATGCTCTCAAAGCAAAAATCGCCAACCAAAATTTTCACCTTTTTACGTTATTCTTGTAAAATCAAAATGAAACTGAAAAAAACTTATTTCAGAAATGAATTCTACGTCTTTGGTTTATACGAAAATGATACCAAACTTTAGTGGACGATATTAGATTTTTTTTAAGATGACGGGTGGCGGTCGTCTTTGTATTTCGCCCTCCCCGTCTAGCCTCACGTTTTTTATTGGCTCCCGGACTAGAAATTCTTGGAATTACTCATAAAGTGAATATACCTATCGGAAAAGGTAAATTAACTTTATGGAATTACGTATGGAACATATGTGATGAACTTGTGATGAAGCTCATAGCTTATGCGAGCGATGCATCTGCCTGTTATTTTTGATATCTTCTATCTTCATTCACCATAGCAAGTAAAATAAATGAGAAAAAACTGAACTATGGCCTATAATTTTCCCTATAATTTTCTCTTTCGGAAATAAGAACTTTATATCCTTGACAGTGGCAATGCAGACGGAGTGGCTGCTAGTAGCTTCTGAACTGGAACTGGTGTACAGTGCCACAAGCTTTTCTGTGCCGGTGACAGTCGTGACAGAGGAGCCACTTGCAATTCGAAATTAGCTGTCAAAATGGACTGTCGTATGAAAACTGTTTTAGTTTTAAAGATAATCACCGGAACAGAAAAGATTGGAATATATTCAGTACACTGACCTCTATTATATAAAAAGAAGTCAGTGATCCAGTAGAACGAAGAAGGAAAACAGGCTGTATGTTTGATACCAAGGGCATTAAAATTATTTAAAAAAAGAGTTGACACTTCAAAGCACAGAGAACCATAGATGTAATACATCTATGCAGAGAACAGACCAAAGATATTATAATATCTTTGGAACAGACAGAGAACGTTTTACTTCAAAGAGTATTTTAATATATATATTTATCTTTCTCTATGATTTTAATCATCTTTGATATTCTTCTAAAACATAACATGCTTAAATAATCAATGTGTAAAAAATGAGAAATGGTGGAAAAATATGTGAGTGTAGTTCTTAAAGTATGTGGCTTGGGCCTGATGGTAGCTGCTGGTAGCTTCTGGGCGGGTGCTGGGGTATCCAGTAGGCCGAAGAAGAAAGATGAGCAGACCCTTATAGGAGGCACCGTTTGGAGTCAAATCATAATCCCTATTGGTCTTCTAATATCTAAAACCATGGGAGAAGAACTAGATCGTTTCATTCACGGATATTTTTTGATTACTGGAGTGATTTTGCTGTTTTTATCTGGAATTTTCTTGGTATGTCGTCTAAGCGTGTGGTTGAATATTTAGTTATTATTTGAGTATTTTGATTGATGTTTCAACGGAAATGTTTTTTGCGAATTCATTATAAGTAGTAGGTATTCTGCACTGACCTCTACTTGTATTATAGCGGTCAGTGGTATTCTGTAATTGCAAAGTTACAAATTGTGATAAAAATGATAAAACTTTAAAATTGGGAAGGTCTTCTCTCGTTTACGTTTCTGCCTGAGCACAGGCTTCTCTATCGTAGACGATAGAGAAGGCTGTGGTCTGAGACGTTTAAGATAAGTGTCAATCACGTTGTGTAACCCATACTCTTAGATTACCCATGCTAATATCAATTTGCAAAAGCCTTTTTACCTTATAGTTTCACGCCTTAATTTCTAAGTTTGGTCAATTATAGCAACCGCTTTACCTTTAGGAGTTAAAAAAAAAAATCGATGTGTCGTGTAATAAGTCATACGCCGGTAGCACACCTCTCGCCCCGCTCTTGATTGTCTAACTCGAATATTTATCGTGATCGCATTCAGTTTGAAAGATGTTTTACAACTTCAACAAATATTTTTTTCAACTGCCTTCAACAATAAGATGTTGAGCTAGTCTAGTACCTACCTAGCAAAGCCACTGAACGTCTCGCCCGAGTTGTCAATTGTAGACTTTGTAGGGCGAGCGTTATAGCTTATTCTGATATTGTGCATGGTCCCTGTTTGTTCAAAAAGACTAAACATCAAATTTAGAGGGTTCAAAATGCTTGATTTTTAGAGTTATTTGAAAAAAAAAAAATTTTTATTATTTATTATTATAGATTTCACGCACCTGCGCGCCTTTCAAAACAACAACTGGGGCAGGTCTTTCAGCATTCCCGCAACTACAGTTTTGAATCGGGGGTGTGCTACCGGCATTAATAGAATCCACTTTGTTTCAGGTGACTCGAGAATGTATAGTGGTGGTAAAACACAGGCGAGCAGACATTGAAAACATTGAACTGAATAACATAACGCTTTCTCGTGAAATTAAATTTGATAAATTATACTTTTTTATAGGCATATTTTG
This sequence comes from Crambus lathoniellus, assembly GCA_949710035.1. Taxonomy (NCBI): domain Eukaryota; kingdom Metazoa; phylum Arthropoda; class Insecta; order Lepidoptera; family Crambidae; genus Crambus; species Crambus lathoniellus. Next base: position 21,918,952 of record OX453306.1, read on the forward strand.
TCTCATTACGGGGTGTCTAACTTTGGTCGATGTTATAATGTTATTAGTGGACTCATAACAATTTATCTTTCATTGTAGCATTTGAATTATCTTCTTCTTTGATTAAGGAGCTTCACTCTTGTCTGTGGGGTATTTACCACTCCTTTCTTCTTTTTGTTAACCTTTGAAGGTATAAAAAAAATTAAGTTTACTCTTAAATCTAAACTAATCCTGATACTAGGTGTAGGAAAACTAGGTATTTATCTTATTTAAAACTAACTAGCTTTTCGCACTTTGTCTACAACAGGTCTAAAGGTATATCGTGATCAAATCAGGAAAATAGTATTGCACTAGCGCATTCAAATAAAAAACATAAATCATTAACTTTATTATAACAAAAAAAACTTTATGCTATCATTAGCATAAACATGAACATCGATAAACTATCTGGGTTTGTTTATCTGTGGTTATAGTTCTATTTATTATAAGTAGTACCGACAACCAAAATTGCAACCATTATAAATATCAAAAACATTTATATTTAACTAACCGTGAAATGAGGCATCGACAATTTATAGTAGGCAAGTAATAGCTTTTTGTTATTATATTATTTAAGTTCAGAGGAGTATTACGTGTTTAAGCTTTATGCCCAGCTAAGTTTATAGTAAAATTGGTGTAATAATGAACAAAATATTATTATTTGTTTCTCTTTTGAACGTAATAATATTATGCGTGATTTCAACGAAACAGAACTTGAATATCGTAAGTTGTCTAGTAAATGGCTAAAGAAATGCGGGCCGTGTGTAAGTTAGTAGATAAATACGCATACTATCGCGATTGAGTTAAATTTTGACAGATTGATTGTACTTTATTGCTGCATAGTTTAAAGAAATAAGATGTAGAATAGAATTCGGGATTTTATAAGTATCCCGCGGCCGGATTTAGGGGAGGTAACGGGTGGGAGGGGGGTGCGGAAATTCATAGTGTCTGAGATATGTTTTTTTTTTATATTGAGGCTTAGCTCGGCTCGCGCGTTATAAGTTTTGTTTCACAAAAAAAATACCACGCAATTTCTAACCTATGACGTGTTCTACTGGATTTCCGAGGCAAACTCCGCTTCCTGTCGAGTAGGTACTGTCGCAAGACGCTTTTAATTTCTTATATGTACATTTTACTTTCAAAAAAAGCCGAAATAGTTAAACAAATCATAAAACCAAACAAATGTAACGCATCACATCTGTCAATTAAACAATTGTGACGTAAAAATAACCTAAAATTCTACATTTTGCAATCTTATATATCTCACAAACTAGTTGTTACCGCGCTCTGAGAGTGGTGTTATTGGAAAGGGGAATCAAAATCTACATTATCCTTTAACTATGGACGCGCGGTCTCACAGGCCGCTTGCAGTTTGTGATTCACGGGTCCCTCTTCACCCGCGTACCTCATGGGTCTGTCAGCTTCAGTAGCTTCGGTTCTAGTGGCGAAACAAATGTTGAGAGTGAATGTCACGTCGCTGGCTGTATGTTTCGTGAGTAATTTCGCTTTATATTTTGAGGGCGGTCTGCGAGACCGCGCGTCCGCGTTTGTGCAATAAATTGAGCTGATGGTGATTTAGTTTGTTTTAGATTTTTTTAATTAAAAATTGCAGAAAGCGATCGACCTAGTACACCTGCATGCAAACGAACATCGAATTCATCGATTGCATACTTGTGTAGTCTGTAAATAGCCAATATGCCTACAATGTTCTAAGACATTATGCAAAGACTGCCTATAAATATGCACAAGTTGGGCCTTTGTCAAAACTTTTATGTTTCGTCCTACTTAAGAACTTAATGTAAAGTTTTTTATATTTTTTATACTTTATATTTTATTGTAAAATTAGTGGAACAGACTAAAAAAGTAAATTTTATTAAATAATGTTCCTTTAAAAAGATCTCGGGTAAAAAAGTCTGAATAGTGCCTTTGATAGCTATATGGTTATATTTATGTATAGAGTAAATACAATATTCATTAAAATTACATTTTTTATTTACATTTAGTAACTCCTAAAAGGAATAAAAACAAAAACTGGCACAATACTGACTTAACTAGATAGAATTTGGCTTTTAAACATAGCGGTCTGTGAGACCGCACGTCCATAGTGGTGTAACTAAAACGTGACGTCCATAGTTAAAGGACCATACAAAGAATCTACAAAAAACCTGCGGCGGGATACTAATACCAACCCTAGAATTATTACTAAATAACGAATAACGATTGCACATTCACAAACTTACACTACGGGTACTGAAAGATGTTGCTACACACACGAATGAATTAATGTGGCGCCCGTTTTTGTTAAAGCTTCATGAATAAATAAATACTTACCCTTTTTTTCAGGGCAAATTTGATTTACGCTTGAACAGTGCTGAAATGTGCAAAGGGCCAAAAAGGGAAGACTGTGGAGCAATAACAGTCACAACTTTTAATAGCACTACTTTAGATTATAAGTTGGTATTGAAAAGGAAAATGAAGTTTGCGAGCGTAATACTAAATTTCTTGTTTATTATTCTTTATTTTTAAATGTAAATTTTAATTAAGTTCCTACTTATGGCACCTATTCCTCACACGACTATTAGTAGATTTTCTACTGTTTTCTTGCTAAAGAAACAAATATAAGCATGGCCGCACACGAGCTGTAATTTCATACATTTTATATGAACGCCGACCCGTAGTCGTCACTTATTACTTCTTCTAGTTAGAAGCGGCGTTTGTGGCTAGTAGGCCAGTCATATCGTACTAAAAAGGCTGATTTTATGAAATAAAAATAATTGCGCTAAACTTGCTCTTTTGGTATGTTGTTTGGGTCCACCTGGATAGTATTAATCCAGATTTGCAGCAGTCTGAAATTCTCGCGCGCTGAGTAGTTGCTGAAGAACCACCTCTTTTTTTAGTTTTGTGCCAAAAAACGACATTGGATGGCTCTGATGACAAAAAACACTACTACTTATTTAAAGTGTATAAAATTCCTGACAGTTTGAGCTCTAATTCAATTGTGTAGGTCTAATAGGTCACACGATACAGGGTTCAAAATGTTCACTATTTTCCCCAAAATGTTGGAATTTCCCCAATTTCCCCAATCCATTGCTACCATGTCAAAGCCTTCAGAACTGAGACAAGCCTCAACCTCTTTCCCCCAGTTATCTCCTCGAAGTCTGGCTTGCTTTAAAATTGCATCTTTCATTTGTACCTTCTCAACTTTGAAAACAGTGTTGCGGAGGGCAATTTGTTTTTAGACTTAGCATCCATGAAAGCTTGGGTTAAGTACATCCTTTCCACAAAGGAAGCAGGTTTGTCGGATATCCACCGCTGTCGATCTCGTGGAACCTGCGCTCTTGAGAAGGGCCAGGAGTCTACTCCACGACGCACAAAACATTTTCCAACATTTTGGGGAAAATAGTGAACTTTGGGAACCCTGTATCGTGTGACCTATTAGACCTACACAATTGAATTAGAGCTCAAACTGTCAGGATTTTTATACACTTTATAGTACATTACGATACCAGTGACCTAAGTGGCACATAATTGCACGGCGCGTAGTTACATGGGTAACATACAGGCCTCTAAGAGACATTAATATGGATCTATTGAACCGTGACCTTGATGCCATCAACTGGGAGTATTTTTACAAAATAGATAACATCAACTCTCTCGTGGAAACCTTTACTGCTTGCATCAAGACATTGTTCGACCTGCATGCACCTGTCAAAACCAAGAAGTTTAGGCACCCACCTCACCCGTGGCTTACTGACACCATAAAATCTATGATGCTTATTAGGGATAAGTATCATGCTGATTATAAGCTGAGCAAATCAGAATTTAATCAGGTAATATCCGATTCCAGAAAGGAAAGTTATAAGATGATGAAACACCTGGTTACAGAAGCTATCTTTAGAGAGAAGAAATGTTTTTTTGACAGAGAAATTAATAAAAACAAGAATAACACAAAAAATTGTGGAAGAACCTAAAGAAAAATGTAATTACAGATAAAAAGAAGGGCACAGAACTTCCACCCACTTTTAATAACCCTGATCAAATTAATGCTCACTTCCTCAACATTCCTAGCGAAAATTGTGTATCTTTGTCCCTTCTTACATACTATGAACACCATAGATATGGATCTTCAGCATTTTCGTTACGCCCTGTTACAGAGGACCAGGTGCTAAAAACCATCAAAGGGTTCAAATCAAATGCTCAGGGCTGTGATGGTCTTTCGCTTGAAATGATTCTGCTGACATTGCCTCAGACCCTCAAACCGATCACTGTGATGGTTAACCATTCCATTATAGAAGGCACCTTTCCTGTCAGCTGGAAGGTTGCTGCCGTCAAACCACTACCGAAAGTTCCAGACCCTGTAACCATAAATGACCTCCGCCCTATCAGTTTGCTCCCTTGTGTGTCGAAGGTATTGGAAAGGATAGTGTGTGACCAGCTGACAGAATATCTTGAGGAAAACAATATCCTTCCTCAGCGGCAATCAGGATTTCGTAAGAGTCACAGTACAGCTACTGCCCTCGCAGATGTCGTGGACAACTTATTGACTCATCTAGACCAGGGGCACCTCACTATCCTGCTACTGCTGGACTTTTCAAGGGCATTTGACTCAATTAATATAGATCTCCTGCTGTCAAAAATGGCATATTATGGAGTGGAAGGAAATGCAATCAAATGGTTAAATAGTTACCTGGATGGAAGGCATCAGTATGTTGAGCTGGACAGAGAGGATGGAACAAAGCAGCGGTCGGCTGAATTGCCTGTAGTCCGTGGAGTACCGCAGGGCTCAATTTTAGGCCCCATCCTTTATATTTTGTACAGTGCTGATATTATTAAAGTCATCAAACACTGTCAGTTCCACCTTTATGCAGACGATCTGCAACTGCTGCTCCCTTTCAGATTTTCTGAGCATGACGAAGCTGTAACCAAAGCCAATGAGGATTTAGTGCACATTACAACCTGGTGTAAAACTAACTGTCTTGTTGTCAATCCAAAAAAATCAAAATTTCTATTGATTGGCAGTAAAAATAAAATCAACAAATTTAATGGCACTGATCTAAACATAATGATGAATGGGGAAGCAATCCAACGTGTGGACAAAGCCAGGAATTTGGGACTGACAATGGACGAACACCTAGCCTTCGAGAGCCACATTGCAGAATGTTCCCGCAGTTGTTTTTACAGGCTTAAATTGTTGTATAAAATCAGACCTTTTTTAAGTGAGGAAGTGAGAATCACACTATGTGAGGCGTTGATATTGTCAAAGTTTAATTACTGCGACACTGTCTATGGTCCCTGTCTGATGGCTAAAACAAGCAGACTTGTTCAGCGTGTGCAGAATGCTTGTGCGCGCTTCTGTTTTCATGTGCCACCTCGTTCGCATGTTACTCCTTTCTTGAATGCTGCACACATGATGAAAATGGAAGGGCGCAGGAGGCTTCATCTCGCTACTCTGCTTTTCGGCATTATTAACACAGGGAGGCCATCTTATCTGTTTGATAAATTAAAATGGGCACGTGACTCAAGCAGGTACCCTAAAAGAATGATCACTAACATCTTCGTGACTGCTAAGCATCGCACTGTAGCGTTTCGTGGTTCCTTTAAGTTCGCCGCTTCCAAGTGTTGGAACGCACTTCCTCCTCCTTGTCACCACCTGCGAACGGTAAACACATTTAGACGCCATCTCAAGTTGCATCTCATGTCCCTACAAAAAGCTGAGAGCAACTTTATATAGGTACTCACGTGCAGGGTTCTCACGGCGTAACGGGTCGGAGACCGCGTTCCGGCACCTGCGAGGCGGTCAGTCAACACATACACAAAGGTACTTTGTGGTCAACACTCCAGAACATCCATTTGTTATGTATTGTGTAGGTATTCTTCATGTTACTATTAAAATATGTATGTTCCTGGTAATTCTGTATTTAACTTTTTATTTGCTTTTTATGTTATGTCTGGCGCCGGCTTTAAGTTTTTTTTTTTGTGCCACGGAACACATGACATAATTTATTTATATAATCAACCACAAGGTTTTGTAATGGTTTTGTGCGTATTTGTTTGTGGCAAAGATGTTTGGTTTGGTGTTTGGTTTGTGCTACATTTGTTTTTTTTTATTTTATTTTATCGCTTAGTGAAGTGGCAAAGGATATTGGTCGTACAGCCAGTTTTTTTTTTTTTTTTCTTACTTTTGTTTTACTTTTTTATGTGTACTTTTAATTATAATTGTGTTTTTGTCACGTCCGAAGTTGTCCACCAAATTGGTCCCTCCAGAATATCAGCGTTGCAGTGTCAGCCTCTTGCCGCTGCAACATTATGCTGAGGATGGGGCCTAGTTGGCGACATGCTGTTTTCCTGTCTCTATTCTTAATTTTTTTACTTAAAACGGTTTTTTTGTGTATGTCGTCAATAAAAATGTTTTCTTTCTTTCTTTCTTTCTTTCTTTCTAGTTAGCGCCCGAGCGGAGCGAGGGTGATAAAGTCGCGCCGTGCAATTATGTTCCACTTAGGTCACGCGTATCGTATACTATTTTGTAGCACGAGTGACATAAGCCCGCCATCCACCGACAAGCATAATTAGAAAAATTGCTTAGAAAGATAAATAAAAATATAAAAAAAGAATAAAAGTAAAAGAAAGATTAAAAAAATAAGAAAAAACATTTAAAAAAGACAAAAAAGAAAAAGACATAAAAAAGACCATAAAAAATTAAAAAACATAAAAAAAAGATCAAAAGAAAAGGAAAAAAGATTAAAAAAAGATAAAAAGAAAAAAAAGAATTAAAAAACCAAAAAATCAAAAAAAAAACAAAAAAAAGGACAAAAATTATCTAAAATATAAATAAAATAAAAAGTAAAAAAACAAAAAATAAAAAAAAATAAAAAATTCAGTAAAAAAAGATCGAAAAATATAAAAAAAATAAAATAAAAAAAAGATCAAAAAAGAGTAGCACGGGTTTCAAGTGTGAAAAAGAAAAAAATATACTACCCTATCCTACCCTATCCTACCCTCTCCTATCCTACCACTCCTACCCTACCCTCTCCGATCCTACCGTCTCCTACCCTTTCCTATCCTATCCTATCCTACTCTATCCTACCCGACCCTTTCCTATCCTATCCTGCCCTATCCTACCATCTCATATCCTATCATCCTACCATCTCCTATCCTACCTTCTCCTATTCTATCATCCTATCCAATCCTATTATCCAATCCTAACCTACCCTCTTCTATCCTATCCTATCTTATCATACCCTATCCTATCCTTCCCTTTCCTATCCTACCCTCTCCTATCCTACCACCCTATCCTATCCGATCATACCCTATCCCACCCTATACTACTTTCTCCTACCCTATCCTATCCTACCCTCTCCTATCCTATCATATTCTATCCCACCCTATACTACCCTCTCCTATCATATCATCCTATCCTATCCTATCATACACTATCCTATTCTATCCTACCCTATCCTATCCTCTATCCTATTATTTTGAGTTTTATTTTAGTGTACTGTAGGGTATTCCGGATCTGTGATCTAAGTGAACTCATAAATACAGTGTAATAAAGATTCATAAATACTGTGTAATTAAGGGCAACTTAGGTCACGGCTAAGCGTTACCTAAGTGCGGGCTTAGTTCACACTGTGCTATAAAATAATTAGTAGTGTTTTTTGTCATCAGAGCCTTTCAATGTCGTTTTTTGGCACAAAACTAAAAAAAGAGGTGGTTTTTCAGCAACTACTCAGCGCTCGAGAATTTCAGACTGCTGCAAATCTGGATAAATACCATCCAGGTAGACCCAAAGAATATATACCAAAAGAGCAAGTTTACCGCAATTATTTGTATTTCGAATATTACATATGACTGGACCAAGAGAAGGCTGTGACTGGACTAGTCTGCGGGGACGGTAATGGCATTAATAGCGAAGTGATAATAATTTTTATTATTTAAAAAAAGTTGAAAATGAAGTAAGTATTAGAAAAATCCGACCCGTCTCACAACTAGGTCTGATGGCACTCGAATATAGTTTATTATTTTTTTATTAACGGTTATATGATATGCTGGCTGTACAAGTGTGCAGACTGCCGTTGGCTGGTAGGAGACCGTAGTCCGGTCAACCATACCAAAGAAAAAAAAAACCCGTGGTCCGCTTGACCGGACTATCCAACCGGACCCTGTGGTCCGGTTGGATAGTTGGATAGTCCATAGATAAAGAGGGTATTTTTCAAATGCCTAGCTTAGTTTTAGACTCTTGAGTCATTGAAGAGGTGCATTACTTTTAGTTGAAACCTTAAAAAACACTTTACTAAATAATATATTACACCTTTTTTTAGGCAAAAGTAGTAGTGCAGACAAATGGACGTGACTTAGTGCGACTCCAAATAAGGAAACCCTGCGAACATGTCATGATAAAAAAATTTTTGAATGCCGCATTCAACCTTACTTCTTCCTGCGCCATATTACCGGTAAGATCTTTAAATTTGGACCTTCTAACAACAACACCACTAGATATCCCGTTAAAGTTTAAAAAACGGCCGAGTGAATAAGAACGCACTTCAAAGGTGCGCTTTTATTTTTTATCACTTTCTGTCATTTCTGACGTACGATGCAAACATTCGTAAAGTTTTTTTTATTATTGTAAATTACCCTTTTCTCCGTTTAAAAAGAAAGTAAGTTGGTGCCATATTTGAGTTTTGTTTAAGTTCGTGAGGCGTTATCTAATAGCATTGTTGATCTCAGACTGGAGATGAGCACACGTCACTTTTATTCGTTCATGAGCGGAGCTGAACTGTGTTTTCTTTCGTACCGTTAGAGTAAATTACTGTCCTATCAAAGAACACCATACAACACAAAAAAGTGGTTTGAACGAGCATTGCCACACAATTTGTATTTAATGAAGCGTGGAATCCAAACAGACAAGTTGCTAATGACAACCTGAAGATATTAAAAATCTTACAAAGCTCAAATGTATGAAGGGTGTGCTGTTTTCAGCAAAGCCGTTAACCACCTTTTTGCTACTTTAACTTGTTTCTTTGTTCTGTGAAAATACCTTAAAGCATTTAGAAGGTAAAGTCTAGGTACAATCGTATGCAGAAAAACGGACAGCTGCTTTTTTTCATACTAGCGACTGCTCGCGGTTTTACCCGCGTTGTTCCCATTCCCGTGGGAATATCGAGATAAAAAGTATCCTATGTGTTATTCCAGCCTATAATCTATCTCTGTTGCAAATTTCATCCAGATCCATTTGGTAGTTTTTGCGTGAAAGAGAATTAAAGAAACGTCCATACATTCATCCATATTCACAAACTTTCGCATCCTACTAACTAATATTATAAACTAGCGGCCGCCCGCGGTTTCACTCGCGTGGTTCTCTTTACCGTGGGAATATCGGGATAAAAAGTAGCCTAAGTTACCTACTCCTTATTACATCAGCTACCTGCTAGTTAAAGTCCCGTCAAAATCGGTCCAGCCGTTTCAGAGATTAGCCGGAACAAACAGATGGACAGAAAGACAGACAAAAATTGAAAAAAAAAATATTTTGGTATATGTTACCGTATCTATACATATAATAAAACAGAAACGGACAAAAAGTCTGTACATGAAATATAAAAAAAAAAAATTACTGCTATGTGATGTGTACAGGATATAGACCCCAAAACGATAGATATTAAAATTTTTGTCTGTTTGTCTGTTTGTCTGTTTGTCTGTTTGTCTGTTTGTCTGTTTGTCTGTTTGTCTGTTTGTCTGTTTGTCTGTTTGTCTGTTTGTATGTTCGCTTTTCACGCAAAAACTACTGGACGGATTTTTACCAAATTTTGTGTAGTAATAGCTTATAACCCGGGTCAACATATAGGGTACCTTTTATTGCGGGAAATTTAATTATTCCTACGGGAAAATACAAAAACAGATTCTTACTAAAATAGATGGCGCCACATGATTATGAAAATACGTTATATTTAATCGCTGTCTCAATTAATAATGAATCATGTTATTTTTTTTTACCTGCTTCAAAACATAATATAAATTAAAACCCATCCAGTCTCACATAAAATCATAAAAATAATTTCATGTTATTTACGTCATTATATCTACTAAGCAATAGATGGCGCAGGAAGTCAGTTAGATTACGATATACCTCTCACAAAAGAACATTCGAATGATTATATTAATTAGGGTGAAAGCCCCCTCTGTACCCCGAGTGTAAGTTTTTATGTCAAGCAAACGCAAACTATTTCGAGTACGTATTTATGTCAATTTGTATGAAAACTGCATAAGCGCGCTACTCGCCGCTAGAGGCGCTGATACAGTTTTCATACAAATTGACATAAATACGCACTCACGATAGTTTGCGTTTTTTGACATAAAAACTTACACTAGGGGTACTGTTGCCACTTTAAGATGCTATTCACTTCTTTCGCATCATAACTACTAAACAATAGATGGCGCGGGAAGTCAGTAAGATTACGATATACCTTTCACAAAAGTACATTCGAATGATTATCTATATTAAGTAGGGTGAAAGCCCCCGCTGTTGCCACTTTAATTTTTTTTCACTTCTTTCGCCTATGGTCTTAAGTAGGTATCTAAAATTGTCAAGAATGTATCTTATACTTTTCTTTAAATTTTTAAATTTACAATACAAAAAAACTACTTAATAAATTTAACCGACTCCAAAAAGTATTTGTCAACTGAAAAGGAAAAATATAATATATATTATAATTAAGGTACCTTTTTGAGGTCGGTGCCAGTCAGTTTATTTTTTTAAACGAAAAATACTAAACCGATTTTGATGAATCTTAGACTGTTCCCAAAGTTAGAATACACCTAATTTAAATCAAATAGAATCATCTCGATATGCCTTTAGATTTCGAGAAATTCGTGGACATACATAGTAAAAACATATAACTAAGTATTCATATACTTACGAAATTTAATTTTATTTTAGTCAATTAAAAACCTATTTTTTAAACTTAAAATGTGCGAAGGGTGCCGATTGATGTGTTTTTTGTCAATCAAATTTTAAAAGATACATCGCGAAATCAATACTTATCTAACTTAGATAAAATAAAAGAAACATCTAATTCGATGTAAACTGAAAAGCGTTTATTGAATAATATTCCTATGTCATAAAGAATTATTACTATTGTTATTATGACTTAAAAGTCATAGATAAAAAGTATATTATCAAGCAAAAGTTATTAACGAAATGTTTTAAGCTAAGTAAGCACTCGGGGCAGTGGCCAAAACTGAAGTTCTCACCCTATTGATGTAAAATTTATACTTCGCATTTCCACTCGACGCTAGATGTCGCTACAGTAAGTATAGTGCCACAAATATATCTGAACCGGTGACAGTGGTCCTGGAGGAGCCACTAGCAATACAAAATTAACTGTCAAAATGGACTGCCGGCAGTCAACAGTATATTTAGTACCAAAAAATAACCACTGTGTGAAATAAGTTTGTCGCAATGTAGACAAAATGTCACCAATGTAGTTTTGAAAAATTTGCTCAAACGCTAAGTGGCCAGTACGTAGTTACCTACACCTACAGTGCCACAAGCTTTTCTGTTCCGGTGACAGTCGTGACTGAGGAGCCACTTGCAATACGAAATTAGCTCTCAAAATGGACTGTCGTATGAAAACTGTTTTAGTTCCTAAGATAATCACCGGAACAGAAAAGATTGGCGCACTATACCTACCATTTTTATGTCATTTAACCGGCTCTGGCTACTTAGGCCTTCAGCCGTAGGTACCATCCAATAAAATAAAGGAATATTAAAAATAGTTTTCTATCTAACTTATTTATTCATTTATTTACTAGGAAAGCTTACATAAGTGATGATTGATTAAAATTAAATAATTAAATGGTAGGTATATCATTACATTTTATACCTGTTACTTAAAGAAGAAATGTCTCCATATCAAAATACTAGCCTTCCGCCCGCGACTTCGCCCGCTCGGACTAAACCACGACGTTATCCCACGGGAATGTGATATTTTTCAGGGATAAAAAGTAGCCAAAGGCAGCCATTACATCCAGATCGCGATCGAGATTTACTTTGTAGATATTTTGCGATCAAGATCGCGAGCCGTCAATCACCTTCGTACACAGTCAATCTGCATCGCGATCATTGATCATTGATCATTGATCCAGATTGACTGTCTAATGGCTGCCTAAGTATGTCACTTTTCAGCTGCCAAACTATTCCCATTCCAAAAGTCACGTCGATCCGTTGCACCAATTTTGACGTGAAAGACGGACAAACAAACAAACCCACTTTCACATTTATAATATTAGTATGGATACACACAATCTCTTTTTAATTTTATATTAAAAATATGATTGGCCTGATATTATGCATTACTAAGTAAGAACTTCTGTTTGAATCGTGAAAGCGCGCATATGCGCAAAACGATAATACGCGCTCTAATCGCGCGCGGCAAGAGTGCGCTTCACCACTGGAGCTCCATAGTAGTGGTCGGAATGGACGTGCCTCGTGCGATCCAAGAGCACCAAGATCAACAATAACAAATTAGATCCATGATCCCCAATCTTAGATCGTAGTTGGCCAATCCAAGATGGATCGTTTGGTGTGGTTCAGTCTTATGAACCTCGCGTAGAATAGATCTATTGCCCGCTAGCAAGCAACGTCGAAGAACGAAGAACGGCTGTTTAAAATAATCGTTATCATTATACACTGTTATGTGTGATACATGCATTTTTGCGTATAAAAACCATATGAAAATATAGATAAGTTATTACAACTTACTGTAAATCGAGATTTGACAGCCTAAACCGACCTAGATAGCGGTTTAAATTTAAATCGGGATCGGTAACAACAAGTAGCTAAATGAGATTTAAAAGAAAATCGAGATCCAAGTGGCCCTTTTGAGTTATGAAGAAGAGAAGAGAAGTTTGTTTTTTTTGTCGCCTCTAAGGGATTGCAGACTTCAGTATTTAATTTGACATACATTTTAGCTTGATACCTCCCACGCATACTTGAGAAAAAGTTTCTTGACAGACGGACAGATCTTTGAATGAGGGCTCAACTATGTTCATGCAGCATATGATAACAACATACCATGTTCATACCCTAGCCTGCATATTCAATATTCTTTAGACCCTTTTAGTAGAGAATAGGACTTCAAGAAGAGCGTTATGAAATCTGAGCAATAAACACACATAAACTAAACTAACACAAAAGTCACTACACCGCGCGTACGAAGTCGCGGGCAACAGCTAGTATATTATAATCATATGCATGTAATAAAAAGCGGTTATTTTAATATTACAAACAGACACTCCAATTTTATATATTTGTAGTATAGATGCAAAAGTTTGTAAGTATGGATGTAAGATGTTTGGATGTTTGTTACTCTTTCACGCAAATACCACTAAACGGATTTGGTAGAAATTTGGCACACAGATAGTAGATAGCCTGTATTAAAATATAGGATACTTTTTATTCCGATATTCCCACGGGAACGGGAACCACGTGGGTGAAACCGCGGGTGGCCGCTAGTCCTACTAATATTATAAATGTGAAAGTTTGGATGTTTGGATGTTTGGATGTTTGGATGTTTGGATGTTTGTTACTCAATCACGCCAAAACGGCTGAACGGATTTGGCTGAAATTTGGAACACAGATACTTTGTAGCCTGGAGAGGAACATAGGCTACTTTTTATCCCGGAAAATGTCACATTCCTGCGGGATAACGTCGTGTAGTCCACGCGGGCGAAGCCGCGGGCGGAAAACTAGTTTATAATATAAGTAGGATACAAACACTGCACAGTCTCTATTGTAGATCATCTACTCGATATTTCTCTACAATACACTATCATTTTTATCTAAATGCTAAATAACTCGTCTTTCAAAAAAGCCTCAAATAAGAACAAACATTTCCCCATTTCCCCACAGCGGAATTATTCCATACTAGCTGTGCCCGCGACTTCGTCCGCGTGGTGTTAGTGACTTTCGGCAGCATTTTTAATTTCTAAGGCTAATAAGCTATTTTGTTTTTTTTATTTATTTATCCTACTTATTATCCTACTAATATTATAAATGTGAAAGTTTAGATGTTTGGATGTTTAGATGTTTAGATGTTTGGATGTTTGGATGTTTGTTACTCAATCACGCCAAAACGGCTGAACAGATTTGGCTGAAATTTGGGACACTGATACTTTGTAGCCTGGAAAGGAAGGAACATAGGCTACTTTTTATCCCGGAAAATGTCACATTCCCGCGGGATAAGGTCGTGAAGTCCACGCGGGCGAAGCCGCGGGCGGAAAGCTAGTTTAAAATATATTAGTACAGCGCTATGAATGCTATGATACATATTAGCACATTAAAAATTTACATAACATAGCCTTCCGACCGCGGTTTCGCCTGCGTGTACTACACTACGTTATCCCGAGGTAAAGTGATATTTTTAGTCTGTGTCACTTTCTAGCTCCTAAACTACCTACATACTAAAAATCACGTCGATCCGTTGCTCCGTTTTGACGTGAAAGACGGACATACGAACAAACACACTTTCATATTAATAATATTCGAGATAGTATGTCAAAAGAAAATACTTATTACGCTGAACAACTTCTCTTATGATGCTATATTTGTATCTCTTATAGTTTAGCTGGGCTGCTAGGGTTCCACATCAGGTGAACCAGACCTTCAAACTTTGTACGTCAATAGAAAGTGCCCATCACGTTAAACAATTTTCCTTGACGGTATTTTTATATCTCTCATAGTTTGGCTGGACTGCTATGGTTCCACATCAGATATTACGATGGTCAAAATAAATTATAGCCTATATGTTAGCGAGGACCAATAGCCTATATAACAAAAAAAGTTTCATCAAAATCCGTTTCGTAGTTTTTGCCTCAAACGCGGACAACAGACAGATAAACAGACAAAAAATTCAAAACCATATTTTTGGTACTTATCTGTTCCTTTAGACCCACTGGAGGTATTATTTTCTATTTCTTTTAAATGTACAGAATTGGATCGTTTACAGTTTTATTATAAGTATAGATTATTTTATTTATTTAAGTATTTAATATATATTAGTACCTACAGTGGTATGATACAATATATTAACACATAAAAAAATTATATCGCATTGCCTTCCGCCCGCGATTTGCCCGCGTGTATTACACGACGATATCCCGAGGGAAAGTGATATTTTTCCGGGATAAAAACTTATTTTAAGTTTACTTAAGTCACTCTCTAGCTCCTAAACTACCCGAACATACTAAAAAACACATCAATTCGTTGCTCCATTTTGACGTGAAATACGGACATTCAAACAAACATACTTTCACATTTATATATTAGTATAGACTGTATGTCAAAAGAAAATACTTATCACGCTGAACAACTTCTCTTAAGATGCTATATTTGTATCTCTTATAGTTTAGCTGGGCTGCTAGGGTTCCACATCAGGTGTGCCAGACCTTCGATATTTTTCCGTCAATAGAAAATGTTCATTACGTGAAACAACTTTTCTTAAGACGCCATGTTTGTATCTCATATAGTTTATCCTGGCTGCTAGGGTTCCACATCAGGTGAACCAGACCTTCAAACTTTGTACGTCAATAGAAAGTGCCCATCACGTTTAACAATTTTCCTTAAGACGGTATTTTTATATCTCTCATAGTTTGGCTGGACTGCTATGGTTCCACATCAGATATTACGATTTTCAAAATAAATTATAGCCTATATGTTGGCGAGGACCAATAGCTGTATAACAAAAAAAGTTTCATCAAAATCCGTTCAGTAGTTTTTGTGTGAAACGCGGACAACAGACAGACAGACAGACAAAAAATTCAAAAACTATATTTTTGGTATCTGTTTCGTATAGAAGACCCCTGGTGGTATTTTTTTCTCTTTTCAATGTACAGAATTGGATCGTTTACAGTTTTATTATAAGTATAGAAAAGACAAATAATGTTTAACATTTTTGGTAGTTTTGGAATGTGAAGAGATTTTTTTGGAGATTCCAGAAAATTGTTTTAAATGATTTATCGGAAAAACAAACTTTTATCCAACACATTTGACACTTATATTATTGTAGAAATATTTAGTGACAGTTTTATTTAAATGTCCATGAAGTGATCATGTTTCTATGAAAAGTGTCAGTTTTTTCTGCAAAGGCGTTTATTTTACCGGTCGGTACCTATATTATGTGTATCAGAAAATATCACAGAGACATGTAAGTATTTAATAATTACCTTAATAATGACCTTAACAAAATGTCACTTAATATTAAGAAATGTAATTTTATTCGCTTCACACGAAAAAAAAATAATATTCCTTACACTTACCAAATTTAAAATCAAGATTTATGTAATGTCGATGAAATTCGAGACTTGGGTATTTATTTTGATAAAAAATTAAACTTCTGCGGTCATATAGATAAAATGGTTAAAAATGTTTTAAAATTCTTGGCTTTGTAATACGAAACACAAAAAATTTTAGATTGTCAAAAAGTAAAATCATTGTTTACAATTCTTTGATACGATCGTCGTTGGAATATGGTAATGTTATTTGGTCTCCACATTACAACGTTCATATCAAACGTATTGAATCCATTCAGAAAAGGTATCTTTGGCATTTGGCCTTTCAGCATAATCTGGCTAAAAAACTTTGCACCTATGAAGAACGTTTATCTCATTTTAATTTACTTAGTCTTCAAAAAAGAAGACAGCTTCTTGATCAATTATTTTTATATAAGGTTATTAGTGGCACTATTAGACTGTCCATTTCTCCTTGAGCAAATCTCCTTTCACGTTCCATTCAAGACTGTCAGAAGCACACGTTTCAAACTGTTTTCTCAGAAATCATTTAAAAGCAACTTACGCCATTTTTCAACTATACATAGAACCATGGGTCAATTTAATATACTTGCTAAAGATTCTGTTTTGGATATTAATTCTAAATTTGTCACTTTTAAACATCTATTATTAGATATATTTAAAAAACGGTAAAAATTTTTTTACATGATTTGCATGAATTATATTATAAGTATTATATAACTTATACAAATAGTTATATTTAAAAAAAAATATTAGCGTTTGTGAATGTAACAAATTGCTTAGTTAAGTTTACTTGTTGTCTTACTTGTCGTGGCAGCTAATAATAAGACAACACTGTAGCTTGTAAGTTTCAAATGTATTTTTACCTTGTGTTTGGTGTATGTACTTGCTAGCTGTCCTTAAATAAATAAATAAAATAAAATAATTCCATTCCCTTTTTTCTTAATTCCAGGGGCAGTACGTATGTGCCTATGACTTGGACAAAATCGCAAAGACTTACTACGGAGGCTCGTTCATGTATGGCGATTATTCGTTTAAGACTCTGTTCCTGGCGGAAGATTGCAACGTGTCCTGTCTCACCGTTCACGTCACTTTCATGCCTCAAAATGAGAACGAAACGCATAAAAACTAATTTTAAGCCCTGCGTTCACACAAGCTTAAGCGGTTTTACCACAAATAACGAGAAAGAGGTTATGGGCAGTTCAGACACAGACGGAAACCATGCGGTTGGGGTTGGGACTACCGCGCGGTTATTGTTTATGCCGATATTACACGGTTCAACCAAATTGATTCACTTTGGTTTGTAAGGCGCAGAAGTAAAAGATAGGTACTGCTGTTTACACGTATCTTAAAAGTGAACTATCAAAATTATAAAGAGAATCAATCAATTCGCATCGCTTGAAAATTTCTACCAATCAGGTAACACTTTGATAATTAAATTCTTATGTTTACGCGTTCAACTTTCGTTCAATTGCATTGATCGTTGAAAGCAAAAGTGAAAATATTGAGCAAGCTCAATTCTTTCAACGCGATTGAACGTGGTTGAATGAATCACTTTTACGTTTACATTGTTCAATTTGGTTGCTTCAGCCAAAGTGAAAGGCAGAAGTGAACCGTGTAATACCGCCATTAGACTACTGTATAACATTCGTTCACACAATCATGACCGCGCGGGTCGTGATGAAAATATGATCCGCGCGGTCATCAAACCGCGCAGTTTCCGCTGTGTCTGAACTGGCCTTTAGAACTTAGAAGGAGCATGACACGCGTTTAGTACTGAACTAGCTTTCCACCTGCGGCTTTGCCCGCGTGAGCTACACGATGTTTTCCCGTGGGAATGAGATATTTTCCAGAGGTAAAAATTAGCCTATACGCTATTGAGATCACTATCTATCTTCGTGCCAAATTTCATGCAGATCCGTTCAGCCGCTTTGCCGTGATTGAGACAAACATCAAATCTTTCGCATTTCTTTATTATATATGTTTCTATATTATATCGCTGCTCTCATTAAACATTCTACGGTGGTGTCGTGTGAGGCGGGTCGTTACACTCGTTACGTTCCATAAAATAAGGTTGAGCGAAGCGATGGCTGGATCATACGTCATGCTCGTGAACGGGTGCTGCTAGTGGGGTGGGTCTGCTCATGTTATGTCTTGTGTTAAATGTTGTTGAGATAAGGTATTTTATGATTCTATTATCTTCTCTTTATGAGCAAGCTGGTGAGTCGTATATCGATAGTCGTGTTTTACCTTATACAAATAGAACTTCTTTCTTTTTATCATTGTCACTTTGGTTTTTCTTTCCTTATTATTAACAAGCAAGTTAAGCTATATAGCTCTAGTATGTCATTGAAAACTAAAATTGTATAATTTTTACTTAAGTATATAGGTACCAGGTATTACAATAAAGATCACGTTTTTGTAACAAAATAATTTATTAAAGTTTATTATTTACATGTCGGCTTAATCTTTACTTACTTAAAACTATATAACTTGCACTAAGTAAAACTAATCAAATGGACAATCTGCATCAAAATCTACTTTTAGGCAGTACATTCCTCGAGACCTGCAACAAAGTATTTAGGTAAGTATAATTATGAGTATTACTTTTATTTGTCAAATGCTCACAAATAATTATTTTTTCATAATAAAACCGACATGGAAAAACATTCACTCATACTTTGAAAGTTAGATATAACTATATAACTTTTTTTAATTTAAATTTTTTGCATTCACAATGCAATTTTTATTATAGAAAAATGGAAAATGAAGTATTTAGAAAAAATCGACCTTTCTCACAACTAGTCCCATCGGAGCTAGTTGTGAGACGGGTCGATTTTTTCTAAATACCTACCTCATTTTCCATTTTAGAGTAAAAACTTTAGAATGCCCACCGTTTTTCACAACGACCTCACTCTAGCATAGAAATTCGTGGCGTACACGATCCTGGGAGACAACCCTTACGAAACCGTAGGTCGCTGAAGAGGTCGTGCCACTTGAGATAAGCCAGCAATTCTTTGTCCAGTATCCCAATTCCATAACTTTGCAAATTGTGATGACGATGGCTATTGGTCTACAATTGCAGGAGTTGGCACGATTACCATTTTTGGGTACGGCTAAGTTCAAACTTTTTGGCTCGGAGTATCGCGCAAGTCCATGTTCCGAGCCAAAAAATGTTTCGCAGCAAACAATTTAGAGGCATGCCTGGTGGGAAAGGTAGTGCGCATAGCAGCCAACTTCTCAAAAATCAGCAATAAAGCTGTACTCACACACTGGTGAAGTGTATTCACCAAGGAGTATGGACAGCCGGCGCCGGTCTGACCTCAGCCCCCACCCGCCATGTTCTTTAGTTAGGACACTGGGTGTTGTACCAAAGAATACTATAATATTACTTACTACGTAGTTGTACAGTACGCCGACCAAGTGCAAACTCTTGCGCTCATTGGATGATAGAAAAACAGAGCAATAACGCTTCCCTACGTATGTAGAGTGTCTTCCTCGAGGAGCGTAGATCGCCGGTCTGACCTCTATCCTCACCGATTGTAGTTCTTTTATTTACAGACTTTAGTTCTTTTTTATACTGGCCCTATGGAAAAGATAAGGTCTAAGATGGAGCGAGTCCACCCAGAAGAAACCTTTTCACCTGTTCCTTGAAAAGGTTTGAGCTAGATAACTTTGCAAGTTATGAAGGTGCTGGCAAATTGGTATTTTGCAGGAGTCGGCACGATTACTCTTTTTGGGTTAACTTATAGCAATAATGCTGTACTCACGTGGATGGAGTGTCTTCACCAAGGAGTATGGACCGCCGGTCAGACCTCAGCCCCCACCTGCCATGCTCCTTAGGACACTCAGTGTTACACGGCACGCCGACCAGGTGCAATCTCTTGCGCACACTGGCTGCGTAGAAACAGCAGCTCTTGAAGTGGCTGCAACGGGCTATTCCTGAAACGGGAAACAATTGTCATTATCCTAACTATTTATCTTCAAACATTTCTATCGTCAATCCTTGCATTAATTTTTGTACAAAAAAAGTCTATGGTATGGTAAAATTACCTAAATGACATAAAAAAACTTATGAATAAAAGCATTTAGGAGACCCTTCGTGAGATAAAAAACATATATGGTCGATACTGGAATGGCGCAATGTGGCCTTGTTTATAAAACAACTACAATAAAGTATTCATTATGAGCAGACACTTTTATCTCCCATTTTACTGTCGTGTACAAATGCAAAAAAGTAGCACAATAACATTTTCCAACATTCAATATGGCTTACGCATCATATGGCCCTTGCAACCCGGCTGCAGCTGCCCCCCGTTGACGCAGAAGTCGACGTGCCCCACCCATCCAGTCTCTCCCAGGAACCCAGAATTGGTGTGGACAACCTGGATGGACCACATGCGCGTCGTCTCGGCGCAGGTGGAAGAGGTTGGGCCCATACCCGTTTGCTAGATTAAATATGGATGGCTTACGCATCATATGGCCCTTGCAACCCGGTTGCAGCTGCCCCCCGTTGACGCAGAAGTCGACGTGCCCCACCAATCCAGTCTCTCCCAGGAACCCAGCATTGGTGTGGACGACCTGGACCACATGCGCGTCGTCTCGGCCCAGGCGGAAGAGGTTGGACCCATACCCGTTTACTAAAGGCCTTGCTGGGTCCAGTCCTGTAAAAAATAAAATAAATATTGTTCTTCTTCTTCTTAGCGTGTCGATCGATTTGGCTTCAAATCTGGGGCCCTACCGCCCAAGCACCGTCGGCTTGAAGCCGATTACGACGCATAGTGCCGTCCTTGTCATGGCATACCAAATGTGTCAAAGATGGCACGATGCGTCGTAATCGTAATCAAGCCGACGGCGCTTAGGCGGTAGGGGGGCTGTTCCTCACAATACTGCGCCACACGTACTGCCACAGAACATGAAAGAGAAAATTATTTTTCACTTCTCATGCTCGTAAAGTTCGTGTTTATGTTGGGTAAAGGCTGCATAAAATCGCTTTTTATGCTCTAGTGCATAAAGTAAAATCTTCGTCTAAGTCTCAGACTCTAAGACAAAGGTCGTCAGGTAAACAGTCACACACGCAAATAAACTTCGTTAGATTAACTTGTTATTTCATTATGTTTCTTCAATTTTGTACATAATCCATGTTTAATTAAAAATTAATAAAACTAGGCAAAGTAATGAGTTTTCGAAGAAATAAGTATTTCAAGAATATTATGGACGATCTATGCTAAAGTCACTGTGCTGCCACTGCCATGTATAAAAAAAAGTCTTCCCGCCAATATGGAGAAGTCTTTATTTTTTCTTTTTTTCAATATTGTTATTTATTTTCCTCACACTCAAAGTGAAAAGCAGAGTGTATAACTCGTATCGTACATAAAACCCATTTTACCCTCGAATTGACTATCCACCCTTGCCTACGGCTCGGGTGGATATATACGTCTCGGGTAAAATGGTACGTTTTATGCACTTGTTGTACAATCTACTATTTCCGTGGTCTGTGCGTACTGCGTTCTCAGTGGCGGCATTATAAAGGTCTTCCCGGGTGCAAGATGAAGGTCACACGGGGCAGAACATTAGATGTGCCATGGCTTTGGAGGGGGCACCACATTCACAAAGTCCGAAGTCTGTTCAATGACTTCCAAGTTAGCCACGGTACCCAATGCCTGGGGGGCAGACTTTCTTTGATGGTATTCGGTGTTGTTGTTGGATTTTTTTCTTTAAATTATTGCATTCACTAATAAGGGGAATGGAATGACCTGTTTATGAAGTAGGAAACAGATTGATTTCCAATAGTGATTATCTTCTGTGTGGCCAGACAGTGTACCGGAAAATGGACTAAACCGCTATAGTTGAGAGTCCCAGCAAGATGGGATGCCTAGTACATGCGTATGGCTTGTGCCTAATTTCAGCACTGCTGAAAATAGGCTACCTTCCACTCGACACCACCAGAACTATATCACCGGTGAAGTCTTTTGAAATCACTATTCCGTTCGACACTACCGACCATTAATAATGTCCTGCAAATTATCATAGGTAAGTACGTAGGTTTAAGTATTTTCTTTATTCTTAGTACCTGTGCATATGTTTACAACTTACGTAGTACTTGATTGTTGATAAGTCTTCTTTATTTATGGCAGTATCTTAGACTAGGTACTTATTAGTGGTTACTACGTATGTTTGCTATTTAAGACATCATGGGTAGTGTCGTTTGGAATAGTGATTCCAAACGACACCACCGGTGGTATACCTAGTTCTGGTGGTGTCGAGTGGAAGGAACAAATAAGGCTGATGATGATGATTTATATTGATCATAAAACTAACAAAAATCTCTTTCAAGAAACTGTACATGACATGTATCCCCATTTACATCCATTTATCAGTAGGTGTACATCAACATGTGTGAAATTTATTTATGAATTTTAATTTATTATTTTGAAATACAAATATACGAAGAAACCCCGGGTTAAATACAATTTTTAAGCACTAGAAGAAAATTCATATACATAATTAAACAATAAATAGGTGTAATAATTATGTACCTAACATTTGTCCAACAACACGGCGATTGTGGATTATTTCATTAAGTATGTTTACTTATGATAAAGCTGCTGGTACATAGTAATGACAAACTTTTGACTTTTGACTATATACAAAAGTCATTTAGATCCGCAGTCATTGAATCTTACCTTTAATTATTTAACAACACATTAATAAAATTTAGTTTGGACTTTGGGCAGGCAATGCGTTTTTTTTGCAGGCGGTGCATCTTGCATGTTGTGTTTTTTGCGGAAGTAATTCAAGCAAATACTGCCTGCATTGGTTGAACTTACTTACCTATAATTTGAAAAGAAGAGAAATTAAAATAAATATTTTTATACACTTCTCTATTTACAAACACAATACAGTCGAACCAATTGCATCGTGACTTTATTCAATAAAAAAATTTAATAAGGTCGAAGTTTAATTTTGTTGACATTGCCACCGACCTTTGTAGTTTTGACGCTTTCAAACAAAAACTTATCTTGATTCAATTGTTTCGACTGTAGTCTGTATCTTATTTTTCTGATATTATTATTTAATTACCTATGTGTAAGTGTATAGATAAGCTTACTCTGCTGGAAAGTTACTAAAAGATATCTGAAATGCACTAATACCTAATATTTTATCAACATTATAATTTTAATTAGTAAAACTCTGTTAAAACGTCCAGATTTTAAGTTCTATTCTATCGAAAAGGGTAAGTACAGGAAATTAAACCTATTAAGCAAGAAATACCTATGTGATAAAAATAAATAAAATAGAATGTAGGTAAGTACTAATAATTTTAATTTTTAATAAGTAGTTTTTTTTATTACACAGGGTGTTTGTTTAAAGATGGGACATACTTCAAGGGGTAAAAGTAGGTACTTACCCATTAATACAAACAACTTTTACTAATGGGACCAAGTGCGATATCGCGAAAAAATCGACTGTTTCATTCAAACGTGCAATACCGAATGGACCAAAATGAATGGAACAGTTGATTTTTTTCCCAATGTGGTACTTGGTCACATAGTAAAAGTTGTTTTTATTGATGGGTACTTTCACCCCCTGAAGTATGTCCCATCTTTTAACCGGGTATTACCCGTGGCCCCACCGCTATGGCCCACTGGTGGGTTCAAAGGTAATTTTTATTCCGCTTAGACCCACTGTTTCACAGTGGGACTACGGGGAATTGAAATAAAACTGACTTTTACCGTGGTCCTACTTCTTCTTTGGGATAAGGAGAACCTATATTTTATTTAACAATGTAAGTTGTTATATTTTTGTTTTAATTTAATTTTATGTCAAGTCGGGCATTGCGGGTCTACGGGGAAAGAAATTACCTCAGGCTATTAACCGTGGTCCCTCGGAAACTGACACATTGAAAAGCATAATTTAAAACTCTATTGCAGTGGGTCTACGCGGAAAAAAAATTTACTGTGGACCCACCAGTGGGGCGAAACGGTGGGGCCACGGTTTACGCGCTTTAAACAAACACCCTGTATTGGTTTGACACAGGAAAGAGCATAAATATAACTTGAAAATTCCAAGATACGATTGCCATTGATTAAATTAGTTAGGTCTGTATCGAACCACATAATACCCATTATTATTTATTCCCAATAAGTACGTGAATGAAAGGCGAACTATCTTTTATCTCTGACCTTAGTGCGACCGTTGAGAGAAAGGTTATAACTTACCCAATGTACCTAACATTGATTAACTTTTAATCTTTTGATGTTTATTTTCAATTGTGGAATTTACTAGACAAGACAAAAATAAAGAATGATGTGTTATCTTATCTGTCACTGCACCAAACTGATAAGTTAATAACAAATAATATACAAGACTTCCTAGCGTGTATGCATTTACCTGGAATCAATCCATAAGAAGAAGAAAAAACAAAGTAATGAGACAAATGTCAAAATTACTGTCATTTTAATAGTGATGCCTGCTTGACTCAGTTATCGAATTATTATCGATTATTTTCAATAAAAAATGGGTAAGCATGGTAACATCATCACGTCTATACTATTCATTTAAAGTATTGAGCAAAGCAAGTTGGTTAAAGAAGGTTACAAGTGTTGTATATCACATGTGAGACGAAATTAATCAAGTGTGTTGCTTTATTGCAATTTGAAGGTTAGAGAGAAGGTTTGAGGCTAAGGAATCGCTTATATTATTCCTATATCTTGTGCTTACGTCCTTTTAGAATAGAAACCTATGCCATTTTCAATTCATTATTATCTCAATAATTTATGAAAATTAAAAAATACGTGTTTCCTAAAAACGATAACCCTTCATTATATCCATTAAAACAGGTAGGTATCTTAAAATTTTGAAATGTCAATTGTATCCATAGATATAGTTATTCAATCTTGGGTAAGTACTTGTTGCCATGCAATACTAAGAAATTAAGTAGTGTCGTAATAACTAAGTCGGGATAAAATAATATTGCCTATACCACCAAAAGAAGCTGTATTTTATCCCCGTATTACCCCGATAGCACCTACCTAGCGAGGCTTGAATTTAATAAAGTGGCATTTTTGTAATACCGAGTGGTACACATCACGCCACACCTTCATGGAATAATGCCACGTCTTTCTGGTTTTTTTGGTTGCAAAGTCTTCTAAAGTATCGATAGCCCTATTCGAACAGCAATCGCTCGGACTACGAACGCCTACGAGCTACGGGTTTGAGAAAAGTTCATTTTTTTCGTGCAAAATAATATATCTAAGCAGCATAAACAGCTTGAATCAGACCACCAGTGCAGTGTAGTAGTCATAATCTTCTGCATGGATAACGATGACGGCCTGTATAATTTGACTCGTTCTTTAATCTTGTAAATTATCAATAGCCTAGCTGGAACTCAGAAAACGAATAGATGGTGGTTTAATAAGAGAATTTATATTCATAATAGCATAAACAGCTTTAATTTAACCACAGTAGCAGTAGTAACCATAATCTCATATTCATACGTGTTCTTTCGGTATAGCGCGCCGGCCGGCGTATACTGATAACAACTGTTTTATGTATGTTTGTCGTATATATCAGTGGTTACGTTCAGTCAGTTTACATTTAGCCGGCATCTACCGGTAGGCACGCACGTCACGACACACGGCATCAACATGGTTAAAGTAGACATCAAATACACTAAGGTATGTTACATTTTTATTAAAATCATTAATTTTATTTATCAATGAAATTAAACAGGTTAACTCTTTTTCACCAACTCTCAAATTCGACGTAAAGTAGGTACTTACCTACCCAAAAAATCAGCGGCCTTGGAATAGCCAAGCTGAAATTTTGAGCGGTGTGCGAGTTTAAATTAATACATACAGACCAACATATTTATTATGTAAGCAAGCATATTTTATTATTTATTAGATAAATATTGCGATTTGTTATTGTTAGCAAGATATAAATAAAATTTCACAAATGCTCACTATTGTTACTAGCGAACATTGCAGATGTAAAAAATAAAACAAATGATTAACTAATTAAATATCGACCGATTTGTTAATTGAGTAAGGTACTTGAAATTATTTTAATATGTAGCTTGCGATAGGTATGTTTTATTTCCATGGGTACTTTATAATCAAATCGTAAGGAACAACACTTCTAATATTTTTTTTTTTTACAATATTACAATCTATTTTAATTTGTTCCAAAAATCTCTTCTTTATTACATCTTAAATACATACAAAATTTTAAAATATTGTAGTTTGTTAACCATCAGAGCTAATAAGTACTTTGTGTATAATAACTTCGTTATATGGAATTTATTTTATGAAAATGACGAATATGTTTTTCAGACAATATTTTTACATATTTCCTAAGGTTCACTTAATAAATTTTACTGCTTTCACGCTTTGCAGTTTCACATTAATTAACATATCAATCTACAAATTAGATACAAAAATCAAAACATAAATTATTATTACCGTTTAATTTTAACAACAGACGTATCTCCCACGGCCATTTATTTTTAAACTCATGTCCTTTTTATACCCGATCCTCTGGTTACTGAAACGACTATGCTAGCGACAACTTTGCCCGTCTAATAAAGTTAGTTAATTATTTATAAAATTTTCGACTAATTAGTAGGATTATAATAATTATTAAGAATAAAATAGAATATTTATTTATTGTATTTTATGGTAGGTACATTTTAAGATCGTACATTAAGTTTATTTGTGCGTACACATGACATGAGCCCTATAAGGACATGAAAATATATTCCATTATTTAATACTAGATGAAAGAAATAACAATTATATTTAAACTAAAATAAAATATTATCATCAAAACAAAAATACATAAAACAAAATCAGTAACATAACATTGAAAATTTAATTCTATTATTAAGTACTTACATATTATAAAAGTATATTTAATTAAGTATGCATCATAATTAATTATATTATAAGTTATTGCATAGGTTGATAAAATTCGTTAAGTTTATGGTAAAATTTATCCTAAGCTTTGCCAATAAAATTTCTTACCCAAATCGTTAAATTTATTTAATTTCTGAAGATGACTGTAGTCTTTGAAATACTAAAATGAGATAACGATACAATTTAGTAGTTTTATCATAATATCTAAATCTAACGTCATATTGAATGTTATTTTTATCTGTGATAGTACCTACTTAATTTGCCTCAAATAGCGTTGACAAACTAATCAAGTTTTGATAATCACAGCAAACTCGTAAACCTTTGCTTAGTTACAAGGGTATTATTGACAAAACGTTGTGTATTGTCAATAGATGCTCGAATATACTATTTAGAATATGAATAGTTTCATGTACCAGACAGGGGGGGAAGAATACTGATAATAAACCACACTTCAAGACATCATAATTATCAGCAAACTATTGTTTACAGATAATAGTTTGTTGATATGGTGTTAGTAGTTTTCAAGTGTACTTTAAGTACCTACTTACTTCATAGTTAAACAGTGGCATAATTCAATAAGCCATTTTCTTGACTAGAATCAGATTTTGATATTATGAAATGCTATCATGAATATTAATAGAATTAAGCACTGAAGCATAAGCATAATCTAAAATCTAAGTAATCCTCCTACAAAACAGATCACGTCATTTGCTCCTCTTAGTAGCATTTTTAGCTTCATTATAAAACAATTGAACTCTAAAAGCAGTGTTTATAGGTGTGGTTTCTCGTAATACGGTATTGTACTGCGGACATTCGACTGTAATTTTATACTTCCGTGTATTCTCAGTAACCACACAATAGTGTAACACTCGGTACTCGGACTCGAACTCGATCAACAATGTGCTCAAGTAAAATGTCCTTGGAATCTTGTAATTGAATTCAACCATATGGTACGATGATTTTGCTAGAATCTACAACGGTACTTCTACTTCAAAGAGCACTTCATGTATGAGTATCTAAGTACATTATCCATTGTCTGGAATGATAATTATAAAATGATTATTGATCTGAACAGTAATTTCCAGTAGGAGCGACTTTTTCTAATTTCGTTTTTCCTGTATTTCTAGTTGTTCATCAACAACGAGTGGGTGGACTCGGTCAGCAAAAAAACTTTCCCGACTGTCAATCCTCAAGATGAGACTGTCATCATTCAGGTCGCGGAAGGTGACAAGGTAAGAACACAAGATAATAAATCATTGGTTATTTATCAAGAAAGGGTTCATTAAAATTGATTACTCAATTAAGATTAAGTGCATGTGCGTGAATATGTTAAGTCAATATTCAAAAACTATTTGTTTTATTTATGTCGGCCTCACAAAATATTATTAGGAAACACTCAAAGTAATCAATTTATTAATTCTAATGTGATTACTAACAAAACATTACCGACAATGTAGTAAACATCCAAATTAGAAATGTTTCTTAAATTTAAATGCACTGTGAATATTTAAAGTATAACAATTTAATTGGTTTTATTCCTTAATGACTTTAGATGTTGTTGCAAGTGCTAATATTGTCTCTCCGTGGCCCATCGTAATTTTATAACCTGCTTTGTTATTAGGCTGACATTGACCTTGCCG
Organism: Crambus lathoniellus; assembly: GCA_949710035.1. NCBI lineage: Eukaryota > Metazoa > Arthropoda > Insecta > Lepidoptera > Crambidae > Crambus > Crambus lathoniellus. The sequence continues at coordinate 21,947,828 of OX453306.1, forward strand.
TAGCCGCAGCCAGGAAAGCCTTCCACCGCTACTCCGAATGGCGCACCATAGACGCCTCACAGAGAGGTCGCCTCCTCTTGAAGCTTGCTGACCTCTACGACCGCGACTACAAGTACCTGGGTGAACTCGAGACCCTAGATAACGGAAAGCCCGTCAAGCAGGCTGAAGGCGAGATCCAGTGGGCTGCTGGAATCCTTAGGTACTACGCTGGCAAAGCTGACAAGATCCTTGGCAGCACTATTCCCGCAGGTAAGAAGACAATGAATAGGCGTTCAGAAGTTAATTATTTAAACATTAATTGACTAACTGAACTCTTCAGTGAAGCACCCGAGCTTTATTCAAATCAGGGGATTTGGCCTCTTGACAGACGGGGTGACCAACACGCAGTCGCCATAATTTCAGAAGACGATGCTAATGCTACCTGTGGGTCTATTCTTTTAAATTCGATCACCAACTTGCATATTTCGTCACTGTTCGTTTTCTAAATTTTACTTATAGATTCGTATTCGAATGCGAAGTGAATACCTATCAAGTGAAGGCGGAATATCCCTACAGAATGGCACTCTAGTTCTTATGGCTGAATATCTTTAGTAGCTCTCGTATTACCCATGAGATGGGAAAAGAAGGACTAGGACTATTCCTGACTGTTACGGATTGGGCAATTAAACTTCTTTCCTTATTTGTAGATGGAGAGGTCCTGACAATAACTTTGAAGGAGCCCGTAGGCGTATGTGGCTCAATCCTGCCGTGGAACTACCCCGTTCCCATGATCACCTGGAAGATAGCTCCAGCTTTGGCTGCAGGTAATTTCGTTATTATTATAGCAACAACACAAATATTACCTAGTATTAAGATGTATGTGCTCAAATAATGCTTACTCATTCTGTCTTTATCGTTAATGCTTATAGATGCCTTACCTATATTTTAGAAAGAAATTGGACTACCTACTTACTTAATTTTTATGAAATTAAACGATTTTTTTGTCATATGTAACAAAGCGATGGATAACAATATTAACATTATGTGGATTAATATTCTAGAAGGCATTTATATTTAGGTACTGATAAGTTATCATTATTACCCACATTGAATAAATAAATGACATTGAGCTATGAAAATTTACTTATATTCATTCTACGTTAAAGCTGACTAAAATTCATTAGGGCATTTTTCATTATTTAGCTATCTAAATGTTTAGATATTTTTGGTCAAATATATCAATCAGACAGGAGACATTGAAAATTCAATGCTTTTGTTTAATAAAATTACTTTCGGAAGACATGACTTTAATGTTGTTGAAAAGAATTTAGAGAGAAAAGCACTTAAAACTATACCTACTTATCATCATTTCTCGCTGTAAAATTAATGGATTAAAACTTATACGATATAGCGTGTTTCAGGTTATTATCAATAATAGGTACGTATTGTTCGTTGATGACACAAGTGGGTAAACAGACATTATACGATGAATATTGATTATGCCGATGTCTGCTACTCTAACTTGAATGAGAATCTTCTTATCTAGCTGGACCGGCTTATTAACTATGCCATCCGTTTTATTTTCTGCCTTTGCAAGTTTGACCACGTCTCGGCATACCGGTCGCAGACTCTGTCAGCGCAGACAACTAAGGTTGCTATAGCTGTACGCTATTCTCTGTTTTAAATCATCCTCTCTCACGTGCCGGCCTAGCATGAGCGGCTTTTATCACGCGATATGATATAGCACGTCATGCTGTCTTGCTTACCCCACTAAGGTGACAGCATGACGTGCTATATCATATCGCGTGATATAATGATGGTCATGCTAGGCAGGCTGATTACTGGAAATGCAAGTTCGAATACCTCTGCAATTCTCATGACCGTCAACTTCGCTCTTCCAATTCTCTCTCTACTTCTCTTTTCCACTCCTGTTATGTGTCTGATTCCTTCACACTGCAAGCCATATAAAAACATAAAGCAATGAATTTTCGGTATGTTTTTGAAATGCATAAGAACTAGGGCTGTACGTATTTTTACCACACTTTTATTAGCTTCACTTGTAACTAAGTCACAATGTAAGAAAATCGTGGAATTCAATTTTAACCTACTAATTGTTGTATTGATTTGAAAATTTTGCAAGACTATATGAATCCGATGACAATTCAATAATTTGCTACCTTCGAGCTGATCTGATGATGGAGTCAAGAGGTGGGCAATAGAACTCTTAAATGGCTGCTAGGAAACCCTTCGAGTTTAGGCTCATTTGTTTTGTTCTGATGAGACCTATTCGCTTCATTTAAAGGTGAGGGTCTGATGATGGAGCAGGGAGAAAGCCAGTGGCAGTTCTTAATGACCACTAGGAAACCTCTCGAGTTTGGGCTCGGTTGTTTCGTTCTGACGAGACTTATTAGCTGCACTTGGTGGTGAGGGTCTGATGATGGAGCAGGGAGGAAGCCAGTGGCACTCCTTAATGACCAATAGGAAACCCCTCGAGTTTGGGCTCATTTGTTCGTTTTTATAAGACCTATTCGTTACACTTGGTGGTGAGGGTCTGATGATGGAGCTGGGAGGACCCAGTGAAACTCCTCAATGACCCTAAGAAAACCCCTCGAGTTTGGGCTCAATTGTTTCGTTCAGACGTGACCTATTCGCTTCACTTGGTGGCGAGGGTCTGATGATGAAGCTGGGAGGAAGCCAGTGGCACTCCTTAATGGCCAATAGGAAACCCTTCGAGTTCTGGCTCATTTGTTTCGTTCTGATGTGACCTATTCGTTACACTTGGTGGTGTGGGTCTGACGATGGAGCAAGAAGGAAGTCAGTGGCACTCCTTAATGACCAATAGAAAACCCCTCGAGATGGGTTCATTTGCTTCGTTCTGATGAGACCTATTTGCTACACTTGGTGGTGAGGGTCTGATGATGGAGCAGGGAGGAAGTCAGTGGCACTCCTTAATTACCACTAGGAAACCCCTTGAGTTTGGGCTCATTTGTTTCGTTCTGATGAGACCTATTCGCTACACTTGGTGGTGAGGGTCTGATGATGGAGCAGGGAGGAAGTAAGGGTTCGGCTCGCGCATCTGGTAACTAATAGACTCGACTTGAATTTGTAAAACTAAATACATACAATCACGCCTTTGAGTTATAATATTTACGGGGTGGGCAGACACATGAGTGGACTGTGAAATCGATTACCATCCCCATCCATAGCTTGCCATTTGTTAAACTAAAAAGTAAAAAATAAATATGTAGTTTAAAAAACTATAAAAACACACTTTTATAGGAACAGACTAAAAAGTACAAAATAACCGTCTATTCAGTAACTGAAATTAAAAAGCGTGGTGCGCCCTTTGCAAAGCATGCATTCAAGTACTTACTTAATATTGACAACGCACACCTCTCTTTTTAATTTTAGTTACTGAATAGACGGTTATTTTGTACTTTTTAGTCTGTTCCTATAAAAGTGTGTTTTTATAGTTTTTTAAACTACATATTTATTTATATTCAGTGTACATTTGAACATATTGGCACTCTTTATTTTTTGTATGAAATCACTAAAGTCATCATAAATCATAAAAAACGTACAGCCCTAGTTCTTATAAGAATATAATAAGCCGAACGACTAAAAATTACAAAATTTACCGACTAAAATACTAGCTTTGGTTGCGAAAAAATAGTTTTAGGTTAGGTTAGATTGGCGAATAAGTCGCTCACCAAGTATTTTTGTCGGTAAAAAAGTATTTTAGTCGATCGGTTAATTACTACCCGTTCCTTTACATTACAACAACATACCGAAAATTCATTCCTCTAAGTTAAGGTTTAGAGGTTGGAAAACATTATCGCCATTTGTATGGAGATCGTTTTGCTACACACTCCCCTTAAGTGTATTTTTCAATAAGTTTTTTTTTGTTTTTGTACCGCATTCGTTTGTCTCTTTTTCCCAAAAGTTGGCTGGTAGAGAATGCTTTTAACGTTAAGCCCGCCTTTTGTATCCTTCTGTCCCTAATTTACAATAAAGTTTGTTTAAATAAATAAATAAATAAATAAAAGTCAAGGTTTTATCAATGACATTAGGTATCAATTAAAACTGTTGTTTTAATTTTCGACGACTTTTCCTATTGAAAAAGTGTTTTTGCTTATATAATTTCACAATTATAATAATCATTTATATAATCGAATTCTTAGTACCTACCTATCTAGATGTTTACACATTATTGTGTAATACGATAACATGCTATCTCGGGGTATTATTTTTAAGTTGGAATCTTATTATCAATAATACTTAACAACAGAAACCTGCTATAATTTATAGTAAATCAGATCTTTTGTTTTGTACTAAAGATTATACCTGAAAAATGATTCATATGAAAAGTCTGAAAGTCTACGTTTATTAAAAAAATCTTATATTGAGTTTGTTTCTAAACTTTTATGTGAACAACGTTGGTTGAATTTCTATAGACGATATATGTAACTGTATATATTATTAACTTATTTAAATACAATCGGTATTTTTGCCGCAAGAGTAGTGAAACATCAATACGGCTATATCGCTTCAAATCCAATTTTTCTTTCAATGACTTTAGTTAGCTTTTCTATTTCTCTGCAGTAGTGGATTTACCACTAGGCCGAGTAGGCTATAGCCTATAGCGGAAGATTTTGGGGGCAGCAGATTTTTACGGGGGGCGGCAATTGTCGCGCCTGCTTCCATTTTTAAAGAAAAAACAACTGCGGTCAACAAAAATACCTGATGTATTTACATCACATCTGATTGGGCGTTACATTAACATAGTAGCAATTCACCAGGTTGCACCGTCGTCGTGAAGCCAGCGGAACAGACTCCCCTAACTGCCCTGTACATCGGAGCCCTCATCAAAGAGGCTGGATTCCCCGCTGGAGTGGTCAACATCGTGCCCGGATACGGGCCCACAGCTGGTGCCGCCTTAACCCACCACCCTGATGTCGACAAGATCGCTTTCACCGGATCTACCGAGGTCAGTACCTATTGGCCAAAGCCGTTGCTTAATGATAAATCAACAATACAACTACAACCCTAGAAGAAATCTATGACCTACTAAAAACAACTACTTACCTGCTTACTTTGATATTCAAGACTTATTACTCTTCTAAAATTCGAGGACTTTTTCCATATCCTGAACACAACAACAATTAACATAAGTGTTAAAATAACGAAGTAAAAAACAAGTCGTGCTAAATCGCCATAAACCATTGAACATTGCTGAAACTCAATAGCAATTTACTTCTACAGGTTGGTCGTATCATCATGAATGCTGCCGCTGCAGTCAACCTGAAACGCGTCACCTTGGAACTCGGTGGCAAGAGTGCTCTTGTGATCTTTAACGACGCTGATGGTAAAGTATTCTACCAAAGCCATCTTCTATCTCGCTCGTATCACTTGTAACAGCCGAGAAATAATAGCGTGCCATGATTCTACACATACATAAAAAAAACTAAAAATAACAATTTTAAGATGTAATTGCGTTTTTATTGCTGAGTAAAATTGGAGTTGAAGAGACTTCGATACTATCTAAGAGTGGTTCTGAATTTTCATTTTCATTTCATTTATTCATTTGCCAATAAACATGTTACAATAATGGTTAGTAGTATCTTAAAAACTAAATTAAGTTTATCTAGATACTAGGTTCTCAAAAAAATAAATCAAAAAGAGCAACTAATTAAATAAAACATTATTAATTTTAAAGAGCGGGTAGGTGTACTTAAGTATTTATCATACAGAATGTTTGAGCGAGTGCCCACAAAGAAAGACGATGAGTTTCAAGACAACGCATGCATAAAATCAATAGAAAAAAGAAAAAAACTATAATTCTTGCGCTTGTGCTGTGCGTGTGCTCGCATATAGAGGTTGCTCCTATTCCACGACATAAAAACATTTTTGTTTAAGTTTGAAAATTAATATAAGAATTCTTTTAATGTTATTATGATTGATTTTATCTTTCATTTCGATTGGTAAGTTGTTTATAAGACGGGGTATCAAATACTGAGATATTCTTTTACCGTATTCGTTGTTATATATGGGAATATAAAGTTCTTTGTTAGTTTTTTTTCTAGTAGATATTTTGTGATTTATCGGTACTTGAATTTCTTCGTTAAAGTAATTTTCAAGAAGCAAATTATGTTTAACTTTCTCAGCTATAGGTAAAACTCCACAGTACTTAAAGAGTCCAGCTGGGTCCTCTGAGTATTTAATTTTTATTTTAAGTGGAACCAATTGTTTAAGAAGCCTAAACTGAATATTATATATTTGTTCTAAATATGTTTTGTATGTACGGCCATAGCTGCTGAGCCCGTAGGATATAATGCTTTCTACCAATGTTTTATACATTGTTAGTAGAATATCAAATGGTACTTTATATTTAATTATATAAAATTTAATGGACATAAACATGACACAAAAGAAAAGAAAAAGGCTTTTTAGACACTTTGAAATGTGAAAGCCCAAATGTAAGTCGACAGGAATAATGGGAATAAATAATTTGTAGCATTAGTGACCTTTGTTTTATACTATATCCAATTTCAGTTCAGAAAGCCGCTGAGATTGCCCACCGTGCTGCTTTCGCAAACGCGGGCCAGTGCTGCGTCGCAGCCACCAGGACTTACGTGCAGTCTGGCATCTACGACAAATTCGTCGCTAAGGCTGCCGAGATCGCCAAGAAGAGGACTGTTGGCAACCCTTACGAGGATGTCGAGCAAGGACCTCAGGTAAATTAACATAATATAAAAGAAAATTGACTTTAATAATAGGTACTCGAATTCGAGACAATGAAATCAAGGTAGCTTCTGTCGTTGGCTTCCATGTGTGTTAGCACTTGAAAACAGCACACAATCATTTTCTTCGAGTAAAGAAAGAAAGAAAAAAAGAAAGAAAGAAAGAAAGATTAGAGATAATATTATATTCAAATTATCGGAACTCGATATGGAGTACCTATTGAAAGCTATAAAAACACTTAGTGCTTATACATTAATATTGATAGCCTTGAAATTTAAATATAATATCATAACAACTTACATAGTTACACAAAACAACAAAAATGGCAGGAAGTCATGTTATGTTATCGTGTTTTGCAAATGTTATAGGCAAAACTTTACTTTTGTGGCTACATCAAGTTACTTTCTTTCTCTTTAGGTGGATCTCGACATGTTCACCAAAGTAATGAACTACATCAAGGCAGGCAAAGCGGAAGGTGCCAAGTGTGTAGCTGGTGGTGACAGGCAAGGAAAGGTCGGCTTCTTCGTCCAGCCTACGGTGTTCGCTGATGTCAAGGATAACATGAAGATCGCTAGGGAAGAAGTGAGTAGCAATTAAGATAGCAATGTAATCTCAAAATATCTTTTTCGTATCACTCTTTATTACCTAGATGAGATTACCCAAGAAACAAGGAAAAAAAAAATTTGAAAATGGACTACTTTTGAAGAAATCGACCCGTCTCACAACCAGCTCCGATGGGACTCGAACCCACGACCTTTCGCTATCCGGGCGACTGCTCTAACCACTGAGCTACGGAGTCGTTTCGAGAAGCGTCGAATTCATCAAATACTTTTACGCGCTGTATAGCCAGCGTTAATTTCATCAATGTGAAGATATTACTACCCTCACACGCGAAAGAAATAGGTACCTTTCCAGATATTTGACAATCGCTAAAGATGAAATTACTATTGCAAGTTATTTAAATTTTTACTTTTTTGCATTCAGAATGCAATTTTTATTATTGAAAAATGGAAAATGAAAACTTTTTGAAGAAATTGACCCGTCTCACAACCAGATCCGATGGGACTCGAACCCACGACCTTTCGATATCCGGGCGACTGCTCTAACCACTGAGCTACGAAGTTGTTTCGAGAAGCGTCGAATTTATCAAATACTTCTTACGCGCTGTATAGCCAGCGTTAATTTCATCAATGTGAAGATATTATACCCTCACACGCGAAAGAAATACCTTTCCAGATATTTGACAATCGCTAAAGATGAAGTTACTATTGCAAGTTATATAAATTTTTACTTTTTTGCATTCACAATGTAATTTTTATTATTGAAAAATGGAAAATGAAGTATTTTTGAAGAAATCGATCCGTCTCATAACCAGCTCCGATGGGACTCGAACCCACGACCTTTCGCTATCCGGGCGACTGCTCTAACCACTGAGCTACGAAGTTGTTTCGAGAAGCGTCGAATTTATCAAATACTTCTTACGCGCTGTATAGCCAGCGTTAATTTCATCAATGTGAAGATATTACTACCCTCACACGCGAAAGAAATACCTTTCCAGATATTTGACAATCGCTAAAGATGAAATTACTATTGCAAGTTATTTAAATTTTTACTTTTTTGCATTCAGAATGCAATTTTTATTATTGAAAAATGGAAAATGAAAACTTTTTGAAGAAATTGACCCGTCTCACAACCAGCTCCGATGGGACTCATACCCACGACCTTTCGATATCCGGGCGACTGCTCTAACCACTGAGCTACGAAGTTGTTTCGAGAAGCGTCGAATTTGTCAAATACTTCTTACGCGCTGTATAGCCAGCGTTAATTTCATCAATGTGTTTTTTTCATCAATGTTCATTCACAAATAGATTCTATTTTAAGTCATAGCCGAAGCCAAGATGTTCGGGTAAAAGTATTTCCAGATGTCGGAAACATAAATTAAAACATAATTCTAAATAGCAAAGCTAGTCGACTTACAATTAAGAATAAAATGAGCTAAAACCTACGAGCATTCGACCACAACTCTAAGCTATAAAATTCTTCTCCAGATCTTCGGGCCGGTGCAGAGCATCCTAAAGTTCGAGACCTTCGAAGAAGTGGTAGACCGCGCCAACGACTCCAACTACGGTCTTGGCGCTGGAGTAGTCACCAACGACATTACTACGGCCCTTGCTTTCATCAAACATGTCCGAGCTGGTTCTCTGTGGTCAGTTTATAGTATTTTTCATATAATAGAGATTGTAATTTGAGATATCCTTTTAAGTATTGAAAATCAATTATCTCCGAAGAATATTATTTTCCTTCCAGATAACTATTTTTTTACAGTTATCTGCGAGGAAATTTAAAATCATGCGAGATAACTAGTTGTCTCCGAAGAATAAATGTTGCTTTACAGATAACTGTTTTTAAATAGTTATCTGCGAAGAAAAAAACATTCTCCGGAGATAACTAGTTATCTCTGAAGAAAAAAATATTTTCAGATAACCAGTTATCTGAAAATATCTGGCCGTAGTTATCTCCAAGGAATAAGGGAGAAAAACAACTTGTCTTCTTCTAGCTATCTAGCTCAAACTGGTGTTTTATATAACAAACTTCATATTATAAAGGGTGTCTCAAAAGTTCGTATAGGATTTGAATTTCGCGCTATTTCCGAAATATTCAAGATGGCGGGTTGAAATTTGACATACGTCATCTTGACACATGTAAAATTAATCGTGGAGCGTTTCACAATAAAACAGCGCATAGAATTTATACAAATATGTAACGAAAATTCACGATCAATTACAAACACTCGTCGAAAGGTCGAAAATCTCGTAATATCAAGAAGAGGTGGCCACCGAGATCTTGCCATCTGATGCCACTGGATTTCTTTCTTTGGGGCTACGTCAAAGATAAAGTCTACACCAAGCAACGATCCACAAAACATAGACAATATAGACAAGATATTCGCCGAGTTATTGGTGAAATAAGTAGCGAAATGTGTGAAATTAGCAGCGAAATGTGTGAAAGTGTCATGAAAAACACAGCAAAAATGCCCGTGGCGGCCATTTAGCAGATATTCTATTCAGATAAAATTGTACAAGTCTATTCTTTAAAATAAAATAAAGCTACGAAGAAATTCCAATCCATTCACGTTTTATTGAGACAAATCATCCTATACCTAGATACTTTTGGGACACCCGTTACAAAAAGCAGTTGCATACTTGCATCAGAGTAAGCGTGAGACTAAAATAAAACAACTTCTTTTGATAGTTTTAGAATCTTCACTTAGAGAATTGCTTTAAGTAGCATCAATTGTTCTTAATTTTGTTTTTTTTTTTTATTTCTACTTTAAGGGTGAACACCTACGAACACGTGACAGCGCAAACACCATTCGGCGGTTTCAAGGAATCAGGAATTGGACGCGAGCTGTAAGTAGACGCCTTAAGGCGATACTCGGAAAAATTATGCTAAAGCGAGATAGCAATGAGAAAACGACGCGCGCGGGAGCGAGACCAATTTTGCCGATTACGCAAAAAAAACACAAAATCACTTCGTATTCAAAAATTATAGCGATTTTAAAAAAATGCTTCTATACGATCCTAAATATTATTGGTGTCCACTAATTAAACTATTTTTCAATAGTATATGTATCCCCATTTAAGAATAATCTGGGTATTTCTTATTTTTTAGAGGTATTTTCAAATATAAAAAGTGTCGAGCCAAAATCATAAAATCGTGTTTCTGAAACTATACGATTCTAGATAAAGGTATGAAGAAATATATATCTTAAATACCAGATTTATAACAACTCTAACCGTCCTATAGTTTTATATCAAAGAGTCCATACTTTTTCCGAGTAGCGCCTTACAAAGCAACTCTTTGTTTACTTTATATAACATCACTTATCTATATGCATGTATCTTGCCACCTGCATATAAAATGTGTTTACCTACCATGTTCCATGTCGAGAATAGTAATGTGGTTGTTTGACTTTAAGTCAACACAAATGTTTCACAGCAGTAAAAAAACAAATAACTACAAACGAGAGAAAGAACAAATAAACATAAACTTCAAGAAAAATCAAATGTGATCAAACCTCTTTATAAAGAATACTTTTTGTCGGTAATACCTACCTATCTTGAATTTTTAATTTCATCAAAAAAAATTAAGTTCAAAAACTAACACCCGACTACTGAAAAATCACGCTCTAAAAAGTATGAAACAAGAAAATATTCTCATCTGAAATTGCCGTGGTCGTATGCCACTTTTCCCTAGAATGAAAATATTGTTTTGTTATAGTACCTACGACCTAAGCATACGACCACGGCAATTTCAGATGAGAATATTTTCTTGTTTCATACTTTTTAGAGCGTGATTTTTCAGTAGTCGGGTTTTAGTTTTTGAACTTAATTTTTATTTATATTATTTTGGGGTCATAATTTTGCGCTGTGTAGTGCCGGCACATAAAAATAATAGCACTACCCCTTCTCTTCTCGAGGGGGTGTCGTAAGAGGCGACAGAGGGAAAACTGCCATCAAGAGAGGGGCAGCAGCGTCGCCATGTAACAGCAGGACATACTGCGATCGCCAATACTTGGCAGGCCAAGCGTGGCGATTATGGCAACCCCCCCTCCCCCCCCCCCCCCCCCCAAATGGTTTTACACCAAAAAAAATCAGCCCCCAGTCCACGGCGGCCCCGCTATTCCTAGCTACTAGCGGCTATGGTAACGGCGGGCAGGGGTTGCTGAGAATCCCCGGGTAAGACCAGGCTACCAACACAAACGACTTGACTTGGCAACCTACAACACGAGCATATTGCGGACTGACTCGAAGCTCATAGAGTTGGAAGAGGTTGTTAGTAGATAAGTTACACTGGGACATCATTGGATTATTTGAAGTCGGAAGAGAACTCGATTATCCTGCAATCCGGTAACTTACTTTACCACCGAGAGGGCGAACAACAATTCCTAGGTGTTGTCCACATTCCACAAGTCCCTAGTCAACAACGTGATCACCATCGGAAGCGTGTCGAGCCGGGTAGCGTACCCGATACTCAGAATATCGAAACGGTATTCGCTAAATGTCATACAAGTATACGCTCCGACCTCGACACATGACGATGACGAAGTGGAGTCTATGTATGAGGAGGTTTCGAAACCCATGCATAGCTATAAAACCCACTTCACGGTTGTGGTGGGAGATTTCAATGCTAAGTTGGGGCAACGTTGCAGTGATGAGTTGAGAGTGGGGCAATTTGGATTTGGGCAACGGAGCGATAGCGGCCAGATGTTGGCAGACTTCATGGAGACGGAGAACCTCTTTATGATGAACTCCTTCTTCAGGAAGCCCGTAACCGGCAAATGGACCTGGATCAGCCCGGACGGTAATGTCAAAAACGAGATCGATTTTAACATGTCGACCAAGAAGCACATCCTCTATGATGTCAGTGTGATCACCGCTGTTAAGACAGTAAGCGATCACCGATATGGTCAGAGGCACATTGAATATCAATGTTAAGCTTGAAAGATCGCGGCTGATAAAATCCACGCTCCGACCAATACCGGCTCAAATTTAAAACAATGGGTCTCAAGCAGCTTAAAAACAACAAGGCGGCAGGCGGGCACAACAGAGCTTCTGAGAGCGGGCGGAAAGCCGGTATTTCCCTGCTCGATCGAATCAGAAACGATGAGATTCACAGGCGAACTAAAACAATCGACATCGCTTGAAGGATTGTACCGTTGAAGTGGCAGTGGGCGGAACAGATAGCGCAGAGAACCTTTCCTCGGTTCTCGAATAGCGATCGCGTACCGGTTCCGTGGGCAGGCCCCCTACAAGGTGGACCGACGATCTGGTCAAAGTCGCAAGAAGCCGCTGGATGCGGGCAGCGCATGATCGATTGTTGTGGAGTTCCTTGGGGGAGGCCTATGCCCAGTAGTGGGCGTCGCTCGGCGATATGATGATGATGAATTTCGTGATAAAGTCAAAATTCGATTTATGCAAGCAAAGCCGCAAGCAACAACTAATAAAATTTATATTTTTGAAACGAGCTCACCAAGAGCTTTCATTTGATACCACACACGATATTCTTCTCAAAAAAAAGTTTATTAGTTCACAACTTTATGTCTTCTAGAGGGCGCCATATTCAATTTCATGAGACGTGACATAGCCTATAACCAGCAGACAATCAAGACGCTTTCAACGATACCTCAATTGTGAATATATGATCAGCAGTTTAGAAGTTATGCGGGAACAGATGAACATACATACAAACATACATACATACCGGTCAAACTCATAACCCTCCTTTTTTTGCTTTGCCGTAGTCGGGTAATAAGTAAAAATCCTCTACTGTCAACCGAAATACTGACATATTGAGCATGTTATTGCTATGAGTTATTGTGTTTTGTAGCTTTGTTTCAATAGTGCAGCTGTGTATAGTATAGACTGAGTATAGCTTTGATCAACAATAACACGAGTATAGATAGGATTTCTTCATTCATTCATTCATTTATTCATTTATTCACAACGGGGTAGCACTTAGCCTTTATCACACCTGATGATAAGTGGTGATAAGGCTGAAGGTGGAAGCGCACTACTCCCGGAATCCTCAATAACTGAGGTAACTGGCAAAATGCTAATTAATTCTTTCTTTTCTTACAGTGGAGAAGAAGGTATCACCCAGTACCTGGAACACAAGACCGTGTCCTTCAACCTGCCCAAGAAGCCTGTTGTTTAGACAACACCAGACCCATGACTGATACCAATAACACATTTATACATACATTCAATATAATGTTATTTTATTTTTATTAAATTTTTTACCACGTCTGATTGTTTTAAGTGTAAAAAATAAAATCTTTTTTGTTATTTATTTGCTGCTTTTATTTTCTTTGAATTTAAATTTATAACCAGTTAACCAACAGATAAAACAATTTTGGAACATAAATTATATCAATTTATAACACATAGCCACTTTTAGGGTTCTCTATGTATCCAGGGACCGTACTCTGAAACGCAAATCTGAAACTTCGGCTAGGCCCGCCCCTTTCACTCGATTCTGTCATGACTGGAGTGTGAGAGGGACGGGTATAACGAAGTTTCGGATTTTGCGATTCAGAGTAGGCCCTGAGTGATTAGTTGCCCCCAACGATATTACACGCGTGTACAGAACATATTGGAACGGGTCACACTGGGACTAATACTTATATAAGGAACTAGCTTTTGCCCGCGACTTCGTTTGAAACATACGGATTACCAATATAAGTATCAAGAAAGCTATCTACCCTCCAAAAATGGTGTTTCTACCTTCAACCTAAATGGAAATTCCTTTACATACTGAAACACCTTTTAGCAGCCTGTATAATGGGAATTTTCCAAAACGCTTTCTTAGTGCTCACCTACACCATGGAAGGAATCTACCCTCCAAAAATGGTGTCTCTGCCTTCAGCCCTTTACAAATCCCCATACAAAATGGAACATCCTGTAGCACCCTGTATAACGGGAATTTTCCAAAATCCTTTCTTAGTACTCACCTACACCATGAAAGGTATCTACCCTCCAAAAATGGTGTGTCTACCGTCAGCCCTATACAAATCGCCATACAAAGTGGAACACACTGTAGCACCTTGTATAACGGGAATTTTCCAAAATCCTTTCTTAGTGCTCACCTACATCATGAAAGGTATCTACGCACTAAAAATGGTGTCTTTATCTTCAACCCTATACAAGTTCTCATACAAAATTGAACAACCTGTAGCACCCTGTGTAACGGGAATTTTCTAAAATCCCTTCTTAGGGCTCATCTACATCATAAAAGGTAACTACCCTCTAAAAATGGTGTCTCTACCTTCAGCCGTTAGGGCTCTACGCCTATGCCAACAATGAATCAACCAATCAGTCAATCAATTTAGAGTTTTATATCTATACTATTCACTACATAGTATAAAACAAAGTCGCTTTCTCTGTCCCTATGTCCCTTTGTATGCTTAAATCTTTGAAACTACGCAACGGATTTTGATGCGTTTTTTTTAATAGATAGAGTGATTCAAGAGGTAGGTTTATATGTACTTTTTATCCCGATATTACCACGGGAACGGGAACCACGCGGGTGAAACCGCGGGCGGCCGCTAGTAATATTATAAAGAGGAAAGATTTGTATTTTTGTATGTAACGAATAAACTCAAAAAGTACTGGACCGATTTCGATAATTCTTTCACCGTTAGAAAGCTACAGTCTTCCCGAGTGACATAAGCTATATTTTATCCCGATATTCCCACGGGAACGGGTACCACGCGGGTAAAACCGCGAGGATCCGCTAGTGTATAGATAAAATATATATAGTCCATGAGCCAGCAACAGATTTTACTGACCAATTTCCTCTCAAGCGAAAACTCGTGAAATGCTTGAGAGAGTTGTATTATGAAGCATGGTGAACGTCAGCTGCCGCTCCGTGGGTGGTTGGTACAGCGGCAGCCCCTCAATCACGTAAAAAAATTTTTCCCGACACATTTTCAAGTGAGAGGAAATCACTGAACGAATTTTTTTTTTGCATCTTTGTATGGCCAGCTGCCTTTTTTTATCTTCTCATAATTGCGTTAACTATCATTTAACAAATTATCAGTCGGGAATAACTGGTAGTTATGTAATTTCCTCCCACTTGAAAATGTGTCAGATGATAGTTTACATGCTATTTTGAATAAATAAAAACGTCAGCTGGCTCTATGTTGGTGGAAAACCCGTCAGCTGACGTATTTAAGTAAGCGATCGGCGCTCACGCCTGGCTCTCATGCTCACTATTTCACTGCACAGCTGACGACCTTTTCACCAACATCGAGCCAGCTGACGTTTTCATTTATTCAAAATAGCATGTAAACTATCACCTGACACATTTTCAAGTGAGACGAAACCACTGAACGAAAATTTTTTTTTTGCATATTTGTATGGCCAGCTGACGTATAATCCACCACGGTACGGCCAGCTGACTTTTTTTTATCTTCTAATAATTACGTTAACTATCATTTAACAAATTTGCAGTCGGGAGGAAATGACTGAAAATAAATAAAAAATTACGTGATTGAGGGGCTACCGCTGCACCACGTGTGCACCACCCACCCACGGAGCGGCAGCTGACGTTCACGATGCTTCATAATACAACTCACCCAAGCATTTCACGAGTTTTCGCTCGAGAGGAAATTACTGACAAAATATACTATAGTGCGCCAATCTTTTCTGTTCCGGTGATTATCTTTGAAACTAAAACAGTTTTCATACGACAGTCCATTTTGACAGCTAATTTCGTATTGCAAGTGGCTCCTCTGTCACGACTGTCACCGGAACAGAAAAGCTTCTGGCACTGTATCTGGCTCACGGTCTATTACCTGTGTCACTCAGGAATATAGTGTAGCAGTCTACTGGTGAAAATATTTTCAAAATCACTAGAATTGTTCAATTACATCGTTAGCAATATTAGTGTAGTGTAAATAAATAGTTGTTTTCAGTGCAATCAATGCTTAGATTAGTCTGTTTTGCACTTTAAAATCACATTAATGGCCGGTTTACATGAAGCCACTAGAACTTCTTACTGGCGCCGTATTTGAATAATAAAATCATTTGATCAAAGAATTGTTAATATAATTTATAGGTATTCGGGGAATCGATAAAAACAATATGGTGAACAACATCTTTTCATCAAAAATTGCGACACGACGACGCGGACGTCGCCGTCGAGTATAATAATTAGTTTGCAAATCAGATAAGTACCTATATCTGACTTTGTATTTTACATGTCCAACTATTGTTATAAGTTTACCGTACCTACCTAAGTATCTTTTGCCCAATCCTTTAATCACTTAATATTTTTTCTGAATCTTCAGAGCTAAACTAAACCAACAATCAGCAATCGGCCTCCCAAAAAGAACTATTGATGCCTAGGTATATACTATAAATACTTCCAAGAAAATTAAATAACATACGCCGATGGCTGATCCCACAGAAAATCTTTCTGTGTTCTGTAGCTGATCCTCACCTCACCTATATATATATGACATGCTTATTAAAAGGATCTTTAAGGGAGAGTTTTAAGGAAAGCCTACACCATCCTACACCTTGACGGTCATAAAAGGCTAGAAAGAAGAAGATTACAAGGATCTCCTTGCAAAGTACATTAATAAACAAACAGCTAGAATTTTGAATTGCTATAAGAAATATAGCCAACATCAGCCATATCTCCATTTCCTAACACACTATTAAAATATTAAAATAGGTTACCATTTCTGCTAATCATTACTCAAATAAATTCATGTCAATGCGTAGGTACCTAACGTAACAAAACAATATACCTACCTATTTAAGTCAAAAGAAATATTTGTTTCACGAAAATGTTCATCCTACTAAAATGCTTCAATAACATCACAGATTTAAATTGACACTGGCAGTGTAATAGCATTAATGCATTTCGTGATCGCAGGATAGATCCAGTTTAAACGAGAAGCTAACTTCATACCACAAACTACAAACGAATGAAATTTTCCTACTTTATTACAGCCTAATAAAGTTCAAAATCTAGAAGAATTCTACGTGGCCGCTACAAATACTTGTTAGTGCGTACGATAGCCTGCACATTCTACTGAATAAAGTACTTTATTAGTTACAAATAAGGTACAGTTTATAACGGCTTTTTAAACATTTCATTGATTAGAGCGCAGAGCGGTCTTCAGTCCGCTTGGAGGTGTCCGCGACTTCAGACTGGTTTAACAGTATTTAGTCACAAACAAAGCAGTTAAAATGGTTAAAATAGACGTTAAATACACAAAGGTACGTATAATTTTTCTAATTAGATATACTTTATGAACTCTGATACATGTTCTTCGCTATTTTGGTTTGAAATCAGTAATACATCGAACTAAAATAGATATTGCCGGCTTGCACCCTCCTATCGTAGTTTACGTTGATCGTTTAGCAACAGCTAAACACATATTTAGATACCGATAATAAACATAGAATTAGTACTTAAGTATTGTGATATTCAGTATAGTTTACTATTTATTGTATTGTGAGGAAACTAACTACCTACCCACAAATCTCGTCCTAAGTCGTTTGGTCTAATGTTGTAAAACCTTTTGCCTTAATTCCTGTTTATAAATTCTAGAGAATGAAAAAACCATACCCTTCTAAAGACTGGCTAGCTGTCGTATTCAAGTATCAAAGAAATTTTAAATACTGACAAAAACATTTACAACCATTCGAAGTACACAAATAAAATACAGCCACACTATCGAGCTTTCAGCAGGACTATAGATACACCTTGACCTTATTTTGTCTGAAGAATTAATCATTAAGAAAATTAAATCAACTAAAACAATAAAATTAATGAAATCTAGTATCGAAATAAATTCAAAATTATAATCAAAGTGCCGATATGAAAATCGATCTTGACCCTTATTGATATCGTGTATAGAACACAAAATTTGCTGAATTTTATCCATTATCTCTTTTGAATCTTTTTCCTCAGTTATCTGCTTGCCTTTATCTTGTTGAGATTTATTAAATTAAGCCAACTGAAGAGAAAAGCAGCGACAGCAACTAGATGCTGATAAATAATAAGCAGGTTTATTGGTAGAGTGTAATAAAACTGAATATAAACAAATGATAAAAAGAATAGAGATAAAATTAGGCAAGCGGTTTACGGCTACAAGCTCACATAATTTCGATATTGTCTGTTTATTTATCACTAGAATGTGAAGTATCAATATATCAATGTCACCTCTGAAAACCTTGTAATCGTCGAATTAAGATAGTGCTTACTTATGTCGGTCGTTAAGAGATTCTTCGGTCTGAAATTTAAGATGAACCTATCTAGTATAATTAATCAATTTATCAATCACCTTCGATTAGCAATCAAAACAATCGATTAATGCCATTTTTTCGATTGATTAGGTGACAAGCCTAAACTAAAAAGTGCATAACAAAAACTAATGCAGATTTTTACGCCAGCTGTAGGTTGTCACCCCAAAATTTTCACATATGACTTCGCTGTTCGTTTGCTCCCGAATGCTCCCGACTAGTTATCATTTGTTACAAGCTTTTTGTTAACTTGCCATGTTAGTTAGTTAGTTAGTTAGTGGGGGACAAATCTTGCAAGCTTAATTTGACCCACTTCCCAGTGCCCGATGGAGCTGAAATTTCGTATACAGGTTTGGTTTAGATGACAATACAATATTAAAGTACAGTCCGCAAAAAAAGCTTGTCATAAAAATGAAATTTTTACTAAAAACTTATTTGTCATAAATTTGACATGAAGATTCGTGTTGGAATGCGACTGAAGCTTAGTGTATAATGTCATCGGAAAGTAACAAAAACCGCAAATTTATAAATTTCCTAAAAAAAATATTTAATACTTTAATAATTTCTGACCCTTTCTGATCACGTGTTCTACAGGACTTGTTATTTTCCGGTGACATATATATTCTTTGACTGAAGTGACGGTGGAATATTCTTACAGATTCTCTTCCCAGCTAACGAAAGCTTGGAACACTTAACTACTCTGAAACGCTGGCCAAGAAAGTAGATAAAATTGGAAGCTGAAACCCTTACCAATAAAGTTCAAATAATTTCATTTTTCCATATTGTTATTTATATTAGAATTAATAAACTGATTATTCACCAAGAAGTAAAAATAAAAATAAATAAATAAAAAGGATAGCGACCTTTTTAAACCGGACATAGTTAATTTATCAATACAATTTTAAGGGTCTTATGCACAAACTAATTTCTTATTTCAGTTATTCATCAATAACGAGTGGGTAGATGCTGTAAGCAAGAAAACATTCCCAACTATCAACCCACAAGATGAAAGCGTCATTACACAAGTCGCAGAAGGAGATAAGGTATGTAATCAAATGTAATAGCTATAAATGGAACCCTAATAGCTACCATCACTCTTGAACATCTACATCTAAACATAATACTCATAAAAAATAGCGAAGTAAAAGCACATGCACATGACATGTAAACGAATGCTACATATCGTAAGCAGGATATAAAAACTAAAATTATTGAAGTCCCAAGCGAAGTTTAGTCCAGGGCACAGGGTGATACTTCGTTAAACAAATCCATTTTAATGGTGAACATCTATTATGAACTTACACAAACACATTTGTTTCCTAAAGGCCGATATAGATAAAGCTGTAGAAGCAGCAAAAAAGGCTTTCACTCGGTACTCGAAATGGCGCACAATGGATGCCTCCCAGCGTGGCCTGCTATTGCTGAAGTTGGCCGACCTCATCGAGTCCCAAGCCCGATACTTGGCAGAACTGGAAACTTTGGACTGCGGAAAACCAGTCAAAACTGCTGAAGAAGAAGTATATTACTCAGCTTCTGTGTTGAGATACTACGCTGGAAAAGCAGACAAAATATTAGGAAACACTATTCCTGCAGGTGAGATTTTACGAAATGACAACGAAATCAACCCTCTGATTCACAAATCGTCTGAAACGGAAATATAAATATAAATACATTCCGCAGTCGGGACTTTGTGAATCAAGGGGCAGAACATGGTTTTTATGCCTTACTTATATTTTCCTTCCAATTCTCAACATTTAATTACTTTTTACTAATGTAAAAGTAAAAAGTCATTGGTAACCAAATTGCATCGAATCGAATTAATATCAGAGATATAAGAAAATTGGTCGTGTTTATATTTTATTGTTAAGTCTTATCTTTGCTTCATAATTAATAGAACTATCACGATGTTTCCAATATTCTTAAGCGTGATCAACGTATGGGAGCAAAAAATAGGTCAAAGTTATCTCGATTTGTCTGCTTGTTTTTGAGCCATAAAACGTTATAAAGACGATTAGCTGTCTACAACATTGTAATCGTCTATTGTTTATTATGTCGCAATCTAACGTTAATTACAGATGGCGATGTTATGTCTTTTACTTTGAAGGAGCCTGTTGGTGTATGCGCTCAAATCATACCATGGAATTACCCTATACCTATGATGTCATGGAAGATTGCTCCTGCTTTAGCCGCAGGTTAGGTTCTTTTCAAATCGTTTTTTTTTTTACCAAAGTCAAAAAAGCTTACAATTTGAATCACTTTTTTACTAGCTTTTCTGCTTTTATTAAACTTGCGCTTGCCATGTTAGTTAGTTAATTAGTGGGGACAAAACTTGCAAGCTAAATTTCACCCACTTCCGAGTGTCCGATTAAGCTGAAACTTTGCTCGGATCGGATGACTGTACTTTAATATTTTATTGTCATCTAAACCAAACCTATATACTTAACTAATTTCAGCTCCATCGGATACTGGGAAGTGGGTCAAATTAGGCTTGCAAGATTTGTCCCCAATAACTAACAAACTAACTAACTAACTAACATGGCAAGTTAATAAAAAGCTTAAATATCCAATGCTGAACAATAATTTTTTTTCAAGCGTAATATAGCGATATGTAATTTTCTTCAAAGGTTGCACAATAATCGTGAAACCAGCCGAACAGACTCCACTCACAGCACTAGCGATCGCGGCCCTAATAAAGGAGGCTGGTTTTCCACCTGGTGTGGTGAACGTGGTGCCAGGCTACGGGCCCACCGCTGGAGCCGCTCTGACACACCACCCTGATGTTGATAAAGTGGCATTCACTGGATCTACTGAGGTAACTACTTTTATACAAACTACGTAGTTTTCACACTAGGGCATGTCAGAAACAGCATTAGCGATTGCTGCCTTCATAAAGGTGGCTAATTTTCCTCCTGCTGTTCATACTAGAGCATTTCGAGCAAACCAGAACTATGAATTTTTATAGTAGGTATAGTAGAAATCGTTCCAGTCAAGGAATATATGAACCATTCATTCAATGCTATGCGTTATCTATTTATACTAAATGCATTCTTATTTTATTATGTTTGAGTTGTTCACGAGATCTATCTTATTTACTGTATTTATCTAGTAAACATAATTATTTTATACTGATCGTACTTACAAATTCAGGGTAAATTCTAAATAATTTTCGTTTCTCTCTAGGTGGGTCGCTTAGTACTGGGTGCTGCTTCTACAGTTAATCTGAAACGAGTGACATTGGAGCTTGGAGGCAAGAGTCCATTAGTGGTCTTTAATGACGCTGATGGTGAGTTAACATAGCATTAAAACTGTATCAAAGATCTCTGCTATACTATCGTAGAAAGAAGGATATATCCGATCGGATAGCTACAATAATTACATACAACGATATCAGCCCAAAGAACCAATCGGCTAACCAATTTGTTCTTTGGGTTGATTATTACAGTCCATAAACACTGCAAACTATTAGGGCCTTATCAAATTATGATGTTTAATTTGTTTTAAATTTATTTGCATGCATTAATTAACTTTACAGCGTTTAATTTACACCCATTTGTGCATAATTTTACAGTGGAAAAAGCAGCCCAAATTGCGCACGCTGCTGCCTTTGCTAACGGCGGGCAGTGTTGTTGTGCTGGGACGAGGACGTATGTGCAGTCTGGCATTTACGACAAGTTCGTCAAAAAGGCTGCCGAAATCGCCAAGAATAGGTCCGTTGGCAACCCCTTCGACGACGTCCAACAGGGTCCTCAGGTAATCAAATTAAGACGTTATTCAAATTAACAGCACTTTAATTT
Source organism: Crambus lathoniellus (assembly GCA_949710035.1). Lineage (NCBI taxonomy): Eukaryota > Metazoa > Arthropoda > Insecta > Lepidoptera > Crambidae > Crambus > Crambus lathoniellus. The sequence continues at coordinate 21,970,164 of OX453306.1, forward strand.
TTAGTATTTCCCGCATGATAGCGAAAAAAAACAGTATTATAATAATCTTATCACTTATCGAAAAAACATGGTTACAAATTCAGTTTATACTGCCTCTAAACTAGAAGTACTTATCTGAAAGTATGTTGGGGAGGCAGTTACAAATAATTTTGTGCCCTTTCTTCCATCATCCGTATTTATACGTAAGCTCGTTCTTACATTACGATACTTAGGTACAGACGAATAGTATTCGACGCCAGTCGCGGAGACAAGTCGCTGAGGCGTATCTTCCATACATGTGTATACTCTATATCCGACCTGTCCCTCAGTACAAATGACAGGGTTCGGCGACAGAGCTCGAATACTACTTAATTGATTGTAAGTTTCGTAAAGTAAGAACTACGAAGGAACACTTAGAATCCTGTTTCGCAAAAAGCAAAAAGTCGTATCTGCTTCGACGCTGATGAAAATCCTCAGACTTTATCAGTCATTGTAGATATATTATGTCCCAAATCCGTGACTCAACTACACAGGATAATTTTTTAAACACTACACAATTTTTTTAAGATCGACTCAGAATCGGTAAGTGAACAACTTTCTCCTAGAAACATGGGTCGAAATATGTCTTTTTTTTCGATTCTTCATACAAATCAGACTGATCACGCGATCAATATTTAGTATGGGAAGTCCAAAAATTTTTGTCATATTTGGAGCCATGTTTCTAAGAGAAAGTTGTTCAATTACCGATTGTGAGTCGATCTTAAAAATTTGAGTAGAGGTAGTGTTTATAGTTTAGTGTAAATAATTGATCCTGTATTTGCGTCATATTATTTTTAGATCGACAAGGAGATGTTCGACAAAGTGCTAGGCTACATCGCAGCTGGCAAGGAATCGGGTGCACGATGCATCGCCGGTGGTGACAAAGTAGGAAGCCTGGGATACTACATCAAACCCACAGTCTTTGCTGACGTCAAAGACGATATGAAGATCGCTAGAGAAGAGGTAATGCGTAACAATAGACTGTCTAAACTCAAATTGTAGTGTAAAGCTTCGAATTTTCCGCCATTCATTGCTTCTTCACAAACAACTAATCTTGTTTAATTAAACCATTTTGAGGTCGTTATGTTGAGTTTTCACACATGAGCCTAAGTGGATTATGAACATATTTACAGACTAGTGCAGAAGTAGCCGTTATAATGGGAAGATCCGACAAGGCTCTGTCAAGTTTTACAGACAAATTTTTTAGCATTAGCATTCCCTAATAGTCGCCAAAGAATACTGCTTTTTCAGATCTTCGGACCCGTGCAGAGTATTTTCAAGTTCGAAAAGTTCGAGGAAGTGGTGGACAGAGCCAATGACACCAACTACGGTCTTGGCGCTGGCGTCATCACTAACGACATCACGATCGCCTTGAGTTTCGCCAAGCAAGTCCGAGCTGGCTCTGTGTGGTAAGTATGATACTAAGTCTAATCCATTACCTGATCAATGTTTGAAATTAAGGCAAGAGTGACTGTCGCTTCTTCTTCAGTTCTTGAAGTTTATCAATTATTATATGGAAAAATATTATTAGAATTTTATTATTTTATATTATTATTAATACCTGTTATTATAATTAGAATAGAATCATTTTAGTTAATGTAATAACATTGGAACTAAGTATTTGAATTGAGTTTATGTTAGGCTGCTTACTGCTATATCTCTGCTATATCTGGATTACACATATTATTATGGAAATATCGCCACTGTAACTAGTCAGTCGTTTCGATGCTAAATGATTTTAACTTGGACAATTGAAACACTAATCTAACCATAATGTATCTAAACCTACCCAATTGTTTGTCTAAGCAGTGGCGTAACTACAAGGTGACACCCAGCTGGGAGGGGCCCTCGAATTCAGCCAACAAATTTAGAAAAAGAAAGAATTCGATTAGAAGTGAATTTTGCTATAAACGTATAGTTACAACACTGTGTCTAAGTATATATTTTTCCCCAGGATAAACACATATGACCATGTCACCAGTCAAACTCCGTTCGGAGGATTCAAAGATTCCGGTCTTGGCAGAGAATTGTAAGTATTTTGATAAATTAAACACATACATATTAGGTAAAGGTGTGCGTTATATTCGATAACGCATATAGCATAACGTTATAAAAATATAACTATCGCACCTAATATAAAAATATAACTTATTCTGCTATTGCTATATTAAATTATATCAAGCAAGGCGCCCGCCGCACGCCATCTAGTGTATTCGAAATGAACAAATGAAATGACAGAACTGAACGAATGAACTGTGTTCTCCTTCTCTATCCAGACGGGATTCCAGCCGCACGCGATGCAAATATTGCTCTCTCTTTTCTTGGTAATCAAATCTATCAAAATTCAACTCTATCAAATAGAAATATAGTTGAATTTTGAAAGTTGGAAAACCAAATAACGCGTTATATTTGAAACAGTTGAGACAGACTCTAATGTCTTATCAATAAGGACTAATATCATAAATCACGTACGACATGCTATTTGAACGAACATGTTATTTTTCTGCTATAACATTTATTACTGTTATTAGAATATTTAACTAATGCTGTCCTGTGGAATTCTTGATCGCGAACTCACGCTCGCTCGGGGCTTAAAAAGTACTTAAGAATTCTGTTTTTAAGGCGATACTCGGAAAAAATGTGCTGAAGCGAGATAGCAATGAGAAAACGACGCGCGCGGGAGCAAGACCGATTTTGCAGATTAGGCAAAAAAACACAAAATCACTTCGTATTAAAAAACTACAGTGATTTATAAAAAAAATGCTTCTATACGATCCTCAATATTATTGGTGTCCACTAATTAAACCAATTTCCAATAGTGTAAGTAACCCCATTTAAGAATAATCTTCACTTTTCGTATTTTTAGAGGTCTTTTCGAAAAGAAAAAGTGTCGAGGCAAAATCACAAAATCGTGTTTTTGAAACTATACGACTCTAGATAAAGGTATGAAGAAATATATATCTTATTACCAGATTTGTAACAACTGTAACCGTCCTATAGTTTTAAATCAAAAAGTCCATATTTTTCCGAGTAGCGCCTTAATAGCGGAATATGAATTTATTCGTGTTGTTATTTGTAAAATAGTGGAAAAAAGAATAAAGAATTGGTTTATAAATAGTAAGTAATTGATCATTAAGTAGTGTAAAAAACATTCATAACTACTTTTAGTTTAACATAGGTTATAATAGGTTATTTATTATATTAGGTACTTATATACTTACTTATGTACTAATATATTATAGCATTAAAAATAACCTAATATTTAAATGTAGCATAACGATATGCTATAATATACGAATATAACGTAATAGCACACCTTTAATATTAGGCAATAGTGGCTTCCCGCGATTTAACCCGCGTGGTACCCGTTCTCGTGGGAATACTGCGATAAAATATAGCCTTTGTCACTTGGGAAGAATGTAGCTTTCTAAGAGTGTTTTTTTTTAAATCGGTCCAGTATTGTTTGAGTTTATCCAGCAAATCTTTCTTCTTTATATATTTTTAACACCACAATAACATAAAACACCACATACTAGAAAATCTTAAAATCTAGTGTTGCAAAGGCGGTCTTATGGCTCAGAGCGATCTCTTCCTCTTATAATATATTAAGTACCTACTAGTTTTCCGCCCGCAGCTTCGCCCGCGTGGACTACACGACGTTATCCAGCAGGAATGTGATGTTTTTCCGGGATAAAAATAGCCTATGTTCCTCTCCAGGTTACAAAGTATATGTGTCCCAAATTTCAGCCAAATCCGTACAGCCGTTTAAGCGTGATTGAGTAACAATCATACAAACATTTAAACATCTACATCTAAACTTTCACATTTATAATATTACAATAATAATAATAATATTGTAGTAGTAAGTAGGATGGAAAAACATATAAGTAAAAGAAAAACAATTTTTCCTGTTATTAATTTTAGTACTTATAGTTTTGTATATTAATTATTTAACTCTAATCCCATACGTTATCCACAGATAGGGATAGGCATGATCCAGATTAGTTTGCAACGTTTGATATTAGCATAGAATTAACGACAGTCGCCTGGGTGTTGCTAGGTGTTGCCTAGCAACTAATCTGGATCATGCCTATCCCTATCTGTGGATAGATTATTTAATTCTGGCCGATATTAAGGAATATAAAAAGGAATACCTACCATGAAATTTTTTGACCAAAATCATTTTATTGATTTCATTGTCATTTAACCTGTAATTAGCCTTAGGTACATTATGTTAATATTTAAGCTGCATATTTATAACAATTACGCTGTTGGTTTTCTAAATAAATGCAAAAAAAACCTTCCTCTTTTTGAATTGACTCATATTTTCTTTCAGGGGTGAAGATGGCATCAACCAATATTTGGAAGTGAAAACTATCACCGTGGGATTACCTAAAATTCCACAGCTCTGAATTTAATTCAATTACATTTCGTTATTTACTGTGTACTGTGCCATTTTGTAAATTATACACAAAATTATATTTTAAGTATAAAGATTTAAGGTAAAGTATAAAGGTTAACGAGGAAATTATATTTTAATAAAACATTGTTATTTATTTTGACAAAATTTTCTTTTTCACCCCCGACGCAGCGCAAAGAGGGGTGTTATAAGTTTGAGGCCTATGTCTGTCTGTCTGTCTGTCTGTACGTATATTCGTAGTGCATAAACGGATCAGGCGATTTCATTGCGGTTTTTTTTATTTGACAGCTATATTAATCGAGATGGTTCTTAGCCACGTTTGATGAAAACCCATCGGGCCATTTATGGAGATGGTCAACTGCCTGCCGAAACGGAAAAAGATATAAACGTGGTGCTTTGACTAAAGTAATGTACACCCAAGGCAAATTTAGGTGGCAATAAATAAAAAACAACATAAGGCCGCCAACAATTAAGTTGCTCCGATATGTTTGGCTGAAATTAGCGATTTCAATGCAGTTTTTTTTTTTAATTTTGAGTGTAATTTAAAAAGGATGAAATAAAAATAAAATTTTAAAAGCCCCCGTCACAAAAAAATCATATTTTGAGGTTTTTTTGTGTCGGGGGTTTTTGAAATTTTATATTTTTTTAATTATGAACTACACAGTTGTAAAGATGCTCTTAAATTGTTACTATGGAAATGAAGAATGGAGATGTTGAAAGCAACGATCTCAAATGAAAAGGTTAGTTGAAAAATGGGTAAAAGTAGGTAAGTACTTACTGTAAATCTAAACCTGTTGTACCTACTAAAAACTAATGAATGTAGCAAACGCAAGGAAAGAAAGCAAAACACTGAAGAATTAATAATAGGTAAAAAGACAGTGTTCGAGTAAATTCATTAGAATTTTAAAATATTTTATAAATTAAAAACCATGGGTGAACCAATATTCATATAATTGGTGAATCTTAATTACGATACAAATAGTTTTATATTAAAATATATTTTATTATGGCATAAACCTCAGCGAGTAAGACGAAATCAGATAAGACGAAAATCATGTCTAATGCCCATGTTGCACCCGCTCTCCATACCTAAAGTTAGAAATATTACACTCGAAGTTGTTGACACTTTGTCTATCTGGGACAGACAGTCCAATTAGGTAAGTCCAACTTCGAGAAAGAGATCTCTTGTTGAATCCAGCTCGGATGGGCAGCGTTTGGGAAGCTCCGTCATACAGGGTGAAATCGAGGTCGTAAGCATGCTTTTAAAATAAGAACGTACCTACTCATGATATAGAGTCTTTTCCTCAAATATGAGACAAATCCAAGATGTAAAACATTTTTTTAACTCCTGAAAAATCGCGTAAAACACTCAGTAATTGATCACTATAGCAAATAAAAACTAAAAATAACAATTTGATAAAAAAACATTTGATTAATTGATATTCAAGTAACATAGTAAGCCTAAACTACCTACTTGATTGGCCTCTCGACTCAACTCGGGCTCTACCTACTATAACGTGATATTTTTAAAGTGCGCGCACGGAATTCACCGAAACAAAGAATGTCACCCATGCTTCATGCCCGCTTTGCCCGCATCCCTGCGCCCGCGCTGACGCTGGGCACCACCCCATTTCACGTAAAAACATAGCTTCATATGAGTACATTAATGGGCCGAATGGATGCCAATGACTTCAAAAACACACTGTATATTCGCGCCCAAAATTCCTCAATGTCTCAAGACTAAGGTCTTTGACCAGGTCACCCAGCGAGCAATGGAGAGAGCGATGCTTGATATTTCCCTGCTCGATCGAATCAGCAATGATGAGATCCGCAGGAGAACCAAAGCAACCAACATCGCTCGGAGGATTGCCCAGTTGAAGTGGCAGTTGGCGGCACATATAGCGCGGAGAACTGTTGGCCTTTGGGGCGGTAAGGTTCTCGAATGGCGACCGCGTACCGGACGACGCTCTGTAGGCAGGCATTGACAATCTGGTCAAAGTCGCAGGAAGCTGCTGAATGTGGGCAGCGCAGGACCGATCTTTGGGAGAGGCCTTTGCCCAGCAGTGGGCGACGTTATTAAACATTCCTGATCATTGATTATTAGCACAGACATAGGTCTGTGATTATTAGCTTCTACTTAAATATGAATAGTCACTTACCCACAATTTTGTATTGCTTCTCAGTGAGATGGTTGGATATCATCCCGCAGATGTGTGCCCCGAGCGAGTGACCGACACAGGTCGTCTTCTTAGCCAACCCTCCCGCGTGGGTGATTGTGGAGTACAACTGAGCAGTGCACTGCGATACCAATCTGAAACAGTTTCAGATTTATCTACTTAAAAACATTAAGGAGCCTGTGCCACTGTGTGGTTCGCACGATTGGCCCGAGATCGTTGAGGGATGGGTAACCAAAAATTTATTTTTTTCTAGCTCCTACCTGCTTAAGAAGGCATTATGCTAAGCCGATGCTCCAGGCCGAGTTTGCAGTCGTTAGTACCCACCAATCTGCAATGGGTCGTGGCCCATTCTGCTTATCTATCCATAAGGAAATCGTGTGCCCCAGCAGGAGGGACATTAAACGGCTGATGAAGAGTATACGATAATAATCCACTTGAGCATTGAGCACAAATAAAAATCCTTAACAAAATAGCGACTATTTATTTAATAATGACAGTAAAAAATACATACCTACTTAACCGAAAAAGGACTTACTTCATATTCGAGAGAGCTGAAAGGTAACACGGGAAACGGGCTAGTGGGGACCAGTCCACCATGAACACGTTGTAATCTTTCCGGTACAGGAACGCTGAAAATTTATGATGCCAATACTATTCATAGTGCATTTACTTGAGACAATCCACTTAGCCAGTCCAATATTGGCCTCGTGTATTTACTATTTAGTAACAGTCCACTACACTGACTTGTAATCAAGACAGTCATCATCATCATCAGCCATAGGGATAGGCATGATCCATATTAGTTGCATTGCAATGCAACGTTTGATATTTGAATTAGTTTTATAATTAACGACAGTTGCCTGGGTGTTGTTAGGTGTTGCCTAGCAACTAATCTGGATCATGCCTGTCCCTATCTGTGGATAGATTATTAATTCTGACCGTAAGTGGACTATAGCCTAGCTTATTAGATTGTCCCTAGTATGGTCTCCGTGTAAATGCTGCATAAGTTCTAAAAATATTCATATTATAGAAAATGGAGTAGGTATTAAAAAAAACGACCCGTCTCACAACTAGCTCCGATGGGACTCGAACCCACGACCTTTCACTGTCCGGGTGACTCTCCTAACCACTGAGCTACGGAGTACGAGAAGCGGCCTTTTTTTCTAATTCTTCATTCTTTTTCTCATTCTTCATTTTCAATGATAAAAATTGCATTATAAATGCAAAAAAGTTAAAGTAATTTATACAAATTATCACTCGCCTTTGCCCGCGTGCGCTAGGCGATGTTTTCCCATGGGAATGAGATAATGTTTGGGGTAAAAAGTAGCCAAAATCCTTTTCTAGACCATAATCTATCATTGCGCCATATTTTATCAAAATTCATGCAACCGTTTCACCATGATTGAGTAAGAAACACAAAAAACATTCAAACATAAATCCAAACTTTCTTATTAAAAATATAATTAATATAAGATTACAAAAAAATGATGTCATTGCCACTAACGTTAATACGATCGGTTTTCGTAGTAAAACGCTGTAAAACTGAATTGTTTTGTAACTTTTGGGCAAAAATAGACGTAGTTTAATTGAGGATCTCAAGTTCAACCATTCGTCATCACTATCATTAAAGCAAATAGTGGAGGCCTAACAGTAACACATGTGGCCTATACAAGTGATTTTCAATGTTCCATTCCATTGTCGAACCTGAGGGCCTACTCTGAAACGCAAAACCCGAAACTTCAGTATACCCGTCTATCTCACTCTTTAGTTGGGAGAGAATCGAGTAAAAGGGGCGGGGCTAAACGAAGTTTCGGATTAGCATTTCAGAGTACGGTCCCTGTAGTCAGAGGCATGGACGAATTAATATCCATGTCAGAGGCTAAAAACTATTTAAAAGATATATAAACTCACCATCCCGCAGAGTGGTCATGGGGGATTTGCTATGTGTTCCGTTGAAGCCGTGTACTATCAGGACATTCTTCCTGCCCATTTTCCATCCCAGATCTTGCAGGCGGTCTGGATGCCTTGCGTCTATCCAGTGTGAGTGTGGGTGCTCCCTGTGCAACCAACGCTAGTACAATCAATGTGCATGAAAAAATACAATTGATAATTTAAAACAATCTCCGACACAAAAAAGTCTTAAATAATAAAAAAACGATCGGCAGGACCCCAATAAATTATATACCTACATTAACCCTTTTAGCACTTCTCTTATTGTGGTCCCCCGAACGATTTAAGGTTCTGTATAATTCCAAACTCATAGCTTTACTTTATAATACTTAGATAAAAAATATATGGTTTTATTTTAAACCGGCATTACTACTAGTAGGTAGGTACTTCTGCTTAAAATTGTTCAATAAGAATCCAAAAAAAATTGCTTTAGAATTTCGGAGTTAGTTATTGGTCTATTCAATACTCACGGCGTAAACAGGTAGAAGTTGATTTCTACGTCAGGACATGTCCACTCCCTCTTCATCACACAGCGCCAGTACCGGAAGTCCATCATGTCCATGATGCTGCCTTCTGCATCAGGCACTGAAATAGAAATGGCGATATTATAAATGTAAACGTGTGGAGCAAATACCTACTACTTCTAAAAAATATCGCATGAATTTTTTAATAGCGATTCAACAACGCATCTATATTATATATATAAGTATATAAAAATCGGCCAAGTGTGAGTCGTACTCGCCCGTGAAGGGTTCCGTACCCCCATAACGTACCGATTACATACACCTAGCAACAATACCACTATCATTTCTCGCCAGAAAAAAATAACTTTGTTTTTCATAGTGTTCGTATGAATGACAAAGTTATATTTGCGGTTTTCGAAAATGTGTTAGGTTTATCTCAAAAACTTGTAAAGCCTACTTAGCTGTGATAGTTTTCCTTTTAACTTCGTCATATATACAACTATCGTGAATTTTTTCACGTATCCAAAAACAACCATTTGGCTGGCAGGGGGAGGGGACACATGACTCAAACAAATAATTCACAAACGGATGCCTCAATCAAAAAACTGTTTCCACAAGCCTGCAATATTTTTGCTATCCAATGATAAATTGCTATCCAATGAAATCCCACGCTAGGTGGTAGACAAGATAAAAAAATTACATCCCCACTTCACATATAGGGGAGGTAAATTTTTTTTTTCCAAATTTTACTTCACCACATTGTCGGCGTGATCAATATATTCATGCCAAATTACAGCTTTCTAGTAGGTACTAAGAGTCTATGAGCTAGACTGGGGACAGGCAAACGGACAGACGGACATGGCGAAACTACTTATAAGGGTTCCTTGTTGACTACGGAACCCTAAAAACGAAAGGTGACTGACTGATGTATCAACGCACACCAGCTCAAACTACTGGATGGATCCAGCAGTTTGGCACGCAGATAGGTATTATGATGTAGGCGTCCGCTAAGAAAGAATTTTGTAAAATTCAAACTTTATTGGGATGAAATGAAGGTATGATGCGTTCCCTGAATGGCACGCGGGCGAAGCCGCAAGCAATAGCTAGTTGGTTTATATGTGTCGGTAACTTACACTAGTTACCGACACATATAAACCAACTAGCTCTCGCAATTAAACAATAGATGTGCGGCGTATGGCCTAATGCTCGCAATTAAAAAAAAACACCCTACATATGAAAATTTTAGAGCAACTAAAGAACAAACCTGGGGAATAGAACGTTTATAGGTAGGAAAGAACGTTTAGTCAATAAGAAATATGCGTAGAAACGTAACGGACGGAAGTGATGGTAAAAAATTGGCCATCGCTGGACCTACGTATTGGCCGTATAATTGGTGTTTCTTACTACTAAGAACATAATATTGAACTATGACCAACAATGTATTTGCATGTAATACATACTACCTACTCTCGAAAAACATAACCCTTCTTCTGTCGCAGTCTGGTAATAAGGAACTACTTTCACCACCTGTTCAGACGGTGCACCGTAAGCGCATCTTGTCGGGAAAGACAAAACAGGTTTTAACTTATCACTGGTTCTGTATCAACACAAGTTATTGAGTATTGAGTTTATTAAGTATTAAATGGGTGGGTTCATTCATACATTAAACTTCAGACAATGTCACACACATTGATCAGAGTAGGTTGAGTGTAAGATAGTAAATAGGTATGCATGCTATCGCGATTGATGTGTAAAATTTTGGCAAATATATACCATACCCACAGAACACGGAAATTTTGCTCTGTGACCATACCATATTGTATAGGCGTAAGATCTAGAATAGAATTCTTAAAGAAAACGCGATAGTAACGTTAGCACTTTGACAAACCTACACTCGCTCGGGGTACAGTACAAAATGTAAGACATAATTATGCTCTTAACAGTTAAGTAAGAGCATCTGTTAGAAATGTCTTACACATGAAACATGAAACGTGAACTCATGAAAGTAGTTAGAAGCTAGTTACTAGCTTTCGTGTGTTGAGGGGCTTGCACATTTGGGTTACGGATATCAAAATCAACGACTAAAGAAGGAAAAACAATAAGTCAAACTTCATGTGGCATAAAACGATAATATGGAGCGAGCGTGGAGTTTATGAAGCTCGACTTAATACTGAGGTAACTGGAGTTCTCACCCTGAATAAAAATATGTACCCAGCAAGTTTGACATTTATGTATGTAGTGGCTGTCAGTTGTCTCATATGACCATACGTATTTTTTTAAAGTGGAGGTGAGACGGAAGACAGCCACTGTGTAATTTTTGGAGACAAAAAAGTGTTAGTAGTTTAGTACTGCACTCTCCAGTTACCTCAGTATTAAGTCGAGCTTCATGGTGGAGTTCGTTTTATTGTTTTTCTTTTTTTAGAAAATGAGAAGTTTTCCAGTAGGTTCTATAATGCTCAATAGATGTCGCTGCGACCACTTTTCTTTTTTTTCTTAATTTTCATGTATAGTGCCACAAGCTTTTCTGTTCCGGTGACAGTCGTGACAGAGGAGCCACTTGCAATACGAAATTACCTGTCAAAACGGACTGTCGTATGAAAACTGTTTTAGTTCCAAAGAGAATCACCGGAACAGAAAAGATTGGCACACTATATGGTATGTTTTTTTGCGTTCCCCAGTTTACGGGAAAGTTGAATGTATTGTTTCACGAATTTTGTTGCGTATATATATTAATGAGTTATCGTTTTTTTCTTATTTTACCTGATTTTGATTATATTTTTATTTAAATAACTGTTAACGTCAGAAAGAAAAGAAAATGTGGAGTGTTGAAATTAATAGCTCAAATTAATTATGAAGTTAGTACCTATGTACTGAATTTTCATTCTCTAGATGCAAAAACAAACTTGAACAAACTTTTCAACTTGACAGTTATTGTACATTTTTATAGGTACAACAAAAATAGCGAAGTATGGATAAACTTTAAGTCATATCCTAAAAGTAGTAATTTAGAAATAAAACCTTATATAACAAGATTATTTACATATTTATTTACATTTTAAAATTTTATTTTGTTTTGCGTAGGCTGACAAACGTCCAAGGTATTGTTATTTAAAAAAAAAGAGAAAAGTTTCGCTAGCGCCATCTCTTGCACCTATTTCAAATAAGCTTACGATACCTTTTGGAAAATTCCTCTTTTGGCAAACTTATGAAAACAAGATTTGACAATTGTGTGATTGGTCTCTCCATTGACGTGAAATTCATTGCAGAGTTGCAAAAAGTTACTCATCTGTGAGACGCTAAAGTGAGCCCGTTTGTATGAAAAAACCCCTATTTTGTTTTGAGTAGTTTAAATGCGTCAACGGGACAAACATAATAATTCACCACAAGCATTAGCCAAACGAATTGCTTGGGATCGAACTTCCGTCCCCTTGCGATCCAAGCAAGCAGGGTTTCACTATATGCACTGCTCTTCCGGGCTAGTTGGTAGAACCTTTTCCTTGATCGGAAAATTATTTACCTAATTCAATTCATTTCATTTCATTTATTTATTGCTATTCCGCAATGTATAAAAGATCTTGTACGTTGTGGACCCTGTAAGGGCACAGAAAAATAGAAGAGAGGAGGAATCCCCTAAAATTAATCATTTAAATATTCTTTTATTGAATAATAACATTTTGATTGGAGTATAGTTTTTAAATCATTTAAAAATGTTTTCTCGTCCTGCGTATTTTGCAGTGTTTGTGGATGCTTGTTATAAATTTTTATCGACATCACAAACGGGCTGCAAGTTTTGAGATCGACAACATTAATCGATTTTTATGTCGTAAAGAGTATTTAGTCTGTAAGTCTTGTCTTATTGTAAAAAGGTTGAGATGTTTTTTGACTTTACAAATTTCGAAGATATAAATACAGGGCAAGGGTTGAATTTTTAGGCGCTGGAAATGTGGTTTGCAGGTGGTGGTTTGCTGTATATTAACTATTATCCGGAGTAGTTTTTTTTCAATTCAATTAGAAATCTTGAGTGCCATTTTAAACGTAGGTACATTTGTGGTGAATGCTCATGTGTTTATCAATATTATTATAATTAAATTGTAACATCAGTAAATTCGGTGTTGCATCAAAAAAATTTTAAGTAGTCAGGTAAAGTTTAGAATGACGTAAGTATTTCATAAGATGACTACATATTTACTCCCTAACCACGCTCGAACTGCGTATTCGTTTAGAAACTTTAAAATGAAAACACTTATTGAATTCAAACTGGCTGTTTTTATGGGTTTTCTACTTATTATTTATTCCGATAGAGTGCAAAGTTATAATAAAGCCATTATTACATAAACTCCTAAAAAGCCTAGGTATTTAGGTAGGTACTGTGGTAGGTATATGCGTAACTTCTTGGAAGTATCTATGATAGGTACTTTGGTTTTAAACTATATTTGAATATAGAATGCATTATACCATACCACAGCCGGGTAATGAGTACAGTGACTAAAATGCAGGATGCCACTGCTGCAAAAATGTCTAACAAGGCAAGCAGATTGCATAACCGTTAATGCCTAGACATTGTAATTGCCTAAATGTTATTTCGTCTACAAATCAAAATGCCTAAACTGCGCTATGTCTCTTCAATGCCTAATGCGCAAGTTTGTTTGGAAACTCTTTTGTTGTAAAAGGCTGTAATTCTATACTGGCACTTGAAAATGTAGTTTAGTAAAATGGAGTTATTGTTTGTTTGTTTAAATTAGTAAGCTCCTTATATTTTGCGTTAAATAATACGTCAATTTTGTTTTTTATTTTACTATGCGATTATTATAAGAATAGGATAGGGACGCCGCCATATTGTGACGTCAATCTGTCAAAGTGCTGTCAAACTAACTTCACTTCACTTCAGTATGGTGTGCAAAAAAGAAATTTAAATCGTGAATCAGGGGGCTGATCATGTCATAGCTTACGATAAATTAATAATTATGTTCGTGCAAACCAAAACATATGAATAATTTGCAGATAAATACAAATCATTAACTTGATTTTTTCGAAAAGTATAGGACTCATGAAAGTATGCTTTTACGAAAATGATCAGGTAATTTGAATCTCAATCAAATTAAAATTTTGTGATATTTAACTGCTGAACCCATTTTTTCATACTTATTGTTCTGCGGGGTACTTTAATACTATGCTTCAATAACACAGAATAAATTGAATGTTGATTCTATTTACTGGTTTAATATTTAAATTAAGCAGGAATTCAAGTTATGAAAATAATTTAATAATCAACTTTACAATAAAATTGGCAAATTGTGGGTCTACTGAAAAATTGTATTGGTCTATCATGGTAAAAGGATTGGCCAGCTAGATTATGCACGTTGATTGAAGTTAGATTCGGCAGAATCTAGCTGTTACCAGGGTGTGCCGGGTATTGGTATCACGGGGAGCGATTCAATCAAGCCACCTGGGGAAGCGCCTTTCGTGAATCCGCCAATTGTAAATCAAAACACATTATGCTTGCTAATGCTATTCCACCTCTTCTATTCCACTCATTTGAGAATCATCGTCCCGCTGGTCTGAACTGCTCCTGCAGCTGCTACTGCTACAAAGACATTGAAGACTTTTCCTTCTGACATTGCAAAGTACTGTAGAAATATGCTCTAGTATTTTATCAAAGCTTTGAACAAATACTCAAATACCTGTGCTACGCATGTGTTAAACATTTATTCAAATGTTTGTGCTATGTCTGGCGCCGGCATAACGAATAGGTGGATTTAAAAAATAAAAATAAAAACTTCGTTTTGAAAGTGGCAATACTCAAACCACGTTCTGCCAAAATAAAAAAAAACTATTTTCATTTTGTTTTGCACTTTCTTGCGAACTGTACCTTTTCAGAGTGAAGTTTGTCAACAACCCGTCCTATTCTTATAATAATCGCATAGTATGTATTTTAAGGAGTGTTTAACTATCACGATCAGAAGGCCTCTTTGTCGTTATAATCTGATCGTGATATGTGTTTTAATCGTGATAGTTAGGGTATTTTTTATTTTTTAAGAAATTGAAGATTTGTTTTAGTTCTAATTTAAATGAGTATTTTGATAATACGGTTTTTTTATTTTTTTTTTTTTATACAAATCTTGTCCTGCCCCCTGATTCGCAAACCATCGGAAGCGGAATCGGATTCAAATTCTGTGCTTTGTCTTTGTCTATTCTATTGTGAGTGACAGATATGCTATTAACAACTTCAAGTGTTTCCAGATTAAGAATTTCACGTTATTATTCTAAGGAATTTCATTTGTTTGCATTGTGTTACCTCTAATTTATCTTTTAAAATATACAAGTAGGTAGTTAAATTTTGACATAAATTGGACTTTAAGTTATTAGAGGTTTTGCCATCTTCCTTACAGCCTGAATTACTACTTGCAGTATATAAATTTCTTAGTAATAAAGTAGGAAAACCATAAAGAACACTTTTTGAAATCTTAATTGAGTTCAAAATACCTACCCACATATTTAGTTATAATTTTAGTTATTGATCATTACTTTTAAACTCAACTAACATACTAGATTTGAATGCCAAATTGGTTTCACATTCACTGTACATTAATTATCATTACTAGTACAGAGCTCACTTTCAGTGAGCAACGTCACAATCCATTACGATTTGGCATCGTTGACAACCTCTCTTTACTTGACAAACTGTGGAAGTAAAGCTGACGGTGACCACTACTGTCACGGTGAATGTCTGTACATTCACCTTACTGCTACACTTTCCAAACACTACATCCATACAGGGACATCCAAATCACTTCAATCAAAGACTGTGAAACTAGTTTGCAATAACAATAACTAATAATAAGTCTGTTAATTTAATTGTACTTGTGAAGGGATATAATAATATTAGTTAAGTACTGCCAACTACTTAGCTATTTAGGATTCTTTATATTCAATATATGTATGCAAAATTATATAATTACACTACACAATACCTCTAAATGGTTAGCCTCTATTTACTTTATTAAAAGTTGATTTGATGGTGATACCTATATAACTCTCATGTACTAATTCCTCCGTTCTTATTATTTTTTAAAGTTAATACACTAAGCAAACACAACTAACTTCACTATAACAATTTGGTTGGCCTCGCTTTCCTTTACTCAAAGGAATACTGATGGTATTACCTATTGTTTTAACATAACAGTACCCGACACACTTAAGTTTATTGTTAATTATCTATTATTATTATTATTTTTTGTACAAGTAACTTATTTAAAGAAATAACTCTTTATTGATTCTAGAGTACAACACTTACCTAATCTGTTTTTTTTTAACTAGTTAATAATCACTTTTGTTTATTTTTAGTGATAGCGGCCTTAAAAACCCAATCTATAGCCATGATGACCCGGATGGCAACGGCAAAGGACATGGAGCTTAAACTCAAAAATGCTCTGGAGGATCTCAAGGCAACAAGAGACCTAAATAACTCTTTAATTAAGGAAAGAGAGGAAGGCGAACAAGAGATTGTCAAGACCATAACCCGCAACACAGAACTCAAGAGTGAACTCGCTGAAATTTATACAAAATACTCCGAACTCTTAGACAAGTGTAACCAAATGGAAGACTATATTCAGTCATTTAGGGCTTGTTATGACACTCATGATCAGGCTTTGAGTCGCATTACAGATTTAGAAATTAGTTTGTCTATAGCTCAAAGAACAGTACTTGATCTAGAAAAGGTTAATAAAAGTATCATCGAAGAAAGGCACTCTCAAAGCCTCTTTGATGAGTTGATGCAATGCAATTCTGCTACACATGACAATTCCACTTCGGAATGTGTTAACTATGTTAGTAAACCATTTGCTAATAATAAAAGTATATGTCATTTTAGTAGCGGGAAAAAAATTAAGAAATATATCAAAATTAATAGGTACATAAAGAAAACACAGAAATTAATTAAAAAACAAAATTATTATAATAAATACTGTCAATTGAGGAAAGAGCGCAAGCTATTGTTAGAACAATTAAATGTGATAAACATGGAAACATGTAATAAGAACAAAGAAAGTGAAATAATAGGAAGTCAATTAGGTAATAAGATTGACATTTTGGAACTTTCACTTAAGGAAATGTACACCAACTTGTGTGAGTTTTCTCGCAAACAATTAAGTAATCAAAAAATGGCTGCATATAATATGATTGACTTTTGCAATTTTAATTCAGATCGGTTTGAATCATTAGGAAAAAAATGTAGCTGTAGTTGTACCAAAATAAATAGTCATTCATGTCAAAATGAGACATTAGACCTGACTCCGCAGGAGGTTATTTTACCAACCAACCCTGAAGTCCCTAACACTGATACTATAGATTATATTAATAGTTTATTGCTGAATAATGAAAATAGCCCACCTACTAAAACTAATGACACTAAAACAATTATGTTCTGCGATGAGATTGGGAAAAATTTAGGCCAATTCATCCAGAAACACTCTGAAGAAAGCATTATTAATTATTGTATGCCTGGCTCAACCTTAAATGAGATAATGAAATTAATAGTCAGAAAATCTTATGATGAAAACACTAATTTGATAGTTTTAATTGGAAATAGAGGTAATATTAATAAAAGCCAATTAATATCATACTGTAACTCATTATGCTCTTTAAATGTAAAAAAAGTTGTTATGTTTACATTTCCTTATAGTCAAGGTTTTTCACAGCTAGAAAATAAAATTAGACATAACTTAAACTTAACCTTAAGCACAATAGCTTATCATAATAGTCAGCAGATGCATTTAATTGACATCAACACATTGTTATACAAATTTAACTTGACTAAAGATAAATATTATCTGCCTAATTATCTTAAGCGACAAATAGCGGTATCGCTATAATTTTATTTTAAACAATTAGCCAACAATTTGGCTAGTATAACCTCTGCTTCTATTGAGCAGTTTAACTTTGATACTTCTAATGTAACTTTGGAATCTGTTCCAAATAATTCGATTCTTTTGAATCCAAATACTGACATGGTTAATTTAAATTACCATTAGAGACAACGGAGGCATACTCTAGCCCAGTATTGACAAGAGGAAGGCCTAAATGTTTAAAAATAGTACACCAGAATATCCAAGGCTTTTCTGCTGGCAAAGACCTAGAAATAAGTTTATTTTTAAATTGTGAAAATATTGATGTGTTATGTGTTACTGAACATTGGTTAAAAGAATATGAATTATTGTTAAATTTGGATAATTATAGTGTTGTAAGTTCATTTAATAGAAAAACTACAATAAGGGGGGGTTCTTTAATAATTTTACCTAATAACACACAATATAAAGAGCGAAAGGATATAGTATCCCTCTCTGTTGAACGAATTTGTGAGATATCATGCGTGGAACTTGAACAAATGATTATAATCTGTGTATATAGCCCCCCTGGAGCAAATTACACAGTCTTTGAGTCCACTATGGAGGATGTTTTGAAAATATGCTGTCGTAAGAATAAAAAAATTGTAGTTTGTGGAGATTTTAATATAGACATCTTAGATATTAAATTAGCACAACTCTCCGGTAAATTCCTTAATCTTTTTAAATCATTTAATTTGCTTCACACTTTTAATGAACCGACGCGAATTACGCCAACATCGGCCACTTACTTAGATAACATCTTTTCCAACTGTAACTTAATTGAGAAATCGGTAATTAATATTATTAAATCCGACCACAGTGGACAACTAGCTTCTTTTGAGCACTATAATGTTACTCCTAAACGCGAAGTAATTTGCAGGCCAATACCGAAACGTGGTATTAATAAATTTAGAAATAATGTACAAGATAAAGTTCAATGTTTGCCAGCTTCTGCTGACGCTAATAACTCTTATCAATCATTATTTGATATTGTTGAAAAAGAATTTAGTAACAATTTTAAACAAAAAGTTATAAAGTGTAATGATCGTAAGAAGTTCAGTGACTGGGCCACACCTGGTATTTATAATAGTAGAAGAAAGTTATTTGAACTCTATGCACAAAAAACGACCTCCTGTGATCCTAGCTTTATTGAATATGTCAAGAAATATTCAAAAACATTTAGGAAAGTATGTGCTTTGGCAAAATCTAGGTATATTTCAAATAAAATTAAATCATCTGAAAATAAAATAAAAGCTACCTGGAGTATTATAAACCAAGAAACTGGCAAAACAAAAAGCAAAATTAATTCATTTAACTTAAAAATTAGTGATCAGACTTTTGAATCGGATATTGAGGTGGCTAGTGCTTTTGAAGGTTTCTTTGCTCGAATACCGTTAGAAACTACTAGCAGACTTAATTCTTGCCCCAACACCGCTGTCTCTCTTATGGAATCTAGTGTGAACAAGTGCCAGGAAACATTTAGTTTTAGCTATGTTACTACCGAAGATATTATTAAAGCATTCAAAGCAATAAATATTAAGAAAACAGAAGATCTCTGGGGCATATCTACAAGTATCATCAAATCAATAATTGATGTGATAGCTCCATCATTAGCAATAATTTTTAACCAATGTATAAGTGAAGGGGTCTTTCCTAATTTAATGAAGAATAGTAAAATTATTCCTCTGTTTAAAGCTGGTGACAAAAGTGACCCAGCAAATTTTAGACCTATATCCATACTACCAGCAATAAGTAAAATATTTGAGAAATTAATTTATGCTCAACTTTTAGAATATTTTAAATTAAATAGTATACTGCATGAGAAACAGTTTGGTTTTTCAAAAGGTAAAAGTACCACTGATGCTGGGGTTGCATTTCTAAAACATGTACTTGATGCCTGGGAGGACAAGCAGGATGTAATCGCTATTTTTTGTGACCTTTCCAAGGCATTCGATTGTGTTGATCACCAAACACTATTAAGGAAGTTAAAACATTATGGTGTTTCTGAAATGTCAGTAAGCCTTATGCATTCATATCTGTATGGAAGAACTCAGAAGGTAGTTATTAATAAAACTGAGTCTACCGGAGCTCCCATTACTATGGGCGTACCCCAAGGATCAATATTGGGCCCGCTGTTGTTTTTAATATACATAAATGACCTTCCTTACTACGCGAAGAATTTATGTGAGACGGTGCTATTTGCCGATGATACATCTCTAGTCTTTAAAGTAGATAGAGGTGATGACTGTTCTGACGAAGTAAATAGTGCTCTTTCAAAAGTGTCACATTGGTTTAATAGTAATAATTTATCATTAAACTCAAAGAAAACTAAGTGTTTAAAATTTTCGTTACCTAATGTAAGACAAGTTGATTTTCATATTAGACTAGACGGCGATACGGTCGAATTCATTAACAATACAAAATTTCTAGGTATTATATTAGACTCGCGACTACAATGGGATCCTCATATCGAAGCCTTGGCGAGTAGACTCAGTTCGGCTGCATTCGCAGTTAAGAAAATAAGGCTCTTAACCGATATTGAAACGGCTAGAATAGTCTATTTTAGTTATTTTCATAGTGTTATGTCCTACGGCCTTTTGTTGTGGGGCTCAGCCGCTAACATCCAAAGTATATTCGTGCTCCAAAAAAGGGCTATTCGCGCCATTTACAACCTCCGATCGAGAGATTCTTTAAGAGATCTATTTAAAGAAATAAACATTTTAACTGTTGCAGGACATTACATCTATGAAAATATAATTTATGTGAAAAAGTATTATAATACATTTGTAAAGCAGAGCGATATTCATCGCTTTAACACAAGAAATAAAGATAAACTTGTCGTTCCCAAGTTTAGGCTAGAAAAATCCAGAGCCTCATTTCTGGGGAAAAGCATAGCCTTTTTTAATAAAGTTCCACAGCATATAATTGAACTACCATTGCATAAATTTAAATGTTACATTAAAGAGTCGCTGATGAGCAAAGGATACTATAAAGTAGACGATTATTTGAATGACCGCAATGCATGGTCATGATGTAACACATAACATAATCACTGTTTAATATGATGTATTTTTATACTAAGCAATTGTTGTATTAGTAACGATATGTTTTTTTTTTTGTAAATGTCGTTACCTAACTAAGAAACGCTGGCAAGTTTCTTGCGCCCATTCTTCTTGTCAGTTAAAAAAGTCTTGAATGGGTGGTAGGAAAATATTGACGATTCATAAGTACATATTTATTATGTCTAAGTGAATAAAGAATATTTTTATCTTATCTTATCTTATAGAGACAGGGCATGCATTCCGCTGTCGGGAGCGTTTCCGATAGTTCGTAAATCAGGGGGCTGATAATACGAAACACAACAAAAAATAATTATCTAATTTGGTGCAGTCGTTCTTAAGTAATGCGCTAACATGCATTTCGGCGGTTTTTTTTTATATAGTTGGATTAGTTGGTAGCAAACATTATAGTCACGGTAAATTTTAGGCAATTTGCTTCTTAGTCAATTAGCGTTTTAGGCATTATAACAGTAGTGGCATCTTTCATTTTAGGCAATCTGCTTCTTAGTCTTATTGCTGTGTTAGGCATGTTTGCAGCAGTGGCATCTTGCATTATAGGCACTGTGCTCAAAATTGCAAAATATTTGTGATGCAGGGGTGACAAACTTACTTTAACATGTGTGTGATGATTTGATTGATTTTGATTTGTATTTTGTTTACTTTACGTGGGCTCTTATCTGTTTCGCGTACATTGCTTCTTTTACATTATTTCGTAGATTTCTTGTTGTTTCTGTTATTGTTTTTGTTTATTGTTAAGTTTGAACCGTTGTTACTTGTTACTATTGTGTCTCTACTATTACTATCTAACCCATTTTGCATTATCTTATGCACTTTAACCCAATGTATAGTTATTTTAAGTAGATTTTAACAAAATCTGTAAAACCAAAACCTCACAATATATTTGGTTTAAAAGAGACATGAAGAAAAAGGTTTACGACAACCTGTTGCCAAACTCAAATTGAAACTGACATTATTTTTTTTGCACCGAATTATATAACGTAGGTACTTTAGAGAAGGCTGTGACCATACAGACTGTAGATTATTTAGCCTGCATCCTTCTTGCTCTTGTAGTAGAGTTGGATCGATATCCCAACTTGACCGCAGTATATTGGTGTCTTTTGATACATTATTTTATTATCGCCGTCTCCCATCTAGTGATGGGCAGTGGATAAATACTCAAAGAGTAAATACTCGGATATTTATCGAAAATGGATAAATACTCGTTTTTATCCGTTTTTATCTGATATTTACTCAAAATCACGGATATATATCGGATATATATCTTTTTAGCTGTATCCACGCACAACTTTTGATTTGCTGGACTAGATTTGACGAATGTGGGCTGCTTTTTATGGAACTCGGTTTTTGGAACTATTTTGACAAGAAAACAGCAACATAATCCAAGAGTGCGGCCAACTTTTTTGTTAGTGGGCTGATTTTGATGAAACTCAGTTTTAGGTACTATTTTGACAAGAAAACAGCAACGCAATGTCAAAAATGATAAAAAGTCGAGTTTCATCAAAATCAGCTCACAAACAAAGAATTTGGCTGCCATCTTGGATTTTTTAATATTTTTGAGATTGCGTTGCTGTTTTCTTGTCAAAATAGTACCAAAATCCAAAACCAAAGTACCAAAATCTTGTCGTAATAGAGTCGGAATTACCAATAATAAAAATTGCATTGTATATGCAAGAAGAAAAAAAATATAAATAGCTTGAAATATTAGATAGTTGTTTTGCTATTATTCATTATTTGTAATTTAAAAACGCAGAAACACATATTTTTATCTTAAAAATACTAATTACTTACCTACATTCTAATTTCAAAATTTACGTGAAATAGAAATAAAAATGTTCAAACAGTATTTATTTATTTTTTGGATAAATACTCGAGTAAAAATGGATATTTATGAGTATTTATCCATTTTGAGTATTTATCCGGATAAAAACCCATCACTACTCCCATCTAACTAGATTAGGAATTAGGCCGTATTAGGTTTTTACAGTACCTATAGATATCATAAATATTTATGATATCTGCATTCATAATAGAAAAATTTGCTTTTTCCAATATTCATTATGTTTCGTATGCGCTCCAATACCACAGAATAAATAATAGTGCTAAGGCCAATACCTCGTTGTCTGCTCACCTGGTAAGACACTTAGTGGCACAGTCTATATATTTCCCTAGTGGTATCTGTTATCGTGCTTTAGACGCAATCAATCATGTAATTCAGTTATCTAATATGTGACGGCTACGCAGAAGTACCTATAAGATGTCTATAAGTAAGTTTGTACTTTTAGACATCTTATAGGTACTTCTGCGTTAGTTATAGTTTTTATAGTAAGTTTCTTACTAGAAAAACTACGCAAATTATCATACCCAGACGAGAAGAACGTAATCAGTTACGTAATATACTGACTTTATTTCTCAGATGGAAAATGGGGAGGATATAAGAAGGAGAAGGAAATGTTAAAAAAATAAAAATATCAATGAGCCGAATGTAAGTTATTGCTTAAAAGTGCATTAACTATCACGTTTTTATCCACAACGGGGTAGCTCTTAGCCATCACCATACTCACCACACCTGGTGTTAAGTGGTGATAAGGCTGAAGATGGAAGCGTACTACTCCCGGAATCGTCAATCACACAAAATAATGCTGAAAACATCATTGTTACGGCGTCTGTCTGACTTAGATAAGATGGTGGTAGCTAGCCAGGCGGACTAAAAACAAGTCCTACCACCAACCAAATTCAATAGTTTGAGTTTGATTGTGACAGATAGATCGTAAATATAGCAAAACCCTACGATCTAGAATAATAACTGTAACTTACGGTTAAGCATTTTACACACACGTTAACACATTGGCAAACTTTTGAGCTTGTTAACTGTAGGTACGAAACAGAACGGAACCCGTTTAAGAAAGAGAATGAACTTTCCTATCTCTAAAAAAATTACAGCTTCATCATTCACATCATAAGAGCATAGTAATAATAGTTCCTAGTTCATAACTAATTCAACTTAATCGGCGCGTCTAAAAAAGTATAGCGCAAAAAAGTTAGACGAAAGTATCGCGCTAATTCTATTTCAAGTGTATTTTTTGCTTCCTGTTCTTGCTTGACTACTTGACTACTTTTACTTTCTGCGGAGCATTACCACGGGGTAAAAAAACTGCATTACTTTTGATTGATAGGTAAATAGTATTCTGTAATTAATAAATTCAGTGCTTAAATAAAATTCTTATGTATTATCTTACTTAACTTTATTTTTAAATATTTTTTTAATGATAAAAATAGGAACTAACTTGTTTTTATGGCCAAATTCAACCTGTATATTTTGTGTTTTCATGATGACAAAGTCCGCATCGGTTTTTATTTTTGTAGTTTAACTCAAGTTTTTCCACTTTTCTATTTTCATTATGAGTTTTGATACTTATGACCAACAATTTTCAACAATACAGAATGTAAGTAGGTAAATTGGTAAATTGAAACTTTTTTTTCCAACCTAGGTACCAGTCTGCTTTGGTTTTGAAGGTGCAATGCTAGTGATACAATAATGTGCGCAAACGGAGATGCAAAACGCAATTTCTCTTTAACCGGCAACGTCCAGTAGAGCGGAAAACCGGTCAAAAAGAATGTTAAGAATAACGGTTCTTCGTGACGAATGACTTAAATGTCTTTATCCTAAGTACATTATTAATTTTATTCCATGGTAATGTTACATAAACCATTACACAGTTATATTAGATTTTAAAATTGTTATAGAACTTGAGAGCCTACCACTCTGCTTACAAACTAGCGATAGAGCCGTGCTTAAAATATTAAAAAAATGAAGCTCTTTTTAAAATCGTTATATTTTTTGTGTGAACGTTAAAATAATGTTGTTAAAGAAAACTCACCGTTATCCAAATACAGCGCTAAAACTATAAACAATAACTGCACTTTTTTTAAACACATATTGCACTTCTTTTTCTTGTTTTCCTTCAAATACTTTCTGATCTAGAAGAAATCCACGAACGTTCACATTTTATCACAGAATATTCACAGTAGCTTTCCAATAATTTTGTATTGAGAACACTGGACGCATTTGATACAGTTCGCGCGCTTTCTCGGTCGCCAGTCAGTATGGCGGCAAAACACGCTCGGCGGCCGTCGCCGGTGAAATGGCAGTGAGTGATAACATTATACGGATTCAAACAGCCTGTTTCATTGCAGGGAAGAAAGTAAATCTCATGCTGCGGCCACACTATGGGAATACGCCAATAGACATCGGGATTTGCCAAATTCCAACAATTTTACTACGGCATTCACTACACCGTATGCCTTATGCCGATAGCTCGAGTAGCGATTATCGCGTGAATTTTTGCGATCGAGCGGCCACACTATGGCGACAAATTTAAAGCAATAATTCTCGCGACAGTTCAAGCGAAGTTGAAAATTGGCATATCCCCATATGTGTGGCCCCAGCATTAGTGAAACTTACAGGACGTAAAGAATCAGGAAATCTGGGAAAAGAATGATGGACAAATTGGACGACTAGCCAACAGAATCGAAATACATTTCATACATATTTCATATGATAGCTTTATGCTCATATCCTCTCCCTCCTCAGTCGGTCCCTCATTGCTGAGGATCGTGACCCCTGTCACTTGGTCGCACTCCGGATCGCTGATCGCCAAGACTGGCGGTCTTTCGCTAGATACAGTGCCTTGTGTACCGACATTTTCATCGTCCTCCTTATAAGATCGGACCAACGAGCTGGTCTGCGGCCACGCGGTCTGCCCCCTTCTACCTTTCCTAGAAGAATGCATCTTTCTAGACTTTCAGGGATTTTTCGCGCCACATGGCCGAAGAACTGAAGAGATCTACGGATAACGGTAGAAGACAGTCGCTCCTTAACTTTTAGCTCTTCCAGTATAGAGTCATAGGTCCGAAACTCTGTCCAGCTTACGCGCAGCATCCGCCGCCAGCACCACATCTCAAAAGCATCAATGCGTGACAAGTCCTTCGCTTTCAAGGTCCATGTTTCAGAGCCATAAAAGAAAATGTAGAAAATTAAGGTGCGCACAAGATTTATTTTTGTTCTGCGTAGTATGTTGCGGTCTCTCCATATCTTTGTTAGCTTCGACATTTATGCTCATATATAATATGCGTATTTAGTACTTCATCTTGTAGTATGGCAACAAGCACCCTAGTTATTGAAGAACAAAGTTATGCATTCAATCGCCCGTATTTTGTTTGGTTAGTGTGTGTCAACGCCACAGTCGAAGTTCTATGTTGCTATTTTAAAATCTCTGAATACCTACCTATACTATATCCGTTTATAAATTTGTATATATTAGGAATTATTTTGAGTTAGTTTCTCAATAATCAAATCACTTTCCGCTACAGCGCGCCTATGCACTCAGTCGTTGGTCACTTGTTGGTTGATTCGATTTTAACATTCAGTGTATTTCGACGTTTTGACCCCTTTCCTTTTCAAAAGGTGTGTACTTTTGGAATTCACAGTTTCTCAGTCCAAGTAAGTAAACTAAGGAATTCTTTGTATCATATAATTTATATGGCACACATAAAGAATTCCGGAAAGATTAAAATCAGTCGGCCTGAAAATATTAAAATTTCCCGGGCTTGAACACACCACAGACTAGGTTCAATGTAGAGTAGATATCGATAATGTTACCAGTAAAATCAAATTTATTCAAACATGCATGAAGTATACATACAAGTTCAAATACAAATATAATTAAAACAATTGAAACTTTTAATAAATGGTTTTATTTAAATTGGAGTCATCATGAAATATTATTTGATGAGTGTTAGCGGCTCTGTGTCACACACAGTCACACAACCGCTGATGGGATAATAATCGATGTTTATTTAGAGGTAAACATAACCTAGTAGGTAACTTATTTAATTGTGCGTGCACTTGTTTACTAAGATTTTTAATGAAACTTAAACTAAAATTGCGTACCGTCTACCTTATTGAAATGCAGGAACATGACTAAATCAAGGTAAGACTTTACTTTTTATATTTTAATACAAATGTCTAAATAAACAACGACTAGAATATGTGTTTCACCCTGAAAAAAACGATTAATTTTCTGATCTGACAGACAGAGAGGTAAAAATTATAAATGTTCAAAATATTTCATTATATCAGGCAAGACTGAGGTAGGTACTATGAATTTTGTTCGAATTTCTTTTAAATAACCTCAAATATTTTCATTCATGTTTGATTCCATAACAATACTCGAATCGAACGTCCCCAAAGAACGTCGACCTTGACAATTAATGACCATTATAAGTCAATGGCATGACCTATTTATATATTTCTTACTTTAGCCTCTGCTTTAGCGTTCTTGTACATAAAATGTAAAACGATTTTAAAAGTAATTACCTATGTATTATGTCTTTGTTCGTTGTACCTATATAAATGACTAGCTTTCCGCCCGCGGCTTCGCCCGCGTGGACTTTACAACGTTATCCCGCGGGAATGTGATATTTTCCCGGGATAAAAAGTAGCCTATGTTCCTCTCCAGGCTACAAAGTATCTGTGTCCCAAATTTCAGCCAAATCCATTCAGCCGTTTTGGCGTGATTGAGTAACAAACATACAAACATCCAAACATCTGAACATCCAAACATCTAAACTTTTACATATATAATATTAGTAGGATTTTAAGAGTGGTTTCCGTAGAGCAACGGGTGCTATTGTTTTCTGCTCAACACCTATCGCGATAGCTTACAGTTTAACAAATGTGTGACATCCATTACTCGTTGTTAAAGACTGTTGAAACATTATTTGTATTACTGCAGCAATGGTTGTTAAATATTTTTCAAACTGAAAGTGTGCTGAAAGCAATCGTGAGAGATATTGGGGTTACACAATCAAGAGGCTGATTTGATTTAACTAAATAAATATACACTGCATAAAGCGCCATCTCGCTCAATATTACTACTTAGGACATTGTTTGACAGTTCGCAGTAGTAAGGCCCCAGAATCATATAATTATATGTTACAACATGATTACGTTTAAAATGAAATGCATAATAATATGTACGTTAACAATAAAATAATGGATGATTCAGATATCGTCACGACTTGGATACATGCTCTCCATCCATTACAAATATTTGTGTGCATGAACATGTCTATTTGTCTTGGTCTGGGTGTTAAGGCGATACTCGGAAAAAATGTGCTGAAGCGAGATAGCAATGAGAAAAAGACCGATTTTGCAGATTAGGCAAAAAAAACACAAAATCACTTCGTATTAAAAAACTACAGCGATTTAAAAAAAATGCTTCTATACGATCCTCAATATTATTGGTGTCCACTAATTAAACCAATTTCCAATAGTGTAAGAAACCTCATTTAAGAATAATCTTCACTTTTCGTATTTTTTAGAGGTCTTTTCGAAAAGAAAAAGTGTCGAGGCAAAATCATAAAATCTGTTTTTGAAACTATACGAATCTAGATAAAGGTATGAAGAAATATATATCTTATACCAGATTTGTAACAACTGTAACCGTCCTATAGTTTTAAATCAAAAAGTCCATATTTTTCCGAGTAGCGCCTTAACTATGTAGGTATATTAAGTATGTATTTACAAACAAAAAGTATTTAAGTAAGTATATATTTATCCGTTATCAAGTTTTCCATGATACAGTTTCTTAATGAAATTAACATGGGCTTAGATAATTGGTGTGAATGTAAGAAGTTATTTATTTATTATTTACTGATACTACTGACTTATATCATTTTTAGACTATATGTCATGTCTATCTGATAATAAATGCTGTAAGCGCCATACGCTATAGGGTTTGGAATTCTACGCAAATCGCTTCATTTTATCTTGTTGACTTTTGACATAGCTGTGTTGCCAGCCTCACAAGAAATATACTGTTCCCGTATTATTTGTAAGAGTATTGAAACAATACGTTTTCATTATTTAGTCTTTAGTCATTTTAGACATTTATAGAAACTATCTGGGCCGAGTGTAAGTTAGTGAATTCGCATACTATCGCGTTTGAGAGAAATTTTGACAGATAGGTACTAGATTGTACCTACCTACTTTATTGTAAAGAAATAAGATATAGAATAGAATTCGTAAAGCCGATTTTACACGATTCAATCGAATTGACAGCAATTTCATTGAAAAGCATTGCATTGAAAGATATCAGTAGATCTTTACTTTCAATACTGTTGTTGAAATGTATTATTTAGGTATCAATGCCATTGAAGCAATAGAATTTGAAACCAATATTGAACCGAAATTGAACAATGTAATATTTATTTAAGCTTAATTCAAACGCAATATCGTAATAGCGGAAATACACGGTTCACTTTGGCCTTTCAATTTGAATGAAGCAACCAAATTGAACAATGTAAACGTAAAAGTGAATCATTCAATGTCAATGTGCGCCTGTTTTTTAGCACTTTTCAATCAAAGTGAATCAATTTGGTTGAACCGTGTTATATTAGAATTACGTTTGCACATTGACAAACTTATACCTCATTTGTCGAATCGACGTTTCAAATATGTATTTATTTTTTCAAATCGGACACTGGAAAGTGGGAAAAATTAAGCTTGCAAGATTTGTCCCCCACTAACTAACTAACATAGCAAGTTGATAAAAAGTTTGTAAAAAAAAAAAAATTTAATAGCCCCGAGGAAAAAAGTCAAATAAGTAATAAAATTTCTCTTTCGGTTGGACCACAAAAAAGGAAGTACTGAAAGGGTGTATTATACGTTGGGGGTCCCCCGACCGAGAGAGAAATTTTATAATATTTGACCGTCCGTCCGTATGTCACAGCTACTTTATTCCAAAACTATTAAGACCACAGTTGAAACTTGAATATAGTTTTAGAGAAAATATTTTTTTAAACAAACATATCTGTGTGGGATATTTATAGATAGGTCTTTAAAAATAACATGAAGGTTTCTCAAACCATTTTTTCTCAAAGTCAATATTTTGAAAGATAGAGCCTTCCAAAGTGGTAAAATGTGTGTTCCCCCCCCAGCCCCTCTAACTTTTGAAATAAAAGAGTGAAAATCTAAAAAAAAAAATATGCTGTAGATCTTGATAAAAACTTTCAACGAAAATTGGTTTGAACGAGATATAGTATGTACTTTTTGAGATATAACATATTTTTAAAAACCGCAAATGTAACTTTGTCATTCATACAAACTCTATGAAAAACAAAGTTATATTTTGCTTACGAAAAATTATAGTGGAATTTTGGCTAGGTTTAAGCAATAGGTACGTTAAGTAGGTACGGAACTCTTCATAGGCAAGTCCAACTCGCACTTGACCGATTTTTAATAACGTAATATGAATTTATTCGTGTTGTTCTTTGTAAAATTGTGTAATGGGTATAGAATAAAAAAAGAATAAAGAATTAGTTTATTAATAGTAATTGATCATTAGGTAGTGTAAAAAACATTAATAAGTAACTACTTTTAGTTTAACATGGGTTATAATTATTTATTATATTTGTTACTTAATCTATACATCTATACAAATAAATAAAATTGGAGTGTCTGTTTGTAATATTAAAATAACTGCTTTTTATTACATGCATATGATGATACGGTACATGTACCAAAATAACAGTTTTTACAATTTTTGTCTGTCTGTCTGTTTGTTCCGGCTAATCTCTGAAATGGTTGGACCGATTTTGAAGGGACTTTCACTGGCAGGTAGCTTATGTAATAAGGATTAACTAAGGCTACTTTTTATCCCAATTTTCCCACAGGAACGAGAACCACGCGGGTGAAGCCGCGGGCGACCGCTAGTACTAATATATTATAGCATAAAAAATAACCTAATATTTTAATATAGCATAACGTTTTGCTATAATATACTAATATAACATAATAGCACGCCTTTAGAACCACCTCGTTTAATTTAGCTCCACGCGCCGCTAAGGGGGAGCATACCGCCCCCCTTATCACTCCCACAAAAAAAAGTATGAGACATAAAATGTTTCCCGTCTCAATATCTCTAGGCGTTTCTCTCAGTTTTTCGATTTTCGACTTCGTTTACGAGATATCGAAGATATTCCGAGGGAAGGTGTTAAAAAATCAAGGTTTGTTTGGGTTTTTTCAATTTTCGAAAAAGTTTTCGACTTTTACAAAAAGTTTTTTCATCATCTGAAAGCCATTCAAATTCTGCGTCTTTTGAGCTTTTATACGTCCTCATGGCCCTAAACCACTATAATACCACGGGGCAAGCACACTTTCAGGAGAATGGGGACTTGCCGGAGCGATCGAAAAAACACAGCCAATGGCCATTGGCGATTTTCTTGTCGGTTCTTCCTTGGTTCTTCTCGTTATAATCACAAGGCCTCCCGGCCTTGGCGAGAAGAAAGAAAAGTTCGCAAATCCTACTTGCGAACCGATGGCGTAGCTTCTTTGACGTTTACAAAGTGCTGTATCAGCCTAAAACGATAAATGGTTTTGAATTTTGAGTATAAGACTAAAGTACCTAAATGATCAGATCAATGATCTGACCACGACATAAACACTGCAATACCGATTTTCACTCGCACTGATTGTTATAATCATTCATTCATCATCAACTATGAATTTTCGTTTTAACCCACACCACTCTTCAAATGAATATTTGAGTTAACTACCTATATAATTTTATGACTTTTCCCTGGCAACACTAAATACTGAAACTATTGTAATCGTAGCGAGTTTAAAATTTATTCAGTAGAGTTGGATGGACCTAACATTAAACAACGCGGAAGGTTTTTCGTTTTTAAGTTTTTAAGTAGTATCTTAGTGAGTCGACACTAAGAACTCCATATTATGTTATGTGAATATTATGTGAATAGAAACTATGATTAACATAAATTAAAAGTGTTCAATAATGTGAAGTGGTTTTTCACATAAAGAAAATTAGGACAACTAGGTGTAATGACACACTGTATTCTATAGCTACTTTAGAGAAATTTTAAAATACAACTTTTATCGTCTTTACGATACAGCTGTCATTTCTTTTTTAATTTTAAAATCTCCATGGCAGCCGTAGAATTGGGTACCTATTTGACTGAATTTTTTATTGACTTAAAATGTTAATTTAGTTAGTAGCAACACAACATCGGTATTTATTTTCAAATATCTTGCATATTTTCAGCGATATAAAGCATCAAACTTTCTAATTGGGTATTTGACTGTTGTTGAAATGTAGATATTTAATTATGACATTCAGAAATATAACATTACTGAATAACAAATGTGAAAAAAGAAATTCAATCTGTATTATAACAAGCGAATTATGAGCTACTTAATTGTGACTCTAGCTATCTCTTTCTAAAACGAAATTTGCTATGGCGAAAGTATGGCGCTATAGAAATGTGACGTCACGTTTCTATAGCGCTCTCCTTGTCTAATTAGAAAGTTTGACGCTCTATATCGCTGAAAATATGCAAAATATTTGAAAATAAACACCTCTGTTGTGTTGCTACAAATAAATGAACATTTTAAGTCAATAAAAAAAAACAAGTCAAGTACCCAATTAGGCAAGGAGAGCGCTATTAACATGATGTCACATTTCTATAGCGCCATACTCTCGCCATAGAAAATTTCGATTTAGAAAGAGATACCTAGCTAGAGTCACAATTAAGTAGCTAATAATTCGCTTGTTATAAAACTGATTGAATTTATTTTTTCACATTTGGTAATCAATAATGTTATGTTTCTGAATGTCATACTTAATTAAATATGAGAAATAATTTATTGAGCCACAAAAAAATAATAAGTAAGCATCTAAAATACTGAAATGGACCATTTCAGTATTTTAGATGCTATGTTAGTATTTTTGTGGGTTAGTTTGGTGATCAGTTTATTACATACAACCCATTAAATATCTACATTTCAACAACAGTCAAATACCCAATTTACCGGTCCTGACTTACAAGCCCTTCTTTAGCCGGCACAAGAATGAACTAAGAACGTAGACTCTTTTATGATTTGACGCGCACTTTACGGACCCATGACGGCTCCTCTTGCGGATCTGAGAATCCCCTAGTCTTTTTTTTCTAACTATTGCAGTTTTTTGATTTTTTAAATGCGGCTTTCGATGTTCAAAAGAGAGATAAACTTCGTACTGTAAAAATAAACTATAATATGTGCTCCGGAAGAAAAAAAAATTAGAATTTTGTTTTTTTTTCAAAACGGAAGTAGGTACGTAAGTAATTAAATTTTTGAAAATTTCAAAAAAAAACATTGTTTTTCCGCTTATTATATTCTTATTCGATAGGTTATTTCATGCAGATTCTAAATACCTATATATATATACTTTTTATATGTTATTTCATTGATAACTATGTGAAAAAAACATGTCGTAAAACTGTCAATTAGCTTAAGGCGATACTCGGAAAAATTATGCTGAAGCGAGATAGCAATGAGAAAACGACGCGCGCGGGAGCGAGAAAGCTATTTTTTAAAAATGCTTCTACACGATCCTAAATATTATTGGTGTCCACTAATTAAACCAATTTCCAATAGTATATGTAACCCCATTTATGAAAAATCTTGATATTTCGTATTTTTAGAGGTCTTTTCGAAAATAAAAAGTGTCGAGCCAAAATCATAAAATCGTGTTTCTGAAAATATACGAATCTAGATAAAGGTATAAAGAATTACATATATCTTATTACCAGATTTCTAGCAACTCTAACCGTCCTATAGTATTATATCAAAAAGTCCGTACTTTTTCAGAGTAGCGCCTTAAATTTATTGCTTTCATGATTCAGCTACTCATAAATGTAGACAAAGACCATTTAAGTATAACCAGATGTTCGGGAGTGCGTGAATTCAAAACCCCCGACACAAAAAAATTGTCTCAAGAAAGTCAGAAAATAAATTTTCTCTCTCGGTCGGGGGACCACAAAATGAGAAGTACTAAAAGAGTATAATTTATACGTTGGGGGTCCCCCGACCGAAAGAGAAAATTTATTTTCTGACTTTTTGAGGTTTTTTTTTGGGTCGGGGGTTTTTATTACTATTTATAAATAAAAACAGAGTCAATATCTGTAAGTACAACCAGGAGCTAATTCGGAGAACCACCTCTTACTTCTTTTATTTCGTGTGGCTGGCGTCTCACCGTTCACTTGCAGTCCCTATCTGTAAAAATTGATATAATAGTTTAATACTGAACTTAAAATTTTTTTATGGCGAGGCACTAGCTATACGAAAATAAGTAAGAAGTGCTTCACCGAATTTGTTCCTGAGTGTATGTGTGACATGACTTAGAAAAACGTATTCATACGTGTAGGTATTGTGCATTGTGTAGGTACTACACAATGCACAATACACTAGTATAGTATTATATTATCTGTGACAATACCTACCAATACTTAGTGGGATAAAGATAGTACAAAAAAAATTTTGCTTTTTTTGTCTGATTTTTACAGAAAGCTGAAAAGTTGGGGGAAATTGTCAATCTTCGATCCAACTGCTTACTGTGTTTTTAAAGTTACCATTTCTTTATTTTTCAGATGACAAATAATACCATGGACAACGAAACAAGTAATGTTACTTTCTTTAAATTTTTTTTAACTTACTTATCACTGTAAAATAATCAGTAATATTTTTCAGCTGTTATGTTTATCCAACACCATTGACTTATTTCAGGAGTATAGCTATGTATTCTCGTTATTACCTTTTTGTGAAACATAATAATTTTAATATTGTTGACGTTTTGTGTAAATAAGATATTTTTGTTTTGTAGGTGTTCGAGTTTATACGTTCGTAGGTAACAGAGTTTTGTGTAAATGGTTTGCTTTAACATGGTAAATGGATTAATATTATATTGATACAATATTCGTGATTTTATATAACATTCAAAGACTTTGAGACTTAAAAAAGAGCATGCTACTAGAAAATCTCTTATTTGTTTGTAGAGCGTCCTTCCATAATCGTTATATATAAAAGTTTTCATTCCTTCTGCTGCTGTGTACCTATTAAAAACAATTAAAAAGAAAATGATTTCAATAAATTAAAATAAGATTAACGAAGATAAAGAAGAACTACTTACAAAATATTTCTTAAATATTAAATCTCTGTTGCAATCTTCAATCTTCTTCAGATAGTAGTTTTTGTCATCCATATTCACAAACTTTCGCATTTATAAAGATTAGTAGGTAGGATAGTACTTACCGGTAAACTGAGGTAAACTTACTTTGATTCAAGAGGGTGACTTTGTTGAAAGCGCTTGTTTGACTAAGTAATATATTTTTTTTCAACTAACCCAGGATAGCCTTAATATACTTAACTATAGTATGCAAATTTTTTACTTAATTACAGCAAGAATAGCACTTACTGTTTTTATACTACATTATTATAAACGATCAAAGTAGCTCAATTTTTTCCTAAAGTACGCAATCTACATAATCTACATTATAGGTATACCTACCTATTTCTATGAGAAGGAACTTCAAAATAATTCAAATGCGAAGCTTCGCTGGGGTAATTTTCCGAAAAAGGCATACCACGCACAGCGATTAGGAATATCGCAAAATCACGAATTTGTGATACAGGGCCCGTACTCTGAAACGCAAATCCGAAACTTCGGTTAGCCCCGCTCCTTTCACTCGATTCTGTCATAGCTGGAGAGTGAGAGAGACGGGTATAACGAAGTTTCGAGTTTTGCGTTTCAGAGTAGGCCCTCAGGAACGATATGTGGGTGGGAAAGGAACGCGCACTCGCAATTACAAAAATCGTGGGGTTAAATAATCGTTTGTGCGGGGTAGGTGTGCCTTACTCTACTTTCTCTATGCTTGCATTCTTCTTCTGCATGAAACAAAATGCTTTGCTGTTAAAAAGAAATACTTAGGTGCAACCAAACTAAACATTAATATTGTAACCTGGTTAAAAGAGATTGTGAAAACCTGCTTAGTTTCCCTAGAACCAATAAAAACAGTGCCCCTTATTTTCTTACAGATGAAAATACCTCACAAAAGGAATTTAAAAAGAAGTAAGTAGTTAAGTGCTGTAGGGTAGGACTAATTGTGACACCAATATGTTAAAAGTATTTAAACAACATAGGAATTTATAGGAAAAATGTGATAGTAAAAAACCACGAGCCCTATAAAAGTAGCTTTTAGGCGGGATAGTAGCTTTCAGGTAGGTAGGGCTCGTGGTTTTTTACTATCACATTTTTGCCTATTCTTACAGAATTGCATTGTGAATGCATAAAAATAATTTAAAATCTCAACGTAGGACTTTGTCACATACACAATATCTAATGACTTCTGAGGCACAGACAGTTTTGTTCCGGATACTTTATTGTGACAAAATTCTATACTTACTTATTGTTAACGCGCAAGCTTTTGACCCACTTCCCAGTGTCCGATTGAGCTGAAATTTTGGATAGGTACAGGTTTAGTTTGGATGGCAATACAATATTAGAGCCAGTAAAAAAACTTGTTATATTTTTTTTTTACAAAACAAACATGTTTCTAGTACTTACTTACTTAACTAGATTAAAAGAAGTCCAGAAGTGAACCTTATCATTTAAGTGGTCTCTTTTTTATTTCAGCTGGTTGAATAGTGTTTGCTTCCGATGTCACCAGACAGATGCTACTCCATCTTGGCAACCGCGCTGGTGGGGGAGGTTGTGTCCATATCCTTATTTTTCCACCTACAGACAGACGGCTCAACAAATCTGCATAATACTTTTCTGTAAGCTTATTCACTTGATTCATACGACGTTCAGCACGGGTAGCATGACGAACTCGAGAAAGGTTTTGTCTAAGTAAGTATATCGAAATGTCAAAAATGACATTTCATCATTGACAAACCTATTGTTCAGCTGTCAATTATAGACTCTCGAAGTAGACAAAACTCTTCTCGGGTTCGTCATGCTACGCGTGCTATAACATAGTTCATTCCATGAAAGAAATTCATACCGTGATCGAGCGAGACTCGAACATTGTTTCATCTCGCTTCGCTATCAATGCGTGGAACTTGATGCGTACACTCATATATAAAAATGTTCTTTAGCAGTCAACCGGAAAGGGTGTTAAAGAAAGAAATCTAGGCGGCAATTAAAATATACAGTTACTTACCTAAGTTAGATAAATACAACAGATAACAACAAATTGATAAAAAATATATTTATATTGTACAGATTACATATATGTAGATAAATACATGATATACACATTACACATATAGGTACACACGGCGGCACATCAGACTATACATGTTGACCTTGAGACCGCCTTTATGCCCTACGCAATAAAAGCTGTTTTCGCAGTTTAACTGTTTAACCTGATGTGCTGTTGAGTGTACATGGAACTAAGTAAATCAAAGGTCAGATTCCAGAAGATCAAAGCGGACCTAAGTCACAGAATAATATTTGCCTAAGTAGGTAAGTAGGTATATTGCATAAGTAATGCAGAATACCAGTGCCATGACAACACGCGTTGTCACGGCTCAAACTGAGCAGGGTGCCTACCATCAACTTTAAGATAGCGATTCAAAAATAGCGCGATGCAGAATAGGTTCCTAAAATGAATTGCTTTCTTTCGTACTCTGACCTTCTAAAACTGGATCGCAAATGAATTGCTAAATGTTAATGTCCGAACGATTTGTGTCCTTTTTCTTCTACCCGTCTCTTTCACTCGATTCTGTCATGCCCGGAGAGTGAGAGGGACGGGTATAACCTGCAGGTGACATGTTAAATCGACCGGGTTATAAGTCAAATAAGAGTTCCTGACAGCTTAGCGGCTGTGAAATGTCATTGATCGATCACTGAATCGCTGTCATTGATATTAAGATGTCGTGGTACGAATAAGCGAAGCAGTTCAGTTTAGGTCCTAAACAAAACCGCAATAAGAGTTGATGGTAAGCACCCAGAGGCCTATTTGGTGTACCTGCCAAAGTTGGTGTGTATTTTTTTTTTTAGTTTTTTAGTTTTATTTTTAGTACATTTTTTCATTGTTTAAGTATATTTCATTCTTTTTAATAATTTTGTATGTGCTGGTACCCAATAAACGTTTTTCTATTCTATTCTATTCTAATGTTTGTTCTTCAACAATCAAACTTTTGTCGAATAATATTCGATTGGCGACCTCCGTGGCCGAGTGTTGTTGTTTCTCTGAGAGTTTTTGATAGTGTATCCCGTCAGATAAATGTTAAAAACGAACTTTCAAGATTTTTTTGTGTCTTAGTGTATGTTAATTAATTACCTACCCGACAGGCCCGTATTCTAAAACGAAACCCAACTGGAGATCTCTTCTCAAGTATAGTTAGCAAGGGATGAATGTATTCGTTGCATGTATTTGCAATCCCTTTCTAATATGTGGGAATGGAGTAATGTAGATATGAGATGTTGTCCAATATTTATTTTATTTAGGAATTTATTTGTATTTATCTCTCTTCATGGAGCTATTGTAATTATTTGTTTATTTCAGTTATTCATTAATTCATGTTTGTTTTGCAGTCTTACTTACATGGGGCATTCTATACGTTGAAATCGGTGAAGCAGTCAGCATACAAGGGGAGTTATTTAGCATGACTATATTAGTTATTGCAGCCTACCTCGTTGGATGGATTTGGCTAAAAGTTACTACTTTGCCTGCCCTGATAGGCATGTTGCTGACCGGGATATTGTTCCAAAACTTACAATTGGTACACATGACGGATCAGTATCGGAAATTGAACCAAGATTTGAGGTAACGAATGACAACAGTTTAAACAGACTTTAAACTAGCGTTTCCAGGGGGTCTATTTTTTAATTTCGCCACTCGAGTGGAGCGCTCGCTTAGTACTCATATTTGAAATATTTTACTCATATTTGACATGAAAATTGAAAATGAGTAACTTAGTGAGCGCTCGACGCGACTACCGAAATTCAAAAATAAGTTTTCAGTTCGTTGGGGAATTTCAGTAGTAATAAATCGGCTCATTTCGTTCATGCATAGTGTAGCTTTCTATTGCCAAAAGAATTACCGACTGATTTATTTTTTACCTACATTCTTCTTGAAAATCTCTTTATAATATTCACGTTGATATATAATTTTAACATTTCTATTATATTTTTAGACTTAGATAGTAACATGATCACTTTGATACCAATGTTTTTTTCCAGAAAAGTATCTCTTGTTATTATATTAACTCGTGCCGGACTTGGTCTTCAAGCAAGTGTGCTAAAGAAGCACTACGCAGCAGTTCTACAACTGGGACTTTTGCCGTGGGTTGCAGAGTGCATCGCCATTGCTATCACTACCCATTACCTGTTAAATTTACCGTGGATATGGGGTAAGATACTAGCAATAGTACATTACGATACAAGTGACCTACCTAAGTGGCACATAATTGCACGGTGATAAAGTCGCGCCGTGCAATTATGTTCAGCTTAGGTCACGCGTATCGTATACTATTTTGTAGCACGAGTGACATAAGCCCAGGTGCTAAAAAAGGAAAAAAAAAGAAAAAAAAATATACATAAAAAAGATATTATAATAAAGAAAAAAATAAAAATAGAAAAAAAAAGATAAAAAAGACAAAAAAAATATTTGAAAATAAAGTTCAAAAAATAAGAAAAATTAATAAAAACGATAAAAAAGACCAAAAAAAACAAATAGGAAAAAAAAAGGTATCAAAAATCTAAAAAAATATACCTAAAAAAATAGAAAAAAAAGATAAAAAAAGAAAAAAAATGCTCAAAATAAAGTTAAAAAATTTGAAAAAAAAAGAAAAAAAAGGATTCAAAAAGAGAAAAAAATATATAAAAAAGATACCTAAATAAAAAAGAAAAATAAAGTTAAAAAAATAAGTAAAAAAGGGCTACTTAAGTCACGGCTACGCGTTACCTAAGTGCGGGCTTAGGTGACACTGTGCTATAAAATCATTAATATATTGTGTTATAATACCGAGGTCTTGAGAGCGTTTCACGAATGAAGTCTTTCAAAAAGTGGCACTACTTATACGATATCAACACTCCATTTTTTGACAGTGGCGCCGCCTTTGGGGGACTTCTTTCGTGAAACGCACTCTACTGTGTACTTCAATTAAATTCAATCTTAAAATAAGGCGCAATACGCAGTAGAGTCAGCAACCTCTCTTCTCCCACCCACATACATCTAAATTGTGTTCCGCGACGCAAAAAAGTTTGAACAAAACGTAAAGCCAAGCCAAACAAACAAACTACCTATTCATCATAATTCGACTACTTATTCAAAATGAACTACCTAAAAGATTTCTAACCTTATGTTTTTCTTAGGTTTCTTACTGGGATCAATGATAGCATCTGTCTCCCCAGCAGTGGTGGTGCCATGCTTATTCAGATTACGAGACGTAGGCTATGGAGTTTCCAAAGGTATACCTACCTTGGTATTAGCTGCCACAGCCATTGACGACTCCATCAGTGTTGCGGTTTTTGCAATAATTTTGAACGCTATGTTTTCAAGTGGATCGACTACTTTCAATATTATTAAGGTAAATAAATAAGATAGAATTACTTCATCTAATAAGCCACAGTAATCATCAAAAGATACAAAGCTTCTTCGTTAATTTTTATTTTTATAATTTTTTTCTTTGATAAGTTAGAATGCTTTTTAAAGCTTTTATGAAAGTTGTGATTCTTTCAATGTTATAGGGTCCGTTGTCCATAATAGCCGGTATACTATTTGGATCTTTATGGGGTGCCTTATCTTCAGTGATACCAGAAAAAGGAGATACATACGTTGTAGCTCTAAGATTTTTAGTCTTATTTTTAGGAGGTTTATTTTCCCTATTCATATCTGGTTTAATTGGATGGAGTGGTGCAGGTAAGGTGTAATGTATGTGTAGTATTCTCTTTTTATTGTCATCTTTTTTCTAATGACGTTTTTTTTATTATTTTAGGTCCGTTAGCAATAGTGTCGTCAGGTTTCGTAGCCGCGTACTGTTGGGAGAAGCAAGGTTGGCCTATAAACAAACATCCAGTAAGCAATACATTCAGAATCTTGTGGATTTTCTTTGAGCCTATTCTGTTTGCTTTCACTGGTGCTCAAATAACGGTAAGCTTGTTTGGATTTGGTTCAGATAAGATAAATTTCTGGTTTAATATCTTGTTTGCCTTTGGTTAAAAATTGTAATTCTCAAAATTCTAATCAATTAAAAATGTTGACATTGATGATAAATATACCCCGCTTACTCGTATACCTTAAAAATTAGTTATCAAAAGAATATTTGATTTATAGACTTACTAGCTTTCCGCCCGCGGCTTCGCCCGCGTAGATTACACGACGCTATCCCGCGGGAATGTGATATTTTTCCGGGATAAAAAGTAGCCTATGTTCCTCTCCAGGCTACAAAGTATCTGTGTTCCAAATTTCAAGCCAAATCTGTTCAGCCGTTTTGGCGTGATTGAGTAACAAACATACAAACATCCACACATCTAAACTTTCACATTTATAATATTGAAAAACCTCTATGTTCGACTATTTTTTAATCCGTTAGGAATTAATTCACGAAATGATTTGATTTCAGATAAGTGATTTAGATCCTCAAGTCATCAAAATGGGTGCCATTTGCCTCATCTCGTGCCTCGTAATACGAGTCATCATTACGTTTTTTGTCAGTTTTGGATGCGGACTCAATAACAAAGAAAAGCTATTTATTGGGATAACCTGGATGGCAAAAGCGACAGTACAGGTATAGAACCACTGATATTTTTTGACACCAACATCCATATTATAAACCTACAAAAAGTCGTCACTAAACTACTTCTTCTTTTCACTTGCTACAATCCTTAGATCTTCTCTTGTTTTCTCTACTCATATTAAATCCCATCTATTTTTCTTTACGTTCCTTCTCTTAAATTCCACGTTGGAAGATCTCTCCGTGGATGAGTATCACCCACCATTATTTCTCTTCTTTTTGTGGGTTACTTATTAGGCTTCAAAGTTCAAAGCTTCCCTACAAGCATCAAGAAAGAGTTAAGATAAATAGGTAAAATTGGCAGGATTTGGTGAGAATAATAAATTATTTACCCGGAGTTGCATATCGGCCGCTTGTTTGAAGACTTTGAAGTTGTACCCTATATTTTTACAAATAAAGTTTATATTTTTTGCAGGCAGCTTTAGGTCCAGCAGCATTAGACCTAGTACACAACGGAGGGTCTGCAGGCTCGCCGTACTCTGACGAGGAACACTATGCTAGTACTTTAT
This sequence comes from Crambus lathoniellus, assembly GCA_949710035.1. NCBI lineage: Eukaryota > Metazoa > Arthropoda > Insecta > Lepidoptera > Crambidae > Crambus > Crambus lathoniellus. The sequence continues at coordinate 22,012,305 of OX453306.1, forward strand.
TGGCAGTCAGCGTTCTCAGCGTGGTAATCTCAGCACCACTCGGTGCTCTGCTCATTGCTATTATGGGGCCAAAACTTCTTAGTAAGGAGGATGGTAAGTATTGACAAATTCTTAAACTTAGAATAAAAAATTTTTTTTGTTCTATTAAACTTTTTATAAGTAGGTAAGTACTTTTCACTTGAGATTTTAAATTATTAAAATCTCAAGTAAATTAAAAGTGAAATTAAAATCTCGCGGGTTCGAAACCCGTTTGAAAGCTACTTACCTATAAGGCTTGTGGTTTTTTTACTATCACATTTTTCTTATACTTTTCACTTTTTCATATGCTTACGTCATTACGTGAACTTTTGGCGCCAGTTCAGATCCTTTATTGCCCGTGGTCCACCTGCGTTGTCCACCTGGGTGTACCACGGGAAATATCAGATCAGTCACAGCGGAAACCGCGCGGCGCGGTTGACGACCGCGCGCATCTTTTTTAACGGCTTATTACACTTATCCTGCTTAGGATCCTACTAAATTGAGCATACATTTCATTCTTTGAGCTCATTTTTAGCAAGCGATGCATAATCATAATCATAATCATAATCAAAGATCCATTGATGGATCTTTTGACACTCTTATGTCCACTTTAATCCATGATTCAGAATTTTTTGCAAAGTGGATTTTTTAGCACTAACACTGCCCATTGCAAAGATCCATTGATGGATCTTTTCGCACTGTTTTTTCCACTTTAATCCTTGATCCAGGATTAAACTATTCGCTTTTATTGTTTCAGTTCTTCCTAAATATATTGAAGATAAGAACATAGAGGATCCAGTAGTTGGTACAACAGAGTTATGATATTTCTATTCAAGCCTAAATTATTATGGTACTTATGGGTATAACTGCATACTCTATTTTAAAGTAGGCTAGTAATAATTTGTACTGCGTCAAATACCTACTTCACTCACAAGAACAAAAGTGACGAATTTTCATAGCAAATATTTATATTTAAATTAATTATTTTGTTTAAGATTATTTACACTAGGTACTTACTTACTTAATTACTTAATCACCTCGTTATTGTAAAAAAAGCACTTAAAGAAATTATGATCTGAAATATTTATTAGAAATCATAATTACTATAGGTACCTATCTGATTAGGTACTTATTTACCTCATAACTCAAATAATCTACCATTTGACGGTTTGTAATTTCACCAAGTCGGGACCGTTTTTAACCGACTTCAAAAAAAGGAGGAGGTTATCAATTCGACTGTATATTTTTTTTTTTATTTTTTTTTTTATTTTTTATGTGTGTTACCTCAGAACTTTTTAGTTTATGAACCGATTTGGATAATTCTTTTTTTATTTGAAAGGTGACGCTTCTCGTGTGGTCCCATTCAAATTTCATCAAGAACTGACGAGAAGTTCTGGAGTTATCCTGAATAATGCGTATTTAAACTTTAGTTTGGTTATTTAGACGACTTCCTAATTTCATCAAAGTGGGGATCATTTTCAAATTATTATTTTTTCGAAAGTTTGTACTTCTGATGTGATTATGTGATCTTATTAACACCAAGTCAGGAACAGGAGAAAAAATCCCCAGGAAAATTGAGAGAAATTCTCTAATATAGGCAAGCCTTATGCGTTCCATTTATTTTTGAAGTTAGTCAAGTATTTGCATCTGGTAGTCATCATCTCATACTTATGAGCTGGTGATGAAGGCTACAACTCCTTAACGGTTAGGAGGTGGAGAATAATTCCTTAAGTATTAATCGTACGTATGAACTAATAGTTATATTCTTTCAGATTATTAGGGTGAGCTGATGATGAGAGGTGAAACTCCTCAACAGTTAGGAGTTATTATGATGTTTTATAAATACCATATGCACGAATGGACCTTCAGTTTTTTCCATCTTTAAAGATTATGATTAAAGATGGAAAGCTCAACTCCGTAACGGTTAGGATATTTACAACAATTTATCATAATAACCATGTAGTTTCGTTTACACTAAAAATCGAAAAATAAAACGTTTTTAAAAAAAAAATGTAACCGCCTTCAAAAAGAATCTTCAAACAAAATTATTAACAAACACTAAAAAACGAAAAAAATAATTAGAATTTTTAATTAAAAGGATGAAAATGTGTGACTTTTTCTAACTATCTTGGTACTTAATGAACTGTTTGAAGTCGGTGCCAAGCCAAAAAGAATCAGAACGAATTATACTGAGTGAAATAACAAACATTTAAAAAAAACCCGGTCCCAAGCTTGAGGTGTAGGACGTAATTACCTCAAATACAGACCTATTAGTCGGTGCCAAGCCAAAAAGAATAAGAACGAATTATACTGAGTGAAATAACAAACATTAAAAAAAACCGGTCCCAAGCATGAGGTGTAGGACGTATTTACCTCAAATAGGTACGTATTAAACTTGGCACCGACTTCAAACAGTTCATTAAGTACCAAGATAGTTAGAAAAAGTCACACATTTTCATCCTTTTAATTAAAAATTCTAATTATTTTTTTCGTTTTTTAGTGTTTGTTAATAATTTTGTTTGAAGATTCTTTTTGAAGGCGGTTACATTTTTTTTTTTAAAACGTTTTATGTGATATAACTACCTACCATAGGTATGTGACTTTTGGTTTTTGCTATTTTACTGTGATGATCCAAATACCTCAATGTTTTTTTTTTTATAAGAACTCAAGTTAGAAAGTCTGTAATGATCAAATCTGCACGTTTTTTGTCTTTAATGCTAGGTTTGATAGATAGTAAAAAAAGGAAATAGGTATAGGTTTGATAGATAGTAAAAAAAGGAAATAGGTATGTAGCCGACTTCATAAAAAGGAAGAGGTTCTGAAGTCGACGGTATTTTTTTATGTATATGTTTTACCACTATAAATGGACCCTTTGACACTATAAATGTAGGTACCCTTACTTTTAGCCAAACTTAGATACTATGGGCACATCCTTACTACTAACAGTCGACCGACTCATTACTTGCGCAGGGCAACGTTGGGGGGTACGCGGGGAAGTGAGCGGCATCGGCAGAGTCGGCAAGCGCAATCTCCTCTTGTTTGCGCTCTCTAACTTGAAGGGGTGTACGTTTTAAGCAGCGTAACGAAATTTCAAAACTAATAATGGTTTACAGGATTTGTTCCGTTTCTAATTGTAAATTCACGTCATGGACGTCATGGTTTGATAAAGATTTAAAGTTCCACCGATTTCAACGGGACGACGACCACGACAGGTACTATATTTACGCGATATATCAGTTGATGGAGGATAGGACAAAAACTAACGGGTTTTATTCACCTTACGATAAGAACAACATCAAAATTTAATAAAATTAAAATTATTTTCTAACTATGAACTCTAAAGTCAGTGTAAGTATTAACGTCACTGCCAAAATTCTCAAAAAAGTGTTTTTATAGTATCAGCTGATTTTGCACCTTATAACACTGACTTTAAAGTTCACAGTTGAATATTCCTAATTCGGAGAAACTTTGAAATCGCGAAAAAAAATCAGCTATTTCATGTTTGCTGTTTCTGTTTTGTCTTTAACGATGTTTCTTGAAAAGGCTCTATTGACTATTTTTATTCTTTCGTTATTACACATTAAAATTTTTATGTAAAATATTTGAGTAGTTTATGTTGTGACAACCCTGACCCTTGGCGGAATGTCTGTGCATACAGTGGCGGCATGCGTTAATCAACAAAGGAGTCCGTTCACTAGTAGGTGCTTTTAACACTGTGCTATGGGCTTGATGACTGGTCGGTGCGGTGAGCTGGTTTTCTAGTTACCTCACTGGCAGATTGCAGTCAGTTTAATTATGTGAGCATAACAATGGCTGTGTTTCTAGTATGTCACGTCCTAGAGCGACTTAGTACGGCGTACCTGAAGGCTCTATTCTGGGTCCTCTTCTCTTCATACTCTACACAGCTGACCTTGTAAGTGTACCTAAGCATTGTGAGTGCCACTGCTACGCTGATGACGTGCAACTTTACATACCTACTAATCTCAATTCTACAGAAGAAGGCTTATCAAAAACTAATATGGATTTGAAGCGAATCGACGAATGGTCGAAGAAAAATGGACTTTTACTAAACCCAGATAAGACCAAATTTATGGTACTTGGCACGGATTCACAGGTTCGCAAGTTGCAAACCTGTGAATCGCATAGGGATTGCAGTACCGGTACTGAAGTCGGATTTGTATTTCCCGGTACTGGATCTACCTCAGTACCGGGAAATACCGGGAAATTCGATACTTTCGGTACTAGAGAAAATATGGTTTTATATGCTTGTTGAGCATGAAATAAAACGTTGGGAATAGTTTTAAAGATGTTTTATTAGCACAACAAATACAAATCAGTGATTACCCGATGTATGTAGGTAGGTACCAAATTGAATAAAAATTAAATAATTTTTTTAATAAATAATATTTCCTACAATCGGTCTCAAATCTCAATAATAATCTTTCTTATTCAACAAACTAAATATTATTAACACAACTTAAACAATAAATAATTAACTTGTCATAAAATTTCTTTTCATTCTTAAATCTTAACTATTAAATATAATTAATAATACAGATATTATTTACTTACTTACTTACAGTGACTGAGGATTCCGGGAGTAGTGCGCTTCCACCTTCAGCCTTATCACCACTTAACATCAGTAAGCCTAGCATGACCACCCAAAACGTGATATGTATCGCATGATAGAGCGACTTATCGACATTCAAACGTCAAAACCCATAGTTTTTGACAGTTAAACCGGATAACTTATCATATCATATCGAATTTTGTTGGTCATGCTAGGGGGGCTGGTGTGGTGAAGGCTAAGGCCCGTATTCTTGAACGACTGATCTCTTCTCAAGTACAGTTAGAAAGGGATGCAAATACATGCAACGAATACATTCATCCCTTTCTAACTATACTTGAAAAGAGATCAGTCGTTCTAAAATACGAGCCTAAGTGCTACCCCGTAGAGAATAAAAAAAGACATTCTTCATTTTTTTGGTTACTTTTTGAGAATTTGAATCGTTTTTCTAATTTAAGATAAAATATCGTGATATCTGAAATATCTTGTTTGGGATTCGGAAATCTCGCTTGTGAACTCTACACCACCATCTTCTTTGCCAGAGGAATCCTCTTCATTCGGAATTCTAATGAATCTTTGATTTTGCAAACGCACCAGATCAATTAAAAGTATTTTTTTTTTTATTTATTTCTTTATTCAGGATAACAACAGCACAATAATAAAAAAATTACAAAGATGCAAAGTTTACATGGTTGAGGGCCAATTATAGTTATCCACAAAATTACTTAAATTAAGTATGAGCTAGAATTTAAAAAAATACAATTTTGATGAATTTAAGGTAAGTAGGTACTTAAGTCATAAACAGAACAATAAAAATACTAGTAAAGTATCAGATAACCCAACATACAAACCGATTAAAGTTATTAGTAAGATTACTTACAAACCTACTGCCCCATTCACAGCAGCATCCAAGCCATGTCAAACCCAAACACTGCTTTGCCCCCGTTACACAAATGGCTTTTCCAGTTTGAGCAAAAGAGACAAAACAATGTCTAGGCCAAACACAACACAAATATCCCCATGAACTAGGCAGCTTGTTGCGACCCAGTACCTGATCGCCGAACCCGCCGGCCCAGCACGATCGCCCAACGTATACAGATACAGGGCCCGCAGCAATGGCAATCCTTCGCAAACCGGCCATGCACACGACAGCCGCCAGCGCGCTCGGCCAACGGACTCGCCGAACCAGCACTGGGTACTTTACAATAAATTACAATACTACAATACTGATAATGTTGTGGTGAGTTAAAAAACACTTCAATATAGGTAATAATAACAAATCAGATAAAAAAACCTATTTTAGCAACCATTAAAGATTACAAAATCTAGTTGAGAGTTAATTTTAACAAATTACAATACTTATAAATTTGTGGTGAATTAGGAGCAGTAAAATAAAAACTATAGTACTGAATCAGATACCACTTCGTCCAATAATAACAATGACATCCTAATTCTTTAGGTGTATTTTAAAATATATGTAATTAAATATAAATAATAGCAATAATAATTTTTAAACTTTCATGGTCATTAATACTGCAAACACTACGAAAAGAGGGACTCGGCCCACCATGGCCCGACCCGCTGCAGATCCCCCGACACCCCAGCAACCGTGCCGAAACTTCGGGGACCACAAAACAAATCAGAACATGGAAAAAATCCCGCCCCTCGCAATATCTACAATAAGAATGATAGATTGAATCATATAAATACAATATATATAATTATGTATATGTATAATCTGAACACATTATACCCCATTACACGCGAGCACAACTAATGCAAAAGCTGGACTCGCGGCCACCCGGGAGGCCCGCACGGGTCGCCCGCACGCCCGAGATGTCCATAGCCCGGCCGCAACATATCTATATCTTCATCATTGTCTTCTTCCTGTTCTATACACGTATCTAAAGCAATAGGACTCTTCTTGTAAAATATGTCGAAGATTGAAAGCTGTACTGCATAAGCAATACATTTTTGGTGAAGTGTTGGTTGGGAGTTGGGAGGTGTCGTGTCTTTCAGTTTTTATCATCATGCTACAGTCATCAGTAGTACTAGCCACGGTGTCTTTAAAAAGGTTTATCCCGTAACTTAATAAAAGATTATTGTTTTAAATAACCGACGACTATTACAGCATTTACAGCTTGATAATAGTTAAAAAAATATTAAAATTATTAAATCTTTTTGTAGTACCGAAATTCCCGGGAAATGGGTTTTATTTCCCGGTACTACATGCGATGAAATTTCCCGGGAATTCCAGGGAAATTCAGTACCGGGAATTCCCGGGAGCAATCCGCAACATACTTCGCTTTAACCCGTTAACCCATTGAAAAAGTGGATGAAGCTCGTAATTTAGGCCTTGTTTTCGATAGTCGGTTACGTTTTGAAACTCATGTGCTCAACGTGGTAAGAAATTGCATGTACCGCTTAAAAATTCTTTACCGTGTTCGTAATTTTCTAAGCGAACAGACTCGTGTTACCCTGTGTGAATCTTTAATTCTTTCTAGGCTGAATTATTGTGACGTCGTGATAGGCCCTCGATTATTATCCAGAACTCAACGCCTGCTTCAGCGCGTACAAAATGCCTGCAGTAGATTCTACTTTAATGTTCCTCCTAGGGCTCATGTCACTCCCTTTTTACAAGCTTTTTATTGACTTGCCATGTTAGTTACTTAGTTAGTATGTTAGTTAGTGGGGGACAAATCTTGCAAGCTTAATTTGACCCACTTCCCAGTGTCCGATGGAGCTGAAATTTTGTATACAGGTTTAGATGACAATACAATATTTAAGTAAGTACAGTCAGCAAAAAAGCTTGTCATGAAAATGAAATTTTTACTAAAAACTTATTAAACTCGGCTGGGATGCTTAGAGTAGAATTGCGTAGGAAACTGCATTTTGCTTGTCTCGTATTCAAAATTATTAAGAACCTGAGTACTGAGTGTAACCTGAGTATTCAAAAAACTTAGATTTTCCACTGCTCATGACAGGTATGGTGGTATTAGGTCCGCACGTACCTACTCCTCTAATCAACTATCACCACCGCACTACAGCATTCAGGGGAAGCTTTCGTTTTCAAGCTACTAAATGCTGGAATGACCTGCCACCTCCGCTTAGAGCTCTTCAATCCATGTAACATTTAAATTTAAATTTCGCTCATTTCTCTAAGAGCTCCAAAAGCGTAGTTAAGTTAACTGTCTTTTCTAACCCCTATAGTTTTGTATTTTTCATCTTCTTTTATAACAGCCTTGCATGTTTATTAACCTTATTACGTTTATTTAGTAGTTTTATTTTATTATGATTCTTTTTTCGAACTTAAGTTACACTGTCCTCTTAATTACAGGTAGTTAAAAAAACAGTACAGAGATTTTAGGGGATGATAGTGTCCATCAATACAAACAGTTTTTACTATGGGGCCGACCACGGAATCGCGAAAAAAATATCAGCTGTTCCATACAAAAGTACAACATCGACTCGACTGAAATTCTATCTACCATAACTTCGCCAGTTGTTAATAGATTTTATTAATTATTTTTTTATCTGAAATAAAATGGTTTATGTAAGGTCCCATGAAAAATTTACAGCTGTGGTGGTTCCTGCTTTACACGTCAATATCTTCGCTAACTGTATGTGCCCCCCCCCCCCCCCCCCCCCTCCAACATACCTTTTATGTGTGTCGAAAATTTCATAGAGATTAATAGCTATATTCAATGTCAAAATCAATGAATTTTTTACTAACTTTTATTTATTTTTCTAATAAATAATAATATTAAAGTAATATTTTCCCATAATGTCCACACATTTGAGGGATGTCGCCATAACTTTGTAACAAAAGTTGTCACTATATTATCTTTCACTGTCACTTTCCTGAGATACATTTCAAATCTGTTGGTCGGAAATGGGTTTTGTTTGGGGGACGTTTTGTCGCATCGTCCGGCGTCCTTTGCTAGTTTTACTGATGGTGGAATCCAGGGGAAATCGAGAGGTTGTTAGCAAGTTCTATAAAACTTTACTGAAGTGAAGACTGTAACTGCAAGTTCTATAAAACTTTACTGAAGAGAAGTTGTGCCGTGTAGTGCCGGCACGTAAATAGAATAGCACTACCCCCTCTCTTCCCGTGGGTGTCGTAAGAGGCGACAAAGGGAAAACTGCCATCAGGAGATGGGCAGCAGCGTCTCCAGGCTTCAACAGGCTATACTGCGATCGCCAACCCGCCTGCCAAGCGTGGCGATTATGGCAAACCCCCCCCTGAATGCTTACACAAGAAATACATCGGCCCCCAGTCCCCGGCGGCCCCGCTATTCCTAGCTACGGTAGCGGCTATGGTAACGGCGGGGCAGGGGGTGCTAAGAATCCCCGGGTAGGCTCCGGCTACCAACACCGACGACTCGACCTGGCAACCTACAACACGCGCACATTGAGGCTCGACGAGAAGCTCGTAGAGTTGGAAGAGGCAATAAGTAAGTTACATTGGGATATCATTGGGTTATCTGAAGTCCGAAGAGAGGGGGAGGACTCGATAACCCTGCAATCCGGTAACTTACTTTACCACCGGGAGGGCGACCAACAGTCCCTTGGTGGTGTCGGGTTCATCGTCCATAAATCCCTTGTCAACAACGTGATCACCATCGGAAGTGTCTCGAGCAGGGTAGCGTACCTGATACTCAGATTATCGAAACGATATTCGCTGAATGTTATCCAGGTCTACGCTCCGACCTCGAAACACGACGATGTCGAAGTGGAGGCTTTGTATGAGGAGATCGCTAAAGCCATGCATAGCTATAAAACCCACTACACGGTTGTGATGGGGGATTTCAATGCAAAGTTGGGGCAACGTTGCGGTGATGAGCTGAGAGTGGGGCAATTTGGATTTGGGCAACGGAACGATAGAGGCCAGATGCTGGCAGACTTCATGGAGAGGGAGAACCTCTATATGATGAACTCCTTCTTTAGGAAGCCCGTAAGCCGCAAATGGACCTGGATCAGTCCGGACGGTAAAGTCAAAAACGAGATCGATTTTATCATGTCGACGAAGAAGCACATATTCAATGATGTCAGTGTGATCAACGCTGTTAAGACAGGAAGCGATCACCGTATGGTGAGAGGCACATTGAATATCGATGTCAAGCTCGAAAGATCGCGACTGATAAAATCCACGCTCCGACCAATACCAGCTCAAATTCAAAACCCCGAGTGCTTTCAGCTCGAGCTTCAAAACCGCTTCGAAGCCCTTGAGAACAGCATAGACGTGGACGATCTATACAACATGGTGGTGGATACTGTCCGCACGGTAGGGTCTAAGTACTATAAAACCCGCCGTCCCAAATTGAAGAAACTCTCCAGTCAGACTCTCCTACTCATGGATCAGAGACACGAAATGAAGCTGCAGAACTCAGCGGATGCCCATCGTTATCGACAGCTCAATAGACAGATATCTAAGTCTTTGACACGCGACCTTCGCCAATTTAATACCGAGCGTATTAAAGAAGCCATTGAGCGGAACAAAGGCTCCAAAGTGTTCGCGAGAGATCTGTCTATCGGGCAAAGTCAATTGACGAGGCTGAAAACTGAGGAAGGTAGCATCGTTTCGTCAACACCTGAAATCCTGAGGGAGATTGAGAGTTTCTATGGACAGCTATATTCCACACAAACACCTGTTGAAAGCAAGGCTACAGACCCTAGAGCCAAGCTTACCCGACACCATACCGAAGATATCCCGGACGTCAGCCTGTACGAGATTAGAATGGCTCTCAAGCAGCTTAAAAACAACAAGGCGGCGGGCGATGACGGAATCACAACAGAGCTTCTGAGAGCGGGCGGTAAGCCGATACTTAAGGTCCTCCAGAAGCTTTTCAACTCAGTCATCCTTGAGGGCAAAACGCCAAAGGCATGGGGCAGAAGCGATGTGATGCTGTTTTTCAAGAAGGGTGATAAAACTCTCTTGAAGAACTATAGACCCATCTCGCTTCTGAGCCATATCTATAAGTTGTTTTCGAGAGTCATTACGAATCGTCTCGCTCGCAGGTTCGACGACTTCCAACCTCCCGAACAAGCCGGGTTCCGGAAAGGCTACAGTACCATAGACCACATTCATACGCTGCGGCAAGTTATACAGAAGACCGAAGAGTATAACTTGCCACTTTGCTTGGCGTTCGTGGACTATGAGAAAGCCTTTGATTCGATTGAGACTTGGGCGGTGCTGCAGTCTCTCCAGAGGTGCCAAATAGACTACAGGTACATCGAGGTGCTGAGGTACTTATACCAAAACGCCACCATGTCGGTCCGATTACAGAACCAGAGCTCTAATCCTATCCAACTACAGCGAGGTGTGAGACAGGGAGATGTCATCTCTCCCAAACTGTTCACAGCTGCGTTGGAGGATATTTTTAAGCTGCTGGATTGGAAAGGATGCGGCATCAACATTAATGGCGAGTACCTAACGCACCTACGGTTTGCCGATGATGTAGTTCTTATGGCTGAGACCTTGGAAGACCTGAACACAATGCTCGAAGATCTCGGTAATGCTTCGCAAAGAGTGGGTCTTAAGATGAACATGGACAAGACGAAAATCATGTTCAATGCCCATGTTGCACCCGCTCCAGTTAATGTTGGGAACATTACACTCGAAGTTGTTGACCACTATGTTTACCTAGGACAGACGGTCCAGTTAGGTAAGTCCAACTTTGAGAAAGAGATCTCTCGTCGAATCCAGCTCGGATGGGCAGCGTTTGGGAAGCTCCGGCATATATTCGCGTCCGAAATACCTCAATGTCTCAAGACGAAAGTCTTTGACCAGTGTGTGTTGCCAGTATTGACCTATGGAAGTGAGACGTGGTCTTTTACTATGGGTCTCATAAGAAGGCTCAAAGTCACCCAGCGAGCAATGGAGAGAGCGATGATTGGTATTTCCCTGCTCGATCGAATCAGAAATGATGAGATCCGCAGGAGAACTAAAACGACCGACATCGCTCGAAGGATTGCATCATTGAAGTGGCAGTGGGCGGGACACATAGCGCGGAGAACTGATGGCCGTTGGGGCGGAAAGGTTCTCGAATGGCGACCGCGTACCGGACGACGTTCCGTGGGCAGGCCCCCTACAAGGTGGACCGACGATCTGGTCAAGGTCGCGGGAAGCCGCTGGATGCGGGCAGCGCAGGACCGATCGTTGTGGAGATCCTTGGGGGAGGCCTATGCCCAGCAGTGGGCGTCGTACGGCTGACATGATGAAGTGAAGACAGGTAATAAATAAGATTGAGCAGAACAAGGAATGAATGAAGGAAGTGCCTCGCTGGACAGTTGCCGGTAGTGAGCGAGTTTGCCTCGGAAATCCCTATGCGAAGTGATCGCCTTTTTCGTGGTTCCTTTTTTTTTCGGAAAAAAAACGCTCGTGAGCACCCAAAACAAGACAGCGAGAAATTTGTATTTTTTTTATCGGTCACTATCGGCTCCCGTCCCAATTTTTTTTGGTAATCGGTTCCAAAAGCGGAGGCACAGCCCGAAAAAAAATACTGACTAGGCTGTATGGGCGTGAATCCCTTTGCCTATAGTACCCAGAATGGGTAAACAATAAAAAAAAGCTGTCAATTCAATAATATAATTTGTGATTCAATATGCGAAAGTCAAGAAGTTTTGTTTATTTTTGTTTTGATTAACTTTTCACTTTTCAGTTTTGTTTTACTCAGTTTTATATTTGTCATTATTGATATTTGATTAAAGTACAGACTTTTCAGTTTTGTTTTACTCAATTTTATATTTGTCATTATTGATATTTGATTAAAGTACAGAGCTTACAAAATAATGTCCATTATAGTTATTGCAGTTGCTACTGAAAGTGGAGTGCCAATATTTTCAAGAAAACGTGGTAACAGTGAAAATGTAAGTGTGTTGTTGGAACCGAAGCCTCGAAATTAAATAGTTTACCAAAAGCCAACCTAAACTAAGAATTAATGAAACCTCATCATTAACGTTACGATATTCTAATAAGCTTTTTTTTAGATACAATTTTCCACTATTGCATCACTTCATGGAATTAACATGTTTAGCAAGTGCCATAACTTAACTATGTTGAACACACAAGTAGACAATGGAAAAATACTTTGGAAAGAATATTGTAAAAGGTAGGAAGAAAACTTCGATCAACAATAACACAAAAATATTTTTTTGTCAACATTAAATTGATGCATTCACTTTCACTTCACACTCATAACTCTTTGAATTACAGCGTCACATTAATAGGTGTTGCTACCGGAGGTCTTGAATGTGATCTGGAACTTCTATTATCCTGCATACATGATGTAATGATACTATGTATTGGTAAAAAGGAACTTGAGAACCTGAAAAATATTGATCAGATCAAAAGGGACTTGAGACAGTGTAACCCAATATTGGACTACTTGTTAGAGTCTTTGGACCCAAATACATGTTCTGGTTCACTGCCTACACTAGCACTGGACCTTTTACAGAGCATTCTGTGCCCACAAGCGCAGCAATTGCAGGTAATGTTAATATAATACCAAATGGGCTAACTCTTGTCTTCCATCTGGCCTAAGGGCAATATTATGAGGAAGCGACTATGGTCGCTGGATATATCCAGAAAAAGCTTTTTGGACTCGCAGCTTGTTTAGATATAAATAAAGCCTGAAGCTTCGTTCAAATTGAGGCGAATCCCGCGCGGGACGCGGCACGGGAATCTGTGTGATTCGCTCGCTCGCCTAGCCTTCCCAAAGTAAGGTGAATCCCGCGCGTTATTATTTTTGGTTTTTCTATAGGAAAACATGGCGTTTGATATTGAAGCTGATGTATTGTTGTTACTAGCATTAACTGAAGAAGAATCTTAAGATGTGAGGAAGAAAAGATGAAAACGAGTTCATGAGCTGAGAACTCAACAGATAGAATTTGGAGAGTTTCACATTTATCATCAGGCGCTAAGTAACCCGCGTATATTTCGCTGCAACACGTGCGACTATTCGCGCCAAAGTGAACATGTCCTTGCAAGTTAGCTGAAGCAATCAACGCGAGCGAATCTCGTCCCGCGCGGGCGCGCGCCTCAATTTGAACAAAGCTTTGGACTTGTAGCTTTTACAATATGACATAGATCTTTTAATTCATTGTTATAAAAGCTCTCACTCAATAGCTTTAGATTCTAGTCATAAAATATAATTGGAAGCATATTGCTACTGCCACTTTTAAATTTAATCTCTGTCATACCTCCCACCCCACATAAGTGAAATTATTATTTCAGCAAGCACTTGATCATTATGCCGAAAGTGTTACTGGTCGCTGGGCATGTCTCAGCATAAATGGTCACTTAGTAGCAACAAGTTCAGATTTCTCAGAGCTGGATCCTCGTGAAGCTCGGTTGTTACTACTGCTTACTGCAGCTCAAGATGGAGCTCCTCTCAGAGACACACCAGTGTATTTGCCTCAAATGAGCCCTAATGTAAGTTTGGTATGACTTATAATTTTGAAATAAAGTTGTGCATTCAAAATAATAAAAAAAATAAATATTCTTGAGCAAATTATCATTTCACAAATTTTAACGGCCACTAAACTAATGCAGCAGCCAAGACCAGTTATGTAGGTATCTATTTAGTTAAATAGATACATAACATAATTGTTAATGAAGATTGTTAAATACAACTGGGTACAACATAGGAAAAATTGTAATAGAAAAAACCACCAACCTCGCAAGCAGATTTTGAGACGGGATTCAAACCTACACCCTTGAAAATCAAAGGGGCTACCGACAAAAAAAAATAAAGTCTGAAACGTTCCTGACAGCAGAAGGTATGCTCTGTCACTGTCACTCACTTCAGATTAGATGAAGACAAAGCATAGAATTCGAATCTGATTTTAATAAGGGGAATGGTTTTTTTTTCTATTAAATTGTTTTTCAATAATAGTTGAGATGATTGTTTGATGTCTTGTTAATATACACTTAAAACATATTGAAGTAGCAACTCATTACCAAAGAGACTGATTTGATGAAAGTAACTAGTCACTTGACCATCGCTGTGCCAGACTAATTTAAATATATTTTTAAATTACAGGTAGCTTTTAGAGCAGTCACATGTAAACTATTAGCAGATGTGTACATACTTGTAATATGTGGGGCAACACCAGCTCTTTCACAAATTGATGAAATAGTACTACAATGCTGGGAAGGATATGCTCAAACAATAAAAGAAGCTAAATTGGTTTACCCAAGAAATTTCCCCATGAGTATAACATTTGAACCAAGTATTTTAGCGTAAGTTGAATTTGTTCTATTAAATAAGGTGTATAAGCGCACAGATTACTAAATAGTTACTATGTAACAGATAGTTCACTCCGCTTAGTCATTTAAATAAATAGCAACTCTAACTATAACGCAATAAAGTAGAATTCAGCTTGTACGGCGCAGGCAAGTTACGAACGGCCACTCGTTGTCGTTGCATCTCTTTCTATCGCATATATTCTAGCTCTTTTGCGGACCTAATTTCTATGGATTTACAACGCCGGCGTTGCCGCCGCGTTTTCGAGCCGACACGGGGAGTGAAATAGGCCTGGTATAAGTTATAGCTTTATTTAATAGGGCACCCATCACCCATAGTTGATTCAATTACTATTTATTTAAACACTAGCTTTCCGCCCGCGTGGACAACACGACGTTATCCCGCGGGAATGTGATATTTTTCTGGGATAAAAAGTAGCTTATGTTCCTCTCCAGGCTACAAAGTAACTGTGTCCCAAATTTCAGCCAAAACAGTTCAGCCGTTTTAGCGTGATTGAGTAAAAAACATTCAAAAATCCAAATATCCAAACATCTAAACTTTCAAATGTATAATATTAGTAGGATTCTATAAAACAGAAAGAAAATTTCTACTGAAACCTCATGTTATTCATTTTATACCGCCCATGTTATTAAGGTTGACCGTTAATTGCAGACAAAAACCTAAATCAATAGGAATAAAAGACTTGGTTAGCAATCAAAATAATATTAATGACCATTTTTCATACAGGATTTTAGCAATCAACATAAGCAAGCAGCGGTGTGTCTACTCCCGACATCTCAATATTTCGAGTCAAAAGAGCCGAAGTATGTCGGGCCCCCATCGTACAGATATACTTCGCACATTTTACGTCACAACGGCAAGGCAATTGGCGCCTGAATTAAAATTAAAGGACAGTGATAACAAAGGTTTGTTTCGAAGCTATTCAACAATAAAAATATATACCTACGTATCTACTGGAAATGTGCGAGACCTAAAATAGACAGAACATCTGATTTCCTAGGGAATCAGACCTAGATTGATTTCCTAGAAATAGTACTCTCTCCCCTCCCCTTTATTTGTGACGGACTAACAAATCAAAGCTTGATGAGCACCATAAAAAGAGGATTACCTAATTCATTTATTTTTTATAATAACCGTAATTTACACGAAATGCTGACATGGCGCCAGCCACGCCTTTAACTCGTAGGTCACGCCTCTCTCCTATAGGCAATACAGAGATCTTTTTACTAGCTGCAGTTTTTCCCTACATATTTCATTAGCTTAAAATACGTGGATTTCGGCCAATTCAACAGGTTATATGACATGGCTTTCTATTAGAAAAATGTTTGCCTTTCTCAACCAATCCTTCATCCTTATATAGTTACCTTTCCGCCCGCGCGGACTACACGACTTTATCCCGAGGGAATGTGATATTTTTTCGGGATAAAAAGTAGCCTATGGTACAAATTATCTATGTCCCAAATTTCAGCCAAATCCGTTTAGCCGTTTTAGCGTGATTGAGTAACAAACATTCAAACATCTAAACTTTCACATTTATAATATTAAGTAGGATAGGATAATATAATTCTTCTGTACGTGTGTTTGTACGGTTGGACCGATTTGGTTGAAATTTTGTAAGTATATTTCAATGGTTTCTGGAATGGTTTGAAAACACAATTGGACCAGGTAGGTGGCGCTGCCGTCGGTATTTAAAGGCGGTACGAAGTTCCTAATTTAAATAATTCTCATGGTCAAGAAAAAATATTTAAATGTAGGCATAATTAGAACTTGAAAAATGGAAAATGAAGTATTTAGAAAAAATCGACCCGTCTCACAACCAGCTCCGATGGGACACGAACCCACGACCTTTCACTATCCGGGCGACTGCTCTTTTTTTTCTAAATAGGTACTTCATTTTCCATTTTTCAACCATAAAAATTGCATTGTGAATGCAAAAAAGTAAAAATTTAAATAAATTAGAAATATTTTGCAGATGATTTGCTAGAAGGTATGTGTGAAACATACTGGAGCTCCGAGTACCACAAATGCCACGCTCAAAGGTCGGGTAATCTGCTTTGCTGTGTGTTGTATTCTGCGGCTGTCCCCATTCACACAATGAGGTAATGCTTTCTAATTACCAAAATGGATATCGGGGAATTTTGTATTTGTATCATGACACACCTTAAGTTTATTTTCTAGCAGTTTAAGAATTCAATAAGGTCAAAACTCAAACTTATTGATATTGACACTGACCTCTATAGTTTTGATAACCTTTCAAAAAAAATATTAGCCTAAAGTGGGTCATGATTCAAATTGGTTTGACTGTAGGTACTTACAGGTCACAGCCATAGATTAATAACTCTTCGCTTCGCTTACGCTAGATCGATAGTCTTCATACTAAAGCTTCGTCAAAAGTGAAGCAAAAAATCAGATTTATGTGTGTGCGAGCATTACGTGCCTACGTGCGCCGACCAGCCCCGACACGCACACAAACAAAACTTTGATGTTAACAAAACGGGACGTTCGTGTAAAGTCGGGGGCCGACTGAGCCAAATTGGCTCAGTTTGAATTGCTTCATTTTCTTAGGCCTACTCGGTTTCTAGGCGTTATTATTCTAAGGTCACAGCATACTTATCAACTCGTAAATGTATCAACTCGAGCGGTTCAGTATTCTTTGTATGAAACTCCCTACTGCAACGCACACTAATCGGAATCGTAACGTAATCGCGTCGCCTCGGGACCAGCGAGCCGTAAGCGCGCGGCGTCAGAGGCGGCGTCGCCTAGCTGTAGCCGAGTGGACGTACCGACCGACGCTGATCCGGTTTGGTTACGTGCTTAGTGCTTACGTTAGGTTGACGGCGAGGCGAAAGGCGATACGGTGTCGATCCCTTTCAGAGTTGATAGTCTGCTGTGACCTTACGTCGACGAAAACTTCGTAATACTTTAGTGCTTATGCTTTTGATTGAAATTTAACTTCATAAAAACTTGCAAGTTGTATTATTATAATAATTAATTAAAATCTTTTATTCATCTATGAATACTATACTACTACTAATGGGTTCTTTTTCTTTCAGGCTTATAACTACTCAGATACTTCAAGACATTAATTCGAGCAAAGAAGTCATCTGGTGAATTTCTGTAGAAGATTATTACATCCAATTATTAAATCAGAAATGCAATCCGTCCATGTAAATATTTGCATTAATAAAAAGATAAATAAAAAACAGTTTTTTTTATTGAATTGTATTTAATACATTTTAAACATTCGTTTGGCAATTCATCGATTGATGTTTAGTTTAATCATTAAAAGGCGTTATCAGTTTATTACCTAAAACTTGTACACACTTGCTACTACGCAGTCAGCCAATATCAAATATAAATTATGTGTTTGTGACAAAAAATAATGATCCAACTCTAAAATGCTAAAAACAACAAAAGGTTGTTGTTATAATTTAAGAAATATAATGAGAAAAACATTTTAGATTACAATGTTTTCTGGTTTCAAGTATTTTAGTTCGAGAATAAAATAAGGCGTAATGTGCACGTAAGTAGCTTCCAATTATTCAGCTACTTGTTTGCAATGGACTTCTAATATTGCGACAGAAAAATACTCAATTTTGATAAATGATTCAGGGATTAAAAAATAGTGGTATTGATTGCACGTAAAAATGTACAGTCAACAGCCACGTGACACAATATTTATAATATTTTGCTTGACATTAATTTCTCAATCTTCAAGGTCACAATTTTGATAAATAATTCAGTGATAAAAAAAATAATTAGTATTGATTCTACGTAAAAATGTGTGTATAGTCAACAGCCACATGACAATATATTTTGGGTAACAAGCAATTCCAAACTCAATGTATAACATCTTATGGTTCAAAATAAATAAGAATAAAATGATTTTTGCAAAACCTGCAATGCTGTTAGCTAGTACCTTAATCTTGATATTATGTTTTTTATTGGATAGTCACATTTGTTTTGATTTTAAAGTATTTTATTAACATGCAAATTATGAAATCATGATAAAATCTAATTTCACTTAAAATATTTATTGCAAGTCGAGCTTCCTAATAGAACAGGTAAAATCAAGATCTTTCTGACAGCTTTAGTGGATGTATAGGTACTCTTTCTAATACTATTTACAATAATATCACCAAATCTAGGCACTATTACGATTTACTATTGGTTCACAATCTATTATATTTTTTATGAGACTTCAAAATGAAATGGTTAAGGGATATATTCCATTAGGACGACAGTGGTGTCGCCAGCTATTATAGCGGCTTGGCGTTGCGACCTCGCCGACGCCGTGTGGTACGGTAAGTACTTTTTAATACGATTTGACATGACGTGACTGGCGACGCTGATGGCAACCTAATGAATTGAGAGCCCTTACCAAAAATTATTATACAAGGCGTTTCTTTTGATATCCCATGAATCTAGGGTTATATTCGATCATCAAAAAGAAGGCAAAAAGTCCCAAGAAACTTATTTTTATGTCCCAAGATTTATTTTTTGGCTGTCCCATACAAATCTCTCTATTTACTAGTTTGTATGGGAAAGCGAAAAAAACACTCGTATTTTGACCCAAATTCCCTGGACTTTTTGATGACAGAATAATAACCATAGAGTTATGAGATATCAAAAGGAACACCTTGTATATAAGTATCGGCAAATTGAGATCGCCTCTTCTCACTGAAATGCCACGCTAGTCATTTTAGAACTAATTAATAGTCCTATTACGTTTTGAGTAAAATCATGGAGCCAAGTTCAATATAATTTACAAGTTTAAAAAAATATTACTAAAATTTATTATTGCTATTTCACACACAAGCAGCAAGGTTGCAATATAAAGCAACAACCAAAAAAAAAAATTTAAAACGCCACAACACTTCAAATAAGTGGTACTTTAAAAACGTCATAATATAAGTTTATCGTAGATATTCCTTCAAATCATGCATGATGAATTCTGCAAAATAAAGTCAATTTCTATAAGTTTCTATTTTATTTATAACTAGCTTTCCGCCCGCGGCTTCGCCCGCGTGGACTACATGACGTTATCCCGCGGGAATGTGATATTTTCCGGGATAAAAAGTAGCCTATGTTCCTCTCCAGGCCACAAAGTACCTGTATCCCAAATTTCAGCCAAATCCATTAAGCCGTTTTGGCGTGATTGAGTAACAAACATCCAAACATCTAAACATCCAAACATCTTAACTTTCACATTTATAATATTAGTAGGATTTTTACGCAGTCGACGTAAAAAAATAGTTGATTTTGATATATTTTATTTAGAGTTAAGAAAACATTACTGTTACAAAAGGCTCTTAAAGAAATTGACTTTATTTCAATATGTTATAGTGTAATAGTCACACCTCTGGTAATCACAGTTCAGTCCAATATGAACAAATTAATAGTAACGCAGGGCTTATGCATCTTCGATCATCTAAATAGTGGAATGTGATCTTGCCTCGAATCATGCTTCATTCGTTTGGTGAGAACAGTATCTTCAATGTCCATTGACTGATATACAATGAGTCAAATATGAATTACAACCTTCAAATTCCAACACAGACAATCGAAGTTTGAAGCTGTCCTCTTAAAAGAACATTACTTTAGTCATACAGTTGGTAGTAGACACTCAGAAGGCCACATTTTCATAATATTCTATATCTTCAAATCACTTCACAAACACGCCAAACATGGCATTAAACAAACTATTTAAAGCTACTTAGTAATCTGCACTGCGGTTGTTTAATTTTGCACTTCAATTGTTGTATAAGGTCGAATATCTTCAAAGATGGTCCTACTTTCATTTCTAAGAGTTCTATGATTTCGTCTTTAGACAGTTGTAGCATCATCGGGCCAGTGATATGGCTGAAGTTGACGCAGTAAGGTTGGCAGTCGTTGACTGTGAGGAACTTGGCGACATCTGCCGTAGTCCAGTTTTCCGGTTCTACAGTATTGAGAACGTCTAAGGGCACTGTAGTGTTGACTAGTCTAGGTATCACTTTGTTGTCTACTGCCTCCGCGGGAGCTTCGGGCGAGGGTTGCGAAACATTTTGATTGGAGTCTTGCGGCATTGACGTGTCGGTGGGAAGTGTCTGTAAAAATAACAGACAGAAAATATTGAAAATGAAGTATTACAGAAAATGTTGAATCTTGAATCTTGAATCTTGAACCCCTGTATTCGTCTTTGCGAACTTCAGAGCCGCCAAGTTATTTTGCGCGTACTGTACTGGTATTAGCCCGTACTTACATTACAAAACTTACAGACAACGGGTATCCGATGTCAGTCGTGGATACGGTATCCAGGATACCTGTCATTCGGATACTGGTAGCGTCCTGTGCGAGTCTCTATACATATGTATGCGAGACTCGTATTCGCATGATACTTGAATAGTCATGTCTGCTTGTAATTAGTAATGTAAGAACGGGATGTTAGCTCTAAAACTTACCGCGAAATCCGAAGCAACCTCCGATAATCTTTCCTCTGGCGGTTCGTGAGTTTCGTGACTATTCTTAGAATCTGTGTCCACCTCCATTTTGCTGGATGTGTCCTCCTTGTCAGTTCGCGGCTCGGTATCAGCTGACACCTCGGAGAGACTGGTGGGAGGTGAAAGACTTTTCGTGTCTCCTAAGTCGGAATTCTGCGAGCTCTCCTCTGTGGTGTTCGGCGGCTGAGGGACTGGTTTAGCAACTGGAAAAATATGGTCATCTTAGTTTTTTCTTAGCCTTAGTGCCTTTTTCACAATGTCCGATTAGGAGATACTTTCTAGTTTACTTGACAGTTTTGTATGGCCTATCTGTCAAGTAACAGCTAATCAGAACTTACAGACATTGTGAAACAGGCCCTTAGTGTACACACCGTAACTTGGTCGTCATTTAAACATTAGTCGGCATTATGAGACTGACGATAAATAATAAAAGTCTAACTAAAGATATCGGATGCCAAAATGGCGAATTTCGGTTTCTCGGCCAAAGAACAAAACAAACTTAAAAAGGCGCGCGGCAGCGGATGCAGCGGGCCCTCGAGCCGGTGCCCCACGGCGGCATTACCCCGGACACTACTGCTGGCTGATGGTGGCGGTACCTTGATGCTGCCTCCGCTTGCGGCGCGCCGGCTTGGCGGGCAGCTTGCGCACGGCGCGCGGCGGCGGCTGCAGCGGGCCCTCGAGCCGGTGCCCCACGGCGCGGCACCATCCCACCGGATACATGTCAGTGCTGTGAGCCCACAGCCACTGGTCGTATTCCGCGCCCCAACCGTCGAAGTGAACCTGGAGGTGGATTCATAATCATTATTTTAGTCCTATGTTGTTATGAGCTAGGTTTTTGTTTTATACGTTTGCCCCGCCCACTTATTGTGTTCTTTGGTTGTATGTACCAATAGGGAGAAACGGACAAAGCTTTTTGTAGATAGCGTTTTTGTGATTGGAGTCCACTTTCTAACTAATTTGTGGGATAATAATGTACTCTTTGGTTGATGATTGGTTAAAACATTTCATCGATTTTGACAGCTGTTATGATTTGTTATTATTGTGAACAACCAATCAACAAAACAGCCCTCCAATATCACCTACGGCCTCTGTCGTGATAAAAAGTTATTTTTCCTCCCCATTTGTTACATGTTTATTAGCTAGTCCTTCTTACACCCACCTTGAGCAAGTCCACCACGACCCTCGCCACTGTAGCGACGCACACGAGGCGCGGGTCCATGAGGTCGGCGCACTCCAGCCGGATGCCGGCCACGAACCCGTGTGAGACCAGTGGCCTGCCGCGAACAATCTCACGCAACTGGAAATGACCAGCTTCTCCGTCTACCCCTCACCTTGAGCAGGTCGGCCACGACCCTCGCCACTGTAGCGACGCACACGAGGTGCGGGTCCATGAGGTCGGCGCACTCCAGCCGCATGCCGGCCACGAACCCGTGTGAGACCACGTGGCCTGCCGCGAACAATCTCACGCAACTGGAAATGACCAGCTTCTCCGTCTACCACTCACCTTGAGCAGGTCGGCCACGACCCTCGCCACTGTAGCGACGCACACGAGGCGCGGGTCCATGAGGTCGGCGCACTCCAGCCGCATGCCGGCCACGAACCCGTGTGAGACCACGTGGCCTCGCACCGCGAATAAAGCTCGCCCGGCCGCCCGGCTCCCCGTCAGGGCCAGGTACTCTTCCCACCCGAACTCTTCCGCGGTGTACCTATACATACAACACAATATGTAACAGTCAGTCTAACGGCCAGAATTAATAAACTATCCACAGATAGGGATAGGCATGATCCAGAATCAGATTAGTTGCTAGGCAACACCTAGCAACACCCAGGCAACTGTTGTTAATCAAATGCATCAAACGTTGCATAGCAACTAATCTGGGTCATGCCTATCCCTATCTGTGGATTGAGTATTA
Source organism: Crambus lathoniellus (assembly GCA_949710035.1). NCBI lineage: Eukaryota > Metazoa > Arthropoda > Insecta > Lepidoptera > Crambidae > Crambus > Crambus lathoniellus. The sequence continues at coordinate 22,035,553 of OX453306.1, forward strand.
ATTCTGGTAGTAAACTGTAATATAGCATTAACAAGTAGGTTTGATTGTCATTATGATGCCATGGCAGCAGCGCTTCCGTTGCTTTTCTTTGCTTCCGTGAGAGAAAGAGAAAGAGAAGGGAACATTCAAATACAATTTGTAATTTTTTTACTAGCGACGGCTGCCGGATATGCTCCTTAACCACTTGTTTGTTGAACTGTCATTTTCGAAATCCCCCAAACTGTGGATGCCGGAATCCGGCAATTAACAGACAGGGTTTTTGGCGCGCTCTTTATTTTATTTTTAAATGGCAAGCGGTTCATAAAATCATTGAACATGCAGCCAAGATTATACTTTACATATTGTTTTTTTGTTTAAAACAATACACACGTTTAATTTATTAAATAAAATTCAAAAAAAACTTTTCATTTTGAAAATTTTGGGCGGATTCCGGCTTTCAACAGACCGAGCATTTGGCGGAATCCGGCAATCAACAGACAAGTGGTTAACATCCTTATTAGATACACCTCGTAGAGAGTACACTGACACACCATCAGGTGTCAAAAATAATATTGCTGAATGACCAATACTTCATATCAATAAACATATGTGAGGTTATTTTTATTGTGGGGCCCTCGTCCCTCCCGTGACGTTAGTCGCCGCAGCCGACGTGCCCCAGATTGCGAACTCAAAGGCTGAATATCAAAAGTTCAGTTCATTACACGAGGTAAAAATTTCTTAAATATTTTGCCTGCTAGAACCTAGGATCAAAAATACCAGTAGATGACGCCTCACAATCTAAAACACAACGCAAATATGGCAACAAATGTCTTTTTTTTAAACGGAGAAAAAGGTTACAATCATACCTCAAAAGGACAGGAATCGATATGAAATAAGAGTGTAAAGGTACTCAAACCAGTTATCTTGTGGTATTGTTGATCGAAGGCTAGCACAGCTAAAGTCGACTTTTATGATATATGTATTATGCACAGAGGACATACTATACTTTACTCTTTCTGAGAATAGGTTATTGAGACTATCATAATGAGTCACATTGTATCAGCAAGTGGCAACAATTTGTCAAATAAGTTAAGCCACATTTTAATCAACATATTAAATATGATGTTGTCTTGAATAAAAAGAAAACATAAGAATACTTACCCAGACGGTGGCACAAGAGGAATGTTATTTGCCAATGCAAATCCCACTGGGAATATACATGGTGATCTCTGATGATAACAAAACCAATCTGCTCCTGACGCATCTGCTGGGTAGACATCTATCCTTATCATCATGTATCCTTCATTCAATATTTGCATTACAGTTGCGGCACAAACGGCTGATAAGTTTAATGGATCTATCGCTTCTAATTTCATTCCCTCTGAGAATAGAGGTGGTTCATTTGTAGGATACTTATAAAACATATCGGGAGTGGTGTCATTCGGTATGAACCTGCCAGCAGCCACTCTCTGACAGTAACTTTGTG